>CM077092.1:89879794-91079794 GCA_039513925.1 Platanthera zijinensis | reverse complement strand
TATATTTTGGTTTATGATATAAATCATTTCTGGAAAATTAGCAAACTCATACCTTGCTATTATTTAGTAATTAAGAGGCTATGGAAATTAAGGTGTGATCATTGCATGTCAAAACCTTACACTTCATGTTCAAAGTCTTAGGATTCATGATTTAGGGAAAATTATTTAAAGGCTCATTTAATTAGGAAAAATAACAAATTCTGGATTTAGGCTCAACATGTCATGGTAGACCCCTAGAAATAATCCTAAGGTTGTTGACAATGTAGTTGGAGTATTCATTTCCATTCACTTAAGTTAGTCCATTTGGTCTACATTTAGCAAAATGAAGTATTCAGAGTAAAATTGTAGACCTCACATGGGTGGAAATATAGTGGGTGCACCAAGATGGATGGAGCCTTGTTATGGTCACCCTTAGGGCCAAAGGTTAGGAAGACTGGGTTCCAAGGGATAGAGTTATTCTCAGAGCCGACGAAGTGACGTCTTCGCCCCGAAGGTACTAATTCACTTAGGTTTAGTTAAGAGTAATGGGAAAGGGGGGATTGGTAATAAATAGTTACCCATAAATGTAAGTGCCTTGAGAAAGGGAGCTTTGGGCTTCAGCCCATCGTAGTTCCTAGTGCCCTCGAGAGCCCTTCACCGGGCATGCCCTGGGCAGTCCAAGGTTAACCATAAACTGTAAGAATAAGCCGATTGAAAGAGTAACCAATAATAATCCACCGTCACCTACACTCTCCCCATCATCTCGGGAGGTTAGTTAGTTTAAATTCAGAGCAGTGGGCTCGGTGTTGATAGAATTGATGACTTAGATTGGTGAGTCGTTGGCTCGGGAATTCTTTATAGAATGGGTGCATGTGCATTAAGGGGTGGGTCCTCGTTATTGGATGGTCGTTCACACTGACGTCGATACGTTGACTCGGCTGGTGTAAGTCTTCACTCAGCCCATAAAAGACTAGTGGTTTTGCCAGCATTAGTACAAGAGACTCCGTAGCACCCGATTGTGGGTGTACCAAGTTGTACGCAAGGTCTAGGTTGGGTAGTGTGAATACCGGCCTAGGAGTGGGTAGGTCCAACCTACTGCCTCTATTTGCCACTACGAGAGGTACCTAAGAGTTTAGTTAACTCCAAATGGGGGAACTAATGGTCTGTGCGCATAGAGTCGGGTGGGTGTGTTGTACTTGTGAAACATATGGTATAACATGCATAACATTTCATGTCATACATAACTTGCATAAAACCTCTACCCTTAACGTATAAATTATTATGGGATCTTTTATACGTTAGGCCTTGCAAAATGACCCCTTAACTTATAAGTCTGTATGGGCATTCTTATAAGCTAAGGTTATTTTCTCTGTGATGATAGTTGGTTGTTCTACCTTTACTTTAATTTGTTATTTCCATTATACTGCTACATTTATTAACTGTTCATTTATATACCTATCATTACTATGATAGATATTTTTAGTATATGATAGTTAGGACCGTTGTCACCTGCTTTTGTTTACTCTCCACTTTTGGTACTTCCCTTTCCTCCACTCCTGCACGGTGCCTAGGTATCGCAGGGGAGGAGAGGGAGATCAAGACTTAGTTTAATCTAAAGTCCTGATGGGCATAACACCAGGAACTCCAGCACCAGGGGAACCAACACATCTAAGAGGAGGTGAACCAGCCTAGCCCAGGTGTGGAAGCAACACCGGTAGTCTTGGGATCAGTGAGTGACTAGTAGTTTTACTTCAGCGAGCGTTATGTAGTGAGGATCATATGTACTGGACAAGAGCCCTTTATCTTTCCTATCAGACTTATTGTTTCATGTTGATTAGTTTTTGAATTTATGTGTACTTTCTTATGTTGCATTGTGATTGTTGACTTGATTCATATCTATATATGTTTACTTCTTTTCTTCTGTGATATATGGTTGAGTATTTGCCGGCAGAATAGGCGATTTGTGGTGGCAATCCTCTCAGAATAGATGACACCACAAAGTGACGATTTTGGGCATAAGACCCGGTGCAAAAAAGGGGTCTTACAAATGGAAGGTGATGTGCCTTACCATATTGACACCCCACACAGACATGACCGTCGCCAAAGGATGACATTCTTGGTAAACCTTTACAAGGCTCCTTACCGCCATAGATTTCAACTTATCCATCCCGACATGTCCCAGTCGTTCATGCCAGATAGCAACGCTATCGTTTACCCTCATCCGATCAACATAGGAACTTGTTGATAACACAAACAAGTCCTTTACTCTTCTCCCAACTTGAGCAACATCTGCCTTCACTGCTGACACATTATATAGAGAAACTTCACTTCTGCCGGGCCGAACAAAATGTGATAACCGACATCCACCGCATTGGTCACTGAGAAGATGTTCTTCTTCATGCCTGGTATGTGATAAACGCGCCTCAAGGTGAGTGGACCCTTATCACTGCCCAAAGAAATGACGTCTTCCTTCTCGACTGCATGTACTGTTTCATCAGCAGTAATAATTGCATCATTACTGAGTACGCCTGTAAAGAAGAGAATTTTGACTCATCCCTGGTGAGGTGATGACCACACCCCGAGTCCACGATCCAGTCATCTTGGTAGTTGATGGCAGATAAAGCACGAACACACAAGCCTGTCTTTACCTGTAACATGCCCTTTCTGAAGTTTGACTTTATAGTACTTCTTGAAGTGACCGGGGAGATTGCATATGTAGCACCTTGCCCCTTCCTTCTTCTTCCAATCCCTCTTAGGAGCATAACTCCTCTCTTACTGATAAGAGGTTGAAGGACCATCACTAATAGATGGCTTCTTCTTCTTGTCCCACCTCTTATTCTTCCAGAGAAGAGAACCTCACTATCTCCTCTATAGATAGTAACTCCAGCCATCTGTCTTGCTAGGCTTTCCTACGAAGCCACCAGGTTCTCCATCTCAAGCAATGACGGCTGAGTAGCCCAGCCTTGAACAGAAGTAACGATGGAAACATACTCCTTTCGCAATCCGCAAATTTTGTGCCTCTTAAGCTTCGCCTCTAAAATTGGCTCATCAGGGTCTAATGCTGAAATTTCAGCACACAAGTTCTTCATCTTCATGAAGAATGTAACATATCACCCTGAGTGGCTCTCGCCAACTCATTCTCCAATAATTATAGTCGCGCTACATTCATCTTATTGAACAACCCATCAAGGGAAGTCCAAATCTCAGCATCTGAATAACATCTAATGATGTGGTCAAAGAGCTCCAGTGAGATAGCCCGCTTGAAAGTACTCTACCTTAGCATTTATCTTCCTCCATGCTCTCACCGCTTCAACATTGCCAGTGGCAGTAGTAACCACTTTCCTTTCTTCTCCACAGACGACCTCCCAAAGGTCCTCGCCCAAAAGATAACTCTTCATGCACGACCTCCACTTCTTAAAGTTTTTTGGCATTAAGAGTTCAATACCAAGTCCTCTTGTGTAACCTCCTTCCATTATTATAGCACTGGTAACTTGAAAACTCTTAGAAGCAAAAGCTAGCTCTGCGGTTGATCACAACTCATACCTCTGTTCCCGCTGATACCATGTAAAAAATTGTGAAAAGCGGAAAACGGGAACCAGGTCGCAGGAACACTCAACCAAATCAAGTCCAAATAATACCAACACAATAGAAAGAACAAGAAACTTGGATATCAATCTTCTTTACAATGCGAGGTATACATGGCGAGACATGATTCGCCAATGTACCCGATGGAAGCAAAAAAACATACATGGAAAAAACAAGCCGTGCGGACAGATCCTATAACTGTCGCTACTACTAAACTACACATGGAAGTCCGCTGAGACCGCTAAGTTGCCAAACCACAACTTAACCGGGTGGACACCCCGTTATTTCAAGATTAATAAAACTCTGTTTGCTATCTGCAAGCCGCCTGACTGCGAGGTCTCCTAGCAGCCAGAATCCGCGAACAACTGCTACAGAATAGAATAGATAGACCGCCAACTAGTGGACAACCTTATTGAATTAGGAAAGAATGCCAATAAGAAGACCTACTGGTCGCAAGCCGTGACCTGTTGCAAACCGTCCATTATATCTGCAGAAATCACACTGATCCCTGACGCAATCAGAACCAAGTCTCTGGCTTCCCAGTGCTAGCCGCACAATCTACAACAACAAAACTGGCTAACTTCTCAAACCGCGTAGATACAAAAACCTGTCTGCAGCAAAAAACTGGAGCTCACTTACTATTCATTAGGTGTTACTTTATGATGTGATAAGGGGTCCTATTTATTGGCGTGGAGATGAGTATGGTCATTGCCCAAACCGATAGGATCACCACCCTTCTCGCAGCTTGCACAAATGTATCCGCACAACGAGAACACAAAATCAGTCCTCCTTTGTCGCCCCGACAAGGCCGGACAGAAAACCTATCCGCATTGAACACTACTGTTTAGGCAAAAACCAAGACCAGTCCGCCACACCTGCGGACACTGTGGATACAACAACTAGTCTGCAGCACTTCGAGCCCGCGATTAGAGCACAAACAAGGCTCAGTCAAGTTGCCAAACTCGGCGGATAGAGAAGCAGTCCGCACTACCCGTGCGAACTCCCAGACTGAGTACAATAAGACTTGGTACAAAATGATACAAAGTCCACACCTCAAGCAATACTTGGTGTGAACACAACACCAGCGGATACAAGAACAAGCCCGCACTAAGCCGGCTGACTGCCTGGTTATAAGCCTGGGAACTAGTTAACTGTTGAACACTAGCCGAGCTGACTAGTCGCCACTTCAGACCACACGATCTCTCAGGTCAGACCATCAACTTCTATCCGCGTGGTCTGCCCGGTTAAGCCGCCACTTCCACTTCAATAATTTCAATATTATTTGACAATTTTAGAGATATTTGTGCAACTAATGAAAAACATAAACCTTTGTTTTTCAAAAAAGAGTTTTATGTTTCTATGTTTGGAAGACAACTTTTAATAATAGTTGTTTCTCTTTTCAGTAATAAAAATGGGTTTTGCCCGAGTCATTTATCTTAATTATATATTAGTAAATATTATATAAATCATGGATAAGCTGGTTCCAAAAGGTTTGTGTCGAGAAGCAAAGATTGTGAATGGTGAATAATCGTGAATGATCTTAGCGTGGACCAAAAACACCTTTTTGGAAAAAGCTCCTTATCCAAACAACCTTAAAAGGGTGTGGCTGGTGGGAATATGACTTTTTTCACCGTCACCACTGCCCCAAACAGAGCCTTAGTGTGAGTGATGTGTCACATTTGTAATCTTTCAGATGAGATATTTTTTCTCCTAAGTGTGAAAACGATTAGTCATTTTTATTATATTTTTCTAACATGTGTTTCATGCCAAATGTGAAAGAGGTTTACCAACTTTGACTAAGAAAATAGCATGCATTTTAGAAGAAAACTTCTAGGAAAGAGACCAGGGAAGCTTCATTCACATCTATCTTATGTCATCTACCACCACTATTACCATGGACAGGGGCGAAACTATTCACGGGCACCCCCGGGTGTTAATTTGTAGGGCCTGACTGCGTCAAGAAGTACTGGGCACTCGCCACGATTTTTGGCAGGGGCATTTATGTAATTTTTTCCTATTTTTATGCTACGTGTATACAAGGCTTTTTTCGGCCTAGGGTTTTGTGTGTGTGAAAAACCAAGGAAGAGAAGCGGCAAAAAAGAGAAACAGTGTACTGCTGTTCGTTCTTCATAGTGGATTTTGTGGGCGTGGGTGGTTGCTATTTTTTCCCCAAATTTGGGGTTTTTCCATGTTAAATCTTGTCATTCTTGTGTGTTCTAAGGACTTCGTATTTCCTAACACCGGGCATGTGCCCGTGTTCAATTTTCGAGGAGAAAAATATATGTTTTTTGGCCTATGCGAACTTACAAACATTAATAGTTGATTTCTCTTCAACCGCTCAACAAAATTCAAATCTGAAAGTGGCATTGGTCTCGTATCAAAAAATTACACAAGATAGACTCTTCAACCAAATGATATCATGAAGATTTGACAAGAATACCATTTTTGCAAAATTGAAATTACATAACTAATTGTCAAATGTTCGTTAATTAGATAGAATATAATCATCACTAGACTCATGAAAACTAGTGAAACATTTTTTTAAAAATTTGTTCCAATTAGCAATAGTTATAAGTGATATTTTCAAAAGTTTTGACTGGCTTTAACAAGAGTTTTCTCATATTTTTACGTATAAACTAATTTTGAAAGCGATGTAATAGAACTTGTTTCTTGCATTGAATGTTGTGATATTTATTATATATATGTATATATAGATGCACACAATATTTTTCTGCAATGAGTCTGACCATTTGTTTTTTTTTTCAATTTCTATAATTTTCACGTTAAAAATATTATTGACATTTCTTTTTTTAATTAAGTGTACATTTGATTTTTTTTTGAGTTGATGACCTCCTTTACTTACGCATTAATATTATAATCATACAACAAAATTTATGTTTTTTACTTGATGTCTTGGATGAGTTTGAATCCTAGTTCCATTACTGACCATGGATTTGGCGTTATAAATAGCCATGATGGAGGATGAGAAATGCATCAACCTCTCTCCAATCACAAGCATAAGAAGATTTCTCTTGGGAGGCTTTTGTGACAATTGTCTTAGTCTGGGACAACTTTTATACGTCATTCTGCGACGTTGACAAGGAAAACTTCACTTACACCAATTGAATCTAGAGCTGATTTGGGGAAAACTTGAAAAGTCATCTTGGAGAAGATTGATTTGTGTAATTCGTTTCGTCCACCACTATCGATAACTTGTAATTTTTATGTTATTATTTATTGTGTAAAATTTGTGGTGCGAAGTTGGAGAAAATCCTGTGTGGATTAAAGAGAGAAGAGCCTATTTGTTTTTATACAACTTTAGTGACGACTTTCCTAGTTGAACTCTGATCATCCTGTAGTTTTCACCCTATTGGGTTTCCACATTAATTTTGTGTCACTTTTATTGTTGTTATTTTGTGTTATATTTTGATTATATATCAACATACACTAAGCGGTCATGCACGTATTTGCTCGAATTAATTTGTTGGTGTTTTGGTCTGGCTTACGTACTATCTAGTCCAACATGTGGTATTAGATCTATGTTCATTATTAGAGAAATTATCGGGCTAACCTATTTGAGATTTGAGATGAGATGATCAAATATTTAGGGTTTGTAATTAAATTAGGTAGTTTACTACCATTGGTCCTCTGTGTTGAAATTGTTGAAGTGGGTGTGAAGTGAAGGTGGGTTACAGACCGCAGATGCTGCCGCGGGATGGCAGATATATAGGATATGGCGGATAGCCAGTTTTGACTTCTATCCTTCCTTCTTGCAGTCAGGTTCAACAAGCACCCTGAAGAAGTAACTGAGCGGTTAGCCTTGTCTAACCGCGGCTGTGGCGGTCTGGATTGTGAGACCGCACAGTCCGCTTTGAGCTTATCAGGATCTCTGGCTCGCAATAAGGTTGGTAGTTATCACGGTTTGTGGAAGCTAACCGCACAATTTGCTAGACCTTCTTGGGCGGGTTGATAACTAGAGTTTGTTGGTTGTGTTGACTTGATTATGGCGGTGACAAGTCCGATTTATTGCCTAGTTCGTCGAGACCACCTGGTTGCACGGTCTTCTTCTAGTATTCGCGGAGATCGACTGTTTGATTAGGCGTGTATATGGCCTTAGTTTCGGATAATAGTATGCATGAATAGGATGCAGAGACCGCCACTCAGTGTGGTCAGGTGGATGAGTCTGGCAGTATGCCATTGGCGTGATTGGATCAGTTCACTTAGCTTGGTTGCTGTGATGAGCGGTTTTGTTTTAGTGTCTGCTGAACTGTGCAGTCTCGTTACGGAGACCGATAATTCGACATTGATTCAGTGGTATAGGACGCGTGGCTGGTTTGATCAAGTCCACGCGGTCTGGTTTTGTTGTCATTGGCGCATTGGTCCTTCTTTCCGCTTAGGCGGTTAGTTGGTTTAGTGGAAGATAGATGCTTATATCCACATTTGTGCGGATAGGTGATGCTAGTCATAGATTGAAGAGCGATTATCCTATCGCTATGGACGATGATGATACTCCTCCTTGCGCCTATAAATAAGAGTCCCCGGCTCATCATAAACATCAAGAACAAGAAAAAGAACAATGAGAACTTTTCTCACACTTGAATCTTGTGGTTAAGATTTTCTAACCGGTGCGACTAAGTTAAGTTGACTCTGTGCAGGTTATGAGGCTAGCATCAGGCGGCTAGAAAACTAGTGGAAGCTTGGTGTGGAATAGTTCATGGTTAATAGTTAGAGGTATACACCCGGCCGCAGTCTCGGTGGCCTGAAGTCTCTTCCTCCGGGTTGAAGTTAAGTCGAGCAATTCGTCCGCTCTATCAGCGGGTTTTGTTCAAAGTTCATCATCATTCAATAACAAACAGTCTGCACGACTAGCTGCGGTTTGGCGGCTTGCGTAGTTTTGGCGGACAGGACTTGTGGTCTGCAGCTGTACGGTCTGGGCGGTTAAGTTCTGCATACTACGTGGTTACTCTTGTTTGTATTTTACTGCTTCCATTGGGTACATTTAAAAATCATGTCTCGCAATGTATGTCTTGCTCTGTAAGTTAGATTTGTGAATTCCATATTAAGACTCTTATGCTTTTGTTGTGCTAAATTATACTTGGCTTTGGTTGTTGTGTGGTGTTACTGAGACCCCTTTCTCAGCTTCTTATAATTTTTAACATGGTATCAGAGGGGTGTTAAAGAGTAAATAGTTGATTAACTCAAAAATTTGTTATTCCATCATAAAGTTCAAGTAATTCAGTTGTGAGCAATGTAAGCTAGTTTTGCAAGAGGCCTTGAAATTGAGCTCCTAACGCGGACTAAATTCAAGAAGTGGTGGTCTTGCATGTAGAGCTATCTGATTCGCGAGGACCTTTGGGTGGTCGTCGGTGGAGATGATAAGCAAGAGGTCACTACTGCTGCCATGAATGCTAAAGCGGTGAGAGCTTGGAGGAATACAAATATGAAAGCAGAGTTTACTTTCAAGCAGGAAATCCCACCGGAGTTGTTTGACCACATCATTGGATGTCGGTCAGCAACTGAAATTGGATGGCTTTAGATGGCCTATTTAACAAGAAGAATATAGCTCAACTATAATTCTTGGAGAATGAGTTGGCTAAGGCCACTCAAGGAGATCTGTCTATATCATCCCTCTTCTTGAAGACAAAGAACCTCAACACTGAGATTTTGGTGTTGGACTCGGAAGAGCCTATCTCAAAGGCGAAGCTGAAAAGGCACATCATCTGTGGGTTGCAGAAGGAGTATGTGGCCTTTGTAACTTCTGTGTAGGGATGGACCATTCAGCTATCTTTGCTTGAGCCGGAGAACCTGTTGGCTTCACAGGAGAGCTTGGTGAAGTAGATGTCTGGAGTGTCGATCTTAGGGGAAGATGGCGAGGCTCTCTTCTCTGGCAGGAAGAAGAGATGGGACATGAAGAAGAAGACACCTGCTAGCGAGACCCATCTTCTTCATCACAGTAGGAAAGAAGAAAGGCTCCTATGCATGATGAAGGGAAGAAATGGGGCAAACCACGGTTCTACATATATAATAAGCTTGGTCATATATGCAAGGACTGCAAAGTAAATCTTAAGCTATGGCATGTTGTAGGGAAGGAAGAGGCTGAATCCAGAGCTGAGGAAGGAGGATGGGGGAGTGCCTTCATGATGGGTACTTGTGTTCGTGCACTTTCTTCCATCAACTATCAAGATGACTGGATCGTGGACTCAGAGTATGGTCATCACCTAATCGGGGACGAGTCTAAATTTTCTTCTCTGTAGGATTACAAAGGTAACGATGTTATTATTACTGCTGATGATACTGTACATGCAACAGAGAAGGAGGGAACTGTTTCTTTAGGCAGTGATCGGGGGACACTCAATTTAAGGAGAGTGTATAACGTGCCGGGAATGAAGAAAACCCCTTTCTCAATGATCAATGTTGTTGACATTGGGTAACACGTTCTGTTTGGGCCAACAGAAGTGAAGTTTCTTAGGAACGTGTCAGATATGAAAGCTGAAGTCACTCATGTCGGTAGGAGAGTGAAGGACTTGTTCGTGTTAGCGACAAGTTCCTATGCTGATAAGATGAGGGAGAATGACATCACTGCTATCTGGAATGAGAGGCTAGGGCATGTTGGGATGGATAAGCTGAAGGCTATGGCAGTGAGAGGCCTGGTGCATGGCTTGCCTAGTCTTTCATCCTTTTGAGACGGTCATATCTGTGTGGGATGTCAGTATGGAAAGGCTCATCGCCTTCCATTTGACAAGTCATAGACCAGATGCAAAGCATCGTTGGAGTGCATCTACGGTTATCTAACAGGACACACCATAACCCCCAGTCTCGACGGTAACAGGTATATGCTTGTTCTTGTTGATGAATTTTCAATGTATACTTGGGTATACCTCATGAAGGAGAAGTCAGAGGCATTCAGGATGTTTGTGGAGTTCAAGGACCCCATGGAGGGCCGACTTGGTATGCAGATTAAGAAGTTGAGAATTGACAATGAAGGAGAGTTCAACTCAAGCAAGTTCTCCAACTTTTGCAGAAAGTTTAGAATCTGAAGGGAGCTTACTTGTGTACATACTCCACAATAGAATGGAGTTACAGGGCAAAAGATCCATCATTTGACGGAGACCTGCAAGTGATGGCTTCACGCCAAAGGCATTCCTAGGGCTTTCTGGGTGGACGGAATGGCCTGTGCGGCATATGTCATCAACTAGATGCCCCTCAATCTGAACAACATGAAGTATCCACATGAGCTAATGTTCAAGTATATTGGGAAGATTTCCCTCAATCTTCTAAGATTTGAAATAACATCACTACTAATGCTAAGAATATATTGTTTTTAATGCATATCCACTTTATGAGCATGAGAGGCTCTTGGTAGAAATGGTTAAAGTAAAGCTGATCTATACAGCTGAGACAGATTATAGTTCTCAACTACATCTTGAGATAATGGTCCATACCGCTGAGAGTGACAGATCTCAATGTCAAAGAAAATATTGATGATAATGAAGGAACATCTCAGCGGTACAGTTGAGAAGATTCAAATACAGCCGCTGAAGCCACAGGTCTTAGCACAAAGTCTAATTCCGTTGAGAATGGAATGAATACTCAACGGTATAGCTGATACGATTCAAATGTTACCGTTGAACCCCAAATTGCTTGGCGGAAGTCAACTTTGGCGCTAGCGCTGAAAGCAGGGATAAGATATTCTATTCTTACCCATATTTTGACAAGACATTTTCTTAAGCCCATTGCAGTGTGTCAAAGGCAATATTGATGCAGTTCTAAGTCAATGGAACATGGTCATTGCTAGAATTCATTAAACTAGATACGTCGTACTGCTTCTTACAATCTGCAAGCTAGTTCTTCTCTGAGGCTTTTTGAAGAACAAGTTGAGTCAATCTAGAATCATAGCCAGGTCTTCTTCCTATAGAAGAAGATCAAGAAGAAGAATCCTTGATCTACACTTCCTGAAGAGATCTTTGAATCAAGGGCGTCTTTAAGTGAAAGCTTATTCAAGTAGTGACAACTAAAGGCTCTGCTTCTAAGGTCAATCTTTTGAGTCCTTCAGTTGTAGTTTTACACAAAAATTAATTTTATAGGATCTTGTATATGATTTGAGTTGTAAGGCTATTGCCTGATATGTAGAGGTATTGACCATGATGTATTACCGTCCTCTCAGTCTGAGTTGTAGGGTTGTGCTCCCACCCTAAGCTGTAGGACTTCTTGTTTTGTCTGAGGTAGGATCTTGTGAAGATTTGAGGTAGGTGACCATCTTGGTCTTTGAGCTGTAGGAGGTGGAACACTCTGAGGTAGGGCTATATGCCTGAGGTAGGGTCAAGGAGGAGGCCTGGGATATCCTGAGAGGTCTGTGTTGTAAGCTCTTAAAGCTGAGTTTCTTGGAGGAGATTGCCTTATCTAGCATACTTCTAGAAAGGTGGTGAGGGAAAGTGGATGTACCCAGACCTTGGGGAACCACTATATATATTGTGTGATTTTTTTATATGTGCTTGATTTGTTCTAAATTTATTTGAATTGCTGTAACAAGAAAAGAAATCATTTAAGTGCAAAGACCATCTATTCACCCCCTCTAGGTGAGTTAGTCTATCCATATAACAATCTATCAAGTGGCATCAAAGCAAGGTTGGTCAAAAAGGACTTAACAAGCCGACCAAGATCCTAAAAAGGGTAGTTTAAGTCTTCACCATATCTTCCAATGGGTATAAAGAGTTGTGCTCTATGAAGTTGCCTATATGTAGAAAAGAAACTTTTGGCTTGTGGAAGCAAAGAGTTAAGTTGTTCATAGAGGACTCAGATCCAAGGATTTACATAACTGTTGTGGAGGGGCCTTTTGCCCCTATAAAGGAATCCTCCATTGATCCAAATCAGAGGGTTCTAAAGAAATTTTCTGAAATAGATAAAGATGAAATTGTGCTGGCTACAATGGACAAGATAACAATGAATATAATAGTCGGTGCAATTGATGATTCCACTTTTCAAAACCTTCTGTACTGCCAGACAGCCAAGGAAATGTTGGACACCCTCATTGTCTATATAGAAGGAATAGAAGGGGTAAGGGATGACAGGAAATCCCTCCTCAACCAGGAATATGAGGCCTTCAGGCAGGGAGGAAAGGATAATATAGTTGATTGCTATGAGAATTTTTTCAAGATAATCAATGAACTGAGGACCTATGGTAGGGTCTTCTCTGATTATGAGCTTAATTACAAGTTACTTAAGTCTCTAACTAGAGACTGGGACAACAAGATCGGTGCCATCAGGGAAATAGGGAGCATATCTACCATTCCTCCTCATACCCTATTTGGAAAGTTTCTCTCCTATAAGATGCAACTAAATGCCAGAAAAGAGGAGGATATTTCTACTAAGGGTCTACTGAAGGAGAAGACAGTGGCTCTCAAAGTTGGAGAGTCAAAGAAGAACAAGGAAAGGATGCCTCTCCTCCCAAGAGACCTGCTAACTCAGAAACTTCTGAGCCCTACACATCAGATGGAGATATATCTGATAGGAAGCTTGTTGCCTTCTCTTGGCAGTTCAAGAAAATTATGTCCAGAAAGATGCACTGGAAAAACAAGCCTTATTCCATCTCCAACAATAAGAAAAAACCCTAAGTGGGACAGGTATAGTTCCTCCCATAATAAATAGATTTCTACTAACATTATTTGCTATTGTTGTAGCAAGCCTGTATATATCATTGTTGTCTGTCCAGTGAAAAGAAAAGAAAGAACTGCTTCCAAGGATAAGAAGCATGATGGTGAAATGAGACATCACAACAAGGGCAAGAAGTCCGAAAAGACATTCATTGTCAAGAAGGAGTATAAGAGCTGGAGTCAAAGTTACTCAAATTATTCAGATTCTGAGGAAGAAGAAGCCTATATTGGGATGCGTGTTGTTGCTGAAGAAGACATCTATCCGACTGCCAGGATAGGGATCAGGGCCCATTATCAATCCCTGAAAGTGACTGTGAAGCTAAAAAAGAAGAAGAGGATAGTTGTGGCATGATGGCCATAACTGAAGACATCAGCTAGGATGATTCTGAAACTGATGAGGTAATCATTCTTCCCCACACTCCTTCTAATTCTGAGTATGAAACTAGCCCAGATTCTGAAGCATCTCCTTCATCTAGTGATGAGGATGGATAAGAATCTGAAAATGATATCAATCAATTGATTGATAAGTATGGTGCTCTCTTGGAAGCTTTGAAAAAGAGCAAAAAGCTAGTCAAGAGACAAGCAGAGGAGATTGATTCCGTTCAGCCTGCTAAGCCTAAATGCACTATTTCTGCTACATAGCTAGCTCAGATGAGTAGGAAAATAAGCAAGCTAAAATAAATTACAATTATCTAAATGAGCACCATCATCCAGAAGTGCAAGACCATATAAAAGTTTTAGAGTGAGCTCCTCAAAGAGAGAAAACTAGTGGCTAAATTCTCTAAGCCAAAATATGTGTTTCCTATCATTGACTCATTCACCTCCCAAACTAATAGGAGGGGACTGGGCTTCAAGGGATATACATCTGGAACTTGGAATAGTAGAAAGGGCAAGGCTCCATCAAAGCCTCAGTCCACCTTTCAAAAGGTTCTGCTTTCATCTAATAGGTATGACCATGATAGTACGTATGGTCACTAGAAGAGTGAATATTCCTATAGTAAGGGTAATCATGCTCCTAACTATGGAGGGTGAAAGGGTATGAGGATGAGTGCTTTGAAATCTCCCCATGAAGAAATATAGATGCCTCAATATGAGCCATTTGTGTTCGGTACTCCAACCCCAACACTCAAGGGCAAGGAAGCTCCATCTTCCAAATCTCTTCTAGTAAAGAAGCATGCTGGTGGCAAGCTAATGACTAACCCTCACAAGGCAATATTAGATGACATCAACACCATCTCAGCTACTAAGTTGAGACCTGTTGCTGTCAATATAATAACGTTGAGTAAAGCTACTTACCGTCGAGCAAACAATCAAGGACTAGCTGAGAGAGATAGGAAGAATGCAACTTCCTTCTCAGCTGAACATGGACATACAAATGTACCTTCTACTTCAAGAAGTTTTCAGAAGAGAAGGTACAACATCTTTGAATGCTGGTGTTATGGAAAAGTGGTCACTTTGCCCAAGATTGGTTGCACAACCCTAATGTGCGAAGTGCAAAGAAGAGCTTTCCAGCTAAGGCAGTTGCAAGGAAAAATATTATTGTTTATGTTACAAGAACCTAGGACCCAAATACTTTTGGGCTCCTAAGGTAAAATAAATTGCTTCTTGTAGGATAGTTCAAGTACCAATCTCAAGCAAATATGGTACTTGGAGAGTGAGTGCTCAAGGCACATGCTAGCAACAAGGAGTCTTCTAAAGCACTATGTTCCTGTGAAGAAAGGACCTATGGTAATTTTTGGATGCTCAGATAGGGGACTCACCAAAGGATATGGTATGATCTCCAATGACATAATCACAATCACAATGGTAGCTTATGTTGAAGGGTTGCAACACAACCTTGTAAGCGTAGTTCAACTATGTGACTTAGGTTATGTCATTGAATTAAATAATAATAAGTATCTGATTAAGAAGTCAAGTGACTTAGAGGTTCTCCTCTCAGGCACTAGGAGTGGGAATATTTATTATTTGGATTTTTTTTGCAATTATTTCTCTACTCCTGTGTGTCTTGTAGCTAAGGAGAATGAGTTCCTTTATGTTTAATGATACAAGAGACCTGCTCATATTAACTACAAGACAATTAGCAGATTATTTTCAGAAAACTTAGTTAGCGATTCTCCTAAGTTAATTTGTGTTAAAAAGGGTCCCTGTCATGCATGCCAAATGGGCAAGCAAACAAGGATCTCTTTTAAGAGCATTGGCTCCAAAGACTCTATAAGATGTCTTTATCCATTGCATATGGACTTGTTTGGTCCTTTTCACACTCAAAGCTTAGGAGGGAAGCAGTATACCTTTATGATTGTTAATGATCACTCAAGGTTTACATGAGTATTCTTCCTTAGGAAGATGTCTGATACCTTGGATGTCTTCATGAATTTTGTCAAGGAAATCAAGAATGAGATGAATTACACAATGGTCAAATTGAGAAGTGACTATGGTACAGAATTCCAATCTGGGGCCATGACAAAGTTCTGTGAAGAACTTGATATCAACCATCTTAGAACCCCACAGAAAAATGGGGTGGCTGAGAGAAAGAATGTGACTTTGATTGAGGTTTACATAACTATGATCAGTGATTCCTCACTTTTAGAATATTTCTAGGCCGAGGCAATCAACACTGCATGTCATTTTCTGAACATGGTTTTAATCAACAAAGTCCATGGTAAGACACCCTATAAACTCATGAAGGGCAGAAAATAAACTATTTCATATTTTAGAATCTTTGAGTGCAAATGTTTCATTTTAAATAATGGAAGTCACATTTGTCTAAGTTTGCTAAAAAAATGCTCTGTGGGAATACTTGTTGGATACATCACCCATAGTAGAGCATAAAGGGTGTTTAATAAGAAGACCCAAGTTATAGAAGATTCTATGCATGTTATTTTTGATGAGGCTGACCTTCTATACAAAGACTGGTCTAGTGTGCATAATGATGCAGGTTCAGTACGCAACATAGAAGATTTGTCCATTCAAGACAAGCCTAGTTCAAGCATGAGTACCTTTGAAATTAATGTGCACTGTGAGGAAATACAACCACCTGAAATCATTTCTAAAGAATAGCAAGGTACTGATAGATTGCCTGCTGTAACCAGGCATATGAGAGATCATCCTAGAACTCTCATTATTATAGATGCAAGCAAGGGTGTCACCACCAGAAGTAGACTTCACAATGTAGCTCTCTTCTTGAGCATCTTGGCTCAGGTGGAGCCAAAGAAGTTTGAAGATGCACACAAGGATCCATTTTGGATCAATGCCATTCAAGAAGAACTCCAGTAATTAAAGAGATGCAAGGTCTGGAAGTTGGTGTCAAAGCCACAATGACACAACATTATTGGCACCAAATGGATCTTCAATAATAAGATGGATGAACATGGAGTGATAGTAAAGAATAAGGCCAGATTAGTTTCCAAGGGATACATACAAAAGGAGGGAATTGAATTTGACCAGACTTTTGCCTCGGTAGCAATACTGGAGGCTATAAGGATATTCCCAGCTTAAGCAGCATTCAAAGGGTTCAAAGTCTACCAAATGGATGTAAAATCGTCCTTCCTCAATGGCAATATGAAGGAAGTGGTATGTGTGGAGCAACCCTCAGGTTTTGTCCACCCAACTCTAACCTCTCATGTTTATTTTTTCTTAAAAAGCTTTGTATGGGTTGAAAAAGGCCCCTAGGGCTTGGTATGAAACTTTTTTTTATCTTTCTCATTAAGCACGAGTTTTTAAGGGGAAAGATAGACAACATATTATTCCTTAGGTAATCAAAGAGCAAGTGTCTCTTCGTCCAAATTTATGTTGATGACATAATATTTGGGTCTACTTATGATAACCTTTGAAAAAGATTTGCCAACCTTATGTAAGGGGAGTTTGAAATGAATAGTATGGGAGATCTCAAGTAATTTCTAGGTCTCCAAGTGAAATAGTCTGTTGAGGGGATATTCATCTCTCAGACCAAGTACACTAGGGAACTTATTAAGAAGTTTGGGTTGGAATCAACATCCACCATGAAAACTCCCATGGGGTCAAATATGTCCCTAGATAAGGATGAGAAGGGGAAACCTTTTGATGGATCCATGTACAGGTGTATCATTAGATCCCTATTATATTTAACTGCTAGTAGACCTGAAATTATGTATGCAATATGTGTTTATGCTAGGTACCAGACAAGCCCTAAGGAATCTCATTATACACCTACACAGAGGATTTTGAGATACCTCAAGGGCAGCTAACATCTTGGCCTGTGGTACCCTAGGAATAATGATTTTGAACTAACTAATTATTTAGATGCAGATTTTGCAGGTTACAAAGAAGACAGGAAAAGTACAAGTGGTCTTATTAATTCCTACGAAGGATATTGATCTCCTGGAGAAGCAAGAAATAGACCAGTGTGGTCATATCCAGTACTGAGTCTGAATACATTTCTGCGAGCAACTGTTGTTCCCAATTACTATGGATTCAACTTCAATTGAAGGACTATAACCTCAAGATGAGTAAAACCCCCGTATTATGTGACTCATCCAGTGCTATTTCAATTGCTAAGAATACTTTATTACATAATAGGACTAAACACATATAAATAAGGTATCATTTCATTAGAGAACATGTTGAGTGTGAAGATATCTATCTTGAATTTGTCCCAACTGACAAGCAAGTAGCAGATATCTTTACAAAGCCACTAGATGAGGCTAAGTTTTCTTCATTTAAAATTAAGCTAGGTATGTTACATATGGAATAGCTTATCCCTAATCATTTCTGCTCTTAGTTATACATTTCTATAATATTATTTACCTTTAGCTAACTAGGTGACAATAACTAGCTAAGAAATATAGCTAAGGAAATCTAGCTAAGAAATCTAGCTGAGCAAGCTCAGCTATTTGGTGAAAATCGCTGAGAAAATGCTTATCAGTATTCAGATATATCATTATTCACATTAATATACGCTGAGACAATGCTCAGCTGTATATATCCCTGTCTCAACAATATCGCTGAGATGGGCTGCTATGGCTACATATGATCTATCTCAACCATTAGTTCTATTTTTTTGTTCACCCAATAGCATGTCGCTTCAAAACCCAATTATTTCAATTAAATAAATATATAATTAACAGTCTATATAACTCTAAGTAAACTAAGGACTTAAACCCTAAACCCTATAAAGCCATTGAAACACCTCTGTCTTTCTCAAAGACTCAATGACAAGGATTTTAACTACAATGGTGCCAAAATCAGCAAACACTCTTCTCAAAGGATATGAAGTAGTCAGAGATGGTTTTCTGTTTGCCTCAAGAGAGATTAGGGAAGTTGTTGGGGCTGCGGTCCGGAATCGCCCCCGCGCTGCGGTGCTATGCGGTAATGGCTTAACTGGCTGCCCCGTGGATCCGCCCGAGGACCTTTGATATAAAGATTAGTTGCGCCGTCTTCCATCAGTCCGGGCTTTTGGTGCGAGTGGTTGCGCTAAGTCCTCTCAAGTGGTATCAGAGGGGGTCGCGGGTTCGAAACCCCGGGGTCGTTTCCGGGGAGGGGGGGGGGATTGTTGGGGCTGTGGTCCGGAATCGCCCCCGCGCTGCGGTGCTATGCGGTAATGGCTTAACTGGCTGCCCTGTGGATCCGCCCGAGGACCTTTGATATAAAGATTAGTTGCGCCGTCCTCCATCAGTCCGGTCTTTTGGTGCGAGTGGTTGCGCTAAGTCCTCTCAAGTGGTATCTGAGGGAGGTTGCGGGTTCGAAACCCCGGGGTCGTTTCCGGGGGGGGATTGTTGGGGCTGCGGTCCGGAATCGCCCCCGCGCTGCGGTGCTATGCGGTAATGGCTTAACTGGCTGCCCCGTGGATCCGCCCGAGGACCTTTGATATAAAGATTAGTTGCGTCGTCCTCCATCAGTCCGGGCTTTTGGTGCGAGTGGTTGCGCTAAGTCCTCTCAAGTGGTATCAGAGGGTTTAGGGTTTCCGGGGGGGGGAATTGTTGGGGCTGCGGTCCGGAATCGCCCCCGCGCTGTGGTGCTATGCGGTAATGGCTTAACTGGCTGCCCCGTGGATCCGCCCGAGGACCTTTGATATAAAGATTAGTTGCGCCGTCCTCCATCAGTCCGGGCTTTTGGTGCGAGTGGTTGCGCTAAGTCCTCTCAAGTGGTATCAGAGGGGGTCGCGGGTTCGAAACCCCGGGGTCGTTTCCGGGGGGGGATTGTTGGGGCTGCGGTCCGGATTCGCCCCCGCGCTGCGGTGCTATGCGGTAATGGATTAACTGGCTGCCCCGTGGATCCGCCCGAGGACATTTGATATAAAGATTAGTTGCGCCGTCGTCCATCAGTCCGGGCTTTTGGTGCGAGTGGTTGCGATAAGTCCTCTCAGAAGTTATTAGTATGTTGTAAGCCATCGGTCTTGAGTTCATTCTGTCAAAACCAACTTCAATTTTGAAAGTTGAAGGTTTGGAGCTATATTCCAATGTGATGTCCTCCTCATCAGGTCATTCCATTAAGAGCAAAGTAGGGGGAGTAAAGATCAAAATAACCCCAAGAAGGCTTGCCAAAGCCCTGAAACTTCCCTCTATAGACATTGAAGTGGACCAAAATATATCCACCAATGAAATTGACAAAGCCCTGGAATGGTGTGGTCATAGTGGTGTAAGGTATGGTTCCCTGAAAAGGAAAATCTTTAACCAAAAAGGAAAATTACTTGTTGATATCATTATGAAAGCCATCCTATGTAAACCAGGCTCCCATGACAATATATCAAAACCCATGTTTGAGCTGGTAACAAGAGTGATTCTGCCGAAGAAAACCAACTGGGCAGTTTTTATTTATCAGAAGATCAATGAGTGCCTAAAGGCTCCGAACCTAGGCAAGATTCTATCCTTATATCTGATTAATGCTTACCCTGAGCATTTCTCCAAAAGAAAAGGAGTTCAGATACATTACATGAAAAGAATGGATATCAAGACATTAGAAAGATTTAATAGGGTATTGCCCTCTAACCAGCAGTTCAGTCTAAGAATATACCAAAGGTCAAGGGAAAGAAGAAGATTGTTGTGGACTCCTCTGAATCAGAGAATAAGGGTCAAAGCACACCAATTCATAATCCTGATCTTTCCTCATCTAGTAAAGAAGCAACTGCTATTCAGGACCTAAGTATTCAAGTGGATGGAGATTCAGCTCATATTCCTTCAGAAAGAGAGAAAAATGCATCAGAAATGGATGTTTAGTTAGATCCAAATGGTAGAGACAGGATTGAATCCCCAGCTGAGGGGGAGATGGTGTAGTCAACGGTTAATCTACAAGGAGAGATTGACCATTTTCTAGAGAATCAGCAGGACATAATAGCTTCAATTCCAGATTTTCTCAGGAGAGAAGTGAGGTAGAGCTAATTGCTCTAGATCAGTCTGATGCTCTAATTGAAGGGGAGCATGAGCAATTGTATGAAGGTTCTGTAGATATTGATCTCAATAAGTTTCTTGAGATTTATGATATTGTTAAGGGGGAGACTCACACTAAGATCCCTGGTCAGGTAGATATTTTACCTTCTGCCTAAGTGGCTAAGAAATCTATTTAAATTGAACTAGATGGACAAGAGGACCAAGGAACAAGGGTAAATCCTGCTAAGATTCTACCACCACAGATTCCCCAACATCTATACTCTTCAAGCAGTACTAAAATCTCCATCATAGCTTTATTCAAAGCTCTACTAAATGAGCAAGCAAAAATATTGAAAACCTATATTGATGAGTCTGTCAGAGATTGAAAGTTGAGGTCATGTTAGAAGTACAGAAAATCAAAACTGAGATGATGGGCGATCTTAAGGTTCTGAAGGATGATACTGCACACATCAACAAATAGATCACCAGATGGTTTGACTTGGTTTAAAGCACAATCAAACTCATTGTCAACATTATGAAATCAATGGATGACATCCTCAAGGATACTGCTAGAGATATTACTAGTGTAAAGAACTGGGTTAGTCTGACTTATGAGGTAAACAACGATGGAGTTGATCATATTCAACAGTACATATACTCTACTCAAGGACAAGCTATAGGAAGAGAAACTCAGAATAGAGAGACCATTCTACATGAAATTGAAAATGTTTTCCTTACAATATCTAGTAGGGTTGAAGCCAACACCCTCCATCTGGCCGACAGATTTATTGAAGAAGATAGAAAGTGTAACACCCCGAAACTCAAAAGAGGGACGAGTGGCGTTTTGAGCCAAGTCTGGGACTTTGTAGAGGTCACACGGCCTGGGACACAGGCGTGTCCCAGGGGCGTTTCATGCTCGGGTTCGACGATGGCCATATGGTCGATGAAATTACAGTCAACGATTGTCGAACAGCGAACACGGCCTTAGACACGGGCGTGTCCCAGACCGTGTCCTACTCAAGTTGTTAGACGAGTTGTGTCGGGGGAGAGACAGGGACTGAGCCCAGACGTGTTCGGGTCCGACACGGGCGTGTCAAATTTGACACGGGCGTGTTGAATACCCGTGTTCTACTCGGGTTGGTGCTGGAACTGTGTCGATGGAGGAACACACCCAGCTATACGGGTGTGTACTGGATGACAAGGGCGTGTCAAGCTTGACACGAGCGTGTCGAGAACCCGTATTCTTTTCGGGACGCGACGGTTTCGGTGTCGATTGAGGCACACGACCTTGGACACGGGCATGTCGCAAGCCGTGTTCGGCCTCGATTTTGGATTTTAAGTGCGAATCGTGGCCATCCGTTTCCTTATTTTGGGATCCAACGGCTCAGGGTTGTTCTTGCTGGGTTATACCTGGGAATAGGGCTTAGAAACCCTCATTCTATTTGGATTTTCTCTTTCTAAAGTTCTAGAGGGAGGGGAGAGCAAGGAGGAAGAAGGAAGAGAGATCTAGTCACCGGAGGAGATTCGGAGCGCCAAATCACAAGCCGAGTCCAGATCTACGGAGGCGAGATCATCGCGGTGCTTTCCAACCGTATAGATTTCAATGGCGCCAAAGAGGAATGCTAGGGTAACGATTCTCTTCTTGAGCATGTGAAGCTCTCCTTCTTTTGCATAAGGAAACCCGCTCCCGCGAGTTTGTGGTGAGTGTGCGGTGTTCCTTGGGGTAGATATGAATAGTCCCCCTTATTTGCATGTAGAGTCCGAAATTGAGTTACGAACATAGGCATGGTGTGTGAAGCCTACCCGGACAAGTTGGTCTGGATCGGTGATGTTTCATTATGCATGATTATCCGGAGAAGACTCCATGCCTTTTGTTATTTTCGGGTTTTCTATGCGGTAGATTGCAACAGGGAGTCTTGGGGATTAACTCCAAGGTGCACCTTGAAAATTGGGCGAAAAAGCATTTCTGCCAACTTGGTGGCCTGGGAGCCAGCCTTGAACATAACTGGGTTATGTGCATGTTTGATCGTTTTGGGACTCGGGTAAGCTTGACCCGCGCATATGGCTTAAATTGACATTGCGGTGTGAGCAACGGGTTAGGAGAAACCGTATCCGCTCTGTGTCGTTCGGTTAAAGAGACCTAAAGTACATGGTACTTACCGTTGGCATAGATGGAGGGTCTTAGGCTTGGGCCAGAAAGACTAAAATGCTCACGAGTATTGCCGTCCCAGGGGAGGTGGTGAGACTGTAGTTTTGACCGGGTTCACTTGTAAGTGCTCTGAGAGCACGGGGTGTGCGGCCGTGCGTGCCTGCACCTGTGATGTTGTGATTAATCACTATATTACTTATTATGCTAACAAGTGCAGGGAAGGAGCATCCCCGCCCCTAATTTGGGGGCAGGATCGTTATAATTTGGTCAGCTTTAGCTGACCGTTACTTTTGTTTGCCACCATTGCGGAATTGTGCTTGCAGGTGCTGTAGAGCCGAGTGGCAAATAGCAGGCCAGAGCCGTTGTTGCCGAGCCGGCCCTTGAAGGCCTTGTTTTGTTTACTTGTTTAATTCATGTGTGACCGGCCTGCGAGCCGAAGTATGGAATACACTGTTTTAAATTTAGTGAACTCTTGTAAGGCCATAAGGCCGGTACTTTGTGTACTTTGTAATTCATTCCTGTTTGGGTTCGATAGTGGACATTCATGCTTTTGGCTGAGTTCTTATTTTTGCAACTTAATAAATTGCTTCCGCTAGATGCTCTGTGTAGGATGTTTTGATTGGAAGAATGGTTTCAATGAGTAACCCTTCGGTCTGTCTGTGGTATATGGCGTCGGGCCCTGGCCGGATCTACTGCTATATGTTATGTGACGGATATGGGTGTTACAATTTGGTATCAGACTACCGGTTTCTGTCAGTCTTAAATGAATTCGTGGACGAATTCACTTTAAGGGGTGGTGAGCACATGTGTGTGCGTCATCGTTATAACATGAAAAGAACTCATGAATGTCCACTTAGGAATGAAAATACACATGTTTGAGGAACCTACGTATTCCTATAATTGCTTTTTGCAATATTGTTTGGTCGCTTAATGGTGTTTTGTATGACTATAGGTGACCGGGAGTGGTGCGGGGCCGTCAGAACGTCCAGTTTTTGAGGAAAGTAGCGCACCAAATGATGCGCCGACAACACCTCCTTCAACTGAGACCATACGATTGGTAGCTGAAGCAGTGTTTGCGATGATTAATGCACAGCCTGCAAGGCAGATGCAGCAACCTACACCTGCTGTGGAGCAAGTACCGCTCCAAGCGGCGTAGCCAAGGAGAGTGGAGCAGGTTGTGGTAGAGCCAGTAATGCCTAGGAGAGCAATGGAGAAACAACTCAAACACGTTATGGGCTATAATCCTCCTGTGTTCTCGGGGACGGGAACCCCAACCCAAGCGGAGGATTGGCTCTCCAGAGTTAAGAGAGTCTTGATAGATACAAAGACGGAAGAGTGGCAGAAGACCACTATTGCCACGTTCTTGTTGGATGGCGACGCAAGACTGTGGTGGTAAGGTTTGGAGTTACACCATTTGAGGGGTAGACAACTTACTGATGTCTCGATAGAAGAATTCTCGAGATTGTTCTTGGCTCGATACCTCCCCTCGGCTCAGAGGATTGCATTGGAGAACGAGTTTCAGAAGTTGGTGCAGAGAGAGAGTAGCATGGATGAGTACCTCCACGAATTTACATGATTGGGTCGGTATGCTTGCTCTACTTTTGCTGATGAGGAGCGGAAGATGAATCGTTTCTATGAAGGTCTGAGGGATGACTTAAGACTACTGCTCTCGGGGCCGATGACGCAAGTCTTCTTGACCCTGGTCAACACGGCCCGGTCTTTGGAGAAAGATATAAAGAATGTGCAGGCAAAGAAAGACTCCAGTGTTAAGAAGACAGAGTTCAAGGTGTCGACTACCTCAAACTCTAGGTATCGTAAGTTCTTTAAGAAGGCTAGGACTTCGGGTCTAGTTCCTTATTTTGGTGCTTCAGGAGCGACCACGGGCCGAACCCCGGGCGCTTGCTTTACTTGTGGGATGCAGGGGCATTTTGCCTGTTACTGTTGGAGCGGACGTCCAAAGTCAGAGAGGAAGCAGGGAGCAACTTACGAGGAAAAGGGCAAGGCGGTGGAGTCAACCGCATCCCTTTATGCTCTGACTCCACCAAGAGTATACAATCTTGGCCAGCAGGAGGCCATCAAACAAGCGGATGTGGTGACAAGTACGGTTTAAAATTATAGCAATTTAGCTTTAAATACGGTTACCTTGTGCTTGTTAGCTTATTACTATTTGTATAGGCTTTGTTTTGATTTGTGATAATCCGGCAAGAGCACACTTCGATACGGGAGCTTCACACTCCTTTTTGTCAGAAGGTTTCATATCGCGCATCGGAGTCCCTTCTTCGATGGCGAAGGACAAATTGGATGTGTTGTTGCCGAATGGGTGTTCTATGCACGCGGACAGAGTTTGTGCCGTGAAGATTCATATTGGGAGTCAGGAGTTCGACTTTCTAGCTTCGTTTCTGCCGTTAGGAGAGTTCGACGTCATTTTTTGGCATGGATTGGCTTTCGGAGCAGAAAGCATACATAGATTGCAATCGTAATGAAGTCAAGGTTGGAGCTGGCCGAGAGACATCATTTGCGGGTTTGAAGGGGTCGAACAAGACCTTAATGTCTGCTCTTCAGGTGGTCAAGGCAGTTCGTGCTAGTGAAGACTTGTTCTTCATGCTAGTGGAGGCTGCCAAGCCTAAGCCCAATTTGGGTAACATCCCAATAGTGTGCGAGTACCCTGACGTATTCCCAGACAATCTTCCCAGAGCCGCACCCCAGCGGGAGATCAACTTCACGATTGAGCTAGTGCTAGGTGCCAAACCAGTGCCACGCTCTTCGTATAGGTTAGGGCCTAAGGAAATGGCAGAGCTAAAGGTTCAACTCGAAGAGTTGTTGGAGTAGGGTTGTGTGCGTCCAAGTTCGTTGCCTTGGAGCGCACCGGTCCTCTTTGTCAAGAAGAAGGACAGAAGTTTGCGGCTCTATATCGACTATAGAGAACTAAACAAGTTAACGGAAAAGAACAAGTACCCGATCCCAAGGATTGATGATCTGTTTGATCAGTTAGTCGGGTCATCGGTGTACTCAAAATTGGATCTTAAGTCTAGTTACTATCAACTGAGAATAAGGGAAAGTGATATCCCAAAAACAGTGTTCAACACGAGATGTGGGCATTTCGAGTTTACGGTCATGCCGTTCGGGCTGACTAATGCGCCATCAGTGTTCATGGATCTGATGAACAGAGCGTTCAAGGAGTACTTAGACCACTTTGTGATCGTCTTTATCGATGACATATTGGTGTACTCGCATAGCAAAGCAAAGAGGATCACTTCAAGCATCTGCATTTGGTTTTGGAGACGCTGACGAGGAATGAGCTATACACAAAGTTCTCTAAATGCGAGTTTTGGTTGCCCTCAGTAGCGTTCCTTGGTCACATAGTCAGTGGTGAAGGGATTACAGTGAATCCGACACAGATAGTTACAATACGGGAGTGGCCTGTGTTGTCTACGGTAGCGGAAGTCCGGAGCTTTTTGGGGCTTGCCGGCTATTACAGGCGCTTCGTAGAGAACTTCACACGGATAGCGTTACCTCTCACGACTTTGACAAGGAAAGATCAGAAGTTTGTTTGGACGCAAGAGTGCGCACAAGCTTTTGAAGAGTTGAAGGGTCGGTTGACCACGGCGTCAGTGCTAAGTTCACCGAGTAGGACCGAAGGCTTTTAGATCTACAACGATGCTTCTGGCAGTGGTTTGGGCTGCGTGCTGCTGCAGCATGGAAGTGTTATAGCTTATGGCTCGCGTCAGCTGAAAGTGCACAAGAGATATTATCAGGTCCACGACTTGGAGTTAGCTGCTGTGATTTTTGCTCTGAAGCTCTGGAGGCATTATTTGTATGGCGTAAAGGTCGATATTTATACCGACCACAAGAGCCTGAAATCCCTGTTAGACCAGAAGGATCTGAATATGAGGCAGCGAAGATGGATGGAGTTCATGGAGGACAATACATTCAAAATTCATTATGTGACCGAGAAAGGCAATGCAGTTGCGGATGCGTTGAGTCGCAGGGCTCCCGCACAAGACAACAAGTTGCCAGTTTAAGACGAGCGGTTGATTTAGGAGTTGGAGGCGTTAGATATCACTTGTGTTGACAAGCAGACTAGCGCTGAAGCGCTCTTGAACTAGATAGAAGTTCAGTATGACCTGACTGATCGGATTCAGCAGGCTATGGATTTGGATAGCAGCATGAAGCAAATCATGGAGGCGGTTTCAGATGGCTCAAATTACCAATTTATAGTTGAAGATGGACTGATACGGAAGGGAAGTCGTTTGTGCATCCCAAACGTGGGTAATTTATGGGTGGAGTTAATGTACGAGGCTCATCATACCAAGTACTCGATTCACCCATGGAGCACAAAGATATACCGAGATCTAAAGAAGTTGTTCTAGTGGCCAGGACGTAAGAAGGATGTGACACTATATGTGGCGAAGTGTCAGACTTGTGCCTTAGTGAAGGCAGAGTGCCAAAAGCCAGGGGGTTTCTTGAAGTCTTTGCCTATTCCGGAGTGGAAGTTCGACGATATCTCAATGGATTTTGTGCATGGATTGCCAAGGTCGCATAAGGGAAACGACGCCATCTGGGTGATCGTAGATCAGTTGACAAAAGTGTCGCACTTCATTCCGAATAGGAAGGATGATCGGTGGAGAAACTGGCAAAGCTTTATATGGATAACATTGTTAGAATGCACGGTGTGCCCCGCAATATTGTGAGTGATAGATATGGGCGATTTACGTCCAATGACTGGAGGTTGGTGCATCAAATGCTGGGTACTAAGCTGAGGTTCAGCACAGCTTTTATCCGCAGACGGATGGTCAAACTGTGAGAGTTAACAGAATAATGGAAGACATACTTTGCATGTGTGTTCTGGACTTTGGCAAGTAGTGGGAAGATCATCTGTATTTGGTGGAGTTTACGTACAACAACAGCTATCAAGCGAGCATACAAATGGCACCCTTCGAGGCCCTATATGGTAGAAAATGTCACACGTCATTATCGTGGTTAGAAACAGGTGAGTCGAGGTTATACAAATAGCAAGAATTGGAGAGCGCCACTTCATTGGTACGAACCAGTCGAGAGAGTTTGCTAATCGCTCAGGATCGACAGGCTAAATACTATAATGCCAAGCATCGGAATATGGAGTTCGCTGTTGGCGACTGGGTGTATTTGAAGATAAAGCCGTTCAAGGGTGTTTCACGGGTACGACGCTTGAAGTAGTTGAGCCCAAGGTACCTTGGACCATTTGAGATCCTGGAGCGGATTGGTGAAGCGGCTTATAGTCTAGAGATATCGGCGGAGTTGAGTGGTCTACACGACGTATTCCACATATCAGCATTGCGGAAGGTTGTATAAGAGACTTCGCAGGTGATCGTGGTTGATCAAGTACCGGTGGACGAAGGGTTGGCGACAAGGGTCAAGCCCGTTCGTATTGAGGACTCCGAAGTCAAGCGACTTCATAATAAGGAACTCAGGATGGTCAAGGTCCGTTGGTACAATTACGGTCGGGAGGAGCTCAATTGGGAGCGGGAGCAGACTATGCTTGAGGAGTACCCAGAGTTATTCCACTATAGTACCGCTTTTGGTTTTGTGTATCTTTTACTTTCGGTAATTTCGTGGACTAAATTATTTTAAGAGGGAGAGAGTTGTAACTCCCCAAAACTCAAAAGAGGGACGGGTGGCGTTTTGAGCCATGTCTGGGACTTGGTAGAGGTCACACGGCTGGGACAAAGGCGTGTCCCAGGGGCGTGTGGTGCTCGGGTTCGACGATGGCCGTGTGGTCAACGAAATTGCAGTCGACGATTGTCAAACAACGAACACGGACTGAGACACAGGCGTGTCCCAGGCCGTGTCCTACTCGGGTTGTTAGCCGAGTTGTGTCGTTGGAGAGATAAGGCCCGAGCCCAGGCATGTTCGGGTCTGACACGGGCGCGTAAAATTAGACACGGGCATGTCAAATACCCGTGTTCTCCTCGGGTTGGTGCTGAACCTGTGTCGATGGAGGAACACGCCCAGCTACACAGGCGTGTACTGGATGACACGGGCGTGTCAAGCTTGACACAGGTGTGTTGAGAGCCCGTATTCTTTTCGAGACAAGACGGTTTCGGCATCGATTGAGGCACACGACCTTGGACACGGGCGTGTCACAATCCGTGTTCGGCCCAGGTTTTGGATTTTAAGTGCGAATCGTGGCCGTCTGTTTCCTTATTTTGGGATCCAACGGCTCAGTGTTATTCTTACTGGGTTATACCTGGGAATAGGGCTTAGAAACCCTCATTCTATTTGGGTTTTCTCTTTCTAAAGTTTTAGAGGGAGGGGAGAGCAAGGAGGATGAAGGAAGAGAGATCCGGTCGCCGGAGGAGATTCAGAGCGCCAAATCGCAAGCCGAGTCCAGATCTACGGAGGCGAGATCATCGCGGTGCTTTCCAACCGTATAGATTTCAATGGCGCCAAAGAGGAATGCTAGGGTAACGATTCTCTTCTTGAGCATGTGAAGCTCTCCTTCTTTTGCATAAGGAAACCCACTCCCGCGAGTGTGCGGTGAGTGTGCGGTGTTCCTTGGGATAGATATGAATAGTCCCCCTTATTTGCATGTAGAGTCCGAAATCGAGTTACGGACATAGGCATGGTGTGTGAAGCCTAACCGGACAAGTTGGTCTGGATCGGTGATGTTTCATTATGCATGATTAGCCAGAGAAGACTCCGTGCCTTTGGTTATTTTCGGGTTTTCTATGCGGTAGATTGCAACACAGAGTCTTTGGGATTAACTCGAAGGTGCACCCGAAAATCTGGGCGGAAATGCATTTCTGCCAAATTGGTGGTCTGGGAGCCAGCCTTGAACATAACTAGATTATGTGCATGTTTGATCGTTTTGGGACTCAGGGAATCTTGACCCGCGCATATGGCTTAAATTGACGTTGCGGTATGAGCAACGGGTTAGGAGGAACCGTATACGCTCTGTGTCGTTCAGTTAAAGAGACCTAAAGTACATGGTACTTACCATTGGCATAGATGGAGGGTCTTAGGCTTAGGCCAGAAAGACTAAAATGCTCACGAGTATTGTCGTCCAAGGGTCGGTGGTGAGACTGCAGTTTGGACCGGGTTCACTATGTAAGTGCCCTGAGAGCATGGGGTGTGCGGCCGTGTGTGCCTGCACCTGTGATGTTGTGATTAATCACTATATTACTTATTATGCTAACAAGTGCAGGGAAGGAGCATCGCCGCCCCGAGTTTGGGTGCGTGATAGTTATAATTTGGTCAGCTTTAGCTGATCGTTACTTTTGTTTGCCACCATTGCGGTGTATTGTGCTTGCAGGTGCTGCGGAGCCGAGTGGCAAATAGCGGGCCAAAGCCCTTGTTGTTGAGCCGGCCCTTGAAGGCCTTGTTTTGTTTACTTGTTTAATTCATGTGTGACCGGCCTGTGAGCCGAAGTATGGAAGACACTATTTTAAATTTAGTGAACTCTTGTAAGGCCATAAGGCCGGTACTTTGTGTACTTTGTAATTCATTCCTGTTTGGGTTTGATAGTGGACATTCATGCTTGTGGATGGGTTCTTATTTTTGCAACTTAATAAATTGCTTCCGCTAGATGCTTTGTGTAGGATGTTTTGATTGGAAGAATGGTTTCAATGAGTAACCCTTCGGTCTGTATGTTGTATATGGCGTCGGGCCCCGGCCAGACCTACTTCTATATGCTATGTGACGGATTGGGGTGTTTTATCAAGACAGTTGCAGTGTATCAAATGTTATATAGATACAATTCCAAGTCAATGGAATAGGGACATTGCTAGAATTCGTAAAACCAGATACGATGCGCTACTTCCTGCAATATCCAAAATATATAGTTCTTCCAAGAGGATTTCTGATGAACAAGTTGAGTCCATCTAGACTCATAGCCAAGTCTTCTTCCTATAGAAGAAGATCAAGAAGAAAAAACCTTGATCTACAATTCCTAAAGAGATCTTTGAATCAAGGGCTGCTTCAAGTGAAAGCTTATTCAAGTAGTGAGAACTGAAGGGTCAGCTTCTAAGGTCAATCTTTTGAGTCCTTCAGTTGTAATTTTACACAAACATTTAATTCTGTAGGATCTTGTATAAGATCTGAATTGTAAGGCTATTACCTGATCTGTAGGGGTGTTGACCTTGAGGTAGGTTTGTCCTATCAGTCTGAGTTATAGGGTTGTGCTCCCAGACTGAGATGTAGGACTTCTTATTTAGTTTGAGGTAGGATCTTGTGAATATCTAAGGTAAAAGACTAGTTGGTCTATGAGCTGTAGGAGGTGGAGCTCTTTGAGGAAGGGCTACATGCCTGAGGTAGGGTTACGGAGGATGCCTGAGAGATCCCCAGGGATGTGTGTTATAAGCTCTTGGATATGAGTTTCTTGGAGGAGGTTGTCTTATCTAGCATACTTCTAGAAAGGTGCTGAGGGAAAGTGAATACCCAGATCTTAGAGAACCACTATAAATGTTGTGTGCTTTTTTGTTTGTGTTTGATTTGTTCTAAATTTATTCTAATTGTTATAACAAGAAAAGAAACCATTTATGTGCAAAGACCACCTATTCACCCCGCCCCCTCTAGGTGAATTAGTTTATCCACTTAACAATCTATCAAAGGAGAAGCCCAGTATGGAACATCTTTGGGCGTTCGGTTCAACCTGCTACGTCCATGTTCCAAACGCTCTTTGGATGAAGCTAGATGAAAAAGCAAGAAAGCTAGTCTTCGTTAGATACAATGAGAGGAAGAAGGCCTGGAAATGCATGGGTATAGAGACATGGAAGTTCATTGTCTCCTAGGAAGTGGTATTTGACGAATTGATATCATACCAAGGTAGCTCATCTATGGAGCTATAGTAGAGTAGATCTATTGGAGGGAAGGTTCAAGCTGCTTAGGATCTTTTGGTAGAGTTGCCTGTGTCACCAGGTGCTCCAATTTATTCTAGCTCTAGGGAGGAGGCTTATGGATCTGGAAGCAGGGAGAACGATGCTCCCGGTGAGCCCGAGAGGAGATCTAGTTTAGAATAAGTAGTGGGAGTGGTGGATCAATGTAAAGCCCTAAAGAGGCCCAAAAGAACCATTATTCAACCCGCTCGGTATAGGGACGGGAACATGTTGAGTTTTTTCTCATGTTTCTTCATAGGTCCCTTGGATGAATGAGATCCATCATGTTTTTAAACTGCCATTGGCATTAAGTAGTGGGAAGATGCTATGAATGAGGAGATGGCCGCCCTCAGGAAGAACGTGACTTGGGAACTTGTGCCCAAGGTCGAAGGAATCACTCCTGTAATATGCAAGTGAGTTTACAAGTTGAAGAAGAAGGATGATAATAGTATCAAGCAGTACAAGGTTCGCCTTGTAGCTCGAGGGGTACTCACAACAGTACGGGGAGGATTATGAAGAGACGTTTAGCCTAGTTATCAAAATGACTTCAATGTCGGTGGTAATCTCTTTGGTGGCTTGCCAAGAGTGGAAGATTTGAAAACTCAATGTGAAGAATGCTTCCTTTACGACAAGATTGACAAGGACATTGTGCCCAAGGTCGAAGGAATCACTCCTGTAATATGCAAGTGAGTTTACAAGTTGAAGAAGAAGGATGACAGCAGTATCGAGCAGTACAAGGCTCTCCTTGTAGCTCGAGGGGTTCTCACAACAGTACGGGGAGGATTATGAAAATAAGTTTATCCTAGTTATCAAAATGACTTCAATGTGAGTGGTAATCTCTTTGGTGGCTTGCCAAGAGTGGAAGATTTGGCAACTTAATGTGAAGAATGCTTCCTTTATGACAAGATTGATAAGGACATCTTCATGGTGCATCCATTGGGTTATGTTTCTAATGAACATCCAGGGCACGTCTGCAAGCTGAAGAAGGCACTCTATGGTCTGAAGCAGTCACCTCGGGCGTGGTATGGGAAGAACGCAGAATATCTCAAGTTTTGCAGTTATTTTACTTCAGATTCAAGTCTATTTCTTAAGAAGAGGTTGGAGCTTCAGGTCCAATTGCTGCTATATGTTGATGATATGATCATCACTGGGAACTCGGAGGAAGAGGTACCAAGGCTTAGGGCTGAGCTTGCTATAAGGTTTGAGATGAAGGATCTTGGGGAGCACCACCATTTCCTTGGACTTGAGGTTGAGAGGAAGAAGAACAGTAGACTCATTTACCATAAGGGATATGCGGAGAGAATCGTTAAGCGATTTGGCATGCCGAAAGGTAAGAACAGTTCTACTCCTCCAAAGGTCGGTATGAAACTTCCGCGTGATTAGGGAAGGGTTCTTTTTTATCCCTTGGTATTCCGGGCTCTCGTGGGGAGTCTCATTTATTTGACGATCACAAGGCCGGATATTGCCTATGTTATGGACCGAATGAGTCGATATATGACAGAGCTATGGAAGCCTCATGTAGTGGACGTGAAGTCCACCTCGTACATGGGCCTCTTTTATAAAAGGGACACTCGCTTCAAGAAGCATGGTTATACGGATGATGATTATAAGGGAGATTCTGATGATCGGAAGTCAATATCAGGATACGTCTTCATGTGCGGGACACCATCTATCTCATGGTGTAACAAGAAGCAGGATTCGGTTTCTATCTCCACTATGATAGTTTAGTACAAGTCTTCGGCCTTGGCAGCTCAGGAAGCCATATGGATTAGAAGGTTAGTGGAGGAAATCCATGAGGAGGTGCGAGATCCTACTCTGCTATGCGGTGACAATGAGAGTGCTCTTAAACAGGTTAATAATCCAATTTGTCATGCGCGAATGAAGCACATCGAGATTTAGCATTAATTCGTTTGGGAGAAGGTGCTGTAGGGGTCTCATATTGTCGAGTTGTGCAGAGTCAGTACAACAACGCGGATATCTTCATAAATCTGTTGCCGAAGCGAATGTTTATTCAGTTACGGGGTTTGCTTGGGCTGGTTTTCACTTCCCACTTAAACGGGGAGTGTTGAAATTGTTGAAGTGGGAGTGAAGTGGAGGTGGGCGGTCTGATTTGGGCAGATCGCACAGACCGTAGAGGCCACCGCGAACTAGTAGATTGGATATGGCGGATAGCCGGTTTCGAATTCTATCATTCCTTCTTGCGGTCTAATTCAACAAGCACCCTGAAGAAGTAATCAGACAGTTAGCCTTATCTAACTACAGCTGTGGCAGTCTGGATTGTGAGACCGCAGAGTCTGCTTTGAGCTTATTAGGATCTATGGCTTGCAAGAAGGTATGCGGTTAGCGCAGTTTATGAAATCTAATCGCACAGTTTGCTGAACATTCTCGGGCTGGTTAATAGCCTGAGTTCTCTAGATGTGTTGACTTGATCACGAAGGTGACAAGTCTGGATTGTTACCTAGTTCGTCGAGACCGCCTGGTTGTGCGGTCTGCTTCTGGTTTCGCGGAGATCGAATGTTTGGCTAGGCATGTATATGGCCTTAGTCGCTGATATCAGTATGCGCAGATTGGATGCAGAGATCGCTACTCAGTACAGTCTGGTGGATGAGTGCGGCAATCCGCCGCTGGTGTAATTGGATAAGTTTGCGTAGCTTGGTTGTTGTGATGAGCGGTCTGGTTTCAGTGACCACTGAATTATGTGGTCTAGTTGTGGAGACCGACATTTTAGCATTGACGCGGTGGTTCAAGACGCGTAACTAGATTGATCAAGTCCACGCAGACTGGTTTTATTATCCCCTCAGCTTGGCGGACTAGTCCTTCTTTTCGCTTAGACAGATAGTTGGTTTAGTGGGGGATTGGTGCTAGTATCCACATTTGTGCGAATAGGTGATGCTAGTCGCAGATTGACGTAGGTTATCTTATCACTATGGGTGGTGACTGCACTCCTCCTTGCGCCTATAAATATGAGTCCCCGACTCATCATAAAAAACAAGACCAAGAACAAGATTAGTGAGAACCTAGCTCACACTTAAATCTTACGGTTAAGATTTTCTAGCCAACGCAACTGAGTGAAGTTGACTCTATGCAGGCTATGCGGCTAGCTTTAGGCAGCTAGGTAACTAATGGAAGCTTGGTGTGGAATAGTTTGCGATTAATAGTCAGCGGTATATAACAAGTTGCGGTCTCAACGACTTGAAGTCTCTTCCTCGGGGTTGCGGTTAAATCGAGCAATTCACCCCATCTATTAGCGGGTTCTATTCAAAGTTCATCAACATTCAATAACAAGCAGTCTGTATGGCTAGTTGCGGTACGACGACTTGGGAGGTTTCGGCGGACAAGGCTTGCGGTTAGCAGTTGTGCGACCTGGGCGGTTAAGTTTTACAGACCACGCAGTTACTCTTGTTTGTATTTTACTTCTTCCATTGGGTATATTGCGAAATCATGTCTCGCAATGTATGCATCACCCTGTAAATTAGATTTGTGAATTCCAGATTAAGACTCTTGTGTTTTTGTTGTGCTGAATTCTACTTAGCTTTGGTTGTGGTTCAGTGTTCCTGTGGCCTCTTTCTTAACTTTCTATAAATTTTACACTCTGGCTATCCTCTCGAGTTGCATTTTGTGAAATAATCAGTTCAAAGAACCAAGGTCAGTCTGATCAAGTGACAGTGCATGAAGAAGTCTACTTAGGTTCAAGTTTTGAGCAAACAAAAAAATTAAACTGCGTAAATTTCCATCAATGGACCCTACTAAGCAATGACATGATTTATGTTATGGGTTTGCATGCTTCTATTTTTAAGGAGAAACCCTAAGATATGGATCTCAATAAGTAGAAGGTGAAGCATCAAAAAATATGCAGATTCATTAGACGATTCGAAGAACCAAACATTTACAACCATATTACAAGTATTATTGATGCGGAGATTCTTTGCAAGCCGTTGAAGATATTGTATGCAAGAGAATTGGCATCAACAAGCTATGTTTGCTAATGATGCTTGGAGAATTCAAATACAGAGATGACTCGCATATTTTGGATCATGTGAACAAGTTCAAAGATATTAGTAATTAACTTACAACTTGAATGTGATCTTCAAGGATGAGGTTAACCCATTATGGTTGCTGAAGTCTTTTTCAGAATCTTGAAAGATGGTTAGAGTTTTTCTAATTAACTCCTCTCCCAAGGGCATTATTACTATGGAGATTGCCAAGTGTGACATCCTGAATGAGAAGATTACAATGAAGTCTGAAGGGATATCAAGCTATTATTCACAATCTAACATCTTTTTTACTGAGCTCGATCAGGTAGAGAGGCACGAGCAAGAACAAAGGAAGGAAAAGTGAGAGAATCAAAACTAGGGGAAGTATAAGTCAAGTTATCAAAATGTGGAGTGTTATTATTGTCAAAAGAAAGAGGATATTCAGAAGATTTTTTTTCACTGAAGATTGACGAGAGGAAGAAATGATTGTCTACTGATGAAATGAAGGAGAGTCACAATACAGCTACCGTATCAATAGAGGAGGAGGTTGACATCATTGTTGGAGATAACGTCACAACTGCACTCTCTTATGATTATCAAAGATGGGTTATTGATTCAGGTGTTTCTACAAATGTTTCCCATAATAGAGATTTATTTGCCACCTATACCACTCATAATTATAGGGTGCTTATACTGGGCAACGGTAACATTGGAATCTTCTGTGAACTAGACATGATCAAAGTTTTGGTCTTATGGCCAATATGATATAAGTTTATTGGACCGCATGTATTGAATGCATAGAAATGGGTTAGCTAAGCGTGTTTGTTATGAACCAAATCTTAACTGACAACAGTAGACGTAGGCGTTTAATTCGTGGGTAGGTTTCCACTTCATCGATAAGGAGAACTATTCAATGCATGGTGTTATTCATAGAAATCGACGTAATTTGGTGTGCATTTATCAGATTATTCTGGTATTAGATAGTATTTGACATAACATTAATTTATTAAAATCGACTTCATGTAGAATAGTGGGGTTATTCTATGCATGTGTTGATTTGTAGAAATCAACATTACGTCGAATAGTAAGACATTATTCGACCCATGCGTCGAATAGTATTAGATGCACATGTTGCTCTTATTTCTTCTTTTTGATGGTTATATAAGCAATTAATGAAACTGTGGTATATATGGTGCATTTTTGAGTTTTTTTGAGATACGATTTTTTTTTGCTACCATAAGTTGCATCCTCTCCTAAGAAGTAAAACTATTATTTCATGGAGACGAAGAAGTACGGTCATCTTCTAGCATGAGCTCGTCAGAAGAACGACATGGTGTTTCCGGGATTCTATATGGATACCAATAGAGACGAAGATTTTGTTCCACGTTATAGTTTTCTCAAGATCATCTTTTGCATTTCAATCAAATATGCCACTACGCAGATAGTGTCTAAATGAAATCCAACAGGTGATATGTCTAAAGTCATCAGAAAAGAAGACATGGACCTGAAGACGAGCACTAGAGGATTGATGATCCTAATAGATGTGTGATATATACTTAATATCCTCTTCAACCTTGTTTCAGTTAGGAAGCTAGATGACGAGGGATACTTGAGTGTCTTTGGTGAATATTTTTCAAAGTTAATCATGGGGTTGCTAGTAGTGTCTTGATATTATATAGAAAATGATTTATAATATATAGAGGGGATACATGAAGCTTCTCAGGCCAGAACCATTAGAGATGGGTCATCCACATTCCTAAGCCACATTATCCAGAAGGGCCTGGGATATCTCTCCCAAAAAACATGATCTATGATCTATTTGTTGATCAGTTAGAGAGATGCGACCATCAGATAACTGAGAAGCAGAATACATTATCATTCATGATCCACACTTCTACTAGATCAAATATTCGAGACACTTGAGCTCATACATACTGAAGTTTGTGGGTCTCTGAAGGTCTTTACAAGAAGAGGATCATTTTACTTCGTGACATTCATTGATGATTATTCGAGAAAACTCTGGATCTATGCAATTAATACCAAAGATGGGGTCCTTTATATTTTTTTTAAAGAATTACACTAAGGTGGAGAGGCTGTTCGGGAAGAAGTTAATGGGCATCAAGTCCGACAACGAGGGAGAGTATATTGGTCTCTTTGATGAGTACTAAAAAACAAGGAACCAGGCATGAAAAGACTCTTCCCAAGACACCATAATTTAATGACGTAGCTGAAGGAATAAATAGAACCTTTATGGAGATGGTGAGATGCATGATATCTGAGTAAAAGCCACCTGTCATATTTTGGTGCCTTTGGCTATAAAGACTTTGTGAACATCCCTCGAGATGAAAGATCAAAATTAGATTCTAAGACCCGACAATACATCTCTTTAGGATATGAATGCAATAGTGAAAGTATGTAGCGTCTACCAAAATCACCTAGAGGGGGGGGGGTGAATAGGTGATGTTTGTGTCTTTTTGCGGAATAAAATAACTTAAAAAATTAAACACACAAACACAGAGATTTATAGTGGTTCCCCGAGTTAGGTACATCCATTTTCCTGCCTCGCCTATCTACTACGAAGGTCTAGATTAAGCTACTTCACCAAACTCAGATTTCTACAAATCTTACACCTCGGAGCTGCAAATCCTACAACTCGGAGATGACGCTCCTACCACTCGGAGAACAACCACTCCTATAACTCGACCCACAACCGGATCTACGACTAGATCCACAAACATATCCATAACTCAATCCACAAATGGATCTACAACTCGGAGAAAAATCTCCTACAAATGAAAAAGAATATTACAATATAATAAAGATTACATGTCTTCACTCTTACGTTCTTCGATTATATAGATCTTTAAATTTTGGAGAACTCGGAAAATAGAAATCTTTGAAGACCTTGAATCTTGAATCTTCAATCGACTAGATCTAGAGTAGTAGAGATATTCAAAGAGTAGCAATCCAGTCATACGGGTCGATGAAGATTGAATTCTGCAAAGTTCGTTGTGGTCGGCCGATCAGAGTTTGTGTATCGCATAGGAGGCCAATGGGTCGTTCTTTTTGGAAAGTTTCTCGATTTGAAAATTGTAACAATTTGCAAGATTAGGGTTGGGAAAAATCCACCCTAAGTATTTATAGACATCTTCAAATGCAACGGTTATAAAAGAAATTCCAAAAATAAACTTGCGAAATTTACTATGCATGGCCGCCACAACCAGAGCCTGGAAAAAATTGTCAAAAAAATGACCTAAGTCATATTCGTTGAGTATTGTCGAGTATCGTTAGTACACTCGCCGAATAGTCATTGATATACGATGAATTTTTCTTAGAGAAATTCAGCTCAAGCTATAAATCCACTTAACTCCAAGGCAAGAATCATACTCGACGAATTCGTCGAGTATCACCTAGTATACCAACGAATTCATTGAGTATAGGCTAGTAGACTCAACGCTCTCGACACTATCTACGCCAAGATGTACTCGACGCTCTTGACGCCAAGATGCACTCGACGCTCTCGACACCAAGATGCACTCGACGCTCTCGATGCCAAGATGCACTCTACGAATTTGCCTCAAGAAAAATCAGAGAAGTAGCGTCGAGATGATTCGACGTGTCTCGCCATGAATATTCGACGAATTCAGTGAGTATCGTTAGATACATTCGACGAATTCGATGAGTATACTTGATGATACTCGACGAATTTTACTTAACTGTTTTTCTAATCTTTCTAGATATTTCACCACAAGTATATAAGATGAATTCAACGAGTGATAGTAAGTATATACGACGAATTCTGATTGGGTACATCGAGAAACTTTCCAAAAAGGACGATATGTCAGCCTTCTATGCGATACACGAACTCCGATCGGTCGACCACAACGAAATTTGCACGATTCAATCTTCATCAACCTATACGACTGGATTGCTACTCTCTGAAGATCTCTATAACTCCAGATCTAGTTGATTGAAGGTTCAAGGTCTTTGAAAGATTTCAGATTTTTCTGTGTTCTCCAAGCGTATTCAAGTTCAACTATTTTCGAAGAAGGATGGATTGAAGTTTTTATATCTTGTCAAGGATTGTGTGTAATATTATTGTAAAATATTCCTTTTCATATGTAGAATATTTTTCTCCGAGTAGTAGATCTGTTTGTGGATTGAGTGGTAGATTCGTTTATGGATTAAGTCATAGATCCGTTTGTGGATTGACTTGTAGGATAGGTTGTTCTCTGAGTGATAGGAGCGTCGTCTCCGAGTTGTAGGAGTTGCGGATCTGAGGTGTAAGATTTGTAGAAATCTGAGTTTGGTGAAGTAGCCGAATCTAGCCCTTTGTGGTAGATAGGCAAGGCGGGAAAGTGGACGTACCCAACTCGAGGAACCATTATAAATCCTTGTGTTTGTGTGCTTAATTTTTTAAGTAATTTTATTCCGCGAAAAGACACAGACATCACCTATTTACCCCCTCTAGGTGATTTAGGTAGACGCTTGATCCTTTCAATTAGTATCAGAGGAGTAATGATGTCGAGCTAATTGTGTTTTCAGATGCATATTTTGCACGAAGAAGGGATGACAAGAAAAGCACTTCCGTGACATGCCAATTCCTCGGAAGACGGATTATTTCATGGAGCAGTAAGAAGCAGAATTGTGTGGCAACCTCAACTGCCTAGTCATAGTACATCTCTATTGGTAGTTGTTGCGCACAGCTTCTATGGATCAGGAATTAACTCAAAGACTGCAACCTAAAGTTCAAAGAGATTCCTATGTATTGTGACTCCTCCAGCGCAATAACGATCACACATAATCCAGTTTCTCACAGCCGGACAAAGCATATTGAAGTGCGATATCACTTCATCTGGGAGCATGTGGAGAACAAGGATACAGCCCTCAGCTATGTACCGATGGATAAGTAGGTCACAGATATTTTCACGAAACCCCTGGATGTAACATCCCATTTCCGGCTAGACCCCTAGGAGTCAGATTTGTCGTGACGGAATCCTAGGAAGCCCAAAACTGGAAATAAAGCGACCAGTATTGCGGGTCACGGGTTGGTCACGCCCGTGACCTGGGCGTGTCTACTTCGACGATCGTCGATCTCCACGAGACGATCGTCGAACGCGCTGTCTGGGCATGTCACGCCCGTGACCAAGATGTCACGCCCGTGACTTGGGCGTGACTACTTCGACGATCGTCGATCTCCACGAGACGATCGTCGATCGTGCTGACGGGGCATGTCACGCCCGTGACCAAGGTGTCACGCCCGTGACTAGGGGCGTGACCCCATCGACGATCGTCGATCGCCGCGAGACGATCGTCGAGCTTGCGCCCCGGGCATGTCACGCCCGTGACATGAGTGTCACGCCCGTGACCTAGGGCGTGACCCCATCGACGATCGTCGATCTCAATCCGACGATCGTCGACCTCGAAATCTGCTGTTCGGGCCTGTCACGCCCGTGACCCAAGGTGTCACGCCCGTGACCTTCGATCGACGATCGTCGATCTCAGTTCGACGATCGTCGAACCCAGATGACTAGCCGGGCCTGTCACGCCCGTGACCTATGTGTCACGCCCGTGACATTGGCCGAAACGACGGTTCGGGCCCGAAATTATTCTAACGCGCGTGGAAATAAATGCTGGCTTGGGAAGTTACACCAGGAGTAACTACCGGCCGTTTTCCTTCTGTAATTATAAAATAGATGAGGAAAAGGTGGTCCAATAGAAAACCGCCAGCTGGACGCACCTGTTCAGTTTCCACCGTTTCTTATCCCTTCACCGTAACCGAAACGTTAAGACATAATGGCGGTTACCATTTCATCTTCCCACTTCCTGAGTTATAAAAGCCCACTTAGGGAAAGAGGAGAGGTTTACACGCTCAAGCAAACGAAGCAGATCCTTGTTCTTGCTGTAAAGAGGAGTTCAGCAACGCCACCACCGCGCCATGGCACCTCGTCGCTCTTCTCGCCTCCAAACCGCGAACAAGGTCCTCCTCTGCTCCTTCTCTTTCATGGGTAGATCTTAGGATTCTTAGGAAGGAGATTCGCGCTCAACGGAGCCGGATCCATCTCTCGTTTTCATGGAAAAACCATGAAAAAGATATTTTGAGTTCGCCGGAAACCGCCACCTCCGGCGGCCAAACCACCGCCGACCGCTAGCCATCGCCTCAACGGAGGTGGTGGTGGTGGTGGCTGGCCAGGGAAGTGACCGGACGGCCGGCAACGGATCACGGAATGCTTACAGGAAAATGATTTTTTTTCCTGTGTCTGGTTTTCGGGTTCATGAAGAAGATGAACAGTAGAATTAATATTTTAATACATAGATTATTATATATTACAAAGGAAAAATATGTTATTTTGAATGTATTTTTGAGGCTGCAAAACGAAGCACTTAGAGGCCGATTTAGGAAAAATGACCAGACACAAAAGTTGTAGCCCTCGGGGTCTACTTTAATTTAAAATTGATTTTATTCAATTTGGGTGAGTGGTTTGAACACAGCACTCATTTTGGTGGGATCAAGACCTAGGTTAACCAGAAATTAAAATGGTTGCCCACGGTTCATAACATGTCCAAATGACTTGAAATTTGGACTGGAGGTCTATAATATGTATATCGAGAGGCTGACCAAAAAAGAGAATTTTTGGAGAACTTTTGCCTAAAGTTTTTGTAAAAATTTAATAAACAATATAAAGTTAATTAGGAGATGAAATTAAGCCCAAACTCCCCCAAATTTTGGGTGGTGGTCCCTGGCATCAATATTAAGATCTGTACAAAATTTCAACTCGATTGGTCGAGTTTTGAATAGGGAATTATCAAGTCCTAGATAGGTCTTGGTGAGGGGTACTTTGGGGAAAAGTACGATTAGGGGTGGAGTGGACAAGTCTCCTCAAAAGAGGCTGATGAGTTGGCCACTGATTTGTTGGGACTATGTCTACCCTCTTGGGTGTCATGGTGTGGTTTAGGGTGGATTTTACCCTGAGAGATTGGCTCAACTCCAACGGGTGGGAGTTTGAGGTTTGTGAAGGACATAGGAGCAGAAGCTCTTGTATGCCCTTGAAATTTGGAGGAGAGGGGGATGATAGGATGAAAACCCTCTGGTTGAGATAGTGATGGATTTGGAGGTAGTTAGGTACCTCACATGTTGAGGTGTAGGATTAGGATGGAAACGTAATTTAGTTATTTTAAGCACTAAAGCTAATCCAAAAAAATTATGAAACTCGGGAGGAGGGAGTTTTAGGATGTATTAGACTTATGGTAATTTTTCTGGAATTTTATGATTAATTTATATTATACTTCATGTGTTAAAGTACTATTAGCCCAATTTGTTGTTTCAATTATTTGGAGGCTTTACATTAATTATAATCAGTTAAAATTCTGGATTTAGATCTTGACTAGTAGAACATTGATCCCTGAATTTTTATAGAATTTTATGATGAGTAAATCTAGTACATTATTCACAAAAGATTGGAAGGGCTTTTATGTTTAAAAATTAATTATGGATAAAATACTTGCTGGAAAATTATGAAACTTGGCCAGTGCTAATTTAAGGCCTTAATCATCATGTCATAATTTATTTAGAATTTTTGGAAGAACATTTGCTGTACTTGATTCATAAACTATAGAAATTAGAGATTAATTCCAAAATAGTTTACATGTCATTTTGATGATAGAAAAATTATGATACTTAGGGTTTTGCCTTCTGAGATAGCCTACTAATTATCATAAATTTGCTGGACATCTTGCATGAATAATTAGGATAGTTCATGTTCAAACCGGTGGCCCTTGAGATTTTCGAGGAATTTAATTAAATGTCAAATAAATTAGGAAAATTTCCATTTTCTGGATTTAGGTTATTTATACCAAGATAAGTCTCCAGTAAATAGTTTAGGGCATTTGGATGAGTAATCGATCCTTGCATAACCGGTTCGACATGTAGCCTAGGTCGGTCTGCATTTAGTAAATTGTGAAAAGCAATAAAACATGATCTGATGAAGATATAAAGAGTAGTGAGTAGTGGTGATAGTTAGAGTTAAGAGGTGCTCGGGTTTGGCGAAAGATCGCTTTTCCCGAGGAGTGGAAGGTTTAAAAATCACCCTAGGATAGTCTATCGTAATATGAGAAGGGAATCGGGCTAAGGGAAAACAACCAATAACAATAAGTGCCTTGCGAAAGGGAACTTCGGGCCGTAATGCACCGTCTTGGTTCCTAGTGCCCCTTGAGAGCCCTTCACGGGGTATACCGGGGGCAGTCCTGGGCTAACGTAAACTGTAATAACAAACCGACAAGAGTAACTTAGTAACTAGGGCTGCACTCTTCACAACACTGTTGGCACAGGAAGGTTGATGAGAGCTTCGGCTCGGTTGATTTGGAAACGGACGGGATGGTCCGGGGAGCTTCGGCTCGGTTGGTTTGGAGACGGACGTTTTGGTCCGGGGAGCTTCGGCTCGGTTTTGTGTGCTTACGATTTAACTTGCATGTGCATAAGATAGGAAGGTTAAGGTGGTGGGTCTTTCGATATCGGGGAGTTCGATTGCACCGACACCGATATCGTTGACTCGGCGAGGTGGTTAGCACTTCGCCAGCAGAAGTCCGGTGCGCCAGCCGGCAAGAGTACGCAGGCGTCCGCTTTGTGCACCAAGCGTTGAGGCGTACGATAGGTCAGACCAGTGTGCTTTACTGGTTTTGGAGGTGGGCGAGGCCCAACCCACCGCTTCCGTTTGCCACTACGGAGGTATCCTGGGAGGTAACGGCTCCGAAAGGGGGAACTAAAGGTCTGTGTGCACAGAGTCGGGTGTGTGAGTTGCACTGCATGACATAACATACCCACCATATAGTTGCATTTCATAATCATTCATAACAACCTTGACACCTAAAGTATAAGTGGAATGGGACGCTTATACATTAGGACCTGCAAAACGACCCCTTGGTCTATAAGCTTGTGTGGGCAAGTTTATAAATCAAAGGTTATTTTCAATATATAATAACCCCTGCTGTTTGATAACCGACACCCCAAGGTATAAGTGGTATGGGACACTTATACGATGGGAGCCTTGTAAAAGATCCCTTTGCTTATGTGTTCTCGCATAAGTGAAGGTTTAAATTCATTTAATTGCTTTTCTTACTGCTAGACCTATTACAACAACTTATTAACAGCTCACCTAATACAACTTGCTAGATTAGTTTCTGCTGCCATCTGTTTTCATGTTAATCTCCACCTTCATGTCCTTCCCTTTCTTCCTCTCCGCTCGGTACCTAGGAGCCATGGGGGGGAAGGGGTAGGGGATGATAGGGCTTAGTCTTTATGACTAACGGTTTTCGAACCGCATCATTTAGGGGATCGTGGAGCCCAGCATGGAGGAGCAGCCCCAGAGATCGGTGCGCCTAGAGATGGGGCAGTCTAGCTCCGGAGTTCACACAGCCGGGACCGTGAGTCTCGATCCTTGAGTAGTTTACTGTTTCGCTTCCGCATGAGAGACTTGTAGTGAGGACATTTTGTACCGGGCATAAGCCCGTATTTATAGTACTCTGATGTTTCTGTGGACACTCCCTTCGTGGAGCTTACTTATTTATATATGTGGTTTTTGTTATTGTGGACTGTTTACTATTACTTCAATAATTGTGCTACTTTTTGTGATCGATTTGGCCGGCAGAATCGGCGCCTTGTGGTGATGACCCTTCAGGACGTGAAGGTGTCACCGCAAAGCGGCGGTTCTGGGCCTAAGACCCCGGTGGTTGAAAAAGAAAAAAAAAAGGGGGGTCTTACAAGTGGTATCAGAGCAAACATCGATCAGAAGGAAGTAGCAGTCCACAAACCCTCGGTCACCCCCGCTCGAGTTTAGTTTGGGGACAAACTAAGCAGCGGAAGCAGTGGTGTGCCCATATGGGGATCACATATAATTTGTCCACCTTTATGTAGTATTTGAACGTTTTCTCAGCGTGTGTTTTTGCTACGCAGCCTCCAGCACGGACTACGCCTCAAGGTGGAATTCCACAGGCTCAGGATGTTGCACCACCCCCACCGGCCCCCACTCCTTTCCTTCAGTCAGACATGGGCCAGACCCTGACTGCCATTCTGGAGGCCTTCAGGGCCCAGCAGGTTCCGGTTCCGCAGCCCAATCTGGGGGCCAACTGGCTCAGCATCTTCCGGGGTCTTTCTCCCCCGTCCTATCTGGGGACAGAGTCGGCTGTTCGGACGGAGGAATGGCTGGATATCATGTACGAGATGCTGACCGGGATTCGGTGTCCATGGGAGGAGAAGGTGGCTCTGGTTGTCTCCTGCCTGGAGTCCCATGCGAAGAGGTGGTGGAAGACGCTGTTGGACACAACATTTGCTGATAGGGAGGTTGCGGAGATCACTTGGGAGGAGTTCAGGGCCGCACTGCTGGAGCATTTCGTCCCGCAGTCGGCTAGGGATGATTTGGAGGAGCGGTTCTTACAGCTGAAGCAGGGTACTCGGACCGTGGTGGAGTACCATCGAGAGTTTGACCACCTGGCTCGATACGCAGATTCCTACCAGCTGGACGAGGCAGGGTATATCAGGAGGTTCTACAAGGGCCTACGTGAGGACTTGAGGGAGGCCCTCTTGTTTGTATCTGACGGGCCCATCTCCCGGATTTTGGAGATGGCCAAAAGGATTGAGGCGGATTGGCACACCACCCGGGGCCGGAAACGGCCAGCAGAGGATCAGGGACGAAGAGGAAGGAATGACCAGCGGCGGGGTGCTGTACCAGAGGGGAGGAGGATAGAGGACCAGCCTCGTCAGGACGTGAGGCCGGAGCCGAGGGAACAGGTGGTATTGGCCCCTCCACCCCTTCGGATGCAGGAGATGCCGAGACCCGGGGTATGGCGTATCCCCCAGAGTGCTACTTTTGTCATCAGATTGGGCACATTCGGAGGAACTGCCCCATGAGGGGGGCACCACCTCCAGCACATCATGGCGGCCCACCAGCTCAGCATTACGGAGGCCGAGGACGCGGCCGTGGTCGAGGATACCAGGGGGAAGATCGTAGACAGGGAAGAGAGCAGGTATATGCCTTGGACCTTGCACAGCCGCGGAATCCGGAGCAGGTCATCGCAGGTATGCCGAAATGTTTCTTTGTTTTCATAGAATTTCCCCTTTAAGTTGCTAAAACTTTGAATCGCACTAGATTGATAGCAAGGAAAGTAAAAACTCATTATAGAACCCTAAGATATCTAATCACCCCAGGTATAGTCTTCATCAGCGGCAAGCCTGCCCGCACGCTGTTCGATACTGGAGCTACTCACTCCTTTGTGTCGGAGTCGTTCGTGGAAGGACTGGAAGGTGTGGAGCGGTTCACAGGTTCGAGGATGAGGGTACGACTACCGGATGGATCTGAGCTCCTTACCACAGATCACTGCAATATGGAGGCAGAGATTGGTGGAAAAGCGTTCGAGGCTCCAGCGACGATTTTGAAGCTGACGGACTACGACCTGATCCTGGGCATGGTATGGCTGTACTGGAACTATGCCCAGATTGACTGCCAGGCAAAGAGGATCACCGTGAGACACGGGGACTCTTTCATTACCATTGAAGGTATAAGACCTGTCTCTCGTATACTCTTATCTTCGGTACAGGCCGTCAAGGCCCATCTGCAGGGAGAGGAGGTCTATCAGATTCTATTTGAGATGGCGGAGGTTAAGGAGTCGGTGACAGACATCCCGGTGGTGCGAGATTTCGCTGACATCTTTCCGGAGAAACTGCCAGGACTACCACCACACCGAGAGCAGGATTTTCAGATTCAGCTTGTGCCGGGGGCCAAGCCGGCGTCTAGGGCCCCTTATCGGATGGCCCCAAAGGAGTTGGCAGAGTTTCGGACCCAGTTGCAGGAATTGGTGGAGGCAGGTTTTGTCAGACCGAGTTCCTCGCCATGGGGAGCACCGGTCCTGTTCGTGAAGAAGAAGGATGGGACACTCCGCCTGTGCATCGATTATCGAGCACTAAACAGGCTGACCGTCCGGAATACCTATCCGCTCCCACGGATAGACGAATTATTCGACCAGCTGGAGGGGGCCCATTATTTCTCGAAGCTGGACTTGAGATCAGGATACTACCAGCTGCGGATCCAAGAGGAGGATATCCCGAAGACGGCCTTTAGTAGCAGATATGGCCTGTATGAATTCACCGTGATGCCCTTTGGGCTCACGAATGCTCCGTCGGCGTTCATGAGTCTCATGAACCGGGTTTTCGAGGCCTACTTGGATGTGTTCGTCATAGTGTTCATAGACGACATCCTGATCTACTCTAGGACGGAGGAGGAGCACACTCGGCATCTGGCACTGACCTTGGAGAGGTTGCGGGAGCATCGCCTTTACGCCAAATTCAGCAAGTGTCAGTTCTGGTTGAAGGAGGTGGCCTTCCTAGGCCACATCATCAGCGGAGCCGGGTTATCAGTAGATCCAGCAAAGATTCGGGCAGTTCGCGATTGGCCGCAGCTGAGGACAGCCACTGATGTACGCAGTTTCTTGGGACTTGCCGGTTATTACCGGAAGTTCGTGGAGGGGTTCTCTCGGATTGCCCTCCCCCTCACATCTTTGACAAAGAAGGAGGCACCTTTTGTTTGGACCCCGCAGTGCCAGGCGGCTTTCCAGGAGCTGAAGGACCGACTCATCTCGGCCCCTATCCTGGCCCTTCCATCCGGAAGGGAGGGATTCCAGGTGTATACCGACGCATCATACCAAGGGATGGGAGCGGTGCTGATGCAGAACGGACATGTCATAGCATATGCCTCCCGCCAGCTGAAGACCCATGAGAGGAACTACCCGGTGCACGATCTCGAGATGGGAGCGGTCGTTTTTGCTCTAAAGGTCTGGCGTCATTACCTTTATGGAGTCCACTGCGATATCTTCTCCGATCACAAAAACTTGAAATACGTGGACACTCAGAAGGAGCTGAATATCAGGCAGAGGCGCTGGGTGGAGTTCTTGGCAGATTATCAGTATGAGATGCACTACCACCCAGGGAAGGCAAACGTGGTGGCCGACGCGTTGAGCCGGAGAGCGGCCACTTCCGAAGCTGGGCCCCAGGTTATGTCTATGGAGCTGGTCCAGTCATTCAGAGACATGCAGATATCCCTAGTGTCCGAGGATGACCCAGATCTGTATAGGGAGTATCTGGCATCAATAGTGGCCATTGACGATATTCGGGATCGCATTCGGGACGGACAGAGGACAGATGCGGGGGCAGAGCCGATGTTCCGAGCTTTGGAGGAAGGTTCGACAGGGGACTATTCCCTGAGGGACGGGTTGCTCCACTTCAGAGGCAGAGTATATATACCAGCAGGAGGCCAGATCCGAGAGGATATTTTGACGGAGGCGCATTGCAGCCGGTACTCCGTGCACCCGGGGATCACAAAGATGACCGCTGATCTGAAGAGGACGATGTTTTGGCCGGGCATGAAGAAGGACATTACGTACTTCGTGACCCATTGCGAGGCGTGTCAGTTGGTGAAGGCGGAGTGCAGGAACCCCGCAGGACTGTTGCAGCCACTCCCGGTGCCGGAGTGGAAGTTCGACGACATAGCGATGGATTTTATACATGGTCTTCCCCGGTCTCGGACAGGGAACGACTCGATTTGGGTGATTGTCGATCGGCTGACGAAGGTGGCCCGCTTTATACCGATCAGGAAGGATGACTCGGTGGGAGTGCTGGTACGGAAGTTTGTGGAGCAGTATGTCCGATATCATGGCGTGCCCCGGACGATAGTGTCGGACCGCGATGGACGGTTTACATCCAGGGAGTGGCGGTCAGCGCAGGCATATTTGGGCACCCGGTTGACTTTTAGCACGGCCTTCCACCCTCAGACGGACGGGCAGACCGAGCGCACCAACAGGACCCTGGAGGACTTACTACGGCTGTGTATACTAGACCGAGGGGAGCCGTGGGAGAAGATGTTACCCTTGGTCGAGTTCTCCTACAATAATAGCTACCAGTCCAGCATCAGGATGGCGCCATATGAGGCCTTGTATGGAAGGAAATGTAGGACCCCGCTTTCTTGGGTTCAGGATGAGGATCCGAAGCTGCTGGGATCGGATTTCGTTGAAGACACCGAGGCTCAGGTGAGGCTGATCAGAGATAGGATGCTGGAGGCGCAGAGCAGACAAGCAAAATACTATGACGCTCGGCATCATCAGGTGGAGTTCCGGGTAGGAGATCGAGTGTTCTTGAAGATCCGGCCCATGCACGGAGTCTCACGGGTGCGCGGTCGGAGGAAGAAACTCAGCCCTAGGTACATGGGCCCTTACCGGATCCTGGAGCGGATCGGACCCTTAGCCTACAGGCTAGAGTTGCCACCAGAGCTGGCAGCTCTACACGACGTCTTCCACATCTCTTCGTTGAGAAGGGCTCTACTATGCCCGGAGCAGCGAATTTTGACCACAGAAGGGCCGGTAGCTTCAGACCGATCTGTTCATCTGGAGCCGGTTCGGATCGATGACAAAGGAGTGCGGATCTTGCGCCGCAAGAAGATTCCCTTAGTCAAGGTTTTGTGGAGAAATCACGGTCAGGAGGAGCACACCTGGGAACCGCAGGATCTGATGAGGCAAAGATACCCGGAGTTGTTCAGTCAGGTACATCTCACCACCTCTCGGTATACTATAAACTGCTCTCTTGTTTTGGAATGTTAAGACTAGACAAGGGAAATCTAGGACCTAGGTATGCACACTTAATCAGAATGGTAGGGGCTAAACTTTTGTTTATTGGGGAGATTGTCTTCGTTATCAAACGAACGATCGCCTGAACCCAATAGAAAGATCGAATGGGATGTTACAAGATTAATTCGTTCCGATAGAAATCCCCGTAGGCTCAACCTCAATTTCGGGGACGAAATTTTTGTTTTGTTTATTGGGATTTGTAACATCCCATTTCCGGCTAGACCCCTAGGAGTCAGATTTGTCGTGACGGAATCCTAGGAAGCCCAAAACTGGAAATAAAGCGACCAGTATTGCGGGTCACGGGTTGGTCACGCCCGTGACCTGGGCGTGTCTACTTCGACGATCGTCGATCTCCACGAGACGATCGTCGAACGCGCTGTCTGGGCATGTCACGCCCGTGACCAAGATGTCACGCCCGTGACTTGGGCGTGACTACTTCGACGATCGTCGATCTCCACGAGACGATCGTCGATCGTGCTGACGGGGCATGTCACGCCCGTGACCAAGGTGTCACGCCCGTGACTAGGGGCGTGACCCCATCGACGATCGTCGATCGCCGCGAGACGATCGTCGAGCTTGCGCCCCGGGCATGTCACGCCCGTGACATGAGTGTCACGCCCGTGACCTAGGGCGTGACCCCATCGACGATCGTCGATCTCAATCCGACGATCGTCGACCTCGAAATCTGCTGTTCGGGCCTGTCACGCCCGTGACCCAAGGTGTCACGCCCGTGACCTTCGATCGACGATCGTCGATCTCAGTTCGACGATCGTCGAACCCAGATGACTAGCCGGGCCTGTCACGCCCGTGACCTATGTGTCACGCCCGTGACATTGGCCGAAACGACGGTTCGGGCCCGAAATTATTCTAACGCGCGTGGAAATAAATGCTGGCTTGGGAAGTTACACCAGGAGTAACTACCGGCCGTTTTCCTTCTGTAATTATAAAATAGATGAGGAAAAGGTGGTCCAATAGAAAACCGCCAGCTGGACGCACCTGTTCAGTTTCCACCGTTTCTTATCCCTTCACCGTAACCGAAACGTTAAGACATAATGGCGGTTACCATTTCATCTTCCCACTTCCTGAGTTATAAAAGCCCACTTAGGGAAAGAGGAGAGGTTTACACGCTCAAGCAAACGAAGCAGATCCTTGTTCTTGCTGTAAAGAGGAGTTCAGCAACGCCACCACCGCGCCATGGCACCTCGTCGCTCTTCTCGCCTCCAAACCGCGAACAAGGTCCTCCTCTGCTCCTTCTCTTTCATGGGTAGATCTTAGGATTCTTAGGAAGGAGATTCGCGCTCAACGGAGCCGGATCCATCTCTCGTTTTCATGGAAAAACCATGAAAAAGATATTTTGAGTTCGCCGGAAACCGCCACCTCCGGCGGCCAAACCACCGCCGACCGCTAGCCATCGCCTCAACGGAGGTGGTGGTGGTGGTGGCTGGCCAGGGAAGTGACCGGACGGCCGGCAACGGATCACGGAATGCTTACAGGAAAATGATTTTTTTTCCTGTGTCTGGTTTTCGGGTTCATGAAGAAGATGAACAGTAGAATTAATATTTTAATACATAGATTATTATATATTACAAAGGAAAAATATGTTATTTTGAATGTATTTTTGAGGCTGCAAAACGAAGCACTTAGAGGCCGATTTAGGAAAAATGACCAGACACAAAAGTTGTAGCCCTCGGGGTCTACTTTAATTTAAAATTGATTTTATTCAATTTGGGTGAGTGGTTTGAACACAGCACTCATTTTGGTGGGATCAAGACCTAGGTTAACCAGAAATTAAAATGGTTGCCCACGGTTCATAACATGTCCAAATGACTTGAAATTTGGACTGGAGGTCTATAATATGTATATCGAGAGGCTGACCAAAAAAGAGAATTTTTGGAGAACTTTTGCCTAAAGTTTTTGTAAAAATTTAATAAACAATATAAAGTTAATTAGGAGATGAAATTAAGCCCAAACTCCCCCAAATTTTGGGTGGTGGTCCCTGGCATCAATATTAAGATCTGTACAAAATTTCAACTCGATTGGTCGAGTTTTGAATAGGGAATTATCAAGTCCTAGATAGGTCTTGGTGAGGGGTACTTTGGGGAAAAGTACGATTAGGGGTGGAGTGGACAAGTCTCCTCAAAAGAGGCTGATGAGTTGGCCACTGATTTGTTGGGACTATGTCTACCCTCTTGGGTGTCATGGTGTGGTTTAGGGTGGATTTTACCCTGAGAGATTGGCTCAACTCCAACGGGTGGGAGTTTGAGGTTTGTGAAGGACATAGGAGCAGAAGCTCTTGTATGCCCTTGAAATTTGGAGGAGAGGGGGATGATAGGATGAAAACCCTCTGGTTGAGATAGTGATGGATTTGGAGGTAGTTAGGTACCTCACATGTTGAGGTGTAGGATTAGGATGGAAACGTAATTTAGTTATTTTAAGCACTAAAGCTAATCCAAAAAAATTATGAAACTCGGGAGGAGGGAGTTTTAGGATGTATTAGACTTATGGTAATTTTTCTGGAATTTTATGATTAATTTATATTATACTTCATGTGTTAAAGTACTATTAGCCCAATTTGTTGTTTCAATTATTTGGAGGCTTTACATTAATTATAATCAGTTAAAATTCTGGATTTAGATCTTGACTAGTAGAACATTGATCCCTGAATTTTTATAGAATTTTATGATGAGTAAATCTAGTACATTATTCACAAAAGATTGGAAGGGCTTTTATGTTTAAAAATTAATTATGGATAAAATACTTGCTGGAAAATTATGAAACTTGGCCAGTGCTAATTTTAGGCCTTAATCATCATGTCATAATTTATTTAGAATTTTTGGAAGAACATTTGCTGTACTTGATTCATAAACTATAGAAATTAGAGATTAATTCCAAAATAGTTTACATGTCATTTTGATGATAGAAAAATTATGATACTTAGGGTTTTGCCTTCTGAGATAGCCTACTAATTATCATAAATTTGCTGGACATCTTGCATGAATAATTAGGATAGTTCATGTTCAAACCGGTGGCCCTTGAGATTTTCGAGGAATTTAATTAAATGTCAAATAAATTAGGAAAATTTCCATTTTCTGGATTTAGGTTATTTATACCAAGATAAGTCTCCAGTAAATAGTTTAGGGCATTTGGATGAGTAATCGATCCTTGCATAACCGGTTCGACATGTAGCCTAGGTCGGTCTGCATTTAGTAAATTGTGAAAAGCAATAAAACATGATCTGATGAAGATATAAAGAGTAGTGAGTAGTGGTGATAGTTAGAGTTAAGAGGTGCTCGGGTTTGGCGAAAGATCGCTTTTCCCGAGGAGTGGAAGGTTTAAAAATCACCCTAGGATAGTCTATCGTAATATGAGAAGGGAATCGGGCTAAGGGAAAACAACCAATAACAATAAGTGCCTTGCGAAAGGGAACTTCGGGCCGTAATGCACCGTCTTGGTTCCTAGTGCCCCTTGAGAGCCCTTCACGGGGTATACCGGGGGCAGTCCTGGGCTAACGTAAACTGTAATAACAAACCGACAAGAGTAACTTAGTAACTAGGGCTGCACTCTTCACAACACTGTTGGCACAGGAAGGTTGATGAGAGCTTCGGCTCGGTTGATTTGGAAACGGACGGGATGGTCCGGGGAGCTTCGGCTCGGTTGGTTTGGAGACGGACGTTTTGGTCCGGGGAGCTTCGGCTCGGTTTTGTGTGCTTACGATTTAACTTGCATGTGCATAAGATAGGAAGGTTAAGGTGGTGGGTCTTTCGATATCGGGGAGTTCGATTGCACCGACACCGATATCGTTGACTCGGCGAGGTGGTTAGCACTTCGCCAGCAGAAGTCCGGTGCGCCAGCCGGCAAGAGTACGCAGGCGTCCGCTTTGTGCACCAAGCGTTGAGGCGTACGATAGGTCAGACCAGTGTGCTTTACTGGTTTTGGAGGTGGGCGAGGCCCAACCCACCGCTTCCGTTTGCCACTACGGAGGTATCCTGGGAGGTAACGGCTCCGAAAGGGGGAACTAAAGGTCTGTGTGCACAGAGTCGGGTGTGTGAGTTGCACTGCATGACATAACATACCCACCATATAGTTGCATTTCATAATCATTCATAACAACCTTGACACCTAAAGTATAAGTGGAATGGGACGCTTATACATTAGGACCTGCAAAACGACCCCTTGGTCTATAAGCTTGTGTGGGCAAGTTTATAAATCAAAGGTTATTTTCAATATATAATAACCCCTGCTGTTTGATAACCGACACCCCAAGGTATAAGTGGTATGGGACACTTATACGATGGGAGCCTTGTAAAAGATCCCTTTGCTTATGTGTTCTCGCATAAGTGAAGGTTTAAATTCATTTAATTGCTTTTCTTACTGCTAGACCTATTACAACAACTTATTAACAGCTCACCTAATACAACTTGCTAGATTAGTTTCTGCTGCCATCTGTTTTCATGTTAATCTCCACCTTCATGTCCTTCCCTTTCTTCCTCTCCGCTCGGTACCTAGGAGCCATGGGGGGGAAGGGGTAGGGGATGATAGGGCTTAGTCTTTATGACTAACGGTTTTCGAACCGCATCATTTAGGGGATCGTGGAGCCCAGCATGGAGGAGCAGCCCCAGAGATCGGTGCGCCTAGAGATGGGGCAGTCTAGCTCCGGAGTTCACACAGCCGGGACCGTGAGTCTCGATCCTTGAGTAGTTTACTGTTTCGCTTCCGCATGAGAGACTTGTAGTGAGGACATTTTGTACCGGGCATAAGCCCGTATTTATAGTACTCTGATGTTTCTGTGGACACTCCCTTCGTGGAGCTTACTTATTTATATATGTGGTTTTTGTTATTGTGGACTGTTTACTATTACTTCAATAATTGTGCTACTTTTTGTGATCGATTTGGCCGGCAGAATCGGCGCCTTGTGGTGATGACCCTTCAGGACGTGAAGGTGTCACCGCAAAGCGGCGGTTCTGGGCCTAAGACCCCGGTGGTTGAAAAAGAAAAAAAAAAGGGGGGTCTTACACTGGATGTGGCCAAGTTCTCGTTTTTCAAAACGGAACTAAGCATGCTGAACAAAGACTCATGAAGAAGGCCAAAAAGGCAGGAAGTTTCTCGGGAAATTCATCAAGGAAGAAAATTTTCCCAAGGGAAATTCGTCGAATATTGGACGGAAATTTCGGCGATTCATCGGAAATACACGTCTATACTCGATGAATCCGACCTTGCGTCTGGTGAAACCCGCCGAATTTAACTTATGTCAAAATTTCTCTTTCTATATTAGATCCGAAGAGCCACCAAATATCATATATGCGCCTTTCTAGGTCAAATTTAAAATTATATATATATAAATAATCAAGAGTCGGGCAACCACAATATATTTCGTCGAAACCATAACAACTAAATTCATCGAACTGTCCTCTCGACCCTTTGGCTCCAACACAAGGTTCGTCGTCTCCATCCCATGGCCCTGCTCCCATTTTCTTCGATTAGGTCAGAGCTAGTGATTCCAGCAAAGCTTTCTGATTTCCAGAAGCAGATTCACTCAGTGACTTGATTCCGAAGGCCTATTCTTGCCGACTCGTTCCGTGACAAAAATCTCAGTCCAGGGCACGTTTCTGAATTTCTGCAAATTTCTGATTCTCCATGGACCCTCGCAGCTCAAGTGGTTTTCTAGGAGGAGGAGAACTAGTTTGTACAGGTTTTACCTCTACATCAGATGAATTTAGGAATGTGATCCTGATGCTTGAGACAGCCGGTCTCTCATTTATCCTAGAACACCCTTGTAAAATTTTGGACAAGGACGTTCTTGAGTTCTTCTAGAATGCAAAGCTCATACATGAAGATACCGTCATCAAAAGCAAGGTTCGTAAGAATTCAGTTAAAGTGATAGCCACTAATCTCAACCAGCTTTTGAGGCTTCCAGCCTGTGAAGAAGCAGATCACCTTGAAGAGGAAGACTTCTCAAGGGCATTGCTGTTCTGTGGATTGCCAAGGGGCACCAAGGCTGTTAAAAGGAAAAGAATGAACGATGAAGGGAAGCTACTATCAGATATTATTGGAAAAGTGCTATTGTGTAAGATAGGATCCCACGACTATCTGTCATCAGAAATGTTCAAGATTCTAGCAATGATCATCTGCAGAAAAATAATGGACTGGTGTGCGATGTTGTTTGAGAAAATCAAGGACCATCTCTGCACACCCAACTTTGGGAGGATTACCATCTTGTACCTGAATCAAATGGATGGTGAAAAGTTCGATATGACCAAAGGTGTGCCTATCCATCACTTGAAGAAGATCGACTCAACTATCTTCTCAAGGTGGGATAGGAGGATCTTGAGGCAAGATGGAGCCCCAAATTTGCCTGTTGAGGTGGAAGATCAAGCTCCCTAGGATAGGATTCCTACTCCACCCCCACAGAAACTCCTGATAGATTGAGTGCAGGAGTAGAGAGGGTAAAAATTGAAATAGTTCCAGAGATAGAAACTTCTGACAGAGGTTGCTCAGATTGCTCAAACTCCTGTTGAGGAGATAGTGCCTGTTGAGGATATGGATGAGGATGTTGATGATGAGGTTCCAACTCTTTATGAATAAGAGATTGATGATGCTTTGGATACTGCAGATGATGACTTGATTGTAGATGGTTATGAGATAGCTGTTGATGAGGTTATGGCCATTGTTGATGAGACCAGAGCTGTTGATAATGCAAATGATGGTTCTGATCAAGTTTCAGTAGAGAACCTGATTGTCCCTTTCCCAAAAATTGTTCATGCCTCATCTTTTGCGGGGGAGGTGACTAGGCCATCGATATTGGTTGCTACTGAGGTTGACAGGTTTACCTGTAACCTTGAGAAAAGAGTTGCCAATACAACAGGTACTCCTCCAGTTATTTCAGAGGAGGTAGTTGAGGTTTCTGATGAGGAAGGGGATGTAGAAGAGCATCATCCTATCCTAGCTATTATAGTGCCTTTGCTGATTTCTAAAGCTATATTATCTCCAATCTATGAGTTTCCCAGTGAAGATCTTCCCTCTCTCCCAAGTATTCCTTATGATGATGTTGCCACCTTTAGTGCTGGTTGTTCCATTTTGAAGATAATAGAGGTTATGTTGGCAAGATAGCAAGTGCAATTTGAAGCCTGCATGCTGAAGGTTCTGGACAAGGTCAAGCAAATTGAGCAAGATGTTAATAACGGCCTTGCAGAAGTTAAAATTCAGATTGACAAGCTTGAGATGAAGCTTGATGCATTATATGTCGAGGGTGGAAAAGCTATCATGCTTAACATGCAAGGACTCAAGTATGTTTCATAAGTTCTTGATAATGTTGATAAGAATGCCATGACAATGATTGATGCCCACAATAGATCAATGGCTCACTTTGACAGCACTATTCTTACTTATTATAACGCAGTCATTGATGAATTCAGAAAGGGGGAGGAGGCTATGAAAGCTAAGGTTGTTGCAGTTGAAGCTGCTATGGTAGAAAATTTCAAAAAGACAAATGACTACTCCTATAACTACTTTATGTGGCTTCATGGTCAGATGTTTATCTCTCAAGTACCTGCTGTGCCCGCTCATGATGAAGTTCATCTACTGAGGATTACTCTCATTATTGGACAAATACACAAGATCACTCTTAGTACAGACCTACTGCTGTTGCTGATGTATCAAAAGTTCAAACTGTTGAAGATATTCCTACTACTACAGTCTACAAGAGAAGAAAGAATGGTGAAGGCCCTTCTGAAATAAGATCAGATCCTGCCAAAGAACTGCCTACCAAAGACAGAGAAATTGGTTAAGTGTGGAGTCCTACTTCAAGAGGAATCATTCTAAACACCTTCACCCTATTTGATCTTAGAAATGAGAATAGATCGAACCATTACGATCAAGAAGAATGGCATAAGTATGAATTGGCCCCTGCCAAGAGAAGAATACATTTCAGAAATCACAAGAATGATGAGTCTATGCCTCCAGCCCCTCCAAAGTATTATGCTAATCCAAGGGCTTAGTTTGTTAGGCAACGTCAGAAGGATCAAGGCAGACAGGCATGATGCCCATGTTTTTTTTGGTTCACTTGAGATGTGTTTGTGGTTGCCCTGAAAACTTTGAACTCTTATTAATATATATATGATTTATATGTCTTGGCTGGAATGTGCGCTGTTATTTTAATTTTCATTAATTTACTTATCTTATTAATTTTATGCTCTGTGATTATTTTTGTTATGTGCAATTCACCTTACCTTATAAGATTCTGACTTCTTCAAATAGGGGGAGATTGTTGGGTATTGTATGCACAATAACCCAGATTTGAAGAAGGATCTAGTTAAGCTAAGATGAATTATGACTGTATTTGATAGTGTATTTTTAGTTATGCACTTGCAGGTTTACAATGCTAAGTACACACCAATATCAGGTTATAGTGGGTCAGTAAACACGGGACTATAAAATATAATCCTTCATTGTATAGGTCATTGTGTTAACTTACATGTAATCTCTCTATTGGAGTCTACTTATATTCCAAGTATAAGAGGATGTTCAAGGAAGAAGAAGATCTCAAAATTCAATAGAATAGAATTTTACCCAAGTAAAATTCGTCAAGTATCGTAAGGGATATTCGTCGAATTCGTCGAGTATCATTGATATTCATCGAATTCATCGTATATACGTACTATCACTCGTCGAATTCATCTTATATTGTTGGGTATTGTATTCACAATAACCTAGATTTGCATGAAGTCACCCTTGAACTAAGATGAATTAAGTGGTATTTGATGCCTTGTTTGAGTTATGTGTTTGCAGGATATAATTGTCAAGTATAGACCAATGTCAGTCTACGATAAGTCACCAAACACAAGACCATATAATATAGTCCCTCATTATGTGATCCATGGTGCTGACTCATGTGTAGCCTCTCTATTGAGACACGCTTCATTTTCAAGCACTAAAGTTATAGGAGAAACACTAGTTGCTAAATTCCTTGAAGAAAGAAAATTTTAATTAAGCCAAAATTTTTCTAAGTGTCATACTCGAGAAGGACCAATAAGTACTCGAGTAAAATTGAAGCCAGTTTTCAAGTTAGCTCAGTCTAGTTTTTGATTAACAGAAGTAGTTCTTGAGAAAGCTTAATTTAGTTCTCGAGAAGCTATGCAATACTCCAGTAAACCTTGCTTCTTTCTCGAGTCAACTAAAAAATCTAGCTCAGAATTTTTTTAAGTCTAGTACTCGAGAAGCTAAGGCCATTACTCGAGAAGGCCAAGACTTTTTCATGAGGGACAGAAGTCTAGTACTCGAGAAGAATAACTTGTTCTCGAGAATTATAGTTAGTTCTCGAGTAGTCAGTTTCGATTTCTCGAGTAACCGAAGTTACTTCTCGAGAAGCTAGGAATTATTTCCAGTGTTTTCTCTAAGTCTTGTTCTCGAGAACCTTATCCTCTTTTCTCAAGAAGTAAAAGTTATTACTCGAGTAGTCTTTAATCCACTCGAGAAATGAAGATTATTTCTTGAAATTTTTCGTAATGTTTGACGGAAATGATTTCAAACTAATCTCTTTTATTATTGGTCCACGTGTACAGTCTTTATGATTATGACCGTTTGGCTTGTCCTACAAAAGGTATTATCAAATTTGACTAACCATAACAAGAAAAGAAATCAAGTTTCTGAATCATTCTAACATTCTAAATCGGGAAAGCCACCGCTCCTCATCGTCGTTCTCGCCGCTGCTTTTCTCCGACTTAAGAAATTCAGAATAGGAATCGATCTACAGATCAAGGTGTTCAACTTCTATAGATCTCTCATTTGATTGTGTTGGTCTCAAACATTTCAGATCCAGAGATTTCGGCATAGTCTTCTTCGAATTATTTCTGACAGAACTTTCAATTTCAAGAAGGAATAAATCTTAAGTTCTCAGATCTGAAGTGAAGCTTTGTTTTTTTGTTATTGTAAATCTATTTCAATTCTTGTAGGAGATTTTGTCTCCGAGTTTTGTAGGAAGTTTTTCTTCCGAGTGTAGATCCTGTTTTGAGGATCGAGTTGTAGGGGCGTTACTCCGAGTTGTAGGATTGGTTTTCAATCCGAGGTAATAGTGAAGTAGCCGAGTCTAGCATGTTGCTAGATCGGTGAGGTGGAAAGTGGACGTACCCAAGAATGGGGAACCACTATAGATCTGGTGTTCTCTGTGATTTGTTTGTTTGTTTTCTGCGCTCCATTCGTACAAATTTTATTCCGTAAAAAGATGCAGACCTCACCTATTCACCCCCCTCTTGGTGATTTATGTAGACAACTAAAAACATCAATTGGTATCAGAGTCAGGTTGTTCATCAAAAAGGTTAACACCTTGAACAAATCTCCTCCTAGTTGTCTTCAGAGGATACAAGCATGAACATAGCCAAGGATTTTGCTAAGCTTTCATTATGTAAAAAGAAAAAATTTCTTATGTGGAAAGAGAAAATAAAGTTCTTCATGGAAGCTGTAGATCCAAGGATCTTTATGATAGTGGAAGAAGGTCCTCATGTTCCAATGATAGCCTCCACCATTGACCCAACTAAGCAAGTTCCCAAGAAGCTTATGGATCTTGATAAAGATGAGATTGCACTTATCTCCTTAGACAAGAAATTCAAGAATATCATGGCAAGTGCAGTCGATGATTCTATGCTGCAAAACCTGATTCACTGCCAATCTTCCAAGGAAATATGGCAGTCTCTTATCGTCTTGATTGAAGGCACTAAAGAGGTTAGGGATGACAGAAGATCCCTCCTAAACCAGAAATATGAAGCATTCTGATAAGGTCTCAAGGACTCTATTGCAGATACCTTTGAAAGTTTCTTCAAGATTGTCAATGGACTAAGAGTCTATGGCCGAGTCTTCACTAATGGAGAACTTAATGATATGTTCCTGAGATCCCTGACTATGGAATGGGATAACAAAGTCTGTGTTATCAGAGAGTTTTGCAAGATAGCAGAGACTGACCCACAAAATCTCTTCGGAAAGCTTATGTCATATGAATTGCAAATCAACTCAAGAAAAGCTGAAGAAGAGAAGAGACGGTCTTCATCCAAGGAAAAGTCTGTCGCTCTAAAGGCAGACATATCAAGAAAGTCTAAAGCTGCATCTCCTGCCCTCGCACAGGAAGAATGTGAAGAAGAAGCTTCAGAGTCAAGTACCTCAGGCTCGGAGCTATCTGAAGGAGAGTTTTCTCTTCTTTCAAGGCAGTTCAAGAAGTTCTTGAATAAGAAGAAACAATGGAGAGGAAAAGATGCCTCGTCGAGAAGATCACGTCACGATGGTGATCGTCACAAGAAGGGCTCAAGTAGCCAAGATAGGTATCACTCTAAACAGAACAAACATATTTCTTCTGACATTGTGTGTTATTATTGCAATAATCCAGGACACGTCATAGCTGACTGCCCTCACAAAAAGGAGGGTGGAAGAAGAGAGGAAAAAAACTTCTTATAGTAAGAAGAAGACTGAAAGAAGACTGGTAGACAAGAAGGGCAAGACCCTCAGTGACACAGACTCATCTGAGTCTAGTGATGAGGAGGAAGCCTACTTTGGGCTCATGACACATACAGATGAAGAAGAAAAACCCCAGTTCACTGGGAAGGTAAATTCTCATACCCCTCTCTCTGAATCAGATGCTTCTGACCATGATCATGAGGACTGTTCGTCTGATGATGAATCTGAACTCATGATTCAATACAAAGAGTTGATCAAAGCCTACGACAAATGTCGTAGAGTCACAAGATCTCAAGCTAAGGAGATCAAATCTCTTAAGGCTGAGGAGAGCAGTCTGAGGGAGGAAGTCATGATTATGGAATCACTCAGAAAGGACTTCCATAATGCAATGGAAGAATATATTAAAGCTCTCGAGCACTTAAACCTAAAGGAGGAGATCATCCAAATGTTGGAAGAATAACTTGCGGCTGAAAAGAAACTTGTTGAAAGTTTCTCCAAGCCTAGATAGTCCTTCCACTAGTGGATGAATTCTCTGCTCAGAGTTAAGGTGCTGGCTTAGGCCATGTGATTGCTCCTAGTAAATCTTCTAGGAGAAATAAAGCCCAGAGAAGAAATTAGGCTGCCAAGAAGGCTCTAGCCAAGGAGAAGGGGAAAGCTCATCAAGAACAAACTCCTTTCAAAAAGGTTATCTTTCCAATGAACGAGTTTGATCTTGACTCGTCCTACAATCACTTTGCTAGGCCTACAAATGTAGAGCCCAAGTATCGGTACCAAGGATGGACTCGTCCCCTGATCTTTGGCGAGAGTATTTTAAAGGCACCTTATGAGGAGATGTCTCTTTAGAGATATAGACCTTATAACCATGGTCACAACATCAAGAATGATCCAAAAGCCAAACCCGTTGTGGAAAAGCCTATTATGGAGAAGAATTCATGTGAGTTCCATCACCACGAAGCTTCTACCTCCAAGTCTACTGCCCCTACTAGACCACACTCTCAAAAGACCAAGCAGGAGAACCTTAGGCAAAGATACAACAAATTTGACTGTCGGTGTTGTGGCAAAATCGGTCACTTTGCCATAGATTGTTGGTTTAATCATAGTTATTATGAAACTCCTCAAGTTAATAATGTGGGAAAGACCACTCATAATGTTAACATACGTAGGGGGAGTATGCTAACTAGAGACCAAGGGCCCAAACAAGTTTGGGTTCCTAAGGTAACTTGATTCTACTTTTGCAAAAATGTCCAAAGGCCACCAAAATTCCCATCTGGTATTTGGACAGTGGATGCTCTCGGCATATGATCGGGACTAGAAGCCTTCTCCAGAATTATTCTCCAGTCATGAACGGGCCAAAGGTCATCTTTGGAGGTTCTGACAGAGGAATTACAAAAGACTATAGTATGATCACTAATGGCAGTGTATCCTTTTCCGATGTGGCTTATGTTGAAGGATTGGAACAAAATCTTATAAGCATAAGCCAGCTCTGCAATAAAGGATACATCGTAAAATTTCATGCAGACGAGTGTTTGATAAAATCGGTTGATAATTTAGAAATGATTTTATCAGACACTCATAGTAGGAATATATTTTGTTTAAATTTTATTTGTATAGACTCTTCTACGCCATTGTGCTTTTTAGCAAAAGATAGTGCGTCTCTTGGTTACCTATGACACAAGAGATTAGCACATTTAAATTTCAAAACTATTAACAAATTATTTTCTCTTAATTTAGTATGTGATGCCCCAAATGTCAAGTGCGTTAAAGATGGACCTTGTCACGCATGTATAAAAGGCAAGCAAACAAGGGCTACTTTTAAAAGCATTATTGGCAAAGATTATAATAGATGTTTACACCTACTTCATATGAACTTGTTCGGTCCACTGCAAATTAAAAGTTTGGGAGGTAAGGATTATACATTGGTTATTATTTATGATTACTCTCTCTTTGCGTGGGTGTTCTTTCTAAAACACAAGTATGATACTTTTGATATCTTTACGAATTTTTAGAATGAATACAACTGCTCCGTTGTCAAAATCAGAAGTGATAATGGAACAGAGTTCAAGTCTTGGGCCATGACAGAATTCTGTGAAATCCTAGGTATCTTTCATAAGTTTTTCTATCCTCGTACTCCTCAACATAACGGAGTTACTGAGAGAAGGAATATACACTCATAGAGGTTTGCAGAACCATGTTTAGTGATGCCTCACTACCAGAATATTTCTGGGCTGAAGCAGTCAACACTGCATGCCACGTGCGAAATCGAGCACTCATAAACAAGAACCATTATAAGACACCTTACAAACTACTAAAGGGCAGGAAACTTACTATTTCATATTTTAAAATCTTTGGTAGTTAATGCTTCGTACTTAAAAATGGTAAGTATCACACCACTATATTTAGTGAAAAGAGATTTGAAGGTATTTTCGTAGGTTATAGTAGCCATAGTAAGGCATATAGGATCTTCAATAAGAAAATTCTGGTTGTAGAAGAATCTATCAATGTTGTTTTTGATGAGACAAGCTTGCTGCAAGACAGTTCTTCTAGTGTGTTTATTGAAGATACATGTTCAAAAATAAAGGAATTAAAATTGGATGAACCGACTGAAGAAAAAGATCAAAAGTTCATCACGATCACCACTCCAACTCCAGTTGGAGAAGATGATCACCATGATGAAGATATCATTCAAGTTGATGAAGTCACTCCAATGATAGAGGAAGCTCCAGATGCAAGAACCCTAGAGCTCAGACATTTGAAGGATCACCCAATTGATCAAATAATCAGAGATCCCCGTGACAGTGTCAGAACTCGTAGAGGTACAACTAATGAAAATTTATATTTAAGTTTCCTCTCGCAGGTTGAACCAAAGAAGTTTAAGGAAGCAAACTCAGACGCATCTTGGATAATGGCAATGGAAGAAGAACTGAATCAATTCAAGCGTTGCCAAATCTGGAAGCTTGTTCAAAGACCCAAAGGTAAGAACATTATCGGAACCAAGTGGGTCTACAAGAACAAGATGGATGAAGATGGAACAATCATAAAGAATAAGGACAGAGTCGTCGCCAAAGGATACCAACAAGTAGAAGGAATCGACTTCGATCAGACGTATGCTCCAGTGGCAAGGCTGGAGGCAATCAGGTTGTTCTTAGCATATGCTGCACTGAAGGGCTCCACTGTCTATCAGATGGACATGAAGTCGGCCTTCCTTAATGGTGACATAAAGGAAGAAGTGTATGTGGAACAACCTCCAGGTTTCGTTGATTTTAACCATCCTGATCATGTTTACCTTTTATTTAAAGCTTTGTATGGTTTGAAACAAGCTCCTCGATCTTGGTATGAGACGTTGCCTAGCTTTCTTCTTGAGAACAAGTTCACAAGAGGAAAGGTAGATAAGACATTATTTTATAGGAAAATAAAAGGCAAGATTTTGCTAGTCCAAATCAATGTCGATGACATCATATTTGGCTCTACTGAAGACAACCTTTGCAAAAAGTTTTCCAAACTTATGCAAGGGAAGTTTGAAATGAGCAGTATGGGAGAGATGAAATATTTCTTAGGACTTCAGGTGAAATAATCTGAAGATGGAATTTTCATCTCTCTAACGAAATTCACCAAGGAGTTAATTAAGAAATTCGGAATGGAGAACGCAACCTCTATGAGGACTCCAATGGGTTCAACTATGTCTCTGTATAAGGATGAGAAAGGGAAACCTTTTGATGAAACCAAGTATAGAAGCATAATTGGATCCTTGCTCTATCTTACTGCTAGTAGAGCAGGCATAATGTTTTCAACATGCGTGTGTGCTAGATTTCAAGTGAACACTAAGGAATCTCACTACGCTGCTGCAAAGTGGATTTTGCGATACCTTAAAGGTACACCAAATTTTGGCTTATGGTACCCAAGAAGTAATGATAGCGAACTAATTGGTTTTTCAGATGCAGATTTCACAGGAAGCAAAGATGACAGGAAGAGCACTTCCGGGACTTGCCAATTCCTAGGAAGAAGGTTTATCTCCTAGAGCAGCAAAAAGTATAATTGTATCGCAATTTAAACAGCCGAGTCAGAGTATATCTTTGCAGGTAGTTGTTTTGTAATGACTCCACCTGTTAAATAACATATAATAGAAGGTCCGGTCGGGGTCCCACACTATATGCCACAAACAGACGGCGAGGTCACAGGTTAATACAAAAATTCCATCGCACCTAACCCATAGCATTCTAGCGGAAGCTTATTACTTGCAAGAACTCAACCATTGAATGTCCACTACTATATAAATATCACATTTATATTAATAACCAGGAATGTATACAAGCACACTCTGCTCACGGCCTTAAGGCCTAACAAGTTTCACTTTACAAAATATGATTTCATACATCAGCACGCAGGCTGGCCACACATGAAATCCAAAGCTTCGCACGGCCTTCAAGGGCCTACCTGCAGCAGCAGCAAGGGCTTCAGCCCGCTCAATCCAATCAGCCCGCAACACCTGCATATGAACGTCCACCCCAAGGGTGATCAACAAAGCAACGGTCAGCATTCAGCTGACCAATTATAACAACCCTACCCCTTACCCGGGGCAGTGGTTCCTTCCCTGCATGCATTTCAATCACAACAGATATCTTTATATCACATCAAATGCTCGCAAGAACAACAACATCACAAATGTCGGCCGCAGCCTGACGCTCCGTGCACTCAGGGCACATTTACAGTGTACTGAACAACCCTTGGTAACACCACCGATTAGAGGTGCTTAACTTGTTGGATATGGGCAATAGTCTACTACAACACGCATGTTGGAGACCTCTCGCGCCCATTCAACTCAGAGGTGTTCACTTCCCATCAATACTTGAGCATTTCAGACCGACCTACCACAGTAGTATAACAAGATGGGTATTGCCGCAGCCCCCATTTGCATTGCCACTAATCGAACTCCCAAATAACCAGTGATAGTATAACACTTTCCCGTTGCTCAATTCGTCAATAGTGCACATCTTTACGCGGGTCGGCTATCCTCTCCCAGTCAGCCGCAGCTTCATAGCTCATGCAGAGCATCAAGTGCACGCATGTACTCACAACACAAGGAGCTTACGCAAAGCTTCCCCAATTAACATACAACTCACGCAGAGCCCACAAAAAAGGAGTTTACATAACCCCCAATTCACATACATCCTAACTAACTCCGTAAACTATGTGTTTTATACACGAAGTCTTCTCCGATTCGCAACATCACCAATCCAAACTACCCATCCAGATGGGCTTCACACAACATGCCTATTCCGTACTACACACTTCCGGATCTAGATGTAGACTCAACCGCTGGAATCGCTATGCTTTCCACCTCTTGGTGGAGGATCCCATATACATGCATAAAGTAGGACTTCACTTGTCCACGAAGAAGATCGTTACCCTTGACGATTGCTTCGGAGCCATGGAGAAACTAGCCAGATGGAAATCACTGCGACGGCCTTGTCTCCACAACACTGGTCTCGGATCTAGAGTCAGACCGTTGATGCTCCTTCGACAGCTGGAACCGTTCTCTTTCTTCCTCCTCCAAGCTCTCCCTTCTCTCTTCTTAGAAAGAGAATGTCCAAGGCAATAGAATGAGAAATACTTCTCAATCCATGGTCTTATCACTACAGGGAGAAGCTTCGACGACAAGATCCAAATAGAAGAAAATGAATGGCCTTGATCTGCTACCAAATATCTATTTTTTGGCTGACACGCTCGTGTCATAGGCCGTGTTCCCTAAGCGGCTAAGGAACCGACTCAATCCAGAGCAGAAAACGGGCTAAGACACGCCTGTGTCAAGCCCTGACATGCTCGTGTCACAAGGTACATGCCCGTGTTAAGGGGCGTGTTCCTCAATCGACACAGGACCAACTCCCCTGAGAAAGACACGGCTAAGGCACACGCCCGTGTCCTTAGCCGTGTGCCAAACATGCCCCTGTGACACGCCCGTGTCACAGGGTGTGTTATACACTCAACGCCTCTCAACGCCGCCCGATTTCCAACCCGAGCTGGACACGCCCGTGTCCCAGGCAATGTCGCCTCACTTAACGATCGTCGACTGAATTGTGTCCACAACTTGACACGCAATGTGAAGGACACAACCTGGGACACGCCCGTGTCCCAGGCCGTGTGCCTCACTCGAGACACACTCGATGCCCACTCGAGTCCTACTCAAGACCCACTCGAGTAAACAAAGCTAGACACGCCCTGGGACATGCCCGTGTCCCAGGCCGTGTCACCCAGCCTGAACTCCGAATTGGAATTTGGGGTGTTACATGTTGTGCACAACTGCTATGGATAAATAACCAGTTTGAAGACTATAACATGAAGTTCAACAACATTCCAATGTTTTGCAACTCCTCCAGTGCAATTGCAATCGCCAACAACCAAGTCTCTCATAGTAGGACAAAACACATAGAGCTGAGGTATCACTTTATCAGGGAGCATGTGGAGCATGGAAATATTAACCTCCAGTATGATCCAACTGACAAGCAGGTTGCAGACATTTTCACGAAGTCACTGGACGAGGCCAAGTTCTCGTTCTTCAAAATAGAATTTGGCATACTCAACAAAGAAGAATAAAGAAGAAGGTCTCACAATAGAGTTCAAGTATCGGGAAATACTTCCAAAATTCAGAAAACTCTAAGTTTGGACTTCATTTCTCGAGTACTACTCTTACTACTCGAGTAATGGATAGGACTACTCGAGAAACAAGAATGTCTCCCAAGGAATACTTCTCGAGTTCTAGTCTGCCTCTCGATAACTATCAAACTACTTATCAAGAACTTCAAGTCTGCCTCTCGAGACAGTACTTCATTACTCGAGAACAACATTATCTTCACTCGAGTAATGCCTTTCTACTCGAGAAGTAGGATGCAGAGTTTCGTCTTCAAGGTCAAATTTCTGTTATTCGCACCCGGACTTTATACCGCCATATTTTCAAGTATGTTACTTTTATTATTTCCTTAATCATTGTAAAATTAAGACTTATATAAATAGAATAAGTCCGGAAATTACAAATCACTCGATCTCTAAAACCCTTTCTCGAGAGAAAAGAAGAAAACTCTTCATCTTCCTGTCGCCGTCGCCATCTTGCCACCGCTTCAGCTTTTTCTCTCAAGAAGAATATTTTCGTTCATCTATCGATCAATGGCTCCTCCATCCAAGATCGAAATCGAGAGTGAACTAGTTTCTACAGGAATCGCGGATTTGCCAGACGATTTTCACAATCTTCTACTACTCTTACAAGTCGCCAGACTCTCATTCATCTTGGAGCACCCGTGCAAGGTTCTATTTCCATAGGTTGAAGAGTTTTTCTAAAATGCCAAGTTGAAGAGGAACGGGAAGATTCTTAAGACCAAGGTCCGTGGATTCAAAGTCAAGTTAACTACACCGATTGTTTCCAAACTACTTCGGCTACACATTGAGGAAGAAGATGACCAACCGTTGAGGACTACTATCGGGCTTGTGCTTTTTGTGGTGTTTCTGCTGATGGGAACACTATTCGCCGTCTTGATCTAAATGCAGAGAGCAAGCTTATTGTGGATATTCTTGGAAAGATCCTGCTCTGCCGCACGAGTTCTATTAGCTTCATTACAAACAATATCTTCGATATGATGACGGCTGTGATTTGCAAAATAAAGTTCCAGTAGGGGATGGTTATTTTTGACAAGATCAAGGAAAGTATACAAACACCAAATTATGCCAGTATTATATCTCTTCTACTTTATGAATTCAACCCCGAAGTCTTTGATCTCTCCAAATGTTCTACCCTACACCATATGAAGAAAGTTTCCATATCCTCAATTCAAAGATGGGAACTCAAGATGAAGAACCCTGCTCAAGATGCATTAGCTCATGATCACAATGAGGATGAGGACAGGACCCCATCTTCCACTCTACATCAAGTAGCTAGCACTTCAGGTGCAGCTGCTGAGGGGGAGCCTGCTCCATCAGTCCCAAAGGCAAGACATTCTACCCCTCCTCTAGATGTTGCACCACCTGCTGCTACTCCTGCTGAAGATCTGCTAGCAGATGCTCAAGTTCAAGAACAAATCTTATCTATAGAGGAAGATATCAGTAAAATGATAGAAGAACTAACTTCAAAAGAGCCTCCTTTCCCTATCCATACAGAGAAATCTCCTCAAGAACCATCTCCATCTGACCACCATTCTGAATAAGAATCCCCTGATCATCAGTGTCTTGTTGTAGTTGTGCAAGAAGAAGAAATAGTGTTGATTTCCGATGAAAGAGAAGGAACCCCTGAACCAGCTGAGGCTCCTCTCAAGAGCATGGACTTCTCTCTTCCTACCATTCTTGGTGAGGAAGGAGATATTTTAATTCATACCACCAGAGCTCAGAGCTCAGTTCTCATTGAAGAAATCCCTCCCTATTCAGCTCCTATAGTTACTCCTCCTCCTCCCCCACCTTCTCAAGCCGAAGCACATACTAATGATACCATTCTTGGTAAGATAGAGCTAATGCTAGCTCAACAAAAAAGTTATTTTGATGAATCTCTTAAAGTTGTAATTGAGAAAGTAACTTCTCTAGAAAAAGAGATGAGCAGAGGATTTGTAGAGATACAACATAATACTGATGTGCTTAAACATCGCTTCCAAATAGGTGGGAAAGCTCTAGACCACACCATCACTAGTATTGGTTAGGCGATGGATCAATCAGTAACCTTAGCAAACAATCAAATCGAACTTGAAAAGAAAGCTCAAGAGCATACCTTCAAGATATGTGAAGAAGTGGGCGCTTTCAAAGAGGAAGCAATAGCCACCCTATCCATAAAAGTCAGAAAGGGGGAGAAGCTAGTGAAAGAATACTTAGAAAAATCAGATAACAACATGACAACCCTTTGGGAGGAAAAGCTGAAAGAAATACATGCTGATGTCCAGAACCAAATTGATGGTGTCAAATTCCATACTTATGATACAGCTGTATGGATGCACAACCAGATCTTTCCTGATCTTCAAGTCAATCCAAATCTTATTCCTCACCATCTGTATCCAACTGCTCAGCATCCTCCAGTCCAGCAACCAACTCTCTCTCCAAGACCTGAAGGCTCAGTTTCACCACCTCTAGAAACTTATGCTCAAGTTTGGGAATCTGAACAGACAGATATGCCTCCTCTAGTACCTCCTTAAGTACAAATTCCTAAGGGAATAAAATATGGTGATCGTGCCTCTGCCAACAGGACCACTCCTAATCCAGAAGAAGAAAGAATAAGAACCTAAGAATTTGCAGAAATATGGAGCCCAACTTCCAAATCTCTAATTCTTGATACTCTCAAACTTCTCATGGACTATAATGAAAGCAGGAATGATCATTACAGCTCTCATGAATGGGAATTGTATGAGAAATCTTTGACCAAGAGAAGAATATATGACAGAGAGTATGGAAAGAACAATCCTAAAGCTCCTCCTAAGCATGCTAAATATTATCCCAAACCTTTCAGCTATCAGAAAAGGCAACAATAAAAGAAGGAGAGACAGCAACAGCAATAAAGCAAGGAACAATAGATGATTAGAAAGTTTTCTTTATGAGATTTTGTTGAATTGGATTTCTTGGACAAATCTATAAATATAAATCTTTAATTTTGATGATCTGATTTTCTCCTTAGCATAGCACTTTTATCATTATTATCACTGTGTATACTAGTTACTTTATTTGTCTATCTTGATATAATTCACCTTAGTATAGAGGGTTCTGACTTCTACAAAAGGGGAAGATTGTAAGGTATTGTATCCACAATAACCTAGATTGGTATGAAGTCACCCTTGAACTAAGATGAATTAAGTTGTATTTGATGACCTGTTTGAGTTATGTGTTTGCAGGATATAATTGCCAAGTGTAGATCAATATCAGTCTACAATGAGTCACCAAACACAGGACCATGCAATGTAATCCCTCATTGTGTGATCCATGGTGTTGACTCATGTGTAGCCTCTCTATTGGGACACACTTTATTTTCAAGCACTAAAGTTATAGGAGAAAGACTAGTTGTTGAATTCCTTGAAGAAAGAAAATTTTTATTAAGCCAAAATTTTTCTAAGTATTATACTCGAGAAGGACCAATAAGTACTGGAGTAAAATTATAGCGAGTTCTCGAGTTAGCTCACTCTAGTTTTCGAGTAACATAAGTAGTTTTCGAGAAGGCTTAATTTAGTTCTCGAGAAGCTATGTAGTACTCGAGTAAACCTTGCTTCGTTCTCGAGTCAACTGAAAAATCTAGCTCAAAATATTTCTAAGTCTAGTACTCGAGAAGCTAAGGCCATTACTCGAGAAGGACAAGAATTTGTCTCGAGAAACAGAAGTGTACTCAAGAAGAATAACTTATTCTCAAGAAGTCCAGTTCGTTCTCGAGTAGTCAGTTTCTATTTCTCGAGTAACAGAAGTTACTTCTCGAGAAGCCAGGAATTATTTCCAGTGTTTTCTATAAGTCTTGTTCTCGAGAACCTTATCCTCTTTTCTCGAGAAGCAAAAGTTATTACTCGAGTAGTCTTTAATCCGCTCGAGAAATGAAGATTATTTCTTGAAATTTTTCGTTAAGACTGACGGAAATGATTTCAAACTAATCTCTTTTATTATTGGTCCACATGTACAGTCTTTAAGATTATGACCGTTAGGATTGTCCTATAAAAGGTCTTATCAAATTCGACTAACTCTAATAAGAAAAGAAATCAAGTTTCAGAATCGTTCTAACATTCTAAATCGGGAAAGCCGCCGCTCCTCATCATCATTCTCGTTGCTACTTTTCTCTGACTCAAGAAATTCAGAATAGGAATCGATCAATAGATCAAGGTGTTCAACTTCTACAGATCTCTCATTTGATCATGTTGATCTCAAGCATTTCAGATCCAGAGATTTTGGCATAGTCTTCTTTGAATTATTTATGGCAGAGCTTTCAATTTCAAGAAGGAAGAAATCTGAAGTTCTCAGATCTGAAGTGAAGTTTTGTTTTTTTGTTATTGTAAATATATTTAAATTCTTGTAGGAGATTTTGTCGCCGAGTTTTGCAGGAAGTTTTTCTTCTGAGTGTAGATCTCATTTTGAGGATCGAGTTGTAGGGGCATTGCTCTGAGTTATAGGATTAGTTTTTAATCCGAGATAATAGTGAAGTAGCCGAGTCTAGCGTGTTGCTAGATCAGTGAGGTGGAGAGTAGACGTACCCAAGATTGGGGAACCACTATAGATCTGGTGTTCTCTGTGATTTTTTTGTTTGTTTTCTGCGCTCCGTTCGTACAAATTTTATTCCGCAAAACGACGCAGACCTCGCCTATTAAACTCCCTCTAGGTTATTTAGGTAGACAACTAAAAACATCATATATACTTGTGGTGAAATATTTGGAAATATTGGAAAAACAGTTAAATAAAATTCATCGAGTATCATCAAGTACACTCATAAAATTCGTCAAATGTATCTAACGATACTCATGGAATTCGTCGAATATACATGATGATACACGCCGAATTCGTCGAATCATCTCGATGCTAATTCTCTTATTTTTCTTAAGGCAAATTCGTTGAGTGCATCTTGGCGTCGAGAGAGTCGAGTGCATTTTGGCGTCGAGAGCATCGAGTGCATCTTGGCGTCGAGAGCTTCGTGTGCAGGGATGACGTTGAGTGAGTCGACAACATCGAGAGCAATGAGTTTTATAGCCTATACTCGATGAATTCGTCGAGTATACTAGTTGATACTCGACAAATTTGTCAAGTATACAAGCTGATACTCGACGAATTCATCGACTATGACTCCAACCTTGGCGTTGAGTGGCTTGCCAGCTTGAGCTGGATTTCTTTAAGTCAAATTAGTCTTATATCAATGATTATTCGGCGAGTATACTAACGATACTCGACGAATATGACTTAGGTCATTTTTTTCCGACAATTTTTTTCAGGCTCGGGTTGCGGCGGCCATGCACAGTGATTTTTGGAAGTTTATTTTTGGAATTTCTTTTATAATTGTTGCATTTGAAGATGTCTATAAATACTTAAGGTGGATTTTTCTTCAACCCTAATCTTGCAAATTGTTCTAATTTTCAAATTGAGAAACTTTCCAAAAAGGACGATCCGTCAGCCTCCTGTGCGATACGCGAACTCCGATCGGCCGACCACAGCGAAATTTGCACGATTCAATCTTCATCGACCTAAATGACTGGATTACTACTCTCTCAAGATCTCTATTACTCCAGATCTAGTCGATTGAAGATTCAAGATTCAAGATCTTTGAAAGATTTCATATTTTTCCGTGTTCTCCAAGCGTATTCAAGTTTTACTATTTTTGAAGAAGGATGGATTGAAGTTTTCAGATCTTATCAAGGATTGTGTGTAATATTACTGTAAAATATTCCTTTTCATTTGCATGAGATTTTTCTTCGATTTGTAGATCCGTTTGTTGATCGAGTGGTAGATCCGTTTGTGGATCGAGTGGTAGATCCGTTTGTGGATCGAGTCGTAGATCCGTTTGTGGATAAACTTCTATGAGTGGTTGTTCTCCGAGTGGTAGGAGTATCTTCTCTGAGTTATAGGAGTTGCAGCTCTAAGGTGTAAGATTTGTAGAAATCTGAATTTGGTGATGTAGCTGAATCTATCCCTTCGTGGAAGATAGGCGAGGTGGGAAAGTGGACGTACCCAACTCGGGGAACCACTATAAATCTCGGTGTTTGTGTGCTTAATTTTTTAAGTAATTTTATTCCGCGAAAAGACACATACATCACCTATCCCCCCTCTAGGTGATTTAGGTAGACACTAGAAACTTTCAAATAATGAGTTTAGATACGAGTTTTTTGAACTAATTGAGAAGAAACTTGTGCACAGTCGTGATGCTATATTTTGTACGGATCGGATTGTGGTTGAACCTTTAAAGATTGAGAAGGATAACTCTCACACTAATGCCGAGTTTCTTATAATTAGATGGGACGATATTGAGGAGTTTGTAGAGCCTAAGTCAGTATAAGGCACATATCCACTTTTAGATTTTATTAATGTGCTTATACCAGCAACTAAGCTTGCTCATGAAAGACAAATAGAGTAAGACATCCCTCTTCATGATAAATTTCTATTAAGTATATTTTATTGACTGATGCAGGGGAGCCTGAGAGTTATAATAAGAAAATAGAGATCATAGAAAAGAAGCAATGAATGGTTGTGATGTAGAAGGAGATGTAGGCTCTGCAAAAGGACCACGTTTATGAGTTGGTGAAATTGCTTAAGGGCATGAAAGATCTGAAGAATCGATGGATCTTTAGAGTGAAGTAAGGAGATTTATCTACACACCTAGATACAAAGCCTGATTAGTAGTGAAGGGTTTCATCCAAAGATATGGAGTTGATTTTGATGAGATTTTCTCTCTAGTTGTGAAGCTGTTGTTTATCCGAGTTGGTCTTGGTCTTGCTACAAGGCTAGACCTAAAATTTGAGCAGATGAATGTCAAGACTATTTTTCTATATATTGATCTTGAGAAGAAGCTTTATATGGAGCAATCTTAAAGATTTAATTTTAAAGGGAAGGAGAGTCTGTTATGTCATCTAAAGAAGAGCTTATATGGTGTGAAGTCGGCTTCGTGATAATGGTACAAGAAGTTCAATACTTTCATAAGGGAAATTGACTTTAGGAGGACTACCCTTGACCACTACATTTTAATGAAGCTGCATTCTCTGGAGGATTTTATCATTTTAATGTTATATGTAGATGACATGTTGATAGTCGGGAGAATCACTACATGCTTTGCTGAGCTGCAGCGACAGTTAAGCTCCACATTTGCAATGAAGGATATAGGAGCAGTGAAGATCATCCTAGGGATTCATATTTGAAAAGATAGAGGCTCCAAGTTTTTTTGACTTTCGCATGAAAGATATATAAGGAAGTTGTTGTTGAGATTCAATATGGATCAGGAGAAGAAGATGAGCACGCCGCTTGCGACTCATTTTATACTTATCGCAGACCAATATCCAAGAACGCCTGATGAGAAAGAGGAGATGCAGAAGGTTTCATATGCTTTTGCAGTTGGCAATCTTATGTATGATATGGTTTGTACCCATCCAGATATATCACATGTTATTGGCACTGTTAGTTGGTTTCTCTCTAATTCTGGAAGAGAACATTGGAGCTCTATGGAAGTGTATTTTGAGGTATTTACAAGGGACATCAGACTTAATGTTAAGGTTTAGAGATAGTGAGCTCTAGATACTAGGCTACAATAATGCTAATATGGCTAGAGATTTGGACTCCAGAAAATTGACTTCTAGGTACATGATTCTGTTTGTGGGAGGATTTATTTCATGGTTGAAAAAGTGCTTCTTTGGATGAAGAGGTTCATCAAAGAGCTAGGTTTCACTCAAGAGCACTACATATTGCTATTCAATAGTAATAACTTGATTCATTTGGAAAAAAACCCCACATTTCACATGAGGTCCAAATATATTGACACGAGGTATTATTGGATACATGATACTTTAGAGCAGAGGGAGTTGGATTTATAGAAGGTGGACAAGAATGGCAATGGAGTCGATATGCTTACAAAGATTATGTCGAGGGGGAAGTTCGAACAATATGTCAGTGTTTAAGCCAGGAAAATCCCAACTCCAAAATATTCAGATCTAAAAATTCAACTCGAGGTTACTCAACCCAGTGGTTCGGCTCGCAAGGCTCTGAAGATAAAATAAGAGAGAAAAGAAACTAAAGGATCTCAGATGCTACAACAGGGAGGTCCCACTAAGTGCCCCAAAACTTAGAAAATCTTCCTCTCTAAAACCAAATATGGCTGAGCTAGGCACGAGTAAGGCACCACACAGAGATCAGCTAGTCTCGAGGGGGTGGAAAGAAGTTAAATAACAAGGTTTGAAGGTGTCATTCCTGGTACCTCTGGGGTTCTATTTATAGACAAAACCTAGGAGGGGTGGTATTTAGGCTAGAAGATCCAGCCCTACGAGCTTGTCTTCTGGATCCTACATGCGCAATGATTTGGCGACTAGAGACTATCTTCTAGCGACTAGCTTTAATGCTCGGCCGCTCCCAGTGAATATTTGTTAGAGGTCATTGCTTAGGCAAGTATTTCAGGTTCTCGCCACGATCCACTGACCGAATTCTCTCCTAAAGGGTCAGATATTTGATACTCACCTACCCTGCAGGATGGTCGCACTCCCTACCGAGTGTGATACTTGCACGTTATAGAGGATCACCTTCCTGGTCAACTATTGACTGTTGACCTGGCCTTCACTACTAACGTTGACTCCTGCCTGCGTGGCATAACTAGACCCTCCTTCAAGAATAGGGGTTGTATACAATCCTTGCTCTTTTCGAGCGATCCTGGAGCTTAGAAAAAACATCCAACCCATTATTCGGCAAAGTCCTGCAACGAGATCCAACCTCTATGTGAAGCTCAGTGGAACCCCTCTCCTCACTGATCTCTATAAATAGAGGGGGAGGAGATGATCTCCGGGCGCTATTTTTGGACTATCGCAAAAATTTTGTTCACTACTGAGGACATCTCTAAGAAGTTCTTGATCCTGGGGTAGGTACTCAGCACATTGCCCTCGCCTTGTAAAAAGCGTGCTCGATATGGTGATGATGAAGAGGGTGGTTGATGGAAGGAAAAGAAGAAGAAGATAAAGAAAAAGGTTCCCCCCCATTAGGGAAGGATACACCGCCCCGAACGAGAATCCCCCTGACCCTTTAGAGCCTTCCACAGTCCCGGTCATGACCCAAAAGATGATGAACCATATGGGTTTAGGCGAGGATCCCGATGCCCTAGAAGGCGATTCCTCTCACCCAGGTCCTCGGCCGAGTGATCCTATCGCCACTCCTCCATTGCCAACCGCGACTGTATAAGTCAGTGAGGTGTTGACCACCCCGTCGAATCAAACCGATGTTGCCCCTTCTGCCGAAATACCTGATACTTGATTTGCATCGCCTGAATTCGGCCGTTCCTCTGAGTTGGAGACATCACAACAAGGTACATAACCTGTCAACAAAATTTGACTCCATGAGTCTAATTCTTGGTCGCCTCTCCTAACATGCTTCATTATTTTCTATAGAAAATGTCGGTGAACCCTATCAGCCCAAGCAGCGATTTGTCGAGTGAGAGCCTTCTACCGAGCAAGCAAATTTCGTCGAGCACACCTTTGGTGCCCCAAACCCTTCTCGCATCACCACACGATGCGTTTTCATTTTGGTACTGGGTTGCTAACCCACAAACCACACTCTCCTCCAGCGAGGAACCTGTCAGCCAGTACTCCAGCGGAGAGCCTCCCTCCTCCAATGAGGAACCTGCCAGTTGGTATGCCGGTGGAGAGCCTCCCTCCTCCGCTTCTTCTGTCTGTGGGTGCGGGCCGCTGGGAATGCACTACCTCCTCCCTACTCGCGCAAAGACGGGAATGGGAGGCAACAACACTCGGGCCCTTCGGTTCCTGGTGACCTACGATAATCGGAACTTTGGGGGAAGGCGTCGGTGGAACTCCATACCAACACCCCCTCGCAATACCATAACTCACAGTCCCATAGGGGCCAGCACGGTGGTCACACCTTCGGGCATCAAGATCCGCAACATCGGAGTCCATCTCCACATCAGGTCGCGGTTTTCTCCCAAGCGGACTCCCCCTCAGCGGTATCGCACTCCTCCTCAGTGTGAGTCCCCTTCTCGTAAGCGGACTCCTCCTCATCGGTATGCTCAGCAGAAGATGTCGCGTGTTGGTAACTATCTTCCCCTATCCTAGGCCCATCTTTTACTCTCTCGCTTCTCGCCGCCTGCGCTGATATTAATGAGTTCTACTACAGGTCACCCTGCCATGCCCAGGGTAGCATTGATCGACATTATAGGTCTCCTGTTGTGCAAGTATCAGGAAAGGGTTTCCTTGACTTATCTCGGCCTGGAGATAATGTTCGACTAATTGGTGATCTGCAAGCTGAGCCAACGTTTGGGATCACCGGAGACACGAGCCACTAAGCTAGAAGAGTTCGAGGAACGGCTGAACCTCACAGATTCCCGCTATTATGTGATTAACCATATGGACTAGTGCTTGGGGATGGTGGAACACTAGCAGGACCTGCTGCACATCGAGCTCCATGGGGTCCGTACGAGCCTCAGATCAGTAGCGCGACTAGTGGGGATAGACGATGACATCCATCAGTACGAGGAACACTTGGCGATGGCGAATGAATCCCTTTGGCGGGTGCGCGAACAAGGATGGGTTGGATGATATGCTCAACCTAGCGAATGGCCTAGGAACCTGCATATGCCTTAGTTTTCTTTCCACCTTTTTTTCTTAGTGGATTTTGCCTTTAACTTGTAACACTTAATCACTTAGACTGTCTGAACTATTTACTTAAAACTGCCTTTGCTAAGTCATAATTTGATTTTTTTCCCTGCTCAAATTCAGTGACTTGTGATTTTATTTGCGCGCCATTTCTTATCAATGAGTATGCTTAGGTAGGTCGCCACAGCTACTTGATGTCATTAACTCCCTTCTGTATCGTTGGAAAGTATGTAGGATGTACCAAATGCGCAGGATCGAAGTCTTCTCGTGTCGGGCGGCCCGCGAGGTACCTGCTATGGTGGCAACGGTGCGCTCCCCCCTTTGCTTTTGTCTATAAATAAGAGGGGTGGGGGGTCGAAATGATGCTAATTTTTGCGGACCCCCTTCTGCTCGCTCATACAGTCCCCGCATTTTTCTGCTCGTTACTCGCCATTTATTCCTTAAGAGTGTGTTGCTGAGGATGCACATGCTCACAAAGTCAACCAAGCTACTACATTCAAGGTGGAGATCTTCAAGAAGCCTATCATAGATTTTGATGATATCTAGGACTTCAAACTGTGATTCTTCCTACCCACCAAGGAGAGTCTTCGTTCAAGGATAGCCCACTCCTCCAAGCTCATTAACTAGTTTTTACGAATCGAGTGGTGCTGCCTATTCGACACTTTAAGATCGGTATCTGCCTCCCACTATGGCCTGAGTTTTGCGAGATCCTCCGCCACTTTGGGCTCATGCTTGCCTAGATCAATCTCAATGGTGTGGCAATCATCGTTTGGTACCTCTCCTTCCTTAGGTCGGAGGAGATCTTTTTGGTCAGGCAACCTTCAAGAGCATTTTCTCCATCGGAGCGGCGAAGGAAGGGATCATCTTCTTCTCCAGATACACTTGTACCATCTCCGGTATAGTGAACAAGGTACACTGTTGGACTAAGCGATTTATAATTGTCGACAGACCGATTTGCAACATCCTATTTGCCCCTCTGCGCCCGCCAGATAGTGTCTTCCTCACCTCGACTCTGGAGGGAACGGCCAAGGATCTCCGATCGCCCTTCGTCATCAGAAGATTTGACATCGCCTTCTAGTGGCGTAACGCCGCAACACTGCCCTACATCTATCCGAGAATGTGTACACTTTGCAAAAACCTAAGAAAAATCTTTGAATCTGCTTTTGTAGCTCGCCCTTACCGTGATTCTTTTTCTAGCAAGATCTCGCACGGTGTAGCGGGAACCTCTCCCACTTGCTTAGGAACAACCTTCCCCATCAAACGACCTAGAATCTCAGGAGATTACGGCAGAAACTTTTTCAAAGGTTCACCGCTCTATGTCTCCAATCCCCGAAGAGCCAAACAATATCGAGTCACCGATGCAGCCTTCCACATCCCGACCTCCGAGGAACCCCTCGCGCGGCGAGCCGTTGAAGAATAGGCCCCAAAAAAATGTTTGCCTCTAAGAATAAGGTTGTTGCTGAGGATAACGAGGTCGAGGGGCCCATCTCGCATACAAATTTTGGTTTCAGCACCAAAGGGGTGGATCGCTATGGTCGCCCCTTGGTCACCTGGGAGGAAGGGACTCTTGAGGTCTTCCTAAACACTAACCTTCCTCTCTAGTCCGAGGACTGGGACGATGAGAATGAGGTATACAATGTCACCTTTGCATTATACAGTTGCAAAGCCATCGTGGTGCTGCCCGAGTGTTGGGTACATTGGAAAATGTGTACCTGATTTGAAGAAGCCCAACTTAGCTCAATGATATACATCAAGGTGTATTTGATGTTGTTTTGAGTTGACATGTGCAGGTGAAGAATTAATAAAGTATGCAGAAAAATTCTAAGTCCAAGTGTCGACACAGAGAAGGATGTGTCGACACAGAGAAGGATGTGTCGACACATAGAAGAAATTAGTCGACACAACACTGGGAAGCAGTGTCGACACATAGCAGTTAGTCTACAACAATACTGGGAAAGTGTGTCGACACAGAAGAAGTAAGTCGACACAACACTGGGAAGCAGTGTCGACACAGAAGAAGTAAGTCGACAAAACACTGGGAATTTGTGTCGACACAGAAGAAAAGCGTCGACCTCAACATTGGGAAAATGTGTCGACACAGAAGAATATAGTCGACCTCAAGTTTGTCGACACCAGCAGGATGTGTCGACACAGAAGAATATAGTCGACCTCAAGTTTGTCTACACCAGCAGAATGGGTCGACACATTGTGATTGAGTCGACACATTATAGCAGGGTTAAAAGAAGACGGTGTCGACACCTGAAGGCTAAGTCGACACTTACTAAGTTATGATTCTACAACAACTGTGTCGACACACAGGACTTGTGTCGACACACTGAAGAGTCAAGACCAAGTTATTTTCAGAAGAAGCTGTGTCGACTCAAAGGCAACTTAGTCGACATCACTGAAGACTGTGTCGACACCAAAGTCAATTGTGTCGACACAGATAGACAGATGGTCTCGACACTTTCTGACAGACTGTCTCGACAACTTGTGGTTCAAGACTAAGGCACAGGACTTGTTTGAAGACTTGACAGCTGTGGGTTGCCACCGGTTAACTGAAGCTGTCAGACTTGTCAGAAAACGGTTAGAAACCGGATCAGCCGGTTACCATGAAGAAAGTCTATAAATAGACAGATTCAGAAGGAGAAAGTAACTTTTAAAAAAAACATTGATAAGAATCAAAAAGTTGAGAAGGATTACAATCCAATTCATTTCAAGAAAGTGCTAGGCACTTAAGAAAATCTTCTCCGGAAGATCTAAGAAGACTATCTAAGGATAGATCAAAGAAGAGTTCTAATCAGAATTCAGAAGAATCATTCAAAGTGCTGGATAGAGAGAGATCAAGCCAGAATTTGAAGAAGAAGAAAGAAACCACCAGTGGATTCTCAAGAAGCTGTTTGGAAATCAACTCAGCTAAGTTCATATTCAAGAAGATTTGAAGAAAGCTCAGATACAGTTGATTTCATCAGCTGATCAAGAATTGTCTTAGCCTTTTCTCTCTCAATTTAGGCAAGACAGTTAAATAATCTTTTCTATATTTCTGTAGGATCTGTTTACACAGATCTGAGTTGTAAGCCTGTGTTATAAAGGCTGAGTGTAGGAGTGTTGAACTCTGAGTGGTAGGGCTGTTTGCCTGAGTGTAGGAGAAGGGTCTTCTCTGAGTTGTAGGCCTTGGGGCAAGGCTGAGGTAGGGCTGTTGTGCCTGAGTTGTAGGAACCAGTTGGGTTCTGAGTTGTAGGATCTGTTGATCTGAGATTAGTGGAAGTTTGGCCGAATCTAGCATACTGCTAGATAGGTGAAGGGGGAAAGTGGATGTACCCAGACCTTGGGGAACCACTATAAAACATTGTGCAATCTGTGATGTTTTATTTTCTGTGATTGCTGTGATTATTGTGTTAGCCATTAAATTGAATTCTGCCTAGAAGTTTTTATAAAGAAGTAGAACCTATTCACCCCCCCTCTAGGTGTTTAGGTTGTCTTGAAAGTAAAACTATCAAGTGGTATCAGAGGGAGGTTCCTCAAAAAGGACTTAACAGTCTGAGGTAGATCTGAAAGGCAGATTCAAGATTCAAGAAGATGGGTTCTGGAGAGAATCATAAGGAGCTAGGGTCTATGAAATTACCCATATGCAGGAAGGAAATCTTTGGGATCTGGAAAGAAAGAGTCAGACTGTTTATGGAAAGCATCTGACCCAAGAATTTACATCACAGTACAGGAAGGCCCCTTCATTCCAATGAAGGTATCAGTTCTTGATGCAAATATCCAAACTCCAAAGAGTTATTCAGAAATGACCAAGGATGAAATCATCTTGGCAACCATGGATAAAAGAGCTCAGAACATTATTGTTAGTGCCATAGATGATTCAACATTTCAGAATCTGATTCACTGCAAGACCTCCAAGGAGATGTGGGACACATTGATTGTCTACATGGAGGGATCTGAAGAAGTAAGGCTGGACAGGAAGTCTATGCTAAATCAGGAGTATGAAAGCTTTAGACAAGGAAAATCTGATAGCATAACTGAGTGCTATAAGAAATTCTATAGAATTGTGAATGAGCTAATATCCTATGGAAGAGTCTTCAGTACCTATGAACTGAATGACAAATTCTTAAGATCCTTATCAAAGGATTGGGATACAAAGATCTGTGCCATAAGAGAAGTGGCTAAATTGGCAGAGATATCTCCTCCAACCCTATTTGGAAAGTTGCTATCCTATGAAATGCAACTTATGGTGAGGAAGGAGGAGGAAAAGAATTCAAGAGGAGAGCATAGAGAAAAGGCTGTGGCATTCAATGCAGAAGCCACTAGAAAGAATAGGAGGAAATCACCATCTCCTCCTAAGGAAGTTACAGAAGATAGTTCTGAAAGTTCAAACAAGGGATCTGAAAGCTGTAATTCAGATGCAGATTTTGCTGCATTCACAAGACAATTCCAGAGGTTCTTGAAGAAGAAGCAGTGGAAGTCTAGGCCTTCCCCATCACAGCAAGTTGATGACTATTATAAGAAGAAGAGGTCATCAAGGAAAGAGAAGAGCAGATCAAAGCCCAGCAAAGCCACTACTTCAAAGATTGTCTGCTATTGTTGCAATAGGCCTGGACATGTAGTGGCTGACTGTCCTGATAAGAGAAAGGAATCTTCAGACAAAAAGAAGACTTATCAGAAAGGCAAGAAGGAGAAATCCTTTGTTGCAAAGAAAGAAAAGAGTCTAACAGACCAGTCAACTTCAGAGTCAGAATCTGAAGCTGAAGCATATATTGGACTATATGCTGCATCTGAAGAAGAGGAGTTTCTGCAGTTGCTAGACTCCATCAATGAACAAAAGGATCATCAGTGTATGGGGCTGATGGCAGGATCAGAAGAGGACATATGCCAGAATCAATCTGGTCATAATAAGGTACAATGTCCTTCTATTACATCTGTTTGTTGTACAAGTGAAGAATCAGCTACATCTGCATCAACAGATGTAGATGCATCTGAATCTGAAGGAGATGTCTTTCAATTGATAGACAAGTATGGGGACCTGTTGCAGGCCCTTAAGAAAAGCAAGAACCTGGTTAAATCTCAGGCTCAGGAAATTGCTGAACTAAGGTTTGCTACAACTGAGTTAGAAAAAATTATTGATCAAAAATTAAATGAAATTGCCAAGCTGAAGAATATAACTATTATTCAGATGGGCACAATTAATTATACTAATGATCAAGTGAAGAGTCTGGAGGCCAGACTTAGAATTGAAAGGGATTTAGTGGCTAGTTACTCTAAGCCAAAATCTATCTTACCCTTGATAGATGAATTTGTCACTCAAAAGGGTAAGGCTGGATTAGGATTTAAAGGTAACTCCAGGGCTGGCAGATTCAAGAGGAAAGGCAAAGCTCCTGTTCAGCCACTAAACCTTTCAGTCCCCATAAAGTTTAGTAAGGTGAAAGTGCCTTCTAACAAATATGATCATGAAGACCTTCAAGGTCATATTAAGACTAATGTTCTGAAGAACAAGGGTGTAAATGCAAGCAGGCCTACCTATGGTCATAAACCCAATGGTTTTAAGAAATCAGTAGGTGAAGTTGCAACAGCACCAGCAATGAACAGAAATTCTTCTGACAAGGATGTATCTAGATCTAGATACAATAAGTTTGAATGTTGGTGCTGTGGCAAGAGAGGCCATTTTGCATTAGACTGCTGGTATAACACAAGTGTTATAAAGAATAAGAGTCTACCTGTTAGAAGAGGTTATGATAGCTTTATTAATGCTAACCTGAACCAAGGACCCAAGACTTACTTGGGTTCTAAGGGAAAGTAATTCTGTATTGCAGGTGAATCCAAGTAACCATGCCCCTATATGGTACTTGGATAGTGGTTGTTCCAGGCACATGACTGGAACAAAGGGGCTGCTGAAGGAGTATTCATCTGTCAAAGATGGACCTAAAGTGATCTTTGGTGGATCTGAAAAAGGAGTCATCAAAGGGTTTGGTAACATTTCTTCTAACCTAATTACTATCACTCAAGTGGCTTATGTAAAAGGTTTGAAACATAATCTAATAAGCATAAGCCAGCTAAGTGATTTAGGATATGACATTTCATTTGTTAAAGATGGATGTCATATCAAGAGGTCAAGTGATCAAAAGATCATATTGACTGGGTATAGGAAGAGAAATGTATATTGTCTTAATTTTGAATGTGAGAATAAGGTTTCTCCCATCTGTCTTGTAGCTGATGACAATGCTTCTCATTGTGTTAAGTGGCACAAGAGATTGGCTCATCTAAACTACAAGACAATTGGCCAACTCTTTAGCAAAGAGCTAGTGAGGAATGGACCTCAAATTAAGTGTATAAAGGAAGGGATATGCTCAGCTTGTCAAAAGGGAAAGCAGAAAAAATCCTCCTTTCAAAGCCTTGAAAACAAGGATTCTGTGAGGTGCTTATACCTCTTGCATATGGATCTTTTTGGTCCTATGCCAGTTCATAGTCTAGGTAGGAAGGTCTACACTTTTGTGGTTGTAGATGACTATTATAGATTTACATGGGTGTTCTTTCTGAGACAAAAATCTGAAACCCCAAGTGTATTACTTAATTTTGTAAAGCAAATTCAGAATGAACTGAATAGTACAGTGGTCAAAATCAGAAGTGACCATGGTACTGAGTTTCAATCTGAAAGCATAACAAACTTGTGTAAAGACTTTGGGATTTTCCAAGAGTTCTCCTCACCTAGAACACCTCAGCAAAATGGAATTGCTGAAAGAAAGAATAGAACATTAATTGAAGCTGGTAGAACTCTATTGAGTGACACCTCTCTCCCAGAATATTTTTGGGCTGAGGCAGTTAACACTGCTTGTCATGTCATCAATAGGGCTTCTATCACCAAAAGCCACAGAAAGACTCCCTATGAGATTGTGAAAGGCAGAAAACCAAATCTATCCTATTTTAGGATCTTTGGTTGCAAGTGCTATATACTTAACAATGGCAAGTCATATTTGACTAAGTTTGCTGCCAAATCCCAGGATGGGATATTTGTTGGGTACAGCACAAATAGTAAGGCCTATAGAGTCTTCAACTTAACTACTCAAGTTGTTGAAGAATCTGTGCATGTTGTATTTGATGAAACAAGATTAATCAATTGTGAGTTGTCTTGTAGATCAAATGACTCAACAGGTATAAGCAAGAGGATGGACAAGCTCTCCATTGCTGAAGCTTCAAAGGAAGATGGAGCATTGGAAAATGAAGGCTGCTGTCCAGGGGGAGTACAAGAGATAATGGAAGCTGATGAAAACCAAGAGGTTCAGCAGAATGAAGAAGCTGGAGATGCTCAACCTGAAGGGAATCTTCCTCCAGCTATAAGATATCTAAGAGATCATCCTGCTGATCAGATAATTGGTGATCCAAGAGAAGGAGTGCAAACTAGAAGCAGAAATCAAAGCACAGTTTTGCATTCAAGTTTCTTGTCTCAAATGGAACCTAAGAAGTTTGAAGAAGCTATCCAAGACCAGCACTGGATTGATGCTATGCAAGAGGAGCTGAATCAATTCAGAAGGTGCAAAGTCTGGGAGCTTGTTCCTAAACCAAGAGGCCACAACATAATTGGCACCAAGTGGATCTATAGGAACAAGCTAGATGAAAGTGGGATAATAGTGAAGAATAAAGCAAGGTTAGTTGCAAAAGGATACAGGCAGGAAGAAGGGATTGACTTTGATCAAACCTTTGCTCCAGTAGCAAGGCTGGAGGCAATCAGAATGTTCCTTGCCTATGCAGCCTACCAAGACTTCAAAGTATACCAGATGGATGTGAAGTCAGCATTTCTGAATGGTGAACTTAAAGAAGAAGTATATGTAGAGCAGCCATCAGGTTTTGTAGATCCTCTTAAACTTGATTCTGTGTATAAGCTTAGGAAAGCTTTGTATGGGTTAAAACAAGCTCCAAGGGCTTGGTATGAAACCCTATCTACCTTCCTCATTGAGAATAAATTCTCAAGAGGAAAGATAGACAAAACTCTATTCCTTAGGGAATCCAAAGGTAAGATCATCTTAGTTCAGATCTATGTTGATGAAATAATCTTTGGATCTACTGAAAACAACCTTTGTAAAAAGTTTGCCAAACTTATGCAAGGGAAGTTTGAGATGTGCATTATGGGAGAACTTAAGTTCTTCTTGGGACTCCAAGTAAGACAGACTGGTGATGGATTGTCCATATCCCAGTCTAAGTTCACCAAAGAATTAATTAAGAAATATGGTATGGAGTCATCCTCCACCATGAGAACTCCTATGAGAACAAGTATGCCTATATGCAAAGATGAGGCAGGTAAACCTGTTGATGAATCATTGTATAGAGGAATAGTTGGGTCTCTACTATATCTCACTGCTAGTAGACCAGACATTATGTATGCAACATGTGTCTGTGCTAGGTACCAAGCCTGTCCTAAAGAATCTCATTATACTGCAGTCAAAAGGATTCTGAGATATCTTAAGGGCACACCTAATCTAGGTCTTTGGTACCCTAGGAATAGAGATTTTCAACTAACAGGCTATTCAGATGCAGATTTTGCAGGATGTAGAGAGGATAGAAAGAGTACTACAGGTACTTGTCAATTCCTGGGAGGAAGACTAATATCTTGGAGTAGTAAGAAGCAGACCAGTGTGACAATTTCCACAGCTGAGTCAGAGTATGTTGCTGCTGGAAGCTGCTGTGCACAGCTATTGTGGATGCAGCATCAGCTTAAGGATTATGGTATTCAGATAAGTAGAACACCCCTTTTATGTGATTCTAAGAGTGCTATTTCTATTGCTAATAATCCAGTTTCTCATAGTAGAACTAAGCATATAGAAATCAAATACCATTTTCTTAGAGAACATGTAGAAAAACGAGACATCTCATTGGAATTTATAAAAACAGATTATTAAATAGCAGATGTATTTACTAAGCCTTTAGATGAAACCAAATTCAATAAATTCAAAATTGAATTAGGTATGTTAACCATTGATTAATGTATTAACAAAATCATTAACAATGCAATTGAAGTGGTATGTAAGTAAGTTAAAGTAATAACAACATAATTAAGTGTTAAACAAGGACACATTGAAGTAACACTTACAAGTGGTGTTGAACCAACAGAAATTGGCTAAGTAAGAATGTGTCGACACATTCAGTAATTATGTGTCGACTCAGAGAAATAATGTCGACAAGTCAGAAATATTGTGTCGACACAGAGAATATGTGTCGACACTTAAGAGTTATATTGTCGACTTAACCAGAAATGTAATGTCGACTCAACCAGGATAATGGTGTCGACACTTACAGAATATGTGTCGACACTTATCCTTAGAGTCGACACAGAATTTCTGTCTATCTACTATGTATCCAAGGTGTCGACATAACCACAAATTGGTGTCGACACATAGTAGGCTGAAGTAATGTCGAGACAATAGAAGTTTGTGTCGACACATTCCGTCTGTGTCGACACATTTAGTCTGTTTTTGGCGCCTTTTGAACTTCTTTCAACAGAAGGTATAAATAGGTGAAAAACGCTTTCTGTCGACACGCTTCCAAGGTTTTCGAGACTAAAACCCTGTGTCGACAGTCTATCTTTCTCTCTTCTCTCAAGCTTTCTCGACGAATCGATGGCGCCAAGGATTGAAGACAACGTCAATGAGGGGTATGAGTTGGTGCGCCAGGCCTTTGCAGATGCGCCGCCAGATGTTCAAGGGGTTATCACCCTCCTCTCCGAGTCAGGGTTAGAATTTCTACTCTCAGAACCGACTAAAATCTGGAAGAAGGAGGTGCACGCGTTCTTTATCTCTGCATCAGTCCACTCAAATGGCCTCAAGATTAAGTCCAATGTTCAAGGGACTAAGGTCAAGATTACTCCAAGAAGCTTAAGAAAGATCTTTCAATTACAAGTAGTTGAGAATGAAGAGGAAGTTCCTAGTTCTAAGACAAGGGAAGCCCTTCAATGGTGTGGACTGGACTCGAGCATGAAGATTGGAGCTGCATTCAACAGGAAGGGTATGAATCAGCAAGGGAAGTTCTTATCTGAAATTGTTGGGAAAGTGATCCTCTGCAAGACAGGTGGACATGATAGGATTTCTGCCTATATGTTCAGCCTTATGACCAGGATTGTTTTTACAATTCCTACTGATTGGTCAGGAGTACTCTTTGACAAGATCAAAGAAGGAATCAAGAAGCCCAACATGGCTAGAATCATGAGCTTATATCTCACTGGAGTGATTCCTGAAGTGATGCAGCAACTGCTAGGGACTAAGATCAATCATATGAGAAGGATGGATATGAGACTGTTCTCTAGGTGGGATAGGGTGCTGTCCAAGGATGTGCCTGACGAGAGCAGGCCAGACACCCCTGTGAAATCCCCTTCTCAAACTCAAGAAACTGAACAACAACAAGAAGACCCACTCAGGACACAGGTTGAAGAACAGCCTGACTCAACTATAGTCCAGCAAGTGTCAACACCTGCACAGATGCAGGGGGAGCCAGTTCACTCTCCTGCTCAAAATGTATCTACTCCTAATCAGGTACAAGTGTAGGGGGAGCTACTGTATTTTACTATAAAAGACATTGCTCATATTCTTATTACTACACAGGTACAGGGGGAGCTAGTGTCCACTTCCACTCTAGATACTACAATTACTGAACGAGTACAGGAGAAGCTGTTGTCAGTACAAGTGCAAGAGGATGCACAGTTAGACTTATCTCAAAATTTAACTGCTGCAGAAGATACAGCTCAACTGGAATTTACTCTGGAGGAGTTATTCCCTGATGCTGATACTACTACTGATAAAGTAGGAGGAGGACAAGAAATTGAGAAGTCCATAGGTATGGAAATTGATCAGGAAGCTGAGGTTGAGCCACAGGTTGAGGGGGAGCCAGTGGATGTTGAGACTGAGCAACAGGTCACTAGGACAGATACACTTCATCCTCCTCAAGAAAGAGTTTTCCTAGATACTTCGTCTGATACTGAAACTGAAGAAGCCAGGATGGCCAAGAAAAGAAAACTTGTTGTATTTAAGAGAAGAAGCAAGAATTATAAGCAGGCTTTACAAACAACACCTCAACAAGTATCTCCTGCCTTTGATCATAACAAGTTTATGGTAGATCTACAGGTGAAATTGGATGAACAAAGAATGGCTCTGGAAAAGTATGTTGATGAAAATAGCAAGTCTATGCAGTTTGACTTAGCTCAGGATATAAAGTCCATCCAGTTTCAAGTCAACATGCATAAGACAGAAATGACAGATTGCTTCCAAAAGGGAGGCCATGCTGTGGTTTATCTAGCTCAACAACAGGAGGCTATTACTAAAAAGGTAGATGATGTTGTCCTGAAGCAAAGCTATGTCTTGGAAAATCAGTTAAGAATGAATGATAATTTAACTGAATCTCATCATGAGATAATAAAGGAATTGAAAAAGATTGTTCCAAGCCTGCCTGCAGATAAAACAAAAGAAATGGAAGATTTTGATAAGAACTTTCAAGCTGCTATTGCTTCTGTTAAGACTGCAATCACTACCTCTCAAAAAGAAATATCTGAAAAGCTTCAAAAGTTAAAACCATTTTTTAAAGAGGGTGTCAATTATTTGGATGGACAAATCAGATTTCAAAAGGAAGATCTCAGAGATCATATGACCAGAGAAGTCATAAAGGGGGAGAGGTTATTGATTCATGCAGGCCAAGAGCACTCTAAATGGGTGACAAATAGTATAAGAGCCACCTTGGGATGTCCACTCTTGTGTGATGATGATATGATGGCTGAATCAGGCATTCAAGCAGGACTACTTGAAGGCAACCAACCTGAGGTTGCCCAAGTTATTTACCCCCCTTCTGATTTTGATATTCTGGATAAGCAAGTGCAGGATATGTATAGTCCTCCAAAGGAGGTGAATAATGTTGTGATTGAGAAAGTTGAAATGCCAGAGGCCTTCCTGAAAGAACAGCAAGATGCTCTATTAGCAAAGAAGAGATTTAGAGAGCAGGCTGCACTTAAGCCAGATTATGAGCAGTGGAGTCCTACTTCAAGGAACATAATACTCACTGCATGGAAGGCTGTACAAGACAAAGTTCATGAGAGAGGGAAGTGGTACAATGAGATAGAATGGCAGAAGTATGAGGCAAGACAGGAAGTTATAGTACAATTCAGAAGGAAAGCTAAGCTGGGGAGGCTGTCACCAGATGCTAAGGAGCCAAGCAAGTACTTCCCAAAGCCTTTTCACTATTTTGAAAGGCAAAGGCTCAAGGAAGAAGCTCAGAAGAAAGCTGATCTAAAAGGAAAGAAGATAGCTGAAAAATCAGAAGCTCCTGTGACAGCTAAAATTCAATCTGGCAAAGGGATTATCATTAAAGAGCCTGATCAATCCTGATTGTGTTTTAGTTCCTTCATAATGTTTTGTAATACTGTGATGTGATCATTAAATGTAAAACAATGTAATCAAACATTACCCAGTAATAAACAAAATATTGTTTAAATCTGTGATAGATTGTTTTATCTATGATGTTTTTATTATTTTGTTTATAATTAAGTATCCCTGTGTTTTTGTCATATATCATCATTTAGTACTGTTTATAAATGGTGTATATCATTGGCTATAGGGTTATGACTTCTCCAAATAGGGGGAGATTGTTGGGTACATTGGAAAATGTGTACCTGATTTGAAGAAGCCCAACTTAGCTCAATGATATACATCAAGGTGTATTTGATGTTGTTTTGAGTTGACATGTGCAGGTGAAGAATTTATAAAGTATGCAGAAAAATTCTAAGTCCAAGTGTCGACACAGAGAAGGATGTGTCGACACATAGAAGAAATTAGTCAACACAACACTGGGAAGCAGTGTCGATACATAGCAGTTAGTCTACAACAATACTGGGAAAGTGTGTCGACACAGAAGAAGTAAGTCGACACAACACTGGGAAGCAGTGTCGACACAGAAGAAGTAAGTCGACACAACACTGGGAATTTGTGTCGACACAGAAGAAAAGCGTCGACCTCAACATTGGGAAAATGTGTCGACACAGAAGAATATAGTCGACCTCAAGTTTGTCGACACCAGCAGGATGTGTCGACACAGAAGAATATAGTCGACCTCAAGTTTGTCTACACCAGCAGAATGGGTCGACACATTGTGATTGAGTCGACACATTATAGCAGGGTTAAAAGAAGACGGTGTCGACACCTGAAGGCTAAGTCGACACTTACTAAGTTATGATTCTACAACAACTGTGTCGACACACAGGACTTGTGTCGACACACTGAAGAGTCAAGACCAAGTTATTTTCAGAAGAAGCTGTGTCGACTCAAAGGCAACTTAGTCGACATCACTGAAGACTGTGTCGACACCAAAGTCAATTGTGTCGACACAGATAGACAGATGGTCTCGACACTTTCTGACAGACTGTCTCGACAACTTGTGGTTCAAGACTAAGGCACATGACTTGTTTGAAGACTTGACAGCTGTGGGTTGCCACCGGTTAACTGAAGCTGTCAGACTTGTCAGAAAACGGTTAGAAACCGGATCAGCCGGTTACCATGAAGAAAGTCTATAAATAGACAGATTCAGAAGGAGAAAGTAACTTTTAAAAAAAAACATTGATAAGAATCAAAAAGTTGAGAAGGATTACAATCCAATTCATTTCAAGAAAGTGCTAGGCACTTAAGAAGATCTTCTCCGGAAGATCTAAGAAGACTATCTAAGGATAGATCAAAGAAGAGTTCTAATCAGAATTCAGAAGAATCATTCAAAGTGCTGGATAGAGAGAGATCAAGCCAGAATTTGAAGAAGAAGAAAGAAACCACCAGTGGATTCTCAAGAAGCTGTTTGGAAATCAACTCAGCTAAGTTCATATTCAAGAAGCTTTGAAGAAAGCTCAGATACAGTTGATTTCATCAGCTGATCAAGAATTGTCTTGGCCTTTTCTCTCTCAATTTAGGCAAGACAGTTAAATAATCTTTTCTATATTTCTGTAGGATCTATTTACACAGATCTGAGTTGTAAGCCTGTGTTATAAAGGCTGAGTGTAGGAGTGTTGAACTCTGAGTGGTAGGGCTGTTTGCCTGAGTGTAGGAGAAGGGTCTTCTCTGAGTTGTAGGCCTTGGGGCAAGGCTGAGGTAGGGCTGTTGTGCCTGAGTTGTAGGAAGCAGTTGGGTTCTGAGTTGTAGGATCTGTTGATCTGAGATTAGTGGAAGTTTGGCCGAATCTAGCATACTGCTAGATAGGTGAAGGGGGAAAGTGGATGTACCCAGACCTTGGGGAACCACTATAAAACATTGTGCAATCTGTGATGTTTTATTTTCTGTGATTGCTGTGATTATTGTGTTAGCCATTAAATTGAATTCTGCCTAGAAGTTTTTATAAAGAAGTAGAACCTATTCACCCCCCCTCTAGGTGTTTAGGTTGTCTTGAAAGTAAAACTATCACCGAGTCTACCAACTCTAACCTCGCCAATCAGCCTTTAAGATCACTACTCTGATCCCTCAATCTTACCCATCAATTGGCGAGGAGCCTGAAGGCGGCCAACAACAGGTTAAACCTGCATGGTGATCAGATTGATCCACTCATTTGCTCGCAGAGAAAATTCTGGGAAAGGATCATGGAGCTCGAGAATTCGCTACGGGAATCCGAGTCAAAGGTAACAGAATGCAAGGCCTACGAGATGATCTTGGTCAGAAAAATACTTGCTGCTATGCTCTTCCTGTGTATGTCGACACTTCGGCCGACGGTGAGCTTTTATCTTCTATAGGAGGCTGAGTTGGTCACTGCTCAGCAGATCTCGGTGTTAGAGCAGCGATTTGCCGATAGCGAGGCGGTCATGGAGTCGTTCCAGATTCTCATTATCGGGCTGGAGATGTAGGAGGTGGCCAGAAGCCGACCACCTAAGATGAGCAACTTTGGCATCGGGAAGATGATCTGGATCATCTGGGATGACCTTCCCCGAATGAAGCGCAAGATTTTCAAGGCAATTGGCAATGCCATCCTTTCCATGCTGCAGTATCAGGATCAGCTAAAGCTGAGATCAAAGGATAAGATAGTGGATGACGTCATCCCGGGGCTCCTTTTCAAGGAATCTGACTCCCAGATGCCCCCACAATCTCTGGGCTCGGAAATGGACAACAATTCAAATGCTAAGGATGAGGATGATGGCAGGGAATATGAAGCTACTCCCTGAAGAGCTGTCACTTCTCGACCTTCCTTTTTTGTTGTACAACATTTTGTAACTGGTGGGGAACCTCGCCGTTTTGCACGAACTTGTAATCACTTTGTTCAAAGTAAAGAAAAAGCTACTATCATTTTTCATTTTTGTGTTCACCTCTTTTTTTGATGTTGAATATCTAGATGCTCGCTTAGCATGATGCTCGCTAGGCTCTTAAGTGCGACATGTGATGAACGCTTGCTAGGCTCTTAAGCACGGAACGAAATTACAACAGTCTTACTCGTCTCACCTAAGCGAGTATCTCCCATATTCACTTTGTCTTACTTGCATCCCCCTTGGGTCGAGTTTTCGAAAAAGGGGAGGGGAACCCGGGCCGGGATGCAGACCTCGTCGACTTTTCCACTTACGGAATTTTCCCTTACTTGAGGGGGAAAGCAGTCGATATACATGAGAGGAGATCGTGCAAGGGCCTAAATTATGACAACTACACTACTCGGGGGCTTCAACGGGTGTTGACATTGCTTGTCATGTTTTTTGAGGGATAAAAGAAAGGAATGAAAATTCGTCATCTTCTTCATAGGTAAAGATTCTCCTACTTAGGAAAGAAATGACTCCTGCTTGCCAAGAGGGGATTCCCCCACGAACTCCTTTTTTTGGTTCCCCCGATCAAATGAGAAGTGCGGACAGGGGGTCAACAACCAACATGTAAGGGGGGGGGGGTGATCTCAACCGTCATTGCAGAGGCTTGGACTTAAGAAGACTCATTATATTACTAGATCCACTGTCCTAATATCCGTCCTGCGGGTGACAAAAATCAAATGGGCTGCTCTCACATAGGATCAATTGGCAAACGGAAGTGGCCCTTGGCAGATCCAATGGGACACACACACCCGAGGACTCCATCCCTCTCCCATATCGAGGAGCAAGAGAGAACATTCACAAGGATTGACACTCGGGAGGTCCCTCAGGACACACAGACCAGAGGCCTCCATCCTGGCTCAGCTCACTCTAATCGGGAGGGACTTCTTCCTAAACAATGATGAGTCCTTAATATTTTTTTAAAAAAGAGGAGCTCTTAATCCTGCCCCAAGCTCATGGCTCCCTCACGACGTCTACATTGCGCTCAATGGCGGAGGACTCTTCCCTGATAGTCGGGCTGGGGTATTGATTTCAAACTCTTCTCCCATAACCCCCACAGTCAAGTGAGAAGTTCTATGAGGGGAATAATGCCAACATGCAATGGAGGATTTGATCTCGACCGTCAGTGCAAGGGCTTGGGCTTAGGAATACTCATTACATTACCCGGGACACTATCTTATCACCCACCATATACACCTTATAGGATACAAGTTTATGATTCATTTTCCCCAGCCTGACTAGGAGGATGACAGCGGAAGCTGGTATACTTTATGTAACACCTCTACCCGTCAAGAAGAATATAATAGAGGGTCCGGCCGGGGCCCCACACCATATTCCACAAACAGGCGGAGACGCTACGAAATAATATCAAAACACCAACGCATCCTAACACAGAGCATTCTAGCGGGAGCTTCACGGTTTAAAACTTGAACTCAAGTACAACAAGAACTGTCCACTAAAAACATAAGAATGTATACAACCAAAGTGTCTGGCCTTAAGGCCTTACAAATTTCTCTTAACAAGGTGTGGTTTACAGACATCGGCACACAGGCCGGCCACACATGAACAAGAAGAAACAAAACAAATCCTTCGAGGGCAGCAACGCAGCTTGGGCTTCAGCCCGCTAAGTCCCGCTCGGACCAGCACCTCCAGCACCTGTAATAAGCAATCCACCAAGCGGTGGCAAATAGGGCAACGGTCAGCATTCAGCTGACCAATTATAACGACCCTGCCCCTGGCACGGGGCAGCGGAATTCCAGCCCTGCATAGCATTTTCCAATATGATATATATATAGCAAACCACGCAAGACGTGCACGACCGCACAGTCAATACATATCACAAACGTCGGCACGACGACCCGACGCTCTGTGCACTCAGGGCACATTCAGGGGTACCGGAAATACCGGATCCCACCAATGAGCATTCTAGTCATGATCGGCACGCAAGCCGTCGACTCTCGCTATGAAGGATCAAGCGCATACCCAACTGCACCAAAAGCCCGGACTGTTGGAGAGGGTGCTACTTAATTTTTTATATAAGTAGCAGAGCGCCACGGGTCAAGTGAAGGAACGCCGGACCCAACAATCCCCCCCCCCGGCGTCCAGCACAACCCGTCGGCTCAGAGGTGGGGTTACCACATGGCCCACACGGCTCAGAGGTGGGGTTACCACATGTCCACGGTTGCCTGACCCACCGGACCCACACAGGTAGAAGGGAAAAATCAGGATTTAATAGCGCCCTCCGGTCTTGAACCCGTGACCTCCTCTGATACCAATTGAAGGATCAAGCGCATACCCAACTGCACCAAAAGCCCGGACTGTTGGAGAGGGTGCTACTTAATTTTTTATATAAGTAGCAGAGCGCCACGGGTCAAGTGAAGGAACGCCGGACCCAACACGCTATGTGATCCTAACAGGGCCTTAAGCACCCAAGGTTAGACAACCATAACGCGGGTACAGATCCGCTTATCCCGTTGCTCACATCGTCAGACTCAAGACTGGATTGACGCGGGTATAGCTTCACCTTGCCCGTCCACCACAAGAGTTGAACCCAACTCGCACAATTTCCTGGACTTCTTCCAGTACTTCCTGCTGCACCAAGCAACAGGTATGCACCACAGATTGCACACAAACAATCAAATTCTCGGAGATTCCTCCGAATGCAAACAAGCATCACCAATCTAGACCAACACGTCCAGATGGGCTTCACACAACATGTCTAGATCCGTACTCCAATTCCGGACTCTAACAAGGGGGACTTCACATATCTACCCCAAGGGACATCACAACCCACCGCACACTCGCAGGGACGGATTTTCCCTATGCAAATGCAGGAAAGTAGGACTTCACATGTCCAAGACGGAAATCGTTACCCTTGGAATTCGCCTCGGAGCCATGGAGAAAATTGAGACGGATGAAAGCCTTCGTAGTAGCCTTGCCTTCGTAAATCCGAACTCGGCTCGCAATTTGGACCACCACAGCACCACCGGCGACCGGATTCCTCTTCTTCTTCCTTGCCTTGCTCTCACCTCTCTCTTAACTTTAGAAAGAAAAAGATGAAACTCAAATGAGCTTTCTCCTCTTCAATCCCGGCCTTATCAACCCAGGGAAGAGCCCAGACCATTGGATCTTGGTCAAAGAAAATGAACGGCTATGATCAGCCCTGAATTTGATTTCCTGGGCCGAACACGGGTAGTGACACGCCCGTGTCACAGGCCGTGTTCCTGAAGCGGTGCACAACCGACTTAAGCCAAACCAGAACACGGGTGTCGACACGCCCGGGACACGCCTGTGTCGACACCTGGCACGCCCATGTCACGATCGACACGGCTGGGCCTCCACGCCGTGTCCTTCTCAGGACAAACTGGCTAATTTTTGGGCATGACACGCCCTGGGACACGCCCGTGTCCCAGGCCATGTCGATGTGTCGATACTCAACAATCGTCGACTCAACGATCGTCGACTCAACGATCGTCGACAATGAAGAACATGCCCTGGGATACGCCCGTGTCCCAGGCCGTGTTCCCCAGACACGCCCTGGGACACGCCCGTGTCCCAGGCCGTGTCAGCCAACCTGAACCTTAATTTAACCTGTTGAGATTTCTGGGGTGTTACAATCCTCCCCTCCTTAATTAAATTTCGCCCCGAAATTTGAATACAATAGGGAGAAAACAACATAACACAATCAGAGACATATATGTGTTGATTACAAACGAGCGAACAGGTTACGAAAATAACTCAGGAAACTCGGCTCGCATGGTCTGCTCCCGCTCCCATGTTAGCTCTTCTCGGCCACAATTGTCCCACCGGACTTTGACCATCCCGATCGTTTTGTTCCGCAACTGTTTCTCGGCTCGATCCTCGATCCGAATGGGCCTCACCTTTGTCATTAGTCCATACTGAACCGGCACCCGTTCATTCTCAATTACTTGAGATGGATCCTTGAATGCTTTTCGTAGTACTTATATGTGGAACACATCATGCAGTCCTCCCAATTCAAATGAAAGATCTAGCTGATAGGCAGCTTCCCCAACTCGCTCCACCACTTCAAACGGACCAAGGAATCGCGGACTTAGCTTTTTCAACCGCCGAATCCGAGATAAACCTTTGAAGGGTTTAGTCTTTAAATAGACCCAGTCACCCACCGCGAACTCTACGTTCCGGTGCTTAGCATTGTAATACTTGGCTTGACGATCCTGGGCTATTAGTAGTCTTTCTCGAATAGAGCGTATTGTTGAGTTAGCATCCTCGACTGCCTTTTGTCCCAAAAGTTTGGATTCGCCAGTTTCTGCCCAAGCTAACGGTGTACGGCACTTACGACCATACAGAGCTTCAAATGGTGCCATGACGATGCTCGCTTATTAACTATTATTGTAGGTAAATTCCACCATAACAAGATGATCTTCCCACTTCTTACCGAAGTCCAGGGCGCACATACGGAACATATCCTCCATTGTTCTGTTGGTCCGTTCAGTTTGGCCATCCGTTTGCGGAAGAAAGGCCGTACTGAATGCTAACTTCGTGCCCAACAGCTGATGAATTAGCCTCCAATCCTTTGAAGTAAATCGCCCATCACTGTCATTGACGATGCTTCGGGGAATACCGTGCAATCGAACAATCTGCTTCACATAGAGTTTTGCCAATGGTTCCACTGAATCGTCCCGTTTGTTCGGTAGAAAGTGAGCCACCTTTGTCAACCGGTTGACAATCTCCCAAATTGAGTCATTCCCACGTTGCGATCTCGGCAACCCGTGCACGAAATCCATGGAAATATCCTCAAAATTCCACTGCGGAACTGACAATGATTTCAGGAAACCACTCGGCCGTTGACATTCTGCTTTTACCAAAGCACAAGTACGACACTTAGCCACATACTCGGCTATGTCCTTCTTTAAACCAGGCCACCAGAACAATTTCTTCATGTCCTTGTACATCTTTGTGCTCCTAGGGTGAATTGAGTACTTTGTAAAGTGTGCTTCATATAACAATTCTTCTCGCAATTTACCCGCACAAGGGACGCACAGTCGGCCATCCTTCCGTAATAACCCGTCATCCCAGGAGAATTGGTCACCAGACCCTTCCTTGGCATAGCGTTGGAGACTTTTATCAAGCTCCGTTGCCCGCCAACCCTGTCTGCAAGGTCATATTGAACCTCCATCCAGTTCAAGCATGCATCGGCTGAAGAATCCCTCTCAACACAAGATATCTCCAACGCTTCCAATTCCTGGATTAGACGCTCGTCATGTATCCGCAACCAACTTGCCCGCACCGGAGTCCGACGACTCAAGGCATCAACGACCACATTTCCCTTTTCGGGAACATAGTGAATGTCGAAGGTATAATCCCCTAGGAATTCCATCCACCTCCTTTGTCGCATATTTAAATCCTTTTGATCGAGCAGATACTTTAGGCTTTTATGATCTGTATAAATATCTACCTTCATACCATAAAGAGAGTGCCGCCACAACTTTAGCGAAAAGATCACCGCCACCAACTCCAAGTCGTGGACGGGGTAATTACGCTCATGCACCTTTAATTGACGTGAGCCATAAGCGATCACCTTGCCAAACTGCAGGAGAACGCAGCCTAAGCCGCTTCCTGACGCATCGCTGTATATCTCAAAACCGTGTGTACCACAAGGAGACGTCAAAAAAGGTGCCGTGGTCAAACGACCTTTTAGCTCCTCAAAAGCTCGCGCGCACTCCGGCGTCCAAACGAACTTCTGATCTTTTCTTGTCAACGTAGTCAAAGGCAAAGCAATCCGGGAGAAGTTCGCCACAAATCGTCTATAGTAGCCTGCCAGTCCAAAAAAGCTCCTGACTTCGGCCACCGAAGACATCACTGGCCAATTACGAATGGCACTTATCTTTGCTGGATCCACCGCTATGCCCTCTCCACTTAACACATGCCCAGAAAAGCCACCGACGAGAGGCAGAACTCACACAGAGAACTTGGCATACAGCTTATTTCTCCGCAAGGTATGCAATACTAACCGCAAATGGTTTTCATGATCTTCCTCCGACTGAGAGTACACGAGGATATCATCAATGAACACAATCACAAACAGATCCAAGTATTTGCGGAACGTTTGATGCATGAGATCCATGAATACCGAAGGCGCATTACATAAGCCGAACGACATCACTATGAACTCATAATGACCGTAGCGTGTGCCAAACACTGTCTTGGAAATGTCACCTTCCCTAATCCGCAATTAGTAATACCCAGATTTCAAATCCAACTTGGAATAGACGGTTGAGCCTGCTAGCTGATCAAACAAGTCATCGATCTGTGGAATCGGATACCTGTTTTTCTCCGTCAGCTTATTCAGTTCGCGATAATCAATACATAGCCGCAAACTACCGTCTTTCTTTTTCATAAAAAGAACAGGCACGCTCCAAGGTGACATACTTGGGCGTATGTATCCCTGCTCCAACAGTTCTTGCAACTGAACTTTTAGTTCGGCCATCTCTTTTGGCGCTACCCGATACGGCGAACGGGCCATAGGTTTCGCACCCGGCACCAGCTCGATAGCGAAGTCGATTTCCCTTTGGGGAGGTAACCCCGGAAGGTCCGTTGGAAACACATCAGCATACTCCGACACAATCGGCACGTCACTCACACTGGCCTTCGGCGCCACCGCCTCTACGAGTGTGAAGAACAACTCCGCACCCTTCCGAACTGCCTTAACGACTTGGAGAGCAGATAACAACATCCCACTCATCCCTTATATACCAATGAACTTGGTATCTTGTTCGGTATTCTGCCTAAGTGTGACCACTTTTGACGTGCAATCTATACATGCACGCTGCTCTGACAGCCAGTCCATACCAAAGATTATATCAAATTCCTTGATCGGCAATACTAGTGTTTCCACCTTGAACTCCCGACTCCCTATCTTGATCTCAAGACCGCAAGATTTATCCGCGCACATCAAACATCCGTTAGGTAACAACACCTTTACACTGTCTGTCGTGGTCCGGATAGGTACCCCAACACGAAATACGAACTCTTCAGACAGAAATGAATGTTAAGCACCTGTGTCAAACAGTGCTCGCGTCGGATACTCTCGTATAAGGACAAACCCTAAAACATCACAATCAAAACGAGCACAGCACACAGGATAAAATAACATTAAAAACTGCTCGCACCTGTGACGACATCCGCCTGCTTAATGGCCTTCTGTTGTCCAAGGTTGAATACCCTGGGCTGCACGTGCGAGGCAGAAGACTCCACCACAGTCTTCCCTTTCTCCTCATAAGACGCTCCCGTCTTCTTGTCACCCTTTGGAGGACCAACTCGGCAATCACGTGCGAAGTGTCCCAACTTCCCGCACGTAAAACAAGCACGAGATCCATACCAAGATGTCTCTGTCACAGTCGCAGAAGGAGCTTGTCCAGTAGACTTGGACTTCTTTCCCCATCTCTTACGGTACCCAAACTTCTCCGGACGCGGCGGCTTGAACTCTGGCTTTGTCACAGCCAAGGTCCATCTTTCCTGCCCCCCTTTTCATGTCCGTCTCCAAAGACCGAGCCATACAGACTAAGGCTTGAAATCCCTGACTCACAGAACTCGAGAGCAAATACCGCAGCTCATCTCGCAGTCCCGCATAAAATTTACTAGTCTTGCACTCTTCTTCGGCAAAGATGGTACCCGCATATCTTCCCAAACGTGTGAATTCATGAAGGTAATCATCCACACTACGATCTCCTTGAGTTAACCGCTGAAATTCCATTTCCATCGATAACCTTTGCTGCATTGGTAGATGTTGTGCCAAGAACAACCGAGAAAATTCATCCATTGAGACTTCTGCAAGTTGTCTACCGGCCAAGTGATGCAGTTCAATCTCATCCCACCATAAACGAGCCTCTCCTTCCAGTAGGAAAGTGGCTAACATAACTTTCTGTCCCTCCTCAACCTTGATCGCTCTAATGATCCTCTTGATCCTTGCAAGCCAATCCTCTGCTTGGGCCGGTGACCATGCCCCAGTAAATTGTGGAGGATTGAAGCTCAAGAATTGCTTCAATTGTTGATCTGTTGCCCGCGGATCAACTACAGCTTCTACCGGTTCTTGCCGTACCCCAGCATGCGTTGGCACCACTGCAGGACGTGCCTGTCTAGCCTGCTGAGCATTCATCACAACAAGTACCATTTCTGTGATGAAACATACCGTTTCAGCAGATGGAGGAGGTGTGGGCACCTCAGCTGGTGCCGCACTTTCGACAGAATGTTTAGGTTCGGATTGACTCGCAACACTTCTAGTCACCTATATGTGTAAAACACACAATTTAACGACCAAGTAAAACGACAAACATACAAAAAGAATACACAAGTTCAACAAACAAGTGTATTGGCATTCCTAAGTGGACATTCTTGAGTTCAAGTTAAGTGTTATAACGACAGCACTGACACGTGCTCACCACCCCTCAAAAGAATTCGTCCGCGAATTCGGAAGAGATCGACCAACAAGCTGATACCAAATTGTAACACCTCTACCCGTCAAGAAGAATATAATAGAGGGTCCGGCCGGGGCCCCACACCATATTCCACAAACAGGCGGAGACGCTACGAAATAATATCAAAACACCAATGCATCCTAACACAGAGCATTCTAGCGGAAGCTTCACGGTTTAAAACTTGAACTCAAGTACAACAAGAATTGTCCACTAAAAACATAGGAATGTATACAACCAAAGTGTCTGGCCTTAAGGCCTTACAAATTTCTCTTAACAAGGTGTGGTTTACAGACATCGGCACGCAGGCCGGCCACACATGAACAAGAAGAAACAAAACAAAGCCTTCGAGGGCAGCAACACAGCTTGGGCTTCAGCCCTCTAAGTCCCGCTCGGACAAGCACCTCCAGCACCTGTAATAAGCAATCCACCAAGTGGTGGCAAACAAGGCAACTGTCAGCATTCAGCTAACCAATTATAACGACCCTGCCCCTGGCACGGGGCAGCGGAATTCCAGCCCTGCATAGCATTTTCCAATATGATATATATAGCAAACCACGCAAGACGTGCACGATCGCACAGTAAATACATATCACAAACGTCGGCACGACGGCCCGACGCTCCGTGCACTCAGGGCACATTCGCGTGTACCAGTAGCACCGGATCCCACCAATGAGCATTCTAGTCATGATCGACACGCAAGCCATCGAATTTCGCTATGTGATCCTAACAGGGCCTTAAGCACCCAAGGTTAGACAACCATAACGCGGGTACAGATCCGCTTATCCCGTTGCTCACATCGTCAGACTCAAGACTAGACTGACGTGGGTACAGCTTCACCTTACCCGTCCACCACAAGAGTTGAACCCAACTCGCACAATTTCCTGGACTTCCTCCAGTACTTCCTGCTGCACCAAGCAACAGGTATGCACCACAGATTGCACACAAACAATCAAATTCTCGGAGATTCCTTCGAATGCAAACAAGCATCACCAATCCAGACAAACACGTCCAGATGGGCTTCACACAACATGCCTAGATCCGTACTCCAATTCCGGACTCTAACAAGGGGGACTTCACATATCTACCCCAAGGGAAATCACAACCCACCGCACACTCGCGGGGATGGATTTTCCCTATACAAATGCAGGAAAGTAGGACTTCACATGTCCAAGATGGAAATCATTACTCTTGGAATTCGCCTCGGAGCCATGGAGAAAATTGAGACGGATGAAAGCCTTCGTAGCAGCCTTGCCTTCGTAAATCCGAACTCGGCTCGCGATTTGGACCACCGCAGCACCACCGGCGGCCGGATTCCTCTTCTTCTTCCTTGCCTTGCTCTCCCCTCTCTCTTAACTTTAGAAAGAGAAAGATGAAACTCAAATGAGCTTTCTCCTCTTCAATCCCGACCTTATCAACCCAGGGAAGAGCCCAGACCATTGGATCTTGGTCAAAGAAAATGAACGGCTCTGATCAGCCCTGAATTTGATTTCCTGGGCCAAACATGGGTAGTGACACGCCTGTGTCACAGGCCGTGTTCCCGAAGCGGTGCACAACCGACTTAAGCCAAACCAGAACACGGGTTTCGACATGCCCGGGACACGCCCGTGTCGACACCTGACACGCCCGTGTCACGATCGACACGGCTGGGCCTCCACGTCGTGTCCTTCTCGGGACAAATTGGCTAATTTTTGGGCATGACTCGCCCTGGGACACGCCCGTGTCCCAGGCCATGTCGATGTGTCGATACTCAACGATCGTCGACTCAACGATCGTCGACAATGGAGAACACGCCCTGGGACACGCCCGTGTCCTAGGCCGTGTACCCCAGACACGCCCTGGGACACGCCCGTGTCCCAGGCCGTGTCAGCCAGCCTCAACCTCAATTTGACCTGTTGAGATTTCTGGGGTGTTACACTTTATCCCCATATCATCAATGAGAAGACAAAGAAGAAAAAACTCAAAAACTCTCAGGTAAAATTATATATATTTAAGGAGAAAGGATTTTAATCCACAATACAACTCAACCCTTTTTCAGGGGTAGAATCACTTTAGGTCGTCGCCGCTCCAGGGGCTTCCAAGCGGTTCTCCTTCATGATCCTATAAACGGTACCCTCCTATTTTGAGTGCCTCTCGAACTATGAAAGGCCTTTCCCAGTTTGGGTTGAGCTTTCCAACGACAGCTTCTCTTCATGCGGTATCCACCTTCTTCAAGACCAGGTCCCCTGCTTGGAATTTCTTTATTCAAACATGCTTATCAAAGTGTCGTGTCATTCTTCTCTTGACTTTTTCTTGTCTTGTTTATGTGAGGTCTTAGAGTTCTTTGATATAGTCAAGAGAAAGCCTTTGGGCCTCCTCATTCTCAAGGCATCATTCCTCCTCCACTTCTTCTGTTGCGACTACTCTGGGGCTTCTAACCTCAAATTCCATTGGGATGAGAGCCTTAGACCCGTGAGATAGCTTGAAAGATTTATCCCTAGTAGATGAGTTGGAAGTGGTTCTAAATGCCCATAAGACAGAAGGGAGCTGATCGGCCCAGTTCCCCTTCAGATTAACGACCTTTTTCTTTAAAAGATTGACGATGAGCTTGTTTGTGTCCTCCACATGTTCATTGCTCTGGGGATGATGTACTGAGGCCAATCATAGATCCGTCCCCAACTATTGACAGAAGTCGTTGAGCTCTAGGCTAGTGAATTGCAGTCCATTATCTATGACGATGGCGAGGGGGATCCCGTATCTGCAGGCCATCTCCCTCCAAAATGAAGTTTTTTACTATTTGTGATGTGGTCTTGACGAGGGCTTTGGCCTCAATCCATTTGGATAAGTAGTCAATCATTACAAGAATGAACTTTCGATTCCCGCTAGCTTAAGTAAAGGGGCCAACTAATTCTATTCCCCAGATGGCAAATGGCTAGGGGCTGTGATCAAACGGATCTGTTGGGCTGACTAGAGCTGGAGAGGGGCGAAAAGCTGACATTTGGAACATTTCTTAAAAAAGACCTCCACATCCTTCCTGATCATTGGCCAAAAATAGTCGTGGCGTAAGATCCTTTTCTCCAAAGTGCGAGTCCTTGGGGTACTTCCACAGTCTCCGAAATGATTCTCCTCCAGGATCCGAGGAACCTCAAACTCTGACAAGAACATGGACAAGGGGCCTAAAAGAGTCTTCTGATATAGCTCCCCCTCATACAGGAAGTAGTAGGTTGCATTATAACGAAACTTTCTTTGGCCTCCCTCGTCCACCGGGAATTGATCAGTTGTTCGGAAAGTGATGAATGGATCCTTCCAGGAAGCTTGCTGCTCGATCTACATCATTTCCCCCTCTTCTATAGATGGCCAGAACAATTCTATGATCATTCCACTTGACCTTGGACCGTACTTGGCAAAGCGATCTGCCACTGTTTTCTCTTCTTGGGGCACACACTCCACAAAGATTGACTAAAAGCTTCCTATCAAGCTCTTCACCTTTACCAAGTATTTTTGTAGGATGGATTACATACTTCGAACTCTCCTATGATTTGTGATGCGACCACCATTGAGTCAGTGATGGCTTTGACATCTTAAATTCTCAACTTCTTAGCCAGGCGTAAGCCTGCCATAATCGCCTCATATTCTGCCTGATTATTTGTAACCAGGAAGAGAATTTCCACCGGATACTCGATCTTTGTCCCTTGAGGACTTACCATAATGATGCCCATGCCTAAAGAATTTTTTCTCGAAGCTTTGTCTACATACAACTTCCAGGTAATGGCTCCAAGGGGCTCTAGGCCTCCACCGGCCTCTGCTGAGAAGTGTACTAGGACATCTGCCACTGCTTGTGCCTTGATTGCGACCCTAGGGTGGAAAGAGATGTCGAACTCACTAAGTTCTATTGACCATTTCCCCAATTGTCCAAAATGCTCCACACAACTCAAAATACTCTGGAGAGGATGGTCCGTCACTACGCGAATGGAGTGCGCTTGAAAATAGAGCCTGAGCTATCGTGTTGAGATCACCAAAACTGAAGCCAGCTTCTCCAAAATGGGGTATTTAAAATTCGCCTTTTGGAACACCCGATTAACATAGTAGATGGGGAACTGTCATTTACCCTCCTCACAAACCAATACCGAGATTAAAACTTCTACCCCTACTCCTAGATAGAGTAGCAAGTCCTCCTCTTCCTTCAGGCTCTAGAGTAATGGTGTCTGGGTTTGTTTTCCCCTGAGCTACTCGCAGGACTTCTCGTACTCTGTTGTCCACTCGAACCTTCCAACGCCTCCGAAGAATTTTGAAGAAGGGGGAGTATTTCTCTCATACCTTGATCAAAAAACGGCTGAGGCCTGTAAGGCCTTCTTGTCAGTCTCAAGACTTCTTTGATGTTCTTTGGGAATGCCATCTCCACAATGTCCTTGAATCTGTCTTGATTCGGCTCGAACCCCTCAAGGGTGGGAAAGTATCCCAAGAATTGGCCTCGCCCTGCCCCAAACACGCACGTGGTCAGGTTGAAACTCATCTTATACTCTCGTAACATCGCAAAGGTCTCCACCAGATCTTGAATATGCTTCGAGATGCCCTTGTTTTTTACAAGAATGTTGTCGATGTAGACCTCCAAATTACGCCCATTTTGACCCTTAAAGACCAGGTCTATTGTTCGTTGGTAGGTAGCTCTCGTATTCTTAAGATCGAATGACATCATATTATAACTATAACAGCCTCCATCAGACATAAAGAAGACGTCCCGGCAGTCTAGGGGATGCATCAGAATCTAGTGATAACCTGAAAAGGCATCAAGAAAACTCATCATAGCAAAACCGCTGGCTGAATCAGCTAACATGTCGATCTGAGGCAAGGGATGACAATCTTTCAGACACGCTTTATTCAACAAGGAAAAATCAACACACATCCTCAAGCCTCCCGAGTCCTTCTTCACAATCACTATATTGGAGACCCAGCCTGGGTACTGAAATTCTGATGCAATACCTGCTTCATGCGAAGATGTCCAAATTTTATTATAAGCACTCCACCAGCTCCACCTTGCTTTTGGCCTTCAACTCTCCCCCGATCTTCAACATTTCAGGCCTCCCTCCCTCGGTCATCACTTCCACATCTTCCACCTCCTATGCTACTTCCAGCCCCGCCCTTCCTTCCAAGACCATCTCCAAATCCTTTCCTTCCTCCATCCAGCTGTTGGTGCTCACTACATTAAGATATCACTCCCAGGCGGCTCTTGGAATCATCTTGATCCTTACTTGGACAACCCCCTAACGGTACTTCAAACATTGATTATAAAAGGATGGGACTGCTTTGAAGAAGTTGATCAACAACATTCCAAAGATGGCATTGTAGTAGCTTGGCGCATCCATGATGATGAATCAACATTAGATCGTCGTCCCTCCCAAAGTTACCAGCAACTCTACTCCTTATTCCACCTCCTTCCTCTCTCTAGAGAAGCCGAAAAGAGGACAATTTGAAGCAATCACCCTCCCCGCTTATAGTTCTAACCCGTCGAATGTATTTTTGAATATGACATTCACAAAGCTGTCGTTGTCGACGAGCATCTATTCGACGGTAAAGTCTTCAATGAAGTCCTGGATGACTATTGCATCATTGAAGGGGTTCTCATTTACCAGCAGATCCTCCATCGAGAATGTGATCTCCTCAAGCTATTGGGGGACCTGTGAGGTCGAGGTGACACCCCTCCTGCTGATGGTGTGGAGAGTCCCCTTATGTGAGGCCTCCACTCCATCCCCTTTATGGATCGCTCCGACCACTCTTCCTCCTCCTTGATTGACCTCTCCATGAGCCTATTGGTAACCTCGATCCTCATTCCCTCTTCTTCTTGGGCCTTATTATCTCCCTGGGTCCTCCTGACCCCTCTATTCCTGGATTTCACCTTTCTCTGCTCCTTCAGTCATCCTCCAGGCCTTTAGGAAGTCTGGGCACATCATGGTTCTGTGCCCCTTCACCCAATGGAGATCACAATAGAGGGGGAGCTCCGTAGGCATCTCCCTCATCCTTTGGTTCCTTCTCCGAAAGAGGTTACCTGGTATGGCAATCGCCATTACTTCCCTCTGATCTCCTCCTCCTTGATGCCCTCCCGACGGATATTGATCGTCCCTTCTTCCAGGGGAATACCTTCTCCCATCTGGCCTCCACAACAACTAATTTGTGGGTTAATGGAACCTCCGTCCCTCGGCTCGGTTATCCAGAGCCATGGCAGGCCTCCTCCCCTCTTATATTTGTTGCTCCTCTCTACTCCTTGGCTCCTCCCTCTTCTTTCCTCACTTCTTCACTTCCTCTTTCTTTTGCCACTCCCTAGGCCTCCTTTCTGGTGCCTTTTCATCCTTCTCATCATCCTCCTCATCTCTAGTTTCCCGATCTATCCTAGCTAGGAAGCCAGGGTTGCTTGTCTCCCATTAAATATACTTATTGGCTCTTTCAATGAGCTCCCCATATGTCACTAGGGGATCTGTGCTAACCTATAAGTTGAAGAGCCCCTATTTGAGTCTGAAAGTCAACGCCAACATCAAGGTGTTACTATCTACCTCCTCTTGGAAGTGATCATGGTAAATACCAGGCATCTCCTTCTTCACCTATGCTAGATGGAAAAGGGAGACCGCCTCATTTTTCCTTTTCTTTGAAGTGGCAAACCTCACCACCAGCCCTCTACGCAAGTGCTCAAAGTAGTTGACTGAGTTAGCTGACAACTTGTGGAACCTATCCCTAGCCTTCCCCTCGAACGTGATTGCGAAGAACCTGCACTTAAAAGCATCTGTCATGCTACAGATCAACACCACATTCTCAAACTATTGTAGATGCTTGACTGTGTCATCCCTTCTAGAGTAGTAGCATGGGACAGGGTCCTTGAAACCTTCAGGGACCGGAGATAACTACAATCCTTTGCTAAATGGGCTCCTCCCCAACTGATGGTGACTTGCGAGTTGGCGTGAAATGCCAAACTCGCCTGCACGAGTATATCGAGTCCTCTCCTGATACTCTCCCTCTTGGATCATGATCCCTTGGTTGTTCGACAGTAGTACATCAATTGCGCTGCTCGCTCCTGCCCTCCACCACATGCTCTTTGTTGGGCCTTCTATACAGCGTGCCGTCCTCTGAAGGGGTCTCGCGATGAGGAGACATCGCACTGACCTCCTGGCAAGGAGCCAACATCGAGGGCATAGTGTCCTCAAGACGCTACGCTAGCCTGCCAAACTCTATGTTGAACATGGCTCGAGTAACATACTAGCTTGTGCACCACGATTTTCCCGTCATTACTTCTTGCTCGCCTTCATTCACTAGCTACCTCCTTGTCGGACTTTCCTTGTTTGACTGAGATTTATGCACACCGCATCAAAGTGTTGAAGCTAGTAAAATCCTAACTCCAAAATATTCGGATCTAAAAATGCAACTGAGGTTACTCGACCGTGCAGTTCGGCTCGCCCGACTTTGAGGACAGAACAAGAGAGAAAAAGAAACTAAAGGACCCTAGACGTTGTCGTGGGGAGGTCCCACAATGTACCCAAAAACTTAGAAATGCTTCCCTACATAACCAAAGATAGCTGAGCTAGGCACGAGGAAGGCACCACACAGAGAGTAGTTGATCTCGAGGGGGTGGAAAGGGGCAAAATAACAAAATTTCAAGGTGTCATTCCTAGTACCCATGGGACCTATTTATAGATAAAAACTGGGAGGGGAGGGTCTTCAGGTGAGAAGATCCAGCCCTGTGAGCATGCCTTTTGGATCCTGCTAGAACATTTATTTGGTGATTGACGACTATCTTTTGGAGACTAACTGTAATGCTCGGCCGCTCCTAGCAACTATTTGTCAGAGTTCACTGCTTAGGCAAGTATTGCTAGTGCTCACCACGATCTAATGCCTAAATGCTCGCCTAAAGGGTTGGATTCCTGATAATCGCCTGCCCTACTAGACGGTCGCGCTCCCTGACAAGTATGATACCTGCCCGTTATAGAGGATCACCTTCCTGGTCCATTGTTAACTGTTGACCTGGTCTTCACTATTGTCATTGACTCCTGCCTGCATGGGACAACTGGCCCCTTTTTGACAAATAAGGGTTGTACAGTTAGGATCGTCAACATGATGATCTCTTCCATATAACTGCAAAGAGGAATAAATTGTTGTTCCCGTCCTTTGTGGAGAAAACTGTGGGTTTTCAAGTCTTATCAACTCGAATTTGGTTGTGATAAATCTATTGACTGAAGGTGAAGATATGATGACGAATGTTTTACCAAAAATAAAATTGGATATTTAAGGGGATGTTGGGTCCATTGCCCACAATGTCCTAGATTTGAGGAAGTCAATCTTGTGAATGACATACATAAAGTTGTATTTGATGAGTGCCTGAGTTTAGTGATTGCAGGGATGTCCTAGCAACAATGATGGGACAGGTAGCCTAAGTGCCTAAGTCAGATAAACACTTACCTTAGATGTGGATAGATAGAAATCTTTCTAAGTCCACAAGCGTTGAGTGAAGGTTACTCACTCAACGCCAGATGACTTATAGCGCCGAGTGGAGCCTTGACGAGTCCTCTTTATATAGTGATTTTCGGACTCATCTGAGCTAGTTTTCTTACACAAGCACTTCACTTTTAGTTCGTTATCGTTTATATTTCATCTTATCTTCATTTTCATAGGAAGTGCAATTTTGACCCGTGGTTGTGTATTTTTGTTACTTTTATTGTTTGTACTCCTTTTTGTGATTGTCTGGAATGTCTGCACATATCAGTGTTGGTACAGGGGCCGTGTGCTTGTTCCGAGACTATTTCGAAACAGGAATACTGTGCACGATCATCGGATCTAGTGCGCACGACCCTTGGTCGTGCGCCCCTGATCGTGCGCACTATTCTACATTTTTCCAAGTTCTATCGGGGCAAACACACGACTACTAGACACAGTGTGCACGACCACTGGTCGTGCACCACTGATCATGTGCATTGATTCCACTTTCTTGGATTTCTGTCTGGGGTAATCGCACAACCACTGGACATAGTGCGCACGACCACCGATCATGCGCCACTGCTCTTGCACGTTATCACAGTTCTTCTTTTGATTCTATCATGCCTGTACGCACGATTACTGGCCATAGTGCACACGACCACTGGTCGTGCACCCGTGATCGGGCGCATTGTTATATTCTGCTGTCAATAAATATGCAGGTTCCACCCTAATTCCGGGAGATCGCCATTTTCTCCGCTACTTTTTGTCTCCGAGGAGGGATTCCGTCGTCCTCCTTCGTCTTCCACCATAGGGAGGTGCTTCAGGCAAGATTTCACTGCCAAATCTAAGTCGGAGCTTCCTCTCGGCCTCCTCCTTCATCCATGAGCTTCAAGAAGAGTTTAACCTAGCTTTCTCCATCAGGCTAGGAGAAGTTTGTGCCATCCTCTACCGGCTCGTGAAACGAAGAAGACGGGTCCATTGGGAGTGAGTGACAGCCTCCTCTACCTCGGACGCAGTTGAGGACCGAGCTAGGACGCAGATTGACAACCCGGTGAATCCTACCGTGAATCCTCAGCAAGACTTTAGATCCGGTCGATTTAACACTCTTTTCTTCTCTTGTTGTTGATAGTATAGTTGATCTCTTTATATATGATGAAGTTGTACTTATTTTGAAAAACATCCAATCATGTCTATGTGATTTCATATTTTTGTTATTTGCTTGAGTTGCGCCTTTATTTCCATCCACCACACCATTGCTGCACTAGCAATTGCTAGTGGCGTGCGTAGAGAAGAGGTGCTCTCGACCCTCATTCCGCAAGCCTACTCGTCCATCCGCCCAGCGATTCGGTGCATAGCGACCCGACTAGTCTTCAATCCTCCTAGCGAAGCATTGCATAGCGGCATTGCATAGGAGTAGTTTGTAACATTTTATTTCATTTTTCACAAACAAATCAACCCCCCCCCCCCTCGTTAACTCCGACCTAAGGATTTCCATCTCAAGTCCTCCCCAAAATTAACTCCACCTTATTGTGTTCCCTCGAGATCGATACTTGGGAAAATTCGCCCATTTTATATTACTTGTGCGGCCGGTACACTTGTCTTTCAAACGCATCAAGCTTATACAGTCAAAGCCAAAGTAGTGGCAAGCTGAGAAAGTGTCTAAGTCCATATGCGTTGAGTGAAGTCAACTCACTCAATTCCATACAACAAAAGGCTGTGAGATATGTTAATACAGTAAAATCCTAAGAAGAAATGAGCAGAAAAGTGGCTAAGTCCACAGGCGTTGAGTGAGTAACACTCACTCAACGCTATACTCTATATTCATTGAGTATTGCCTTGTAAGTCAAAGCCACATAAAATATGTGCTGATATTTTACTAATTCCATAAGCGTTGAGTGAGGCAAGCTCACTCAACGCCATATGATAAAGCGTTAACTGATGATCATTCAGTCAGAACCTGTGTTTTCAGACGCAGAAATTTGGCTAAGTCCAAATGTGTTGAGTGGAGCTTACTCACTCAACGCCAAGGAACTGAAAAATTTGGCTAAGGCAGAAAGCGTTGAGTAAGGCTTGCTCACTCAATGCTCTCAACGCCATGATTTAGAAAATCTGGCTAAAGCAAAAAAGCATTGAGTTAGGCATGCTTACTCAACGCTCTCAACGCTTAAGATATTGAAGAAATAGGAAGATGACTAAGGCATAGGGCGTTGAGTGAGGTGAGGTCACTTAATGCCCTCAACGCCTAAATTACAGAAAGTATGGCTAAGGCATAAGGCGTTGAGTGAGGCATGGTCACTCAATGCTCTCAACGCCAAGCATGCTTAAAAGGCTGAAAAATAAGCTAAAGCAAAAAGCGTTGAGTGAGGCTTGCTCACTCAACACTGTCAACGCTTAGATAGACAGAATTCTGTTTAAGTGTCTTAGTATTGAGTGAAGCTCATTCACTCAACGCCTATTCTACTGATGCTCGATTTTGGCTAAGTCCACAGGTGCTGAAGTCAGGAAAATTGATGATTCCAAGTTATATACATATTTTTGAACTCATCTGGGCTAGTTTTCTCGTTGATGCACTACACTTTAGAGCCATAATTGTTCATATTTGTTATTATGTCCATTCTATGTTAAGTGCACTTTAGGCCCATTTTCAGTGTGATTTCGTAGTTATTATACTTTTGCTCTTTACTTGGTGTTCTTTTGTGTTTGGAGAATGTGGAATGCCCATTTTGGTGGCTCTTCTATTTTTGCTGCAGGTATAAAGGTGGGGTGAGTGTTCCGGAATTGTTTGGGAATGTTTTTCGCCTAAGGGCCACTGATCGTGCGTTTTTACACGTGCACGGTCAGTGGACTCCTTAGCACATGACCGATGGTCGTGCGCGGTCAGTTCATCGAACCCCAAACAGCATAGGAACACTGCGCACGATCATTGGATCTATAGCGCACGACCACTGGTCGTGAGCCACTAATCGTGCGCACTATTCTCCATTTTTCCAAGTTTTATCTGGGATAATCGCACGACCATTGGACATAATGCGCACGACCTCTGGTCGTGCTCCATTGCTCGTGCGTGGTTATCCCATTTTTCAGGAGTTCTAACATTTCTAATCGCACGATCATGTGATCCAGTGCGCACGACAACTGGCCGTGCGTATATATATTAATTTTTTCTGTCCAGCTATAGGTTTCTCTGGAGCAGTGCGCACGATTATTAACCTTTAGTGCGCACGACCACCGGTCGTGCGCCACTGATCGTGTACTCTGATTTTTTGTTGCCCATATTTAAGCATGTGCTCCGCGAATTAGGTCAACGCTTTTCATTTTCCGCCCAGCTGTTGCGCGCGAAGTGCCGTTTCTCGCCCCTACAGGTCCTCCACTCATCTCCACCCTCCGGGAAGCTTTCTCCGGCGATCCAAAGTCATCTTCAACCCTTCGGAGAGTTTTCGGCCACCAGTAGTGTGCAATAGAGATCTGACGGTACTATTCACTTGGGCAAATCGGGAGAAAAGACTGAAGGAAAGGGAAGAAGACGGAGGAAGACAAGTGGATTGACAACCCATTTACCTTCGGACGCAACCACGGTCTGAGTCAAGATGTGGACTGACAACCCACCGCTCCGGCCAAGAACCACGGCTAGGCTTTCCCCCTTTCAGTTTACTCTACCTCTCCTCCATAATGAAGTGTATTCTAAAGCTTGTAATGAACCTAAACATGCTTTTATTTGTCTATGAATGAAGTTTGCTTTGGTTAGTTACACCCTTTGTTGTTAGCTGTGATGCACTCGCCTCTATTCACATCCACTCCACTCACGCACTAGAACAACTCTAGCAAAGGGCTAGTGTTGGTAGTTGAAGAGGTGATTACGACCCTCACTCTCCGCATGTGTGTTCACTCCATCTACTTGCTCTTCGTCCATTCTCCTAACGAAGCACGACATAGCAGCCTGCACTAGTTCCATCCACCAAGCAAAGCGGTGCTTACGACCCGCATTAGTTTTCTTTTTGTCTTTTGTAGCATTAGAAATCAAAAGCCAACCTTATTATTTCGTTTAACTCTTAGTAACGATCTTTCTACAACGCTATCACGATACCCATCCTGCATTCCCTCGAGATCAACATTCAGTGAAGCTATTCCCAAAATTATTACTTGATAATGATCAGCGCACTTGCCGACGCATAAAAAATCAGCAAAATCGACAAAGTCAACTAATTTCAAATCAAGTACGGAGAAGTTACAGAACACGACAAACTCTGCCGAGAAGCTACCGTACATTTTCTTCCGTTAAAGCAAGGTGCAGCTGGAAGCTGCCGGTGGGCCCCATTGATTTCGAAGAGCCGTTGATCGGCGAACTACAAAAGAAGGAGATGGGCCAAGATGTAAAACAACTTTTAGGGCTTTATTGATTTCAAAAGTTGTGGTTGGACTTCATCTTCCTCGTCATTGCTGCCAAGAAAAAGCTTGAAGTCTTCCTATAAGAACCAAACGTTCAGTTAGCTTGTGCAATCTTCACCTACACCAGCAAGTTTAGAAGGTCTTCATTATGAGAGAGAGCAGAAACAGATAACAGGTTTCTGCAGATCAAGTTGCTTCTCAGTTCAGCAAACTCAAATCTGAAGATCTACTTCTGAAGCTGAGAAGAAGAGAGAACAAAAGTTACTGATTCTGTCCTGGGAAGGAAGAAGAAGCAAAGCAGTTTACTGCTAGTTACTTCCAGCTCAAGATCCTTATAGCTGTGAAGAAAGTTAGAGCTGAGATAACTCAGCTCATGGGGTTATCACAGAGAAATTTCTCTGTGATAAACATAAATCTATTTCACTCCAGCAGGATCTTTTTTGATCTGAGTTGTAGGTCTTTCTGAGCCTAAGGTAGGGTAAATTTGCCTGAGCTATAGGATCCAGTTTGGATCTGAGGTAGGTGTTCATATGATCACTGAACTATAGGAGAGAAATACTCTCTGAGAGTAGGACCTTTGGGTCTGAGGTAGGATTCCTAGTGGATCTGAGGTAGGGCTGTCCTCCCAGCCTGAGTGTAGGGCCTTTGGCCTGAGGTAGGTGATCTGCTGATCACTGAGCTATAGGCCCTTGTGACTGAGTTGTAAGTCTTGGAGAAGACTGAGAGATCCTGAGGGATTTGAGGTGTAAGCTCTTTGGAGCAGTGATTTGTAAAAGTTTCTTGACTAACAGGAAGTTGGCAAGGTGGGAGGAGAGTGGATGTACCCAAAAGTTTGGGAACCACTATAAATCTGTGTGTGCTTTTCTGTGTTGTTTTCTTTGTGCAGGTACTTGAAAGCTATTTACTGCTAACACACTAAGTACAGAGTAAGCTAAAATTAAAATCTAATAATGTCAGAGAGACAACCTATTCACCCCCTAGGTTGTAAGCTACCTTGAAAATAAAGACTTTCAAGTGGTATCTGAGGGAGGTTGCTAAAAAAGGATCTAACCATCTGAGTGATCTTACAAGGTAGCTACAGACTATCCTTATGGGTTCAGGAGTGAAATACAAGGAGCTGGGTACCATGAAGCTTCCTATCTGCAAGAAGGAGGGATTTGGCATCTGGAAGGAAAGGGTTAGGCTGTTCATGGAAGCAGCTGACCCTAGAATTTTTATAACTGTTAAAGAAGGACCTTTCATCCCCATGAAAGTGTCTGTCCTAGATGCAAACATCCAGACACCCAAGCCTTATGTTGAAATGACAAAGGATGAAGTCATTCTTGCCAGAATGGACAAGAGGGCTCAGAATATCATTGTTAGTACAATTGATGATTCTACCCTTCAGAATTTGATTCACTGCACACATGCAAAGGAAATGTGGGACACTCTAGTGATCTACTTGGAAGGAATAGAGGAGGTCAGGGATGATAGAAATTCTAAGCCCAACCAGGAGTATGTGGCCTTCAGACAGTCCAAGGGTGAGAAAATAGCCACTTGCTATTAAAGATTCTTCAGGATAGTAAATGAGCTAAGGACCTATGGAAGGGTCTTTAGTCATTATGAGATAAATGATAAGCTCCTCAGGTCTCTCACCAAAGAATGGGGCACAAAGATATGTGTCATCAAAGAAATGGCTAAGCTGGGTGACACTCCACCTCATACCTTATTTGGAAAACTACTCTCTTATGAGATGCAGCTAACAGTCAGGAAATAGGAAGAGACCAAGTACAAATCTAAAGCCAAAGAGAAGTCAGTGGCTTTCAAAGCTGAAGACACAAGGAAAGGCAGGAGAAAGACCCCTTCTCCTCCAAGAAGACCAGCAGATTCAGACTGTTCTTAATCAGAGGCATAAAACAATAGCATGTATTATGTGGACTTTGTAGTTTTCTCCAGGCAGCTCTATAGGCTAATAAAGAAAAAGCACTGGAAGAGTAGGCCCTCCACCTCAGCTCATTACTGGAAGAAAACCTCCAAGGAGGACAGGTATGACTCTAAACCCAGTAAATAGAATTCATCTAACATTGTCTGTTACTGCTGTAGCAAGCCAGAGCATGTCATTGTTGATTGCCCTATGAAGAGAAGAGAGGATGGTGATAAGAAATCTCACCAGAAGAACAAGGGCAAGAAAGAAAGTCCCTTGTGTCTAAGAAAGAGAAGAGTTGAACAGACTCATCATCATAAGAGTCTGAAGTAGAGGAAGCCTACATTGGGCTAGTTATTGTTGCTGCGGAATAGGAAACTGTGTCAGCAGATGTAGACTATACTATTGCAATGATAGGATTCATGCCCCTCTGGCACTGTTGAACAGTGACGCAGAGGTGGATGATGTTGAAGAAGATGCCTACAACTATCATGGACTGATGGCAATGACTAATGAAGAGGGCAGCCAAGATCAGCCTGGTCGAAGTAAGGTACATTCCCTATCCAGTTTTGTGTCTAGGTATGAGACAAGTCCCTATGCAGAAGCCTCTTCATCTAATGGTGAAGATGATTCTTGCTCATAAGGTGACGTCCATCAACTGATTGACAGATATAGTGAACTTCTGGATGCCTTTAAGAAATACAAGAAGGTGACTAAGAAGTAGGCTAAGGAGATTTTGTCTCTTCAGCCTGCTGCTTCTCAGCTTGCTGAAATAGCTTCTGTGCTGAAACAGACAGTGAGGGAACTCAGTCAACTGAAAATCGTGTCAGGCATCCAGATGGAGACTATAAGGAGCAAGAATAATCTTATTAAAGATCTTGAAGAAAAGCTCTAGAAGGAGAAAGGTATTGTGGCCAGTTTCTCTGAGCCCAATACATTGTTGCCTTGAATAGACTCCTCCTCACAGAAGGGTAAGAAAGGGTTGGGCTTTAAGGCTAACACAAGACCTGCCCATCCCAAAGGGAAAGGGAAGTTCCAGTTATGCCTATGGCATCTAGGCCACTTATCTCATTCAAGAGGGTGATATTCCCTTCAAATAGGTATGACTAGGAAAGTATGTATGGTCACTATATGAATGGTGCTTCCACAAGTAGAACAAAAAATGTTCTCAGCCATTGTGGAAGGTATAACAGGGTAAGTGCCTTCAAGGCTGCCCATGAAGAAATTCAAATGGCCCATCATGGACCATTTGTTTTGGTGCTACAACCCCCCCCCCCTCTCAAAAATGTGGTTGCAACCAATTTTCAGAACCTGACAGCACAGAATCTGACGAAGGGTCAGTCTGTCAGCTTGCCTGATATGGCTATTTCTGATTCTATCAAGAGCACACTATCTGAAAAGAAATGTGTTTCTAATGGGATTCAAAACAGGCCACACAAGCCAGCAAGCAGACTAACCTTCAGTCAAATCCATGCTAAAAGGAATCAGAAAATGGTTATTGCACATCTTCCTACTGTTAAGACTGCAGTCAATCTAGCTGCAAGACCTACACAGAAAAGAAGATACAACATACATTATTGTTGGTATTATGGCAAGGTAGTTCATTATGTCATTGATTGCTAGCATAATCCTAATGTGGTCAGGACTAGAGTTAGTCCAGCAGTCAGAAAACCTGCTGAAGGACATGTTCATTTTCAGACTAATATGCACCTAGGACCCAATAGATATTGGGGTCCTAAGGTAAAGTAAACTATATATTGCAGGTTAGTCCAAGTTTCCATACCCCTATATGGTACTTGGATAGTGGTTGTTCCAGGCACATGACTGGGACAAGGAGAAACTTGAAGGACACTCCAGTAAGATATGGACCCAAAGTAATCTTTGGTGATTCAGATAGAGGGGTAACAAGAGGCTATGATAAGATCACTAATGGCATAGTCACCATCACTAAGGTGGCTTATGTTGAAGGGTTGTAACACAAACTTATAAGCATAAGCCAGTTCTCTGATCTTGATAATGTTTTTGTCTTCCACAAGGATGAGTGTCTGATTAGGAGATCAAGTGACCAAGAGGTCATATTGACAGACACTAGGAGTGGAAATGTTTACAATTTAAACTTTCTATGTCTGAACTATGGATCTCCTATTTGTCTTGTAGCAAATGAAAATGTCTCATATTGTGTCCAGTGGCATAAGAGACTAGCTCACTTGAATTACAAGACATTTGCAAGATCTTTAGTCAAGAGTTAGTTAGGAATGGTCCAAATGTGAAATGCACCAAGGATAACATTTGCTCAGCTTGCCAAAATGGCAAGCATACCAAAGCTTCCTTCAAGGGCACTAGTTTCAAAGACTCTGTGAGGTGCTTATACCTCTTGCATATGGACCTATTGATCCTATGCCTATTCATAGTCTAGGTAGGAAAGTCTACACCCTTGTGGTGGTTGATGACTATTCAAAGTTTACTTGGGTGTTATTTCTAAAGAAAAAGAATGAGACCCTTGACATCTTCATCAAGTTTGTCAAGCAAGTTCAGAATGAGTTTAACAATTCTGTGATAAAAATCAGAAGTGATCATGAAACTGAATTCCAGTTTGAAGGCATGACATATTTCTATGAAGAGCAAGGGATTCATCAAGAATTTTCTTCTTCTAGAACTCCCCAGCAAAATGGGATTGTTGAGAGGAAAAACAGAACTCTTATAGAGGATGGAAGAACCTTGTTTTGTGACACATCTCTCCTAGAATATTTCTAGGCTGATGTAGTAAATATAGCATGTCATGTTCTCAACAGGGCCTCTATCACCAAAAGCCGCAAGATGACTCCCTATAAGATCTTGAAGGGCAGAAAACCAAATCTGGGCTATCTCAGAATCTTTGGTAGTAAGTGTTATTTGCTCCATAATGGAAAGTCCTACATGACTAAGTTTGCTTCCAAGTCCTTTGATGGGATTGTTTTTGGGTACATCAACCATAGTAAAGCATATAGGGTATACAACCTGAAAAGCCAAGTTGTAGAAGAGTCTGTGCATGTAGTCTTTGATAAGTCTAGCATGATAAAGAGGGAGCTGCCAAGATCCTCATCCAGTACTGCAGGTACAGAATAGAATATGGACAATCTGAACATCAAGGAAGCAGAACCAGTTATCCAAGATGAAGTGGATACTCCAGAAGGTCTACCAGACACACTTGGAGCAGAGAATGATCAGCAAGAGGATGTTCCTGAAGCTATTGCTGAAAGAAGATTACCCCCAGCAATTATGCACTTAAGAGACCATCATGTTCACCAAATCATTGGTGAACCAAGCCATGGAGTAGTGACAAGAAGCAGAAGTCTGAATACTATTATGTATGCAAGCTTCTTGTCACGGGTAGAGCCAAAGAAGTTTGAAGAGGCCAACATAGATCAATTCTAGATAGTGGTTATGCAAGAGGAAGTGAACTAGTTCAAAAGATGCAATGTCTGGAAGCTGGTTCCCAGACCTCATGAACATAATGTCATTGGATTCAAGTGGATTTATAGAAACAAACTTGATGAAAGTGGCATTATATTCAAGAGCAAAGCAAGATTAGTAGCTAAGGGGTATAGACGGGAAGAAGGCATTGATTTTGGATCAAACTTTTGCCCCTATAGCAAGGATGGAGGCAATAAGATTGTTCCTTGCATATCTGCACACAAGAGATTCACGGTATACCAGATGGATGTGAAGTCAGACTTCCTGAATAATGACTTAAAATAGGAAGTCTATGTTGAGCAACCTCCAAGTTTTGTAGTTTCTAACTCACCTGATTCTGATAATAAACTTAGGAAAGCTCTATATTGGCTAATGCAAGCCCCAAGAGCTTCGTATGAGCCTTTTTCTAGCTTCCTCATTGAGAAAAAATTCTCAAGGTGGAAGATAGACAAGACTATATTCCTAAGGGAATCTAAGGGCAAGATCATCCTAGTTCAGATCTATGTAAATGACATCATCTTTGGATCTACTGATGACAACCTGTTGGAACCCCAGTTTGGATTTGGGCTAGGTTCACTATTAGGTTTGTTGACCCAATAGATCTATGTAAATGACGTCATTTGTTAGTTCTAGGGTTAAGGTTAGTCACATTAGGTTAGATTATTAAAACCTGCCTTTAGAAGACTTCAGAGACTCAAGGATTTAGAGACAAGACAGTTTAAAGATTGCAGAAAAAGTCGCTCGACAATAGATGAACTCAGCTCGACAATCGTCAATCTCAGATCGACGAACTCAGATTTTTTTCTCTGAGTTGAGCTCGACGAAAGTCTAGCTAAGATTGGCTATCTTTGATCTCACATCAGAGCTTCAACTCGGCAAAGGACTATCTCAGATCGACGAACTTGGAGCTCAGTTTCGCAAGTACTTTTTCAGCTCGAGGTTCTCAGAGCTCAGCTTGACGAAAGAGAATTCTCAGCTCGACGATCTTGGAGCTCAGCTCGATGAAAAATTTGCTGAGTTCGACTAATTTATCCCAGGTTCAGTTCGACTAATTCTTTGATGATTTCAATTCGACTAAGGCAGATGAATTTCAAATTATATTATAATATGTTTGTAATGCTCTGATAATTAATGCACAATATTCTTATGAATATAACCGTTCTATGACAGCATTAATTATGGTCTTCACAGAGTTATTACTTGGCTTATTTTATTGAGACATTTGGGGAAACTCATTAAAGAAAAATTCTAGCCGTTCAAATCCCAGAATTTCTGCAGTTAGTCAAGGAAAGGAATTCAAAATTCAAAGGCTGAAATCTGCAAGGGATATATAAGGATTATTTTTCAAGATAGCAGCAAGTCAGAAAGTTGTGACAAAAAAGAATAATTTACAGAAAAACTGAAAGAAGAACAACTCTCATACAACTCAAGTTCTTCATCAGTTTTTTGCTTCAAGGCTTTCAAGAGACAATCAATCAACATCTGTCTAAAAGCTTCCTAATGATCAATAAGCAATCTGAAGGCCTACACCCTGAGAAAAGCTTCCATTCTCCTGAACTATTCTACATCTCAAGGGAGCTTTGACAACAACAACAATCCACTAGTCTTCTCAGAACATTGAGAAATAGAAGACAATATCAACTTTCTTTTTACTTTACTATAAACAGGTTTTTAACTCCCTTCAAAAGTTATCCCTTTGGTTGTTAAGTCTCCTAATCAAAATACTTAGTTTAGTTTTTGAACACGTGGTCAAAAGCTCAAAGGGTTGTTTGATCTCCCTTGAAAATAGATCTTGTGGTGGCAGGGCACCTGATCAAAAACCTGTAGTGGATTCCTGCTAGGGTGGTAGAAGAGTGGATGTACCCAAGTTTTAGGGGAACCACTATAAAATCTTTGTGTCATCTGGTTTCTCTATTTGTTATTTTTTGTGCTGTGATTTTCTGTGTTTTTATTTCTGCCTATTTACATATAGATGTCACTTATTTTAATCCGCTACAAAAATTAATCAAAATATTTTTAATACTCTATTCCCCCCTCTAGAGTTAGTGTGATCTATCCCTTCACTTTCACAATCTTTGCAAGAAGTTTGTCAAACTTATGCAAGTGAAGTTTGAGATGAGCAGTATGGGTGAACTTAAGTTCTTCTTGGGTCTCCAAGTAAGACAGATTGATGATGGCTTGTCCATATCCCAGTCTAAGTTCACTAGGGAGATAATAAAGAAATTTGGTATGGAGAATTCTTCCACCATGAGAACTCCCATGGGGTCAAGTATGCCCATATGCAAAGATGAGGCAGAGAAATCTGTTAATGAAACTTTGTATAGGGGGATAATTGGTTCCCTTCTCTATCTAACTACAAGTAGGCCAGACATCATGTATGCTACATGTGTTTGTACTAGGTATCAGGCTTGCCCCAAAGAATCTCATTACTCTGCTGTAAAGAGAATTCTGAGGTATCATAAGGGCACACCAGATCTTGCCTTGTTGTACCCTAGGAATGAGGAGTTTGAACTAACTAGTTATTCAGATGTAGACTTTGCTAGATGCAAAGTGGACAGGAAGAGCACTTCTGGCACCTGTCAATTCCTAGGTGGAAGACTAGCTTCATGGAGCAGCAAGAAGTGAACTAGTGTTGTAATTTCAACTGTAGAGTCAGAGTACATCTCAGCAGGTAGCTGCTACGCTCAGTTGCTGTGGATCCAAATCAACTCCAGGACTACAACCTTCAGATAAGTAGAAATCTTTTATTTTGTGATTCTACTAGTGTTATTTCAATTGCTAGGAATCCCGTCTCCCATAGCAGGACTAAGCACATTGAAATCAGATATCATTTCATTAGGGAGCATGTGAAATGTGAAGATATCAACCTTGAGTTTGTCCCAAATGACAAGCAAGTGATTGACATCTTAACTAAGCCACTAGATGAAGCAAAGTTTAACACCTTCAAGTTTTAGTTGGGTATGTTAAACCTTGTATATCTTTAGTTGCTCCTCATTTTGTTGCAGGTTATTTTGTATCTTGCAGATGGAATTGTTCTTCAGTAAAATAAAGACTCTTCAAGTGATATACCTTCAGTGGCATCATGATCAACTGCTGTCCAGACTGGTATAGACAAGATTATCTACCAAGAAATATGATAGATGATGCATAAGTTAAGGGGGAGCATGTCCAGCACTGCCCCAACACTCTCATTAGGATCAACGACTGACTACCTATAATCAAAAAGGGGAGCAGATTATAAGATCCTTGCTCTTATTTGCTGAAGTCAAAAAGGGGGAGGAAAAGATGATCAGGTGTATGATCAAGAATGGTAGCAGCAATTCAGGGGGAGTAGGTATGGTAATGTTCACCCTGCAGGCAAGGAGGTGTGGTAACTATAGATCATTCACTAGTTATATGTTTTTTAAATTCTTATTGCTACATATTTCTATGTATTTCATTGACTCATTTGCTAAAGGGTTTTGACTTTCTCAAATAGGGAGAGATTGTTGGGTCCATTGCCCACAATATCCTAGATTTGAGGAAGTCAATCTTGTGAATGACATACATAAAATTGTATTTGAGGAGTGCCTGAGCATAATGATTGCAGGGATGTCCTAGCAACAATCATGGGATAGGTAGCCTAAGTGACTAAGTCAGGTAAACACTTACCTAAGATGTGGATAGACAGAAATCTGTTTAAGTCTACAGGCATTGAGTGAAGGTTACTCACTAAACGCCAGATTACTTATAGCGCTGAGTGGAGCCTATACAGTTAAAGCCAAAGTAGTGGCAAGCTGAGAAAGTGTCTAAGTCCACAGGCGTTGAGTGAATTCAACTCACTCAACGTCATACAACCAAAGTCTGTAAGACAGGTTGATGCAGTAAAAGCCTAAGAAGAAATGGGCAGAAAAGTGGCTAAAGTCCATAGGCGTTGAGTGAGTATCACTCACTCAACACCATACTCTATATTCGTTGAGTATTGCCTTGTAAGTCAAAGCCACAAAAAATCTGTGCTGATATTTGACTAAGTCCATAAGCGTTGAGTGAGACAAGCTCACTCAACTCAATATGATAAAGCGTTGACTGACCATCATTCAGTCAGAATCTGTGTTTTTAGATGCAGAAATTTTGCTAAGTCCAAATGCGTTGAGTGGAGCTTACGCACTCAACGCCAAGGAATTGAAAATTTTGGCTAAGGAAGAAAGCGTTGAGCAAGGCTTGCTCACTCAATGCTCTCAACGCCATGATTTAGAAAATCTAGATAAAGCAAAAAAGCATTGAGTGAGGCGTGCTCACTCAATGCTCTCAACGCTTAAGATGCTGAAGAAGAAGGAAAATGACTAAGGCATAAGGCATTGAGTGGGGTGAGGTCACTCAACTCTCTCAATGCCTAAATTACAAAAAGCATGACTAAGGCATAAGGCGTTGAGTGAGGCATGGTCACTCAATGCTCTCAACGCCAAGCATGCAGAAAAGGCTGAAGAATAAGCTAAGGCAAAAAGCGTTGAGTGAGGCTTGCTCACTCGATGCTTTCAACGTCTAGATAGACAAAATTCTATCTAAGTGCCTTGGTGTTGAGTGAAGCTCATTCACTAAACGCCTATTCTACTGATGCTTGATTTTGGCTAAGTCCACAGGTGCTGACGTCAGCAAAATCAACAAAGTCAACTAATTTCAAATCAAGTACAGGGAAGCTACAGAACACGACAAACTCTGCCGAGAAGCTATTGTACGTCTTCTTCCGTTAAAGCAAGGTGCAGCTGGAAGTTATAGGTGGGCCCCACTGATTTCTAAGTGTCGTTGATCGGCAAACTACAAAAGGAAGAGATGGGCCAAGACGCAAAACAATTTTTAGGGCTTTATTGATTTCAAAAGTTGCGGCTGGACTTCATCTTCCTCGCCATTGTTGCCGAGAAAAAGCATGAAGTCTTCATGAAAGAACCAAAAGTTATGTTAGTTGGTGCCATCTTCACCTACACCAGCAAGTTCAGAAGGTCTTCCTTCTGAGGGAGAAGCAGAAACAGATAATAGGTTTCTGCAGATCAAGTTGCTTCTCAGCTCAGCAAACTCAAATCCGAAGATCTACTTCTGAAGCTGAGAAGAAGAGAGAACAAAAGTTGTTGTTTCTATCCTGGGAAGGAAGAAGAAGCAGAGCAGTTTACTGCTAGTTACTTCCAACTCAAGATCCTTGTAGCTGTGAAGAAAGTTAGAGCTGAGATAACTAAGCTCAAGGGGTTATCATAGAGAAATTTCTCTATGATAAACATAAATCTATTTAACTATAGTAGAATCCTTTTTGATCTGAGTTATAGGGCTCTCTGAGCCTGAGGTAGGGCAAATTTTCCTGAGCTGTAGGATCTAGTTTGGATCTAAGGTAGGTGATCAATTGATCACTGAGATGTAGGAGAGAAATACTCTCTGAGAGTAGGACCTTTCGGTCTGAGGTAGGATCCCTAGTGGATCTGAGGTAGGGTTGTCCTCACAGCCTGATTGTAGGGCCTTTGGCCTGAAGTAGGTGATCTGCTGATCACTGTGTTGTAGGCCCTTGTGGCTGAGTTGTAAATCTTTGAGGAGATTGAGATATCCTGAGGGATCTGAGGTGTGGGCTCTTTGGAGCAGTGATTTGGAGAAGTGTCTTGACTAACAGGAAGTTGTCAAGATGGAAGGAGAGTTGATGTACCCAAAAGTTGGAGAACCACTATAAATCTGTGTGTGCTTTTCTGTGTTATTTTCTTTGTGCAGCTGCTTGAAAGCTAATTACTGTCAACATACTAAGTACTAAGAAAGATAAAATTAAAATCTAATAATATCAGAGAGACAACCTATTCACCTCCTAGGTTGTAAGCTACCTTGAAAATAAAGACTTTCAGGGGAGATTGTTGTTGTAACTATTTTCTTCACTTATTTTAAAAGTAGAAATTTGATGAGATATTTTTTCTCCTAAGTGTGAAAGCAATTAGTCATTTTTGACCATATTTTTCAAGCATGTGTTTCATGTCCAGAGGATCACCATTTTGACTAAGAAAATTAGCGAGTGCTTTAGAGGGAAGCTTTTAGGAAAGAGGCCAAGGGAAAGGTTCATTCACATCTACCTCATGTCATCTACCACCACTACCTTCAAGGATTTGGCGCTATAAAGATCCATGAAGGAGGATGAGGCGGACATCCACTTCTCTCCAAACACAAACATTGGAAGATTTCTCTTGGGCTAGGTCTTTTTGGTAATCGTCCTAGTTTGGGAGAGCTTTAGGAAGTCTTTCTGGGACGTTGTCGAGAAATACTATGTCTACATGGATTAGATCTGGAGCATATTTTGGCAAGGATATGATTCGAAGAGAGATCTTGGAGAGGACTAGCTAGCAATCCATCATGTCCGCCGCTGTCGATAACTTATAATTTCTCTGCTATTATTTAATACGTAATATTGTGTAGTGTGAAGCTTGTGAAGATCATGTATGAATTGAGAAGGGAAAACCTTGCATTTATTTAATTAGTATTTGCATATCTTTAGCGATGGCTTTCCGAGTTAGACTCACATCACTACATTTTGGCTGTATTTTTTGTTATTATGGTGTTGTTTTTTATTTCATAATATTGTATTAGTATAGATATATAGATATACAAAATGGTTTGTTTAGCAGACCGTCCAAGTGAGTTTGCAAAATTACCTATAGCACCTCTCTATCTTTTGAATTATCAAAACCATCATTTTAAGTTACACTATGCATGCATATTAATATCCTTTGTCCACTATATAGAGGAGGTATTGTAAGCAAAAGGGCTGAAGAGGTTTGAGTAATTAATAATATATAATAATATAATATAAACTATGATTTCGTTTGAGGAGACTTATTTTTACCGGTCAAGTGATTATGATCGCACGAACTGGACCCTATATGTGTGTAAGGTCTTTTGTGAGTCAAGCAGACTACAAAAGTGGAGCTGACTTACTTCAATTATCGCCTTGATGTTGTTTTTAGATATTGGGAACTGGAAGCTTCCTTCACGCTGGACCCTCGGAAGAATGTGGATGAGATCCACTGTCTTCAACGCCTCATCGTCGTTGTTACCTGCAACATTTGAGCTTTTGCTCACTTTTTCTACATGTTCTTCAATAATCTTTTCTAGCATTTCATTCAACTTCTTCCCGCACTGCTCAAGCCTACTCTGATATCCCGTGATACGCCCTATAGATAGAAAAATGAGGTTTTAGCTCTCTTGGATAATTCTTTTATGTTTAATTTGAGCCGTCATCAAGGGTCCCACGTCCAACGTGCTCCACGAGTTACTATGTCTATACTCGGAGGTACGGAGGCTCACCACTGAGTCGGGGGACCTACCTTGATGAATATGAGTTGTACATGAATCTGAGATGTTCGGGACCCAAAAAAAACCTGGGTCTCAGATCCCGACCCAAAAATTTCGCGATGAGGGCGGGCAAAAACACTCGTCCTAAAATAGGAAGACGACGACCACGCTAAAATAGTAGATACTTGCCTAAGAAGGGCTTAGACGGGAAGAGATCCACAAGCGTGAATCCGCTCACAAACTCCACGACATCATCGAGTACTGACAAGAATAGCTCCTGATCGCGGTACCTGCTACCGATCACCGCTCGAGCAATGACGTTGTTACTGATTTCGGCTAGTTTGCTACTGAGATTGACGGCGACACCGGAGGAAGGTGAGAGGGATCCGAGGAGGTGGGAGACTTCCTCCTCTCTCACGGCCCGAAAGGACCGGACCCGTTTTGTGCTGAGCGGCTCCAGGGTGCAAAGGCGCCGCATCTGCCGCCAAAACTCGCCGTAGGGGGCGAAAATGACTTCGTTGCCGCCATAGAAGAGCGCTTCGATGGATTTTGTTATGGGCCGGGTGGCGAAGACGATGTCGTGTGTCTTCATGACGTCCATAGCAGCTTCGGCGGAGGAGATGACGACAACGGGGATCTCGCCGAGCTTGAGGCGCATGATGGGGCCGTAGACAGCCGAGAGGTCTCGAAGGGAGTGGTGAGGCAGCTTCGAGCCGAGGATATGGTGGAGGCTGCCGAGGATTAGGAGATTCCATGGCCCCGGCAGCTCTCGGCCGCCTTCTTTTCCATGCTTCTTTGAATTCATGAACTTGAGAGCAAGGAAAGAGAAGGAGAATATGGAGACGAGGAAGAGGGCGACGTAGCTCAACTCCATGTTTTTGCTTCTTCCACCCACCCACATGATTACAGAGGACTTGAAGCGTTCCAAAGAAACTTGCGTTAAGCCGGCCATTAAAATTTGAACTGCTATTGCCAATTTGCCATCCGCTTCTTAGCTCTCTATATAACGCAAAACCCATATATTTTAATATTCAATTCAATTATTATCTTATGAATAATCAAGAATTAGTAGTTTATGATTAATTCTTGCGTATGTATTTACCACACACTAACGCCACTGTTTGCTTTGTTTGCACGGACGGGATTTATGGGTATCGACAGTGGATTTCGATTCTTCTTAGAATTTTGACTACTTACATAAATTTCTTTTTGGATTTTTTTTTGAATCGAGACAGCAGAATTCATAATGTATAGGACTGGTCAACAAAACATAAAAATAAATACAAACAACTTCGTACACCATAAATAAATATTATTATAATTATATGTTAATGTCATGAGTCATGACCGATGAGCTGCCCGGGCTTGTCGGGTACAGGCACAGTTGTATATATTAGGGCTGAGCATATTATTTGAAACTCGAAAATCGCTCGAAAATCGTTCGAAAATTGAGCCGAATCGGAATCAGTTAAAATTGATTCGACTCAATTTGAGTCGATTCAATTTGAGTCGAATCTGACTTCGAGTCGATTTCGAGTCAGCCCTGAATCGCTCGAAATATGATTCGAATCAACTCGAATTAATTAAAAAAAATTATGTATTTATTAATATATTTTTATTTTAAAATTAAAAATAACAAAATTTAAACCTAAATAAAAAGAATGAAGACTTTAAGTGTTTCATTTGATAAATTTATAGGTTTTTTAATTTTATTTTGAGCAAACTAGGAATAAAACGAAAAATTGATAAATTTCGAGCCGGCTCGATTCGATTTCGAGCCGGCTCGATTCGATTTCGAGCCGGCTCGATTCGATTTCGAGCCGGCTCGATTCGATTTCGAGCCGGCTCGATTCGATTTCGAGCCGGCTCGATTCGATTTCGAGCCGGCTCGATTCGATTTCGAGCCGGCTCGATTCGATTTCGAGCCGACTCGGAATCGAGCCATTTCGAGTCGAGCTGACTCGACTCGAAATTAATTACGATTTCGAGCCGTGTTCGAGTCGAAAATTTCGATTTCGAGCTGAGCCAAAATCGCTCGAACTCGACTCGATATCATCCCTAGTATATATGTATATTTTTTAGTGGGGTGGGACACTTAAGGCTTTGTTTGAGGCGGCATTTTTAGAGTGTGGTGCGCCGCGTAAAAAAAAATCGGGGGGAATAGTGGAAACAGTGTTGAAAATGGTGAAGTGCAAGTGGGTGATTGGGCGACCTGGGCGACCTGTCCGCGCGGTCTATGTAGACAGGACTGGCGGTTAGCCAGGTCGGCCGAGTTGCTTCAGTCGGTTTGTTCCTTGCCAGCCTGGGCGGTCTGTTCGCGCGGTCTATGCAGACAGAGGTTGCGGCCAGCCAGGCCGGCTTGTGCTCAGCAAGCAGTTTGGTCCCAGAAGGTAACCGGGCCGATAGCGTCTCTATCCGCGGAGTCCGACAAGGTGCGGACTTGGCTGGAGCTCGACAGACCGGCATGGAAGTTGCCTTGGTCTAGATCTACTGTCGCGACAAGTGGAAGCCGCAGAGTTTGCCGGTTAGAACGGACAGGTGCTAGAGTTCGCCGGGATTGGCGGAGTGGGGCCAGTGTCCGCCACTAAGTGCCGACTGACCCTTGTGGCCAGTGTTGTGAACTTGGTTGGTTCTGAACCAAGTCAAAGTTTGGCTCAGTCCGGGGTGATCGCGCGGTTAAGTGCGGACTGTTTCTCAGTCCTCCCAGTTTGGCAGCAGTTAGCCTTGTGCCTTAGTTACGAGCTTGGGGTGTACGGACTGGAGCAGTATCCGCCTGGGCTTGCGGATTGTCTTCCTTGTCCGCCGTGTCCGGCAGCTGTCTTCATGGTAACTTGGCTGCGGGCTCGTAGTATGCGGACTGGAGTTGTGTCCCCAAGCCATGCAGACTGAAGCCGGGTCTGCAAGGTTATGCGGACTGCTGTCAGTGTCTGCCATGTTATGTAGTTGGGTGTTATGCCTTGGTTGCGAACTTGGGGGTGCAGGCTTGAGCGCTGTTCGCTGATATGCGGATATGTGGTGTTGTTGCAGACTTCTGCGGGTGGCTAAGTCTGGTCGGGCCTGTAACACCCCCAATTTTCATACCTGGAGTCGCTGGAAGCTAACGCCCGGCGGTAGAGATACTGTTGGCGGTAGGTCGATGAGCTCGACATTGAATATAGCGCACGATCATTGGATCTAGTGCGCACGACCACTTGTCATGCGCCACTGATCATGTGTACTATTCTCCACTTTTCCAAGTTCTGCCTAGGGCAACCGCACGACCATTAGACTTAATGTGCACGCCCACTGGTCGTGCGCCGCTGCTCGTGCGCGTTTATCCCATTTTCTCTAGAGTTCTGCCATTGTTTAACGCACGATCATGGGATCCAGTGCGCACGACCACTAGTCGTGCGCCACTGATCGTGCGGGCGGGTGCAGTTCCGTCATTTTCTTTTGTGCCCGTTCGATGCTTCTGAAAATTCGATCCAAGGGCCCAGAATCTTCTGCCCAAAGGACTTTATTAGGGTTGATAGTGTCTTCCCCCTAATTTCCCATCTTTTAGAGTGAGAGTTAGGGTTGGAGAGGGAGATAAGGGAGGAGGAAGGAGAGAGCTTCCTTCCACCATTGACGGAGCTTCAGAGCTCTTATCGTGTTCCGAGACCAGATCCGTGGAGAGGGCGTGGAGGCGCTCGGGTCAATTCGTTCAAAGCAAGGATTCCATGGCTAGGAAGAGGGTCGTAAGACATCGACATTTCTCCTATCAGTTTCTAGGATGCGTGCATAACATCTCTTTCTTTCTTGCTTTTCAAGCTTTTGGGCACCAAATCTCTCAAATGAGAGGGGTTTGGGTCGCCATTGTAACACCCCTATCCGTCACATAGCATATAGCAGTAGGTCCGGCCGGGGCCCGACGCCATATACCACAGACAGACCGAAGGGTTACTCATTGAAACCATTCTTCCAATCGTAACGTCCTACACAGAGCAGCCAGCGAAAGCAATTTATTAAGTTGTAAGAAATAAGAACCCAGCCACAAGCATGAATGTCCACTATCGAAACCAAATTGGAATGAAACCACACAGTACACAAAGTACCGGCCTTATGGCCTTACAAGAGTTCACTAAATTTAAAACAGTGTCTTCCATACTTCGGCTCGCAGGCCGGTCACAAATGAATTAAACAAGTAAACAAAACAAGGCCTTCAAGGGCCGGCTCAGCAACAAAAGCTTTGACCCGCTATTTGCCACTCGGCTCCGCAGCAACTGCAAGCACAATTCACCGCAACGGTAGCAAACAAAAGTAACGGTCAGCTAAAGTTGACCAAATTATAACGATCCCGCCCCCAAACTCGGGGGAGGGGGGGCAATGCTCCTTCCATGCACTTATTAGCATAATAAGAATTATAGTGAATAATCACAACATCATAGGTGCAGGCACACACGGCCGCACACCCTGTGCTCTCAGGGCACTTACACGGTGAACCCGGTCAAAACCGAAGTCTCACCACCGTCCCTTGGACGGCAATACACGTGAGCATTTTAGTCTTTCCGGCCTAAGCCTAAGACCCTCCATCTATGCCAACGGCAAGTACCATGTCATTTAGGTCTCTTTAACCGAACGACACAGAGCGGGTACGGTTCCACCTAACCCGTTTCTCACACCGCAACGTCAATTTAAGCCATATGCACGGGTCAAGCCTCCCCGAGTCCCAAAATGATCAAACATGCACATAACCCAGTTATGTTCATGGCTGGCTCCAAGGCCACCAAGTTGGCAGAAATGTGTTTCCGCCCAGTTTTCCGGGTGCATCTTCGAGTTAATCCCCAAGACTCCATGTTGCAATCTACCGCATAAAAAACCCAAAAACAACCAAAGACACGGAGTCTTCTCTGACTAATCATGCACAATGAAACAACACCGATCCTGACCAACTTGTCCGGGTAAGCTTCACACACCATGCCTATGTCTGTATCTCGATTTCGGACTCTACATGGAAACAAGGGGGACTATTCACATCTACCCCAAGGAATGTCGCATACTCACTGCACACTCGCGGGAGCGGGTTTCCTTATGCAAAAGAAGGAGAGCTTCACATGCTCAAGAAGAGAATCGTTACCCTAGCATTCCTCTTTGGCGCCATGGAAATCTATACGGTTGGAAAGCACCGCGATGATCTCGCCTCCGTAAATCTAGACTCGGTTTGCGATTTGGCGCTCCGAATCTCCTCCGGCGACCGGATCTCTCTTCCTTCTTCCTCCTTGCTATCCCCTCCCTCTAGAACTTAGAAAGAGACTGAATCCAAAAGAAATGAGGGTTTTCAACCCTATTCCCGGCCTTAACCCTATGATGGGTAAGCCTGAGCCATTGGATCCCAAAATAAGGAAATGGACGACCACGATTTGCCCTGAAAATAAACTTCCTGGGCCGAACACGGCTTGTGACACGCCCGTGTCCAAGGTCGTGTTCCTCATTCACCGTCAACCAGGAAACTCCCGACCATGATACGGCCTGTGACACGGCTTAGAACACGCCCATATCCCAAGTGACACACCCGTGTCACGGGCCATGTGCCTCAAACGACACGGGACTAAACACGTCCCGAGCACGACACGGCCATGTGATACGCCCGTGTCAAATGCCGTGTGCTAGACACGCCCTGGGACACACCCGTGTCCCAGGCCGTGTAACTCCCTCAGTACAAACCAGCAAATTTCCTGAGAAGGACACGACCTCTGACACGCTCGTGTGTCAGGCTGTGTTCCCTGTCTCGACACTCGTCGACTGCATTTTCGTCGACCACTCGGTGAGTCATCGATCCTGTGCACGACACGGCCCTGGGACATGCCCGTGTCCCAGGCCGTGTGACCCTTACCAAGGTCCAAACTCGCCTCAAAGCACTGTCCGGTTCTCTTTTGAGTTTCGAGGCATTACAACTCTCTCCCTCTTAAAATAATTTTGTCCACAAAATTACCGAAAGGAAAAGATACACAAAACCAAAAGCGGTACCTGAGTGGAATAACTCTGGGTACTCCTCAAGCATGGTCTTCTCCCACTCCCAAGAGAGCTCCTCCCGACCGCAATTTTCCCAACGGACCTTGACCATCCTGATCTCCTTGTTACGAAGTCGCTTGACTTAGGAGTCCTCAATACGAATGGGCTTGACCCTTGTCGCCAACCCTTCGTCCACCGGTACTTGATCAACCGCGATCACCTGCGAATGCTCTTGCACCGACTTCCGCAACGCTGATATATGGAATACGTCGTGTAGACTACTCAACTCCGCCGATAGATCTAGACGATAAACCACTTCACCAATCCGCTCCAGGATCTCAAATGGTCCAAGGTACCTCGGGCTCAGCTTCTTCAAGCATCGTACCCGTGAAACACCCTTGAACGGCTTTATCTTCAAATACACCAGTCGCAAACAACGAATTCCACGTTCCCATGTTTGGCATTATAGTATTTGGCCTGTCTATCCTGAGCGATCAACAAATGCTCTCGAATGGTTCGTACCAATGAAGTGGCGCTATCCACCTCTTGCTTTTTGTACAACCTCGTCTCACCCGTCTCTAACAACGACAACGACGTGCAACATTTTCTTCCATATAGGGCCTCGAAGGGCGATATTTGTATGCTCGCTTGGTAGCTGTTGTTGTACGCAAACTCCACCAAATACAGATGATCTTCCCATCGCTTCCCGAAATCCAGGACGTACATGCGAAGCATGTCTTCCATCATCCTATTGACCCTCTCGGTCTGACCATCCGTCTGCGGATGAAAGGCTGTGCTGAACCTCAACTTAGTTCCCAGTATTTGCTGCACCAACCTCCAGTCATTGGACATAAACCACCCATCTCTATCACTCACGATGCTGCGGTGCGCACTGTGTAGTCTAACAATGTTATCCACATAAAGCTTTCAATGTTTCTCCACCGAATCATCCTTCCTATTCGGAATGAAGTGCGACACTTTTGTCAACCGATCTACGATCACCCAGATGGCGTCGTTTCCCTTCTGCGACCTTGGCAATCCATGCACAAAGTTCATTGAGATATCGTCAAACTTCCACTCCGGAATAGGCAAAGACTTCAAGAAATCCCCTTGATTTTGGCACTCTGTCTTCACTAAGGCGCAAGTCTGACACTTCGCCACATATAGTGTCACATCCTTCTTCAGTCCAGGCCTCCAGAAAAACTTCTTCAAATCTCGGTACATCTTTGTGCTCCCTGGGTGAATCGAGTACTTGGTATGATGAGCCTCGTACATCAACTCCACCCGGAAATTACCCACGTTTGGGACGCACAAACGACTGTCCTTCCTTAGCAGTTCATCTTCAACCGTAAATTGGGAATTTGACCCATCCGAAACCGCCTCCATGATTTGCTTCATGCTGCTATCCAAATCCATAGCCTGCAGAATCCGATCAGCCAGGCCATACTGAACTTCCGTCCAGTTCAATAGCCTTTAGCGCTAGTCTGCTTGTCAACACAAGAGATATCTAACGCCTCCAACTCCTGAATCAACCGCTTGTCATGAACCGACAACCAGTTGGCTTGCGCGGGAGACCTGCGACTCAACGCATCCACAACTGCATTGCCTTTCCCAGACACATAATGAATTTTGAATGTATAGTCCCCTAGGAACTCCATCCATCTCTGCTGCCTCATATTCTGATAGTTTTACTTTCAAGACTACCTAAACACCTAGGGGGGTGAATATGTACTTTTCTTTGATTTAACTTAAGGCAAAAAATAACTACAGTTCTTTGAGTTAATCAGATATTTCTACAGCTAACACAACACAACAATCACAATCATACACACATCACAAAATGCACACAGATTTATAGTGGTTCCCCAAGGTCTGGGTACATTTACTTTCCCCCTTCACCTATCTAGCAGTATGCTAGAATCAGCCTAACTTCTTCCTTTAGCTCAGAATCAAGAAGAATTCCTATAACTCAGAATGTCTCCACATTCCTATAACTCAGGCTAACAATCCCTACCTCAGCCTTGCCACAAGGCCTACAACTCAGAGAATACCTTCTCCTATAACTCAGGCATAAACAGCCCTACTTCAGCCTTGCCACAAGGCCTACAACTCAGAGAATACCTTCTCCTACAACTCAGGCATAAACAGCCCTACCACTCAAAGAATAAATCTCCTACACCCAGCCTTTATAAAATAGGCTTACAACTCAGATCTATGAATAGATCCTATAGAATTTGATAAGGAATTTTATAATCTTTTACCCCTGTTGAGAGAGAAGGGATAAGAACTTTCTTGATCAGCTTCTTGAAGAGGCTGATGGCTGAAATAAATTTGATCTAAGCTTTCTTCAAAGCTTCTTGAATCTGAACTTAGTTGGGTTGATTTCCTTTGAATATAACTTACTTGCAGCTTCCTTCTTCGACTTCAGAAATAGATCTGAATCTTCTTGACAGATTAGTTCAGTATCTACTTCTTGAGAGACCTGTGAATGTCTCCTTCTTACTCAAAATAGCTAGATCTCTCTCTATCCAAACCTCTTGAAGATACTTCTGAATTCTTGATTGAATTCAACTTAGACTGAATCTGAATAGAAAACTACTTCAGAACGTCTTCTTAGATCTTCTCACGAAGATCTTCTTCTTTGTGACTTGTACTTTCTTGATCAAAGATCAATCTCACAATAGGTGTATTAGTTGTGTGTATTATCTTCTCTCCTTTCTTCTTTTGAATCCATCTATTTATAGACTTCATCCATGGTAACCGGCTGATCCGGTTTCTAACTAACTTCTGACAAGTCTGACAACTTCAGTAAACCTGTTGTAACTCACAGCTGTCAAATCTTCAAACAGTTCTTGAGCCTTTGTCTCTGTTAGCAAAGTGTCGAGACTTACTGTCATAAAGTGTCGAGACCATCTGTCAATATGTGTCGACATAAGTGACTTAAGTGTCGACATAGCCTTTGGTGATGTCGAAAAAGTTGTCTTGATGTCGACACAGCTTCTTGACACTGCATCTTGAGAATGTGTCGACACAAACACTTCACCATTCATCAGCAATCAACTTGGTCTAGACTCAGCTGTGTGTCGACACAAGTCCTGTGTGTCGAAACAGTTGATGTAGACTCAGAACATAGCGTGTGTCGACACTGCCTCCAGGTGTCGACACAGTTGTTGTCGACTCTGCCTCTGTGTGTCGACACAACCTCCCGGTGTCGACACATTTGATGTCGACACATTTGATGTCGACTATAATCTTCTGTGTATCGATACTGCCTCCCGGTGTCGACACAAACTCACTGAAGTGTCGACACAATCATTTTCAAGTGTCGACACAATCTTACTGAAGTGTCGACACTGCTTCCTCAAGTGTCGACATATGGACTTAGAATCTTTTTCCTGCATTCTAGCACATTCTTAACCTTCACATATAAACTCAAAATAACATCAAATACACCTTGATGTATATCATTGAGCTAAGTGAGGCTTCTCCAAATCAGGTACACATTTTCCAATGTACCCAACAATCTCCCCCTATTTGGAGAAGTCATAACCCTTTAGCCAATGATATACACCACTTAGAAAAATAAACATGATGATGTATATAAGCATTATATTATAAGGTACTATAACAAAACACATATCATTGTTACATCACAGAATAAAGATGTAAAAGAGAATGATCACAGAACAATGTTTTGTATATTAACTCAAAAATGTTTGTTACAAATTGTTTACATTGATTTCTTTAACAAACTAACAATTACATAGTTCTTGGACAAAAAAACTAGTAAAACTTAGACTAAGGCTGGACTGGCTCCTTGATGACAATCCCTTCGCCAGATTTAATCTGAGCCTGCACAATAGGTTCTGTATCTTCAATAGGCTTCTTGCCTTTCAACTCAGCTTTCTTTTGTGCTTCAGCCTTGATCCTTTGCCTTTCAAAATAATGAAAGGGCTTGGGGAAATACTTGCTAGGTTCCTGAGTATCAGGAGGTAGCTTCCCCATCTTAGCCTTTCTCCTGTGTTGAACTATGGCCTCCTTCCTGGCTTCATACTTTTGCCATTCTTGCTCATTGTATCATTTTTCCCTTTCATGTACTTGATCTTTTACAGCTTTCCAGGCAGTTAAAATGATATTCCTTGAAGTGGGGCTCCACTGCTCAAAGTCTGGCTTTAATTCTGCTTGCTCTCTAAATCTTTTCTTTGATAATAGAGCATCTTGCTGAGTTTTCAAACCAGCTTCTGGCATATCTATCTTTTCAATAATAACATTTAAAACTGGTAGAGGAGGGTTGTACATAGACTCAACTTATTGATGTACCATTTCAATATCTGTAGGAGGGTAAATGACTTGGGCAACCTCAGGTTGATCACCTTCAAGTAGAATTGGTTTCACCCCTGACTCATCCATATTATCATCATCACATAAGGATGGATATCCCAGAGTGGCTCTTATGCTGTTGGTTACCCATTTGACATGATCAGATCCAGTATAGACTAACACCCTCTCCCCCTTTATGACTTCTCTGGTCATATGATCTCTTAAGTCCTCTTTTTGGAATCTTATTTGCCCATCCAGGTAATTGATACCATCTTTAAAGAATGGCTTTAACTTTTGAAGCTTATCACTAATTAACTTCTCAGATGAAGTGATGGCAGTTTTAACGTAATCTAGTGCAGCCCGTAGCTTCTTATCATAGTCTTCCATTTCTTTAGCCCTTGTAGCAGTCATTCCAGTAACAACATTTTTTAACTCAGTGACTATCTCATTGTGAGATTCAGTCAGATTGTCATTCATTCTTATTTTATTTTCAAGGACGTAGCCTTGTTTGACAGCAATCTCATCCACTTGCTTCTTTATTTCTTCTTGTTGCTTGGCAAGAAATACCATAACATTGCCTCCCTTGTGGAAGAAATCTGTCATCTCTTTTTTATTCTGATTGACCTCAAATCTGATAGACTTTATCTCTTGGGCTAGATCAAATTGAAGAGCCTTTTGGCTTTCATCCACATATTTTTCTAGAAGCAATCTCTGCTCATCAAATTTTACTTGTAAGTCAACCAAGTATTTGTTGTAATCAATCTCAGGAGTAGAATGTGAAGTAGTTGTTTGGAGAGCCTTCTTATAGCTTCGACTTCTTCTCTTAAAGACCATAAGTTTTCTTTTCTTGGCCTCCCTGACTTCTTCATGCTCTGACTCTGAAGAACTTTCAATCTAAACTCTCTCTTGAGGAGTGGAAGAAATTTCTTTTTCAGCTCCATGTTGCTCCTCCTCAATATTAACCTGCTCCCCCTCAACCCTTACTTGATCCCCCTCAAATCTTAAGGTCTCCATTTTATCTGCTGCTCCTCCAAGATCAGGAAACAACTCTTTAAGAGTGAATTCTTGTTGTTTTAGAGCAGGAGATCGTACTTTCTCAGCAGTAGCAGCAATTCCAGAATTATCAAGACCAGTTTGAGAAACTAAGTATTCATTGATCCTGCACCTGTTCAGAATGTGTCTCCCCCTGCAACTGTGCATTAATTGGCTCCCCCTGCACCCAGATATAGTTTGCAGAAATCTCTATTTGCTTTCAGTCTGTTTTCCCTGAAGAGCTTTTATCTGGAGCTGTTTTGCATTCAGATCTCTTCCTCAGCTTCTGCTCGCAAAATGCTTTCTCTCTCACCTAATGGTTTCTTCAGAAATGCTGCCTTCCTCTGCTTTCCTCCGGCAATTCCAAACTGATTGCACTTCTACAGTCTGCAGCTTTTCAAAACTGCTCCCCAGAGATCTATTTTAAAACAGCTCTATCCGGATAGCAGCTTTTCAATCCGCCAGAGCTGTATAGTCTCTTCCTGAACTTGTTCTCTAATTTGTGCTTCCTGTTCCTGTTCATCTTCATGACCATGATCAGAAATGTCATGCACTGGGGATTTTTCTGTTAGCTCTTGCCTGTCCACATAAGGAAACTCCTTTGAAAGAACTCTATCCCATCTTGAGAATAACCTTATGTCCATTCTTCTCATGTGATTTATCTTTGATCCAGGAATCTGTTGCATCACCTCTGGAATTATTCCAGCCAGGTACAGACTCATGATCCTAGCCAAGTTTGGCTTCTTGATTCCTTTTTTATCTTATCAAATAGTATTGCAGACCAATTGGTTTGAATCTTAAAGATTACCCTTGTCATCGGGCTGAACATATATGCTGATATCCTATCATGGCCACCTGGTTTACATAAGATCACTTTTCCTACTATTTCAGACATGAATTTTCCTTGATGATTCATGCCTTTTCTGTTGATGGCAGCTCCTATCTTTAAGGTTGGATCCAATCCACACCATTGAAGTGCCTCCTTGGTCCTTGAGGCTGGGACCTCTTCCTCATCATGTATTCTTGGAAGATGGAGAATCTTGCTCAATCTCTTCTGAGATAGCTTGACCTTTTCTCCATGAACAGTGGATTTGATCTTCAATCCAGTGGAGTCCATTGATGCAGCAGTATAGAATTTGAATACTTCTTTCTTACATATTTTTGTAGGTTCAGTGACAAGATATTCAAATCCGTTGTCTACAAGAAGAGAAATGACCTGTTTGATCTCTGTTGCGGCATCGGCGAATGCATTCCTAACCAACTCATATCCTTCAATGATGTTGTCTTCAACCTTGGGCTCCATTGGAATGAAGAGAAAGCTTGATTGGAGAGGAGAGATATTGTCGACACAAGGTTTTTGTCTCGAAACCCTGGTGAGCGTGTCGACAGAATAAGTTCTCGACCTATTTATACCCTTCTAATCAAAGAAGGTCAAAATGCGAGCAAAAACTGTCTATTAGTGTCGACACTATTGAAAAGTGTCGACACAAACTTCTATTGTTTCGACCACGGCATTGACTACTATGTGTCGACACCAATTGATGATATGTCGACACAGGAGATACTTAATAGTTCATCAGAAATTCTGTGTCGACTCTTATTATAAGTGTCGACACAAAATCTGTAAGTGTCGACACCATTACTCTGGTTGTGTCAACACTACATTTCTGGATGTGTCGACTCTTTGTCCCTTAGGTGACGACACATTTTCTCCGTGTCGACACAATTTCCCTAAATAGTTGACATGACTTCTCTGTGTCGACACCTTATCACTGAATGTGTCAACACCATTTTACTTAGCCAATTTTTGGTAAACTAACCTATGGTCAGCATTCCTAATTCAATTTTAAATCTATTGAATTTCGTTTCATCCAGAGGCTTAGTAAATACATCTGCAATTTGAAAATCTGTTTTAACAAATTCTATTGAGATGTCTTCTTTTTCTACATGTTCTCTTAGAAAATGGTATCTTATCTCTATATGCTTAGTCCTACTATGTGAAACAGGATTGTTTGCAATAGAAATAACACTTTTAGAATCACACAATAAAGGTGTTCTACTTACTTGAATACCATAGTCCCTTAGCTGATGCTGAATCCACAACAGTTGTGCACAACAACTTCCTGCTGCCACATATTCAGTCTCAGCTGTGGATATTGCCACACTAGTCTGCTTCTTACTGCTCCAGGATATCAACCTTCCTCCCAAGAATTGGCATGTACCTGTAGTACTTTTTCTATCTTCTATACAACCTGCAAAATCTGCATCTGAATAACCTGTTAGTAGAAAATCTCCATTCCTAGGGTACAAAAGGCCTAGATTAGGTGTGCCCTTTAGATATCTCAAAATCCTCTTGACTGCAGTATAATGTGATTCTATAGGGCATGCTTGGTACCTAGCACAGACACATGTAGCATACATAATGTCTGGTCTACTAGCAGTGAGATATAATAGAGAGCCAATTATTCCTCTATACAAAGACTCATCTACAGGTTTACCTGCATCATCTTTACATATAGGCATACTTATTCCCATAGGAGTTCTCATGGTGGAGGATGATTCCATACCATACTTCTTAATTAACTCCTTGGTGAACTTTGACTGGGATATGGACAAGCCATCTTCAGTCTGTCTTATTTGGAGTCCCAAGAAGAACTTAAGTTCCCCCATACTGTTCATTTCTAACTTCCCTTGCATAAGTTTGGCAAACTTCTTGCAAAGGTTGTTCTCTGTAGACCCAAAAATTATGTCATCTACATAGATCTGAACTAAGATTATCTTACCTTTAGATTCCCTTAGGAATAGAGTTTTGTCTATTTTACCTCTTGAGAATTTGTTCTCAATAAGGAAAGTAGACATGGTTTCATACCAAGCCCTTGGGGCTTGCTTTAACCCATACAATGCTTTCTAAGTCTATAGACATAACCTGGTTTAAGAGAATCTACAAAACCTGATGGCTGTTCTACATAGACTTCTTCTTTTAGATCACCATTCAGGAATGCTGATTTCACATCCATTTGGTATACCTTGAAGCCTTGATATGCTGCATAGGCAAGGAACATCCTGATTGCTTCCAGTCTTGCTACTGGGGCAAATGTTTGATCAAAGTCTATTCCCTCTTCCTGCCTGTATCCTTTTGCAACCAATCTTGCTTTGTTCTTCACTATAACTCCACTCTCATCCAACTTGTTCCTAAAAATCCACTTTGTACCAATGATGTTGTGGTCTTTTGGTTTAGGAACTAGATCCCAGACCTTGCATCTTCTAAACTGATTAAGCTCCTCTTGCATAGCATTAATCCAGTGTTGGTCTTAGATAACTTCTTCAAATTTCTTTGGCTCTAGTTGAGATAGAAAGCTTGAGTGCAGGACTGTATTCAGATTTCTGCTTCTGGTTTGCACTCCTTATCTTGGATCACCAATTATCTGATTTGCTGGATGATCCTTTAGATGTCTTACAGCTGGAGGTAAACTTCCTTCTGGCTGAACACCTCCAGTTTCTTCATTATGATGCACCTCTTGGTTGTCATCAGCTTCTAGAGAGTCTTGTACTCCCCTTGGACAGTAGCCATCATTTTCTAATTCTTCATCTGCAGTTGTGCCTTCTGCAATGGAAAGCTTGTCCATTCTATTGCTTATACCTGTTGGACTTCATGAACTATAAGGCAACTCACTGTTGATTAATCTAGTTTCATCAAATACAACATATACTGATTCTTCTACAACCTGAGTAATCAAGTTGTAAACTCTATAAGCCTTACTATTATTGCTGTACCCAACAAATATCCCATCTTTGGATTTGGCAGCAAACTTAGTTAGATAAGACTTGCCATTGTTAAAGATATAACACTTGCAACCAAAGATCCTAAAATTGGATAAATTTGGTTTTCTACCTTTCATAATATCATAGGGAGTCTTTTTGTGGCACTTAGTGATAGAAGCCCTGTTAAGCACATGACATGCAGTGTTTACTGCCTCAGCCCAGAAATATTCTGGGAGAGAAGTGTCACTCAATAGAGTTCTACCAGCCTCAATCAATGTCCTATTCTTTCTTTCAGCAATACCATTTTACTGTGGTGTTCTAGGTGAGGAGAATTCTTGGAAAATCCTAAATTCTTCACATAATCTTGTCATACTTTCAGATTGAAATTTAGTGCCATGGTCACTTCTGATTTTGACCACTATACTGTTCAGTTCATTCTGAATTTGTTTGACAAAACTATGTAAAATACTGATAGTTTTACTTTCAAGACAACCTAAACACCTAGAGGGGGGGGGGTGAATAGGTTCTAATGCTTGTTAACACTTTTTGGCAGAATTCAATTACAGAATTAAAACACACAGCACAGCAGTCACAGAAATTTAACCATCACAGATTGCACATTATTTTATAGTGGTTCCCCAAGGTCTGGGTACATCCACTTTCCCCCTTCACCTATCTAGCAGTATGCTAGATTCGGCCAAACTTCCTCTTTACTCAGATCCACAGATCCTACAGCTCAGAACCTGAAAAGGTTCCTACAACTCAGGCTCAACAGCCCTACCTCAGCCTTATCACAAAGCCTACAACTCAGAGAAGAACCTTCTCCTACACTCAGGCAAACAGCCCTACCACTCAGAGATCAACTCTCCTACACTCAGCCTTTATAACACAGGCATACAACTCAGATCTGTATTGACAGATCCTACAGGAATTAGAAAAGAATTTTTTAATGTCTTGCCTTAGTTGAGAGAGAAAAGAACAAGACAATTCTTGATCAGCTGATGAAACCAACTGAATCTGAGCTTTCTTCAAAGCTTCTTGAATCTGAACTTAGCTGAGTTGATTTCCAAACAGCTTCTTGAGAAACCAATGATGGCTTCCTTCTTCTTCTTCAAGTGGCTGGATCCCTCCCTATCCAACACCTTTGATGATACTTCTGAATTCTTGAAAGAACTCTACTTAGACTGATCCTGAGATCGTCTTTTTAGATCTTCTGATGAAGATCTTCTTTAATGCCTTGCACTTTCTTGAAGAGAGGACTTGTCTCTTAACTGATGTGTTGATTAAGAATTAATTTCCTCTTGTGTGTTGTTTTTTTTTCTTCTTCTGAATCTGTCTATTTATAGATCTTCTTCATGGTAACCGGCTGATCCGGTTTCTAACTGACTTCTGACAAGTCTGACAGCTTCAGTTAACCTGTCATAACCCACAGCTGTCAAGTCTTCAAACAGATCCTGTGCCTTAGTCTTGGATAGCAAAGTGTTGAGACAGACTGTCAGAAAGTGTCGAGACCAACTGTCTATATGTATCGACACAAGTGACTTTGGTGTCGACACAGCCTTTGATGATGTCGACTAGTTTGCCTTTAAGTCGACACTGCTTCTTCAGAACTTCATCTTGAGAATGAGTCGACACAGAGAATTTGTGTCGACTCAACACTTCATCTTTCTTCAGAAAATAACTTGGTCTTGACTTTGCAGTGTGTCGACACAAGTTCTGTGTGTCGACACAGTTGTTGTAGATTCAGAACTCAGTATGTGTCGACTCTGCCTTCAGGTGTCGACATAGTTGAGGTCGACTATCTTTTTGTGAGTCGACACTACTTCCCAGTGTCAACACAAATGTGGTCGACTATCTTTCTGTGAGTCGACACTGCTTCCCAGTGTCGACACAAATGTGGTCGACTATCTTTCTGTGAGTCGACACTGCTTCCCAGTGTCGACACAAATGTGGTCGACTATCTTTCTGTGAGTCGACACTGCTTCCCAGTATCGACACAAATGTGGTCAACTATCTTTCTCTGTGTCGACACAGCTTCCTTCAAGTGTCGACACAATTATTCTGAAGTGTCGACCCAGTTTTCTTCAGATGGCGACACATGGACTTAGAATAATTTCCTGTATTTTTTAATACTTCTTCACCTGCACATGTCAACTTAAAACAACATCAAATACACCTTGATGTATATCATTAAGCTAAGTTAGGCTTCTTCAAATCAGGTACACATTTTCTAATGTACCCAACAATCTCCCCTTATTTGGAGAAGTCATAACCCTTTTAGTTAATGATATACACCATTTATAACAAAAATAATATGATGATGAATGACATTACAGGAATATTTTATATAAACAAAATATTAACAATTCATCACAGAGTGAACATAAATATATGATTCCAAACAAAATTTTGTTTATAACTTGATAATGTTTGATTACAGATGTTTACATTGAATGATCAAACATTACAAAACATTTGAAAGAACTTAGAACTAAGACTGATCCAGCTCTCTTATAACAATTCCTTTGCCAGATTGGATTTGAGCCTTCACAGGAGCTTCAGCAACTTCAGTAGGATTCTTGCCTTTTAGCTCAGCTTTCTTCTGAGCTTCTTCCTTTAGCCTTTGCCTTTCAAAGTAATGAAATGGTTTTGGAAAGTACTTGCTCGGCTCCTGAGCATCTGGTGGCAGCCTTCCCAGCTTGGCTTTTCTCCTGAACTGTACTATGGCTTCCTGCCTAGCTTCATACTTTTGCCATTCCATTTCATTATACCACTTTCCTCTATCATGTACTTGGTCCTTTACAACCTTCCAAGCAGTTAGTATAATATTTCTTGAAGAAGGGCTCCACTGCTCAAAATCTGGCTTAAGTTCAGTCTGCTCTCTAAATCTTTTCTTGGATAGTAGAGCATCTTGCTGTTCTTTCAAGTTGGCATCAGGCTTATCAACTTTTTCAATAACAACCTTGGTAACCTCCTTTGGAGGACTATACATATTCTGAACTTGCTGATCAATCATATCAAAATCAGGAGGAGGGTAAATGACTTGGGCAATCTCAGGTTGATTGCCTTCAAGTAGACCTGTTTGAATTCCTGACTCAGCCACCATATCATCATCACATAAAGGTGGATATCCCAATGTGGCTCGAATACTATTTGTCACCCATTTGGTGTGCTCTGAGCCAGCATGAACTAACAACCTCTCCCCCTTTATGACTTCTCTGGTAATATGATCTCTTAGATCATCCTTCTGAAATCTGATCTGGCCATCTAGATAATTCACACCTTCTTTAAAATATGGTTTCAATTTTTGAAGTTTGTCAGATATTTCCTTCTGAGATATAGTGATGAGATTGAATTGAAGCTATAGCTTCCTTTAGTTTCTGATCAAAAGCTTCCATCTCTTTTGCTTTTGCTGCAGTCATCCCTGCAGTAGCCTTTTTGAACTCTTCAAGAATTTCATGGTGAGATTCAGCCAAATTATCATTCATCCTCAGCTGATTCTCCAAAACATAACCTTGCTTCAAAGCAATATCATCCACTTTAGTGAGGATAGACTGCTGTTGTTTAGCCAAAAACACTACAATATTACCTCCCTTATGGAAGCAATCTGTCATCTCCTTCTTATTCATATTTACTTCAAATCTAATAGACTTAATATCTTGAGCCAAGTCAAATTGAAGGGATTTATTGCTCTCATCAACATATTTCTCCATTGCTAATCTCTGCTCATCCAACTTAACTTGCAAATCTACCATGAACTTGTTGTAGTTAAATTCAGATGGAGATTGGTGAGTTGAAGTTTGGAGTGCCTGCTTATAACTTTGGCTCCTTCTCTTGAAGACTATGAGCTTTCTCTTTTTAGCCATTCTGGCTTCTTCAGTCTGAGAGTCTGATGAACTTTCTATTTGAACTCTTTCAGGTGGAGTAGGAGGAATATTAGTTTCAGTGACATGTTGCTCAGCCTCAACATTCACAGGCTCCCCCTCAACTACTTGCTCCTCCTCAACTCCTTGTTCCTTCTCAGCTTCTTGCTCTATCTCCATGTCTAGTGCCTTCTCATTGTCTTGCTCCTCCTCTACTCTATCAGTAGCAATTTCAATATTAGGAAATAACTCATCTAAAGTGTATTCCTTCTGAGCTTGAACAGATGTTGAATCATCCAGATCTGCAATATTCAAATCTTTTGATAAATCAATTTGTTCTTTCTCCTGCACTGATTCAGACATCTGCTCCACCTGCACTTGTTCAGTATTTAGAATATCCTGGGCAGGTGAATACACTTGCTCCCCCTGCACCTGTGCAGGAATAGAAATATTAGTAATGTCCTTGGCAGGAAAATATACTTGCTCTCCCTGTACCTGTACCTGGTCAGGAGTAGATACATTCTGGATAGGAGAGTGAGCTTGCTCCCCCTGCATCTGTGCAGGAATGGTTGATTTCTGAACTTGAGTAGACTCAGGTTGATCTTCAACCTGCTTTCTCACTTGCTCTTCTGGATGCTGGGCAGTGCCTAGATCATGTGCAGGGGATCTCTCAGGGGTGTCCTGCCTGTTCTTATCAGGCACATCTTTAGACAGTACCCTATCCCACCTTGAAAATAATCTTATATCCATTTTCCTCATGTGATTAATTTTTGTCCCAGGCAGTTGTTGCATAACCTCAAGGATCACCCCAGTCAGGTATAAACTCAGAATTCTAGCCAGATTTGGCTTCTTGATTCCTTCCTTGATCTTATCAAATACTATAGCTGACCAGTCAGTTGGAATTGTAAATACAATTCTGGTCATTAGGCTGAACATATAGGCTGAAATCCTATCATGTCCACCTGGTTTGCACAAAATTACCTTCCCAACTACTTCTGACAGAAACTTGCCCTGTTGATTCATACCCTTCCTGTTGATAGCTGCTCCAATCTTTAGGGTTGGATCCAATCCACACCATTGGAGAGCCTCCCTGATCTTAGAGGCAGGAACCTCTTCTTCATTCTCAATGTTTGATAATTGAAGTGTTTTTCTTAAATTTCTTGGTGTCAGTTTCACCTTCGTCCCATGAACAGTGGATTTTATCTTGAGACCAGCTGAATCCACTGATGCAGAGGTAAAGAATTCAATCACCTCCTTCTTCAAGATCTTTGATGGTTCAGAAACTAGAAATTCTAATCCAGATTCAGAAATTAGAGTGAAAACCCTTTGAACATCTGTCGGGGCATCCGCAAAGGCCTTGCGCACCAACTCATATCCTTCGTTGACGTTATCTGCAACCTTTGGCGACATTGATCAGACGAGAAATCTTGAGAGAGAAGAGAGAGAGATTGTCGACACAGGGTTTGAGTCTCCAAAACCTTGTAAGCGTGTCGACAGAATAAGTTCTTGACCTATTTATACCTTCTAGGGAAAGAAGATCAAAATTCAGGCAAAAACAGTCTATATGTGTCGACACAGATGGAGTGTGTCGACACAAACTTCTATTGTCTTGACAGCAAGTCTGTCTACTATGTGTCGACACCAATTGTGGATATGTCGACACCTGAGAGACATAGTAGAGCATTAGAAATTCTGTGTCGACTCTTAGGATAAGTGTCGACACAAAATCTGTAAGTGTCGACACCACTATTCTGGTGAAGTCGACACTACATTCCTGGATGAGTCGACTATTTGATTCTTAAGTGTCGACACAAATTCTCTGTGTCGACACATATTCTCTGACTAGTCGACATGACTTCACTGAGTCGACACATTATCACTGAATGTGTCGACACTATTTTACTTAGCCAATTTCTGTTTTTGTCTATACCACTTGATAATCTAATAGCACTTGTAAGTTTGTTGATAAACTAATCAATGGTCAGCATGCCTAATTCAATTTTAAATTTATTGAATTTTGTTTCATCCAGTGGCTTAGTAAATATATCTGCTATTTGACAATCTGTTTTAACAAATTCCAATGAGATGTCTTCTCTTTCTACATGCTCTCTAAGAAAATGGTATTTAATTTCTATATACTTAGTTCTACTGTGAGAAACATGATTATTATCAATAGAAATAGCACTTTTAGAATCACACAATAAAGGTGTTCTACTTACTTGAATACCATAGTCTTTCAACTGATGCTGTATCCACAATAGCTGTGCACAGCAGCTGCCAGCAGCAACATATTCTGACTCAGCTGTGGATATTGCCACACTGGTCTGCTTTTTACTACTCCATGAAATCAATCTTCCTCCCAAGAATTGACAAGTACCTGTTGTACTCTTTCTATCCTCTCTACACCCTGCAAAGTCTGCATTTGAATAACCTGTTAGTAGAAAATCTCTATTCCTAGGGTACCAAAGGCCTAGATTAGGTGTGCCCTTAGGATATCTCAGAATCCTTTTGACTGCAGTATAATGAGATTCTTTAGGACAGGCTTGGTACCTAGCACAGACACATGTAGCATACATAATATCTGGTCTACTAGCAGTGAGATATAGTAGAGAGCCAACTATTCCTCTATACAAAGATTCATCAACAGGTTTACCTACATCATCTTTGCATATAGGCATACTTGTTCCCATAGGAGTTCTCATAGTGGAGGATGACTCCATACCATACTTCTTAATTAATTCTTTGGTGAACTTAGACTGGGATATGGACAGGCCATCATCAGTCTGTCTTACTTGGAGTCCCAAGAAGAACTTAAGTTCCCCCATACTGCTCATCTCAAACTTCCCTTGCATAAGTTTGGCAAACTTTTTACAAAGGTTGTTTTCAGTAGATCCAAAGATTATGTCATCAACATAGATCTGAACTAAGATGATCTTACCTTTGGATTCCCTAAGGAATAGAGTTTTGTCTATTTTTCCTCTTGAGAATTTATTCTCAATAAGGAAAGTAGACAGGGTTTCATACCAAGCCCTTGGGGCTTGCTTTAACCCATACAAAGCTTTCCTAAGCTTATAGACATAATCAGGTTTAAGAGGATCTACAAAACCTGATGGCTGCTCTACATAGACTTCCTCTTTTAAATCACCATTCAGGAATGCTGATTTCACATCCATCTGGTACACTCTGAAGTCTTGATAGGATGCATAGGCAAGGAACATTCTGATTGCCTCCAGCCTTGCTACTGGGGCAAAGGTTTGATCAAAGTCAATCCCTTCTTCCTGCCTGTATCCTTTTGCAACCAATCTTGCTTTATTTTTCACTATTATTCCACTCTCATCCAATTTGTTCCTATAAATCTACTTTGTGCCAATTATGTTGTGGCCTCTTGGTTTAGGAACAAGCTCCCAGACATTGCACCTTCTGAATTGATTCAGCTCCTCTTGCATAGCATCAATCCAGTGCTGGTTTTGGATGGCTTCTTCAAACTTCTTAGGCTCCATTTGAGATAGGAAACTTGAATGCAGGTCTGTGCTTTGATTTCTGCTTCTAGTCTGCACTCCCTGTCTTGGATCACCTATAATCTGATCAGCTGGATGATCTCTTAAATGTCTTGTAGCTGGAGAAAGATTCCTTTCTGGTTGAACATCTCCAGCTCCTTCTTCATGCTGAACCTCTTGGTTTTCATCAGCTTCTATTGAGTCTTGTACTCCCCCTGGACAGTAACCTTCATTTTCCAATGCTCCATCTTCCTTTGATGCTTCAGCAATGGAGAGCTTGTCCATTCTTTTGCTTATACCTGTTGAATCATTTGATGTACAAGACAACTCACAGTTGATTAATCTTGTTTCATCAAACACAACATGTACAGTTTCTTCAACAACTTGAGTAGTCAAGTTGTACATTCTATAGGCCTTACTATTTATGCTGTACCCAACAAATATCCCATCTTGGGATTTGGCAGCAAACTTAGTTAGGTATGACTTGCCATTGTTAAGTATATAACATTTACAACCAAAGATCCTGAAGTAGGATAGATTTGGTTTTCTACCTTTCATAATCTCATAGGGAGTCTTTTTGTGGTTCTTGGTGATAGAAGCCCTATTGATTACATGACATGCAGGGTTAACTGCCTCAGCCCAGAAATATTTTGGGAGAGAGGTGTCACTCAATAGAGTTCTACCAGCTTCAATTAATGTTCTATTCTTTCTTTCAGCAATGTCATTTTGCTGTGGTGTTCTAGGTGAGGAGAACTCTTGGAAAATCCCAAAGTCTTCACATAATTTTGTCATGCTTTCAGATTGAAACTCAGTACCATGGTCACTTCTGATTTTGACCACTGTACTATTCAGTTCATTCTGAATTTGCTTTACAAAACTAAGTAATACACTTGGGGTTTCTGATTTCTGTCTCAGAAAGAACACCCATGTAAATCTAGAATAGTCATCTACCACCACAAAAGTATAGACTTTCCTACCTAGACTATGAACTGGCATAGGACCAAAAAGATCCATATGTAAGAGGTATAGGCACCTCACATAATCCTTGTTTTCAAGGCTTTGAAAGGAGGATTTTGTCTGCTAGCCCTTTTGACAAGCTGAGCATATTTCTCCCTTTATACACTTAACTTGAGGACCATTCCTCACTAACTCTTTGCTAAAGAGTTGGCCAATTGTCTTGTAGTTAAGATGAGCCAATCTCTTGTGCCATTTGACACAATGAGAAGCATTATCATCAGCTACAAGACAGATGGAAGAAGCCTTGTTCTCATATACAAAATTAAGACAATAGACATTTCTCTTCCTATACCCAGTCAATATGATCTTTTGATCACTTGACCTTTTGGTATGACATCCATTCTTAACAAATGAAATGTCATATCCTAAATCACTCAGTTGGCTTATGCTTATTAGATTGTGTTTCAAACCTTTTACATAAGCCACTTGGGTGATAGTAATTAGGTTAGTAGAAATGTTACCAAACCCTTTGATGATTCCTTTTTCAGATCTACCAAAGATCACTTTGGGTCCATCTTTGACAGATGTATACTCCTTCAGCAGCCCCTTTGTTCCAGTCATGTGCCTGGAACAACCACTGTCCAAGTACCATATAGGGGCATGGCCACTTGGACTTTCCTACAACACAGATTTACTTACCCTTAGAACCCAAGTAAGTCTTGGGTCCTTGGTTCAGGTTAGCATTAACAAAGCTACCATTATCTCTTCTAACAGGTAGACTATTGTTCTTTCTAACACTTGTGTTATGCCAGCAGTCTAATGCAAAATGGCCTCTCTTGCCACAGCACCAACATTCAAACTTATTGTATCTAGTTCTAGATACACCCTTGACAGAAGAATTTCTGTCCATTGCTGGTGCTACAGCAGCTTCACCCACTGATTTCTTATAACCATTGAGTTTATGAACATGGATAGGCCTGTTGGCATTTACACCCTTGTTTATCAGAACATTAGTCTTAAAATGACCATGAATATCTTCATGATCATATTGGTTAGAAGGCACTTGCACCTTTCTAAACTTAATAGGGACTGAAAGGTTTAGTGGCTTGACAGGAGCTTTGCCTTTCCTCTTGAATTGGGCTGCCCTGGGGTTACCTTTGAATCCTAATCCTGCCTTACCCTTTTGAGTCACAAATTCATCTTATCAAGGGTAAGACAGACTTTGGCTTAGAGTAACTAGCCACTAACTCCTTTTCTATTCTTAGTCTGGCCTCCAGACTCTTCACTTGATCATTGGTATAATTGATTGCGCCCATCTGAATAATAGTTATATTCTTCAGTTTGGCAATTTCATTTAACTTCTGATCAATTACTTTTTCAAACTCAGTTGCAGCTACCTTTAGATCAGCAATTTCCTGAGCCTGAGATTTAACCAGGTTCTTGCTTTTCTTAAGGGCCTGCAACAAGTCCCCATACTTATCAATCAATTGATAGACATCTCCTTCAGATTCAGATGCATCTACATCACTTGATGCAGATATAGCTGATTCTGCACTTGTACTACAAACAGATTTTATTGAAGGACATAGTACCTTACTAGGACCAGACTGATTCTGGCACATGTCTTCTTCTAATCCTTCCATCAGTCCCATGCACTGATGATCTTCTTGTTCATAGATGGAGTCTAGCAATTGCATGAACTCCTCTTCTTCAGTAGCAGCATACAGTCCAATATATGCTTCAGCTTCAGATTCTGATTCTAAAGTTGATTGATCTGTTAGGCTCTTTTCTTTCTTTGCAACAAAGGATTTTTCCTTCTTGCCCTTTTGATAAGTCTTCTTCTTGTCTGATGACTCCTTTCTCTTATCAGGACAGTCAGCCACTACATGTCCAGGCCTATTGCAACAATAGCAGACAATCTTTGAAGTAGTGGCCTTGCTGGGCTTTGTTCTGCTCTTCTCTTTCCTTGATGACTTTTTTTTCTGATAATAGTCATCAACTTGCTGTGATGAGGAGGGCCTAGACTTCCACTGCTTCTTCTTTAAGAATCTCTGGAATTGCCTTGTAAATGCAGCAAAATCTGCATCTGACTCACAGCTTTCTGAACCCTGATTATCTGAATTTTCAGAACTAACTTCTGCAACTTCCTTAGGAGGAGATGATGGTATCCTCCTATTCTTTCTAGTGGCTTCTGCCTTGAAGTCCACTGTCTTCTCTCTATGCTCTCCTTTTAAATTCTTTTCCTCCTCCTTCCTCACCATAAGTTGCATTTCATAGGATAGCAACTTTCCAAACAAGGTTGGAGGAGAAATCTCTGCCAGTTTAGCCACTTCTCTTATGGCACAGATCTTTGTGTCCCAATCCTTTGTCAAGGATCTTAAGAATTTGTCATTCAGTTCATAGGTATTGAATACTCTTCCATAGGACTTTAACTCATTCACAATTCTATAGAATTTCTTATAGCATTCAGTTATGCTATCAGTTTTTCCTTGTCTAAAACTTTCATATTCCTGGTTGAGCATAGACTTCCTATCCTGTCTTACTTCTTCAGATCCCTCCATGTAGACAATCAAGGTGTCCCACATTTCTTTGGAGGTCTTGCAGTGAATCAGATTCTGAAATGTAGAATCATCTATGACACTCACAATAATATTCTGAGCTCTCTTGTCCATGGTTGCCAAAATGATTTCATCCTTGGTCATTTCAGAATAACTCTTTGGAGTTTGAATATTAGCATCAAGAACTGATACCTTCATTGGAATGAAGGGTCCTTCCTGAACTGTGATGTATATCCTTGGGTCAGATGCTTCCATGAACAATCTGACTTTTTCTTTCCAAATTCCAAAGATTTCCTTCCTGCAGATGGGTAACTTCATTGACATTAACTCCTTGTGATTTTCTCCAGAACCCATCTTCTTGAATCTTGATTCTGCCTTTCAGATCTACCTCAGACTGTTAAGTCCTTTTTGAGGAACCTCCCTCTGATACCACTTGATAGTTTTACTTTCAAGACAACCTAAACACCTAGAGGGGGGGGGGGGGTAAATAGGTTCTAATGCTTGTTAACACTTTTTGGCAGAATTCAATTACAGAATTAAAACACACAACACAACAGTCACAGAAATTTAACCATCATAGATTGCACATTGTTTTATAGTGGTTCCCCATGGTCTGGGTACATCCACTTTCCCCCTTCACCTATCTAGCAGTATGCTAGATTCGGCCAAACTTCCTCTTTACTCAGATCCACAGATCCTACAGCTCAGAACCTGAAAAGGTTCCTACAACTCAGGCTCAACAGCCCTACCTCAGCCTTATCACAAAGCCTACAACTCAGAGAAGAACCTTCTCCTACACTCAGGCAAACAGCCCTACCACTCAGAGATCAACTCTCCTACACTCAGCCTTTATAACACAGGCTTACAACTCAGATCTGTATTGACAGATCCTACAGAAATTAGAAAATAAGTTTTTAATGTCTTGTCTTAGTTAAGAGAGAAAGGAACAAGACAATTCTTGATCAGCTGATGAAATCAACTGAATCTGAGCTTTCTTCAAAGCTTCTTGAATCTGAACTTAGCTGAGTTGATTTCCAAACAGCTTCTTGAGAAACCAATGATGGCTTCCTTCTTCTTCTTCAAGTGGCTGGATCCCTCTCTATCCAACACCTTTGATGATACTTCTGAATTTTTGAAAGAACTCTACTTAGACTGATCCTGAGATCGTCTTCTTAGATCTTCTGATGAAGATCTTCTTTAATGCCTTGCACTTTCTTGAAGAGAGGACTTGTCTCTTAACTGATGTGTTGATTAAGAATTAATTTCCTCTTGTGTGTTGTTTTTTTTCTTCTTCTGAATCTGTCTATTTATAGATCTTCTTCATGGTAACCGGCTGATCCGGTTTCTAACTGACTTCTGACAAGTCTGACAGCTTCAGTTAACCTGTCATAACCCACAGCTGTCAAGTCTTCAAACAGATCCTGTGCCTTAGTCTTGGACAGCAAAGTGTTGAGACAGACTGTCAGAAAGTGTCGAGACCAACTGTCTATATGTGTCGACACAAGTGACTTTGGTGTCGACACAGCCTTTGATGATGTCGACTAGTTTGCCTTTAAGTCGACACTGCTTCTTCAGAACTTCATCTTGAGAATGAGTCGACACAGAGAATTTGTGTCGACTCAACACTTCATCTTTCTTCAGAAAATAACTTGGTCTTGACTTTGCAGTGTGTCGACACAAGTCCTGTGTGTCGATACAGTTGTCGTAGATTCAGAACTCAGTATGTGTCGACTCTGCCTTCAGGTGTCGACATAGTTGAGGTCGACTATCTTTCTGTGAGTTGACACTGCTTCCCAGTGTCGACACAAATGTGGCCGACTATCTTTCTGTGAGTCGACACTGCTTCCCAGTGTCGACACAAATGTGGTCAACTATCTTTCTGTGAGTCGATACTGCTTCCCAGTGTCGACACAAATGTGGTCGACTATCTTTCTGTGAGTCGACACTGCTTCCCAGTGTCGACACAATTGTGGTCTACTATCTTTCTGTGAGTCGACACTGCTTCCCAGTGTCGACACAAATGTGGTCGACTATCTTTCTCTGTGTCGACACAGCTTCCTTCAAGTGTCGACACAATTATTCTGAAGTGTCGACCCAGTTTCTTCAGATGGCGACACATGGACTTAGAATAATTTCCTGTATTCTTTAATACTTCTTCACCTGCACATGTCAACTTAAAATAACATCAAATACACCTTGATGTATATCATTAAGCTAAGTTATGCTTCTTCAAATCAGGTACACATTTTCTAATGTACCCAACAAATACTTAGGGTTTCAGATTTATGTCTCAGAAAGAACACCCAGGAATATCTAGAATAGTCATCTACAACCACAAAAGTGCAGACCTTCCTACCTAGACAATGAACTGGCATATGACCAAAAAGATCTATATGTAAGAGGTATAGACACCTCACTGAATCCTTGTTTTCAAGGCTATGAAAGGAGGATTTTGTCTGCTTGCCCTTTTGACAAGCTGAACATATCCCTTCCTTTATACAATTAACTTGACAACCATTCCTCACTAACTCTTTTCTAAAGAGTTGGCCAATTGTCTTGTAGTTAAGATGGGCCAGCTTCTTGTGCCATTTGACACAATTAGATACTTTCTCATCAGCTACAAGACAAATAGGAGAACCTTTGTTCTCACACACAAAGTCAAGACAATAAACATTTCTTTTTCTATACCCAGTCAATATGACCTTATGATAACTTGACCTTTTGATATGAAATCCATTCTTAACAAATGAAATGTCATATCTTAGATCACTCAGCTGACTTATGCTTATCAGGTTGTGTTTCAAACCTTTTACATAAGCCACTTGAGTGATGGTAATTTGGTTTGAAGAAATGTTACCAAATCCTATGATGAATCCTCTTTCAGATCCACCAAAGATTACTTTAGGCCCATCCTTGATAGGTGAGTACTCCTTCAACAGCCCCTTTGTTCCAGTCATGTGCCTGGAACATCCACTGTCCAAGTACCATATAGGAGCATGACAACTTGGACTTTCCTGCAATACAGAATTACTTTCCCTTAGAACCCAAGTCTGTCTTGGGTCCTTGGTTCAAGTTAGCACCATTCATATCAACTCTACCAGCAGCTCTTCTAACAGGTAGACTGTTGTTCTTCCTGATAGTTGTGTTATGCCAGCAGTCTAAGGAAAAATGGCATGTCTTGCCACAACACCAACATTCATACTTATTGTATCTAGGTCTAGATACATTTTTGGCAGAAAAATTTCTGTTCTGTGCTGGTGCTGCTGCAGCTACACCCACAAATTCTTATAACCATGGGGTTTATGAACATGGACTGACTTATTGACATAAGCACCCTTGTCATTCAGAACTTCAGTCTTATTATGACCTTGAGTATTCTAAAAGTCATACTTGTTAGAAGGCTCATGCACCTTTCTAAAAACTACAGGGACTTTAAAATTCAATGACTGAACAGAGGCTTTGCCCTTTCTCTTGAAATGGGCAGCCCTGGTGTTACCTTTATAGCCTTACCCTTTTGAGCCACAAACTCATCTATTAAGGGTAAGACTGATTTTGGCTTAGAGTAACTAGCCACCAAATCTTTCTCTACTTAAAGTCTGACTTCTAGACTTTTAATTAGATCATTTTTATATGTGATTGTACCCATCTTAATAATAGTAATAGTTTTCAGCTTGGCAATCTCATTCATTTGTTGATCCAATTCTTTCTCTAAACCAGAAGCAGTCATCTTAAGATCTGCAATTTCCTTAGCCTGATTTTTGGCCAGGTTTTTGCTTTTCTTAAGTGCTACAATAAGTCCCTGTATTCATCTATCAACTGATGAATATCTCCTTCAGATTCTGATCCATCCTCATCACTTGATGAAGATGAATCTGACTCTGAACCAGTACTGTAATCAGAAATTCTAGAATTACATTGTACCTTATTGGGACCAGGCTGATCCTGGCACTTGTTGTCTTCTGATTCAGCCATCAGTCCCATGCATTGATGGTCTTCTTGTTCATTGATGGAGTCAAGTAATTGCATAAACTCCTCTTCTTCACTAGCTGCATACAGTCTAATATATGCTTCAGCTTCAGATTCTAACTCTGAGGAGGATTGATCTGTAAGACTCTTCTCCTTCTTAGCAACAAAGGATTTCTCCTTCTTGCCCTTTTGTTGAGTCTTCTTTTTGTCTGCTGACTCCTTCCTCTTTTCTGGACACTCAGCCACCACATGCCCAGGCCTATTGCAGCAATAACAAACAATTTTTGATGTTGTAGTTTTGCTGAGCTTAGACCTGCTCCTTTCCTTTCTTGATGATTTTCTCTTTTGATAGTAGTCATCAACTGGCTGTGATGTGGAGGGCCTTGACTTCCACTGCTTCTTCTTCAATAACCTCTGAAACTGCCTTGTAAAGGCAGCAAAATCTGCATCTGAATCACTGCTATCTGAGTTCTGATTGTCTGAATTCTCTGAGATAACTTCAACAACTTCCTTAGGAGGTGATGGAGACATCCTCCTGCTCTTTCTAGTGGCTTCAACCTTGAAGGCCATTGACTTTTCTCTATGCTCTCCTTATATATTTCTTTCTTCCTCCTTCCTAGCCATTAGTTGCATTTCATATGATAACAACTTTCCAAATAAGGTTGGAGGAGAAATGTCTGCTAGTTTGGCCACTTCTCTAATGGCAAAAATCTTGGTATCCTAATCTTTTGTCAAGGATCTTAGGAATGTCATTCAGCTCATAAGTACAGAAGACCCTTCCATAGGACATCAGTTCATTCACTATCCTATAAAATTTCTTGTAGCATTCAAATATGCTATCAGACTTCTCTTGTCTGAAACTCTAATATTCTTGATTGAGCATAGACTTTCTGTCTTATCTAACTTTTTCAGAACCCTCCTTGTAGACAATCAAAGTGTCCCACATTTCCTTGGAGGTTTTGTAGTGAATCAGATTTTGGAAAGTAGAATCATCTATAGCACTCACGATTATATTCTGAGCTCTTTTATCCATAGTTGCCAGTATAATCTCATCCTTGGTCATTTCAGAAAAATCTTTAGGAGTTCTTTGATTTGCATCTAGAACAGACACATTCATTGGGATATATGGACCTTCTTTTACTGTGATATATATCCTTGGGTCAGAGGCCTCCATAAACAATCTAACCCTTTCTTTCCAGATTCAAAAAATCTCTTTCCTGTAGATGGGTAATTTCATTGACCCAAGTTCCTTGTAATTCTTTCCAGAACCCATTTTCTTGATTCTTGATTCTGCCTTAGGGATCTAACTCAGACTGTTAAGTCCTTCTTTGAGCAACCTCCCTCTGATACCACTTGATAGTTTTACTTTCAAGACTACCTAAACACCTAGAGGGGGGGGGGGATGAATAAGTACTTTTCCTTGATTTAAGTTAAGGAAGAAAATAACTACAGTTCTTTGAGTTAATAAGATATTTCTATAGCTAACACAGCACAACAATCACAATCATACACACATCACAGATTGCACACAGATTTATAGTGGTTCCCCAAGATCTGGGTACATCCACTTTCCCCCTTCACCTATCTAGCAGTATGCTAGAATCGGCCTAACTTCTTCCTTTAGCTCAGAATCCAGAAGGATTCCTACAACTCAGAATGTCTCCACATTCCTACAACTCAGGCTAACAAGCCCTACCTCAGCCTTGCCACAAGGCCTACAACTCAGAGAATACCTTCTCCTACAACTCAGGCATAAACAACCCTACCTCAGCCTTGCCACAAGGCCTATTACTCAAAGAATATCTTCTCCTACAACTCAGGCATAAACAGCCCTACCACTCAGAGAATAAATCTCCTACACTCAGCCTTTATAAAATAGGCTTACAACTCAGATCTATGAATAGATCCTACAGAATTTGATAAGGAATTTTATAATCTCTTACCCCTGTTGAGAGAGAAGGGATAAGAACTTTCTTGATCAGCTTCTTGAAGAGGCTGATGACTGAAATCAACTTGATCTTAACTTTCTTCAAAGCTTCTTGAATCTGAACTTAGTTGGGTTGATTTTCTTTGAATATAACTGACTGACAGCTTCCTTCTTAGACTTCAGAAATAGACTTGAATCTTCTTGACAGATTAGTTCAGTATCTGCTTCTTGAGAGACCTGTGAATGTCTCCTTCTTGACTTCAAATAGTTGGATCTCTCTCTATCCAAACCTCTTGAAGATACTTCTGAATTCTTGATTGAATTCAACTTAGACTGAATCTGAATAGAAAACTACTTCAGAACGTATTCTTAGATCTTCTCAAGAAGATCTTCTTTGTGACTTGTACTTTCCTGATCAGAGATCAATCTCACAATAGGTGTATTAGTTGTGTGTATTATCTTCTCTCCTTTCTTCTTCTGAATCCATCTATTTATAGACTTCATCCATGGTAACCGGCTGATCCGATTTCTAACTAACTTCTGACAAGTCTGACAGCTTCAGTAAACCTGTTGTAACTCACAGCTATCAAGTCTTCAAACAGTTCATGAGCCTTTGTCTCTGTCAGCAAAGCGTCGAGACTGACTGTCATAAAGTGTCAAGACCATCTGTCAATATGTGTCGACACAAGTGACTTAAGTGTTGACACAGCCTTTGGTGATGTCGACAAAGCTGCCTTGATGTCGACACAACTTCTTGACACTGCATCTTGAGAATGTGTCGACACTGATTATTTGTGTCGACACAAACACTTCACCATTCATCAGCAATCAACTTGGTCTAGACTCAGCTGTGTGTCGACACAGTTGATGTAGACTCAGAACATAGCGTGTGTCGACACTGCCTAAAGGTGTCGACACAGTTGTTGTCGACTATACCTCCGTGTGTCGACACAGCCTCCCGGTGTCGACACATTTGATGTCGACTATAATCTTCTGTGTGTCGACACTTCCTCCCGGTGGTGACACAAACTCACTGAAGTGTCGACACAGCCATTTCCAAGTGTCGACACAATCTTACTGAAGTGTCGACACTACTTCCTCAGGTGTCGACATATGGACTTAGAATCTTTTTCCTGCATTCTAGCACATTCTTAACCTGCACATATAAACTCAAAATAACATCAAATATACCTTGATGTATATCATTGAGCTAAGTGAGGCTTCTCCAAATAAGGTACACATTTTCCAATGTACCCAACATATTCATATCCTTCTAGCCTAACAGGTATTTTAGTCTCTTGTGGTCAGTATAAATATCGACCTTTATGCCGTACAAATAATGCCTCCACAGCTTGAGAGCAAAAATCACGACCGCTAACTCCAAGTCGTGGACCAGATAATTTCTCTCATGCACTTTCAGCTAACGCGAGCCATAAGCTATAACACTTCCATGTTGCAGCAGCACGCAACCCAAACCACTGCCCGAAGCATCGCTGTAGATCTCAAAGGCTTCAGTCCCACTCGTCGAACTTAGCACTTGCGCCGAGGTCAACCGACCCTTCAACACTTCAAAAGCTTGCGCGCACTCCTGCGTCCAAACAAACTTCTAATCTTTCCTTGTCAAAGCCATGAGAGGTAACGCTATCCGCGAGAAGTTCTCTACGAAGCGCCTGTAATAGCCGGCAAGCCCCAGAAAACTCAAGATTTCCGCTACCGTAGACAACACAGGCCACTCCCGTATTGCAACTATCTTCACCGGATCCACCGCAATCCCTTCACCACTGACTATATGACCAAGGAACACTTCTGAGTGCAACTAAAACTCGCATTTGGAGAACTTTGCGTATAGCTCGTTCCTCCTCAGCGTCTCCAAAACAAAATGCAGATACTTGAAGTGATCCTCTTCACACTGCAAGTACACCAATATGTCATTGATAAAGACGATCACAAAGCGGTCTAAGTACTCCCTGAACGTTCTGTTCATCAGATCCATGAACACTGATGGCGCATTAGTCAGCCCAAATGGCATGACCGTAAACTCGAAATGCCCATATCTCGTGCTGAACGCTGTCTTCGGGATATCGCTTTCCCTTATTCTCAGCTGATAGTAACCGGACTTAAGATCCAATTTTGAGTGCACCGATGACCCGACTAACTGATCAAACAGATCATCAATCCTTGGGATCGGGTACTTGTTTTTTCCGTTAACTTATTCAGTTCTCTATGGTCGATACAGAGCCGAAAACTTCCGTCCTTCTTCTTAACGAAAAGGACCGGTGCGCTCCAAGGTGACGAACTTGGACGCACATAACCTTGCTCCAACAAATCTTCAAGTTGAACATTTAGCTCCGCCATTTACTTAGGCGCCAACCTATAAGGAGAGCGTGTCACAACCCGCATTTTCTCAACAATTAAATCATATTAGAGCAAGATAAAATATGTGTCATGATGCAACGTCGTGCAGGGGATAACTGCACACGTTCAGGAAAAACTCCAAACTCCCTATCTTTGAAGAAAAAACATAATTTAATATGGAAGAAAACTAGTTAAATTTGATGGCCGTATCCCTCGGCACAGTGGATCAGCTAGTCCACAATTAAAAATATATTTATACGCAAAGGAAAATACTTTGGTTAAGTTGATATTCTAAATGAGCATAAGTGTCCCCAAGGGACGACTCATGGAATGCACGACTCTAAAATTTAATATAGTATCAAAATAGCCTTTACGTTACTTGGGAAAGTAGTGCTTTAGTTTTATAAACTTGACGTGCATGAGGTACATATAGTAATGCTTTTAGGGTTTAAAATACCTAACATGCAACCTAGCATAAATCATTCCCAGAAAGCAAGTGAACAACCTCCAAATAGGCAAAAATAGCTGTTTCAGTTCATACCCAGCATCACAAGTAAGCAACCAGTGGGCATCAACAACCTGACACAAACCCACTAGTCAGCATGCATGTCTATACAGAAAGAATAAACTACCTCACAAGGATGAGGAACAGAAATCTCAGCTACCCAGGAGGCCACAAGCAAGCTCCACAAGAAAACTAGCCGCTCAACTTGCTACTGCTCTGAACCTGAGGCATTCAAAGAAGGAACACCTCAGCAAGAATAAAATCAAAAGAAGTGGAGCATTAGCTTCATGAATAAATAAAAAAGGGTTTACCAACCCGACAACAAAATGCTATCAGTAGAAGAAAAGGCATGACAGTAAGAAAAGAACACTGTCTAAAGAGCAATAATAAAATAAAAAAACACACACAAAGTGTGAGTACAATAGCAACATGCTCTGCAAAAGAAAAGAACCTGCAGCAACAACATGACATATTTATACCAACAAAAATAGCCATAAGAAAGGAAAGGAACTAACAGTCCTAATCTTTGTGAATTATTGTCCGTGGTGAAAACCTTGGGTCGGAGTGGGCGGCACAGCCCTCCCCAACAACCAGACCCAAAAACACTCCAAGGTGAAAACAATCGGTAGCAGCTATTGGGTCCACACACCTAACCATACCAGCCCAACACGGCCTAGGTGGTGGTTGCCACAACTCAACACACACAATTCACCCCTTACAGAGCCCACAAAACCACACAACCTGCCATAATCCATGAGTCGGTATCCAAGCAAAACTAGATGAACACCCAACACCCTCCTAGGGAAAAGCAACACTAACAAACCTAAGAAAACACACCAAACCAAGGAAAAAGCATCGAGTCCACTCGACGCGGCGTTGAGTGAGCTCCACACACCCAACGCCAAACCTGACGCGGCGTTGAGTGAGCTTCACTCACTCAGCGCCAAACACTAGCCAGGGACGGTGTCGAGTCCGCTCGACGCGGCGTTGAGTGAGCTCCACTCACTCAACGCCAAACATGACGCAGCATTGAGTGAGCTTCACTCACTCAACGCCAAACACTAGCCAGGGACGGCGTCGAGTCCACTCGACGCGGAGTTGAGTGAGCTCCACTCACTCAACACCAAATGACTTAGCCGCAAAACCTTCACTGGATGATGGCGTTGAGTGAGCTCGACTCACTCAACACTGTCAACGCTTTTCTACTTAGCCGCAGAAACTAACTTCTGCGTTGAGTGAGTTCACCACACTCAACGCCAAAAATCCTAACAGCCAAGGCGTTGAGTGAGGTCCACTCACTCAACGCTTTTGACTTAGAATAAATTTGAATTTTAAAAACTAAAACCTCTGCCTAAGCTCACTCAATGCTTGGAAACAGAGAGTTGGAAATTTAATTCCAACTCTCTCTCCTCCCCTTTCTACTTGGCAACAGCAGCCATCTGACTTATACTACAACTAAATACAGCCATACCCAACCTCCAGCTACCAACTGGACCCCAAACTGAGAATAAAGAGAGAGAGAGATTAGCCAAATTCTTAGACAACCTGAACCGGACATGGCTGAAGTAAAGAAACACTGCTGCACTAACTCCTAGAAGCAAAAACAGAGCTAATTACTGCAAATTAACAAAGTAAAAAGGGGTCAAATTGACAAGGTCAAGGAGCCACTTGCCTCACCGCCAAGATGCAGCAGCTGCAACCAGAAATCTGGCTTTGGCGGCAAGATCGGCCACCTACGAGTCAAAAACAGAGCTTTTAGAGAAAAAGAAGAGAACCCGAAAACCCTAACTCCTAGAAACAGCCCTAGGATAAGCATAACTTACCTAGGAAGAAAGATCTAGACGAGAGCAAGCCAAATCTGCAAACACACGAGGAAACCGAGCTTAAATCCTCCAGCAATCGCCGGCCAAAGCTCCAACACCTCCGCCTCCCGTTCAACCCACTGAAAGCTAGCAGCAGCTCGGTAAATGGGGAAACATGGGGAAGAAGCAGCTGGTACTAAATATAAATCCTCTCACTAACTCATCCTATAGCTAATAAAATAATAAGCATAAGCAAACAATCGGCCACTAGCTGAACCGACTTAGCCAACCAAGCTTATAAATATATAACTACTACTATACAGCAAAATCATTAGCTTCAACACTAATATAATAACTGCAACCAAGCTCTTCATTATATACATAATTCTGTACAGCATAAACTATCAGCTAGTTATCTAAACATATATATATCTATACATGAAATGAAAACAGCTAAACACTTAGCCTAAAAACAGGGCACCAGCCCTACCAAGCTCGGCAACTAAAGGCCATGCACATCAAAAGCAACAACTACTAGCTAATAAGCAAACGTCGAAACGACGCGAAATCAAACGATCTCGGATTTCGACAAAACTCGCACCGTAGCTAAACACCCAAGCTACGAAAATAACAACGAAGTCGAAAACAACATCCGACGATCAAACACTCGGGCAAACACCTCCCAAGCCAAAGTACAAGCATTCCCTGAGAGGCTCAGCCGAGTCACAAAAACAGACTCCGGCTAGCTGGGGAATCTTGCAAACATGCTACAAATAGGCCACTCAAGGAACCTAAAGAGCTAAGACCACGCTCTAATAATGGCAAAAGTCCATAAACGCGGCATTGTAACGCAAAACAACGATCAAACAAAACACAGGAAAACTAGGGGCGTTACAAAGCGTGACACAGGTTTGGAACCTGGCACTAGCTCAATCGTGAAGTCGATCTCCCGCTAGGGTGGTGCTACGGTAAGATTGTCCGAGAACACGCCAGGGTACTCGCACACTACTGGGATGCTACCCAAATTCGGCTTAGGCTTCGCAGCCACCACTAGTGTGAAGAACAGCTCTGCACTAGCACGAACTGCCTTGACAACCTTAAGAGCAGACATTAAGGTCTTGCTCGTCCCCTTCAAACCCACAAAATTTGTCTCCCGATCAGTTCCCAACTTGACTTCCTTACGATTGCAATCTATGAATGCCTTCTACTCCGAAAGCCAGTCCATACCAAAAATGACGTTGAACTCTACTAGCGACAGTAATGACACTAGTAAGTCGAACTCCTGACTCCCAATACGAATCTTTACGGCACAAACTCTGTCCGCGCGCATAGAACACCCATTCGGAAACCACACGTCCAATTTGTCCTTTGCCATCGAAGAAGGAACTCCGATGCGCGATATGAAACCTTCAGACAAAAAGGAGTGCGAAGCTCCCGTATCGAAGAGTGCTCTCGCTGGATTATCACAAATCAGAACAAAGCCTATACAAACAGTAATAAGCTAAAAAGCACAAGGTAACAGTATTTAAAGCTAAATTGCTATAAATTTAAACCGTACCTGTCACCAAATCCGCTTATTTGATGGCCTCCTACTGGCCAAGATTGTAGACTCTTTATTGAGTCGGAGCATAATGGGATGCGGTTGACTCCACCGCCTTGCCCTTTTTCTCGTAAGTTGCTCCCTGCTTCCTCTCGGAATTTGGACGTCCACTCCAACAGTCACGGGCAAAATGCCCCGGCTTCCCACAAGTAAAGCAAGCGCCCGGGGTCCGGCTTGTAGTTGCCCCCGAAGCACCAAAAGAAGGGGCTGGACCCGAAGTCCTAGCCTTCTTAAAGAACTTACGATAACCAGACTTCGAGGTAGTCGACACCTTAAAATCTGTCTTCTTAACAATGGAGTCTTTCTTTGCCTGCACATTCTTCATGTCTTTCTCCAAAGACCGGGCCGTATTGAATAGGGTCAAGAAGCCCTACATCATCGGCCCCGAGAGCAGTAGTCTTAAGTCATCCCTCAGACCTTCATAGAATCAGTTTGTCTTTCGCTCCTCATTAGCGAATGTAGCACTTGTATACCGACCCAAACGTATAAATTCATGGAGGTACTCATCCACAATATTCTCTCCCTGCACTAACTTCTGAAACTCATTCTCCAATGCAATCCTCTGAGCCAAGGGGAGGTATCGAGCCAAGAATAGTCTCGAGAATTCTTCTATCGAGACGTCAGTAAGTTGTCTACCTCTCAAATGGTGTAACTCCAAACCTTCCCACCACAGTCTTGCGTCGCCATCCAATAAGAAAGTGGCAATAGTGGTCTTCTGCCACTCTTCCGTCTCTATAGCTATCAAGACTCTCTTAACTCTGGAGAGCTGATCCTCCGCTTGGGTTGGGGTTCCCGTCCCCGAGAAAACTGGAGGATTAAAGCCCATAACGTGTTTGAGCTGTTTCTCTGTTGCTCTCCTAGGCATTACTGGCTCTACCACAAGCTGCTCCACTCTCCTTGGCTCCGCCGCTTGGAGCGATACTTGCTTCACAGCAGGTGTAGGCTGTTGCATCTGCCTCGCAGGCTGTGCATTAATCATCGCAAACACTGCTTCGGCTACCAATCGTATGGTCTCAGCCGAAGGATGTGTTGTCGGCGCATCGTTTGGTGCGCTACTTGCCTCAGAAACTGGACGTTCTGACGGCCCTGCACCACTCCTGATCACATATAGTCGTATAAAACACAATTAAGCGACCAAACAATATTGCAAAAAGCAATTATAGGAACACCTAGGTTCCTCAAACATGTGTATTTTCATTCCTAAGTAGACATTCATGGGTTCTTTTCATGTTATAACGATGATGCACACACATGTGCTCACCACCCCTTAAAGTGAATTCATTTACGAATTCATTTAAGCCTGACCGAAATCGGTAGTCTGATACCAAATTATAACACCCTATCCGTCACATAGCATATAGCAGTAGGTCCAGCCGGGGCCCGATGCCATATACCACAGACAGACCGAAGGGTTACTCACTGAAACCATTCTTCCAATCGTAACGTCCTACACAGAGCAGCTAACGAAAGAAATTTATTAAGTTGCAAGAAAAAAGAACCCAACCACAAGCATGAATGTCCACTATCGAAACCAAACAGGAATGAAACCACAAAGTACCACATAGTACCGGCCTTATGGCCTTACAAGAGTTCACTAAATTTAAAACAGTGTCTTCCATACTTTGGCTCGAAGGCCAGTCACACATGAATTAAACAAGTAAACAAAATAAGGCCTTCAAGGGCCAGCTCAGCAACAAGGGCTTTGGCCCGCTATTTGCCACTCGGCTCCGCAGCACCTGCAAGAATAATTCACCACAACGGTGGCAAACAAAAGTAATGCTCAGCTAAAGCTGACCAAATTATAACGATCCCGCCCCCAAACTTGGGGTGGTGATGCTCCTTCCCTACACTTATTAGCATAATAAGCATTATAGTGAATAATCACAACATCACAGGTGCAGGCACACACGGTCGCACACCCCGTGCTCTCAGGGCACTAACCCAGTGAACCCGGTCAAAACCGCAGTCTCAACACCGTGCCTTGGACGACAATACACGTGAGCATTTTAGTCTTTCCGGCCTAAGACTAAGACACTCCATCTATGCCAACGGTAAGTACCATGTACTTTAGGTCTCTTTAACAGAACAACACAGAGCGGGTACGGTTCCGCCTAACCCGTTGCTCACACCGCAACGTCAATTTAAGCCATATGCACGGGTCAAGCCTCCCCGAGTCCCAAAACGATCAAACATGCACATAACCCAGTTATGTTTAAGGCTGGCTCCCAGGACACCAAGTTGACAGAAATGTGTTTCCGCCCAGTTTTCTGGGTGCACCTTGGAGTTAATCCCCAAGAATCCCTATTGCAATCTATCGTGTAGAAAACCCGAAAACAACCAAATATACGGAGCCTTCTCCGGCTAATCATGCACAATGAAACATCACCGATCCAGACCAACTTGTCCAGGTAGGCTTCACACACCATGACTATGTATGTAACGCCCCAAAATGTTGTAGGAGCGACAGGGATCGCTTTTGGCCAAGGCAGTTTTTTTGAGCAGGTGACACGGGTCCCGACACGGCCGTGTCGGAGGCTGTGTCGGCCGTGTCGAGCTGGCCGTGTCGTCGACCATATTAAGGTCGACAATCGTCGGGTATGGAACACGGCCAGGCACACGGCCGTGTCCCAGGCCGTGTAGCATCGGGTCGTGTCGAACTTTCTGAGGTATTGCACACGGGGCATGACACGGGTCTATACACGGCCGTGTCCCAGGTGACACGAGCGTGTCAGGGGCCGTGTCAGAGGCCGTGTACTCCTCTGACTGAAAATATTGAAAACGGGTGCCGTGACAAGGGTCACGACACGACCGTGTGGAGCGAAACACGGCCGTGTCGAAGGCCGTGTTAGGAGCCGTGTGCTGGTTTTCGAATCGATCGAGACGGCGAATGGCTAACACGGCCATGCACACGGCCGTGTTGCAACCCGTGTTCGGCCCAGATTTTCTAATTTGGGTTCCGATCGTGGCCGTTCGTTCTTTTCCTTGGAAGATCCAACGGTGGGGGGCCTCCCTGGGCGGTTTAAGTCCGGGAATAGGGTTCCAAACCCTCATTTCCCATTTTCTTTTATCTCTCTAAGTTCTAGAGAGAAGGGAGAGCAAGGAGGCCAAGTTCTGGCTGCCGGCGAAGCTTCGGAGGTCCGTTTCGCGAGCGGAGTTCAGATCCGCGAAGGTGGGAGCGTTGCGGTGGTGTTCAACCGAGCAAATCTTCTCCATGGCTAGGAAGAGGGAACGGAAGGTAACGACACTTCTCCTCTCGGTTTTTAGGATTTAGGATGCATGAATAGCATCCCCTTCCTTTCGTATTTCGAGCGCCGAATCTATCAAATGAGAGGGATTCGTGTAGCGGTTCAAGAGGAACCTCCGGGTTGAGTATTTTCATCCCGGCATGCTTGCATTAGAGATCCGCTCCGTTAGCGGATTAGGCATTGTGGGTGAAGCCGTGGTCGCGACCGATAGTCCGAACAGGTGATGTTGCATAGCGAGCTTCGGTAGAAAATCCGTTGCGGCAATACGCCGTTGTATGTATGCGTTTTCCCCCTTGTATTTGAGTGAGTACTCGTAGTCGGAACCGGACGAGGTTAGCTCCGCTTTGTGCGGTAGATGGTTTCCTTGGAGCACGGGAAAGACACGGTGCGAGTGGTAATTGGGGTGGGGAAACCTTGTTTTGTGCTGTGCAAAGGTGCGGCTAGGTCTCCGTGGTCGGCTGGCTATCCCGTGACGCGCAAGTCATGTGGGGAAAGTGTCCCGGCGAGACTAGCCCTTGTGTGAGACTGACGAGAATGCCGAGCGGAGGGCAAGCCCGGGCAATGTGGCCATGAGCGGGTGGGGTACAACAAGGCTTCTTAGAATCGGTCAGTGTGAGACGGAACCCTGACGTGCGACGTCAGATTATGCAGGCAAGCCCGGGGTTTAAGACCCATGTGCGGGTGGGGCCATTGCAAGGTTTCGTGTGACGGCCTGTGTGCCATTGGGGACATGGTGTTTCCCTTTTGTTTGTGGCTTTAAGCCAATGGGGAAATGGAAGTACCCAATGTTTGATGTTGTGCTAGATGCATACGAGCTAGGGTGCCTTGAGTGAAACCCGGGTTGCATTCATGTTGCATAGTAGGCCCCTTTTACTTTGTACAAAACATAGAGAACATGTATGTTGTATGAGACATCCAAGCATGTTTTATCGCTTTAATATATATGCTCTTTTGGTATACGAAGTGTTAACTTGCAGGTGGAGTGGTACCCCGAGGTCCGTTAGGGACGACCGGGAGGAGATGTGTTTGTTACACAGTAGAGGTCAGCCTTTGCTGACCCACGTTACTTCAAATCCTTTCAGGGCAAGGATCGCATGCAGGAGCTAGCGCGCCGGGCGAAAAGCCCTAAGCCTCATGAAGTGTTGATGTGCTTGGCTAGTTTCTTTTCCTTGTTTTGTTGATGTTGTTTGATCATGTCCGGCTTGCATGCCGAGGTAGCATAGGGGTGCTTGGCACTTTTATATTTTTGGACTTATATTGTGTAAGGCCTTAAGGCCATTTCGATACTCTATTGTTAGTGGATAACTTCTGTCTTTTAGTTTTATGTTTCCGCTGTGTTTGTATGGAGTTTTGAGTTTGGGTAGTTTCATATCATCTTTTAATACTAAAGCTGTGGTGTCCGTATGTTGTGGGGCCCCGGCCGGACCCATATTATATGGTCTTTACAGGGGAGGTGTTATAATTTGGTATCAGAGGGAGGTTCGCGTTCCAAGGAGAAGTTTCGCGGTCGAAATTATAAGTCGAGTCGCGTATTAGAAGTTATCCACATAGGAGTATCGCGGGACCATGAGTGTCCTTGTGTTCGAGTCTTGCGATTAGAGGCTAATTTGTGTTTTCTTGCTTGTGTTTAGAGTGCAAGCAACGAGGCTGGGACCTCGAGGCCAAGAGAAGAGCTCTCGGCAAGTAGTGCGACTGCGCAAGGTCCGCTAGGGATGGGGGTCACACCGGCCGACTTCTGCCGCATGCTTGCAGAAGCGATGGTGGCGGACCAAGCTGCTGCGACAGCACAGGTAGCAGCTCCCGTTGCTCAGGTAGCAACTCCTGCTACCCCGGTCACAGCAGCGACCGTGCAGGTTGAGGAGGCCAGGCGGGCGGAGCCGCAGGCCGAGAGAGTGGTTGTCGGGCATAGGGACCGGCAAATGAAGTACTTTTTAAGTTTCCACCCTCCAACCTTCAAGGGAATCGGCACGCCCACAGATGCAGAGGATTGGTGGGCTAGGATTCAGGAGCTTCTGAGGGCGGCAGAGGCGCCAGATGAGAAAAAGGCAGAGTTTGCAGCCTTTATGTTGGAGGGAGATGCCAAGTTATGGTGGGTGAGCCACAGTGGTCGGCAGTTCCCAGGACGCACACCGTCCATCGAGGAATTTGGGGATGCCTTCCTGAAGAAGTACATACCCGCCTCAACAAGGTTAGCCCTCCAGAGGCAGTTTCTACATCTTGTGCAGCGAGACAAGACAGTGGATGAGTATGTTCAGGAATTTACTCGATTGGGTCGTTATGCGGGGACGACCATGGCGGACGATGAAGAGAGGGACAATCTCTTCTACCATGGATTGAGGGAGAATCTAAGACAACCCCTCATATCGATGAAGCGTGCGGGCTTCAACGAATTGGTGGAGGCGGCCCGAATTTTGGAGAGCGATATGGAGCGATCCCAGCGCCGAAAGGGTTTCACACCCAAGCAGGGGGAAGAGAAGAAGTCGGCTCAGTCCCATGGAAAGGCGGAAGGGAGCCGATGGAAGAAGAAGCCTTCCCCGTTTAAGTCGGGCGAGAAAAGTAACTGGACGTCCGGAGGGTCACGCTCTAAGGGTCCGCAGACGTGTTACAGTTGTGGCAAGCCAGGCCATATAGCAAGATTTTGTACCCAAGGGGGCGCTTAGCAAGAGCCAAGGCAGGAGCAGACTGTGCGCTCCGGCCCCAGTGCCGCGGAGAAAGGGAAGATAGCGGAGTCGAGTGCTTCCCGGTTTCAACTAGTGCAGCCAAGGGCCTACAACCTTGGGCAGCAGGATGCAATCCGTCAACCCGATGTGGTGACAGGTACGAGAATTCAACCTGCACCTTAGATCTCTTCCTTTCAAGCCTTTTTATGTTTGTTGCATGTGTGTAGGCTTTGTAGTGGTATCAGGGTACCCCGCTAGGGTACTTTTCGATACGGGAGCGTCGCACTCCTTCCTTGCGGAAAGTTTCATCCGGAGGATTGGAGTTGAGTCCTTCTCAACGGACTCAGAGTTGAAGGTGCGCATGCCCAATGGGTCGTCTATGACTACCAGGGCTAGAGGCCGGATTTGTTGGAGACTTGGGGGGGTCGACTTCGTGTTGGTAGCGGCAATCTTGCCATTGTTCGAGTTCGATGTGATCTTGGGGATGGACTGGCTAGCGGAGCAGCGTGCCAGTATCGACTGCTTGTCCAAGGTGGTAACCCTAAGGGGCGTGGGGCAAGCGGAAGTCAAGTTTGAGGGCCTGCATGGAGTGGCCTGTTCCCTAGTTTCGGCACTTCAACTAGTGCGAGCTGTTAACCAGGGAGGTGTAGCTCTAGTAGCGTTGTTGGAGGTTAGCCTTTCCAGGCTGTCTCTTGGGGAAGTGCCCGTGGTGGCGGAGTTTGGAGATGTTTTTCCCGAGGAGCTACCGGGAGCACCTCCTCGGCGGGAGATTGATTTCTCCATCGAGTTAGTGCCCGAGGCTAGACCGGTGTCGCGTCCACCATTTAGGATGGCACCAAAGGAGTTGGCCGAGCTCAAGGTTCAGTTGCAGGAGCTTTTGGAGCAAGGGTATATCAGACCCAGCTCTTCACCGTGGAGTGCGCCGGTGTTATTTGTAAAGAAAAAGGATGGTAGTATGCGTTTGTGCATAGACTACCGAGAGTTGACCATATTGACAATCAAGAATAAGTATCCGATTCCTCGGATAGACGATCTCTTCGACCAGTTGGTGGGGTCGGTGGTGTACTCCAAGTTGGACCTGAAGTCCGGGTATTATCAGTTGCGGATTCGTGACGAAGACATAGCCAAGACAGCGTTTGGTACGAGATATGGTCATTTTGAGTTCTCGGTGATGCCGTTCGGGTTGACGAACGCGCCGTCCGTGTTCATGGACTTGATGAACCGAGTGTTTCGCGAATACTTGGACAGGTTCGTCGTCGTTTTTATTGATGACATTTTGGTGTATTCCAAGTCGGAAGCGGAGCACGAGGTGCACTTGAGGACAGTGTTGCAAGTATTGAGAGAGAACCAGCTCTATGTGAAGTTCTCCAAGTGCGAGTTTTTGTTGGAGAAGGTGGCATTTTTAGGCCATGTGATTAGTGGGGATGGGGTGGCGGTAGATCCAACGAAAGTGGAAGCCATCAGAGATTGGCCAGTTTTGAGGACTGTGGCGGAAGTCCGGAGCTTTCTTGGACTAGCCGGGTACTATCGAAGGTTTGTGAAAAACTTTTCGCGGATAGCTCTACCCCTCACTTCGCTAACTCGCAAGGATCAGAAGTTCGTGTGGACTCAAGAGTGCAGTCAGGCGTTTGAAACCCTGAAGGAGAGGCTGATGATGGCACCGATCCTAAGTCTACCAAAGGGGACCGAAGGATTTCAGATTTTCAGCGACGCATCCGGATGCGGTTTAGGGTGCGTGTTGGTGTAGCACGGCAGTGTGATAGCTTTTGGGTTGAGGCAGCTGAAGCCTCATGAGAGAAATTACCCCGTCCATGATCTGGAATTGGCGGCGGTAATTTTTGTTTTGAAGCTGTGGAGGCACTACGTTTACGGTGCGAAGGTGGAGATCTTCACGGACCACAAGAGCCTGAAGTATCTCCTGGATCAGAAGGACCTAAATATGCGGCAGCGCAGGTGGGTCGAGTTCCTTGGGGACTACGAGGTGGCGATTCAGTACATGCTAGGAAAAGCTAATGTGGTGGCGGATGCTTTGAGTAGGAAATACTCGGGGCAAGGAAGTTGGATTGAAGCTCACGATGAGCGGTTAAGGCGGGACTGGGAGTCCCTTGGTTTGGAATGTGTGGCAAGAGGCGAGTCTAGCGTGGCTCGGATAAACTGGATTGAGATGCAGAATGACTTATGCGATCGTATTCGGGAAGCGACCCGTGTAGATGAGGAGTTCCAACCCTTCGTGGAGGAAGCTCTTAATGGCGAGGGTAGCGCCTGGGAGATGGTTGATGGGGTTCTGAGGAAGGGCGGAAGAATTTGTGTACCGCAAGTTCGGCAAGCTCCGCGAGGAGTTGATGTTTGAGGCCCACTTCACCAAGTACTCCATTCACCCGGGTAGTACAAAGATGTACTTGGACTTGAAGAAGTCCTATTGGTGGCCTGGGATGAAGCGGGACGTAGCTTTGTGTGTGAGTCGGTGCCAAACTTGTGCCTTGGTGAAGGCCGAGTGTCAGAAGCCGGGCGGGTTCTTGAAGCCTCTTCCAATCTCCGAATGGAAATTTGATGACATCTCCATGGATTTTGTGCATGAGTTGCCTAGATCGCAGCAGGGTAATGATGCCATTTGGGTGATTGTAGACCGCTTGACCAAAGTGGCACATTTCATCCCAAACCGGAAGGAGGACGGTGTGGAAAAGTTGGTGGAGTTGTACGTCCGCAATATTGTGCGACTTCATGGGATTCCGAAGAGTATAGTCAGCGACCAGGATGGACGTTTCACGGCTAAGGATTGGCGGTGGTGCAGAAGAGCTTTGGCACAAAACTCAAGTTCAGTACGGCTTTTCATCCTCAAACCGATGGGCAAACTGAGAGAACGAACCGTACTTTGGAAGATATGCTAAGGATGTGTACTCTCGACTTCGGCAAGAAGTGGGAGGATCACCTCTTCATGGTGAAGTTTGCGTATAACAATAGCTACCAAGCTAGTATCAAGGTGGCGCCATATGAAGCTCTTTATGGGAGGCGGTGTCGAACACCGATGTCTTGGACAGAGGCGGGAGACACAAAGCTTTTGGGGAAAGAAGTGGTAGCCGATGCTAGTGAGCTAGTGCGGACCATCCAAGAGCGCATGAAGGTGGCTCAAGATCGGCAGTCGAAGTATTTCAATGCTCGCCACAGACATGTGGAATTCGCGGTGGGCGACTGGGTGTATCTTAAGATCAAGCCGTTCAAAGGCGTTTCACGAATTCGCCGACTCAAGAAGCTGAGTCCGAGATTTTTGGGACCATTCAAGGTCATCGAGCGAGTGGGGGAGGCAGCGTACCGGTTGGCGTTGTCCGCGGAGCTAAGTGGATTGCATGACGTTTTTCACGTCTCCGTTTTGAGGAAAGCCTTGTTAGAGGCCAGCGTGGTGATTGAACCGGCGGCGGTGCCGGTAGAGGAAGACTTGAGGACGCGAGTACGTCCTGTCGGGATAGAAGATTCGGAGGTTCGGCAACTGCGGAATAAGGAGGTCCGACTCGTAAAGGTCCGTTGGGACAATTGTGGCTGCGAGGAGCTCTCATGGGAGCGAGAGCAGGCCATGCTGGAGGAGTACCCCGAGCTTTTCTCCTCAGGTATCGTCTAGAATTTGTGTTCTTTCCATGTTTTAAATTTCGGGACGAAATTCTTTTAAGGGGGGGGGGGGGGGGGAATTGTAACACCCCAAAATGTTGTAGGAGCGACGGGGATCGCTTTTGGCCAAGGCAGTTTTTTTGAGCAGGTGACACGGGTCCCGACACGGCCGTGTCGGAGGCCGTGTCGGCCGTTTCGGCCGTGTCGAGCTGGCCGTGTCGTCGACCATGTTAAGGTCGACGATCGTCGGGTATGGAACACGGCCAGGCACACGGCCGTGTCCCAGGCCGTGTAGCATCGGGTCGTGTCGAACTTTTTGAGGTATTGCACACGGGGCATGATACGGGTCTGTACACGGCCGTGTCCCAGGTGACACGGGCATGTCAGGGGCCGTGTCAGAGGCTGTGTACTCCTCTGACTGAAAATGTTGAAAACGGGTGCCGTGACACGGGTCACGACACGGCCGTGTGGAGCGAGACACGGTCGTGTCGAAGGCCGTGTCAGGAGCCGTGTGCTGGTTTTCGAATCGATCGAGACGGCGAATGGCTAACACGGCCATGCACACGGCCGTGTTGCAACCCGTGTTCGGCCCAGATTTTCTAATTTGGGTTCCGATCGTGGCCGTTCGTTCTTTTCCTTGGAAGATCCAATGGTGGGGGGCCTCCCTAGGCGGTTTAAGGCCGGGAATAGGGTTCCAAACCCTCATTTTCCATTTTCTTTGATCTCTCTAAGTTCTAGAGAGAAGGGAGAGCAAGGAGGCCAAGTTCCGGCCGCCGGCGAAGCTTCGGAGGTCCGTTTCGCGAGCGGAGTTCAGATCCGCGAAGGTGGGAGCGTTGCGGTGGTGTTCAACCGAGCAAATCTTCTCCATGGCTAGGAAGAGGGGACGGAAGGTAACGACACTTCTCCTCTTGGTTTTTAGGATTTAGGATGCATGAATAGCATCCCCTTCCTTTCGTATTTCGAGCGCCGAATCTCTCAAATGAGAGGGATTCGTGTAGCGGTTCAAGAGGAACCTCCGGGTTGAGTATGTGCATCCCGGCATGCTTGCATTAGAGATCCGCTCCATTAGCGGATTAGGCATTGTGGGTGAAGCCGTGGTCGCGACTGATAGTCCGACCCGGTGATGTTGCATAGCGAGCTTCGGTAGAAAATCCGTTGCGGCAATACGCCGTTGTATGTATGCGTTTTCCCCCTTGTATTTGAGTGAGTACTCGTAGTCGGAACCGGACGAGGTTAGCTCCGCTTTGTGCGGTAGATGGTTTCCTTGGAGCACGGGAAAGACACGGTGCGAGTGGTAATTGGGGTGGGGAAACCTTGTTTTGTGCTGTGCAAAGGTGCGGCTAGGTCTCCGTGGTCGGCTGGCTATCCCGTGACGCGCAAGTCATGTGGGGAAAGTGTCCCGACGAGACTAGCCCTTGTGTGAGACTGACGAGAATGCCGAGCGGAGGGCAAGCCCGGGCAATGTGGCCATGAGCGGGTGGGGTCCAGCAAGGCTTCTTAGAATCGGTCAGTGTGAGACGGAACCCTGACGTGCGACGTCAGATTATGCGGGCAAGCCCGGGGTTTAAGACCCATGTGCGGGTGGGGCCATTGCAAGGTTTCGTGTGACGGCCTGTGTGCCGTTGGGGACATGGTGTTTCCCTTTTGTTTGCAGCTTTAAGCCAATGGGGAAATGGAAGTACCCAATGTTTGATGTTGTGCTAGATGCATACGAGCTAGGGTGCCTTGGGTGAAACCCGGGTTGCATTCATGTTGCATAGTAGGCCCCTTTTACTTTGTACAAAACATAGAGAACATGTATGCTGTATGAGAAATCCAAGCCTGTTTTATCGCTTTAATATATATGCTCTTTTGGTATACGAAGTGTTAACTTGCAGGTGGAGTGGTACCCCGGGGTCCATTAGGGACGGCCGGGAGGAGATGTGTTTGTTACACAGTAGAGGTCAGCCTTTGCTGACCCACGTTACTTCAAATCCTTTCAGGGCAAGGATCGCATGCAGGAGCTAGCGCGCCGGGCGAAAAGCCCTAAGCCTCATGAAGTGTTGCTGTGCTTGGCTAGTTTCTTTTCCTTGTTTTGTTGATGTTGTTTGATCATGTCCGGCTTGCATGCCGAGGTAGCATAGGGGTGCTTGGCACTTTTATATTTTTGGACTTATATTGTGTAAGGCCTTAAGGCCATTTCGATACTCTATTGTTAGTGGATAACTTCTGTCTTTTAGTTTTATGTTTCCGCTGTGTTTGTATGGAGTTTTGAGTTTGGGTAGTTTCATATCATCTTTTAATACTAAAGCTGTGGTGTCCGTATGTTGTGGGGCCCCGGCCGGACCCATATTATATGGTCTTTACAGGGAGGTGTTACAATGTACGTATCTCGATTTCGGACTCTACATGCAAACAAGGGGGACTATTCACATCTACCCCAAGGAACGTCGCACACTCACCGCATGGAGTGTGTAGAAAGAGGCGAGTCTAGCGTGGCTCAGTTGAACTGGATTGAAATGCAGTACGACTTGTCCCATTGTATTCGGGAAGCGACCCGTTTGGATGTGGAGTTCCAGCCATACATGGTGGAAGCTCGAAAGGGCGAGAGTAGCGCCTGGGAGTTGATTGATGGGATTCTGAGGAAGAATGGAATGATTTGTGTACCGCAGTTCGGCAAGCTCCGTGAGGAGTTGTTGTTTGAAGCTCACTTCATAAAGTACTCCATTCACCCGGGCAGTAAAAAGATGTACTTGGATATGAAGAAATCCTTTTGGTGGTCTGGTTTGAAGCGGGAAGTAGCTTTGTACGTGAGTCGGTGCCAAACTTGTGCCTTAGTGATGGCCGAGTGTCAGAAGCCGAGCGTGTTCCTGAAGCCTCTTCCTATTTCTCGAGTGGAAATTTGATGACATCTCCATGGACCTTATACATGGGTTACCTAGATCGCAGCAGGGTAACGATGCGATTTGGGTGATCATGGATCGCTTGACAGAAGTGGCTTACTTCATCCCAAATCAGAAAGAGGACAACATGGAGAAGCTGGTAGAGTTGTATGTTCGCAACATTGTGTGACTACATGGAATTCTGAAGAGTATAGTTAGTGATCGCAATGGATGTTTCATATCCAAGGATAGGAGGTTTGTTCAGAAGAGTCTAGGCATGAAGCTCAAGTTCAGTACGGCTTTCTATCCTCAAACTGATGGGCAAACTGAAAGAACGAATTGTACTATGGAGGATATGCTGAGGATGTGTACTCTTGACTTCGGCAAGAAGTGGGAAGATCACCTCTTCATGGTAGAGTTCGCATATAACAACAGTTACCAAGCAAGTATAAAAATGGCGCCATACGAAGCTTTGTATTGGAGGCGGTGTCGAACAACGATGTCTTGGAAAGAGGCGGGAGACACCAAACTATTGGGAAAAGAAGTGGTAGCTGATGCATGCGAGTTGGTGCGAACCATTCAAGAGCGCATGAAGGTTTCTCATGATCGGCAAGCAAAGTATTTTAATGCTCGCCACAGGAAGGTGGAGTTTACGGTAGGCACCTGGGTCTATCTAAAGATCAAGCCATTCAAAGGCGTTTTGCGGATTCGCCGACTCAAGAATTTTAGTCCGAGGTTTTTGGGACCTTTCAAGGTTATAGAACGGGTGGGAGAAGCAGCGTACCGGTTGGCGTTGTTCATAGAGCTGAGTGGATTACATGATGTTTTTCATGTCTCCGTCTTGAGGAAAGCCTTAGTGGAGGCTAGTGTGGTGATCGAATCATCATCGATGCCGATGGAAGAGGACTTGAGGACGCGAGTTCATCCAGTTAGTATAAAGGATACAGAAGTTCGGCAGTTGCGGAACAAAGAAGTTAAGCTCGTGAAGGTGCGTTGGGATAATTGCGGTCGTAACGAGTTCTCTTGGGAGCGTGAGCAAGCAATGCGCGAGGACTATCCCGAGTTATTTGTGTAATGCTGGTTTGAAATAGTAACCGGTATGTAGTATTAATGTCTTTATTTGCTGCATTAATTTTCTTGCTGTCTTCCTGTATGAAGATTAATTTTGGGGACGAAATTCTTGTAAGGGGGAGGAGTTGTAACACCCCAAATTTTCAGACCTGGAGTTGCTGAAAGCTAACACCCGATGGTAGAGATACCAATAGTGGTAGGTCGATGAGCTTGATATTGGATATAGCGCACAATCATTGGATCTAGTGCGCACGACCACTGGTCGTGCGCCACTGATCGTGCGCACTATTCTCCACTTTTCCAAGTTCTGCATAGGGAAACCGCACGACCATTGGAATTAGTTCGCATGACCACTGGTCGTGCGCCGCTGCTCGTGCGCATTTATCCCATTTTCTCTAGAGTTCTGCCATTGTTAAACGCACGATCATGGGATCCAGTGCGCATGACCACTGGTCGTGTGCCACTGATCATGCAGGCGGGTGCAGTTCCGTCATTTTCTTTTGTTCCCGTCCGATGCTTCCTAAAATTCGATCCAAGGGCCCGGGATCTTCCGCCCAAAGGACTTTATTAGGGCTGAGAGTGTCTTCCCCCTCATTTCTCATCTTTTATAGTGAGAGTTAGGGTTGGAGAGGGAGATAAGGGAGGAGGAAGGAGAGAGCTTCCTTTCACCATTGACGGAGCTTCAGAGCTTCGATCGTTGTTCCGAAACCAAATCCGTGGAGTGGGCATGGAGGCGCTCGTGTCAATCCATTCAAAGCAAGAATTCCATGGCTAGGAAGAGGGGTCGTAAGGTAATGAATTTTCTCATCTCGGTTTTTAGGATGCGTGAATAACATCTCTTTCTTTCTTGCTTTTAAAACTTTTGGGCACCAAATCTCTCAAATGAGGGGGGTTTGGGTCGCCATGGTTTAAGAGGAACCACCGGGTCGATTGTGTCCATCTCCAGCATGATATTGTATTAGAGATCCGCTCCGTTAGTAGATTAGGCATTGTGGGTGAAGCCATAGTCGTGACCGTTAGTCCGACTCGGTAATGTTGCATAACGAGCCTTAAGGATTTTGTAGAAATCTGTTGCAGTAAGATGTCGTTTGTGATGTGTTTCCCCCTTTTTCCGAGTGAGTACGTGTAGCCGGAACCGAACAAGGTTAGCTCCGCGTTGGAGGTAGATGATTTCCTTGGTGCACGGAAACATTGCAGTATGAATGATGGATTAGGGTGGGAAAGGTTATGGATTGTGATGTGCTAAGATGTGGCTTTGTCTCCGTGGTCGGCTGGCTATCCCGTGACGTGCAAGTCATGTGGGGAGAGTGTCCCGGCGAGACTAGTCCCTTTTTGTGAGACTGACGAGAACGCCAAGCATAGGACAAGCCCGTACAATGAAGCCCACGAGCGGGTGGGGTCCAGCAAGGGTTCTTAGAATTGGTTTGTGTGTGAGATGGAATCCTGATATGGGAAGTCAGAGTTTGCAGGCAAGCCCGGGTCTAAGACCCACGAGCGGGTGGGGCTTTGGCAAGATTTTTGTGTGGCGGCTTGTATGTCGTTAGGGTAATTGCAGTACCCTTTTTGTTTTTGGCTTAACGCCGATGGGGAAATTGGAAGTACCCAGTTGTTATGATGATGTGCTAGATGCATACACGATAGGGTGCCTTGGGTGAAGCCCGGGTTTACATACATGCTACATAGTAGGCCCCTTTGATTATATGTTCAACATAGAAAACATGTTTGTTGTTTGAGACATCCAAACCTATTTTTAAAGCTTTACATGTTTATATATATGGCATACAAAGTCCTGACTTGCTGGTTGGAGGTGTACCCTGGGGTCCGTTAGAGGCAGCCGGGAGGAGATGTGTTGGTTACACAGTAGAGGTCAGCCTTTGCTGACCCACATTACAACAAATTTCTACAAGGGGTTAAAGTTTGGAGTGTTCGGGCGGCCTTGTCTCTAACTACATCGGTCTATTTGTTGCAGCAGTCTTGCGGTCTGGCAGTCTGGCAAAGAGAAGCCGCAACGGTTTTGCTTGAAGCCACAGCGGTCTGGCAAAGTATAGAGGTCTGCTTGAAGCCGCAACGATCTGACCTTGGTTGTAGTCCGACAACTTGCAGCAGGAAGTAAGGCGGTCAGTTCGAGAGGCTGACTATGGGAGATTGCAGCTTTGTAGTTAGTTTTTTTATTTCTTGTATAGTTGGCGGTTTGTTCATGTCAAACCGCATAAGCCGCACGGCTTGTATTTAGTCCCATATCGTTTGTTATAAATCTCTCTCTCCTCCCCTTGTTTATATAAATAAGGGGTCATACCTTTGTAATCTTTATTTTTTTAGAGCAAATAAAGTTTGCGGTTTATTTACCTCTTTTGTCCATTTTCTACATGGTATTAGAGGAAATCGATCCTTTGCTTCAAGAAGATCGTGGTTTGTTGCTCTAATCGCGCGACCTATTCCACCGGCTTCATCCGGATTTGTCCGGCTTCTTTCTTTTCCCTTCCCTCCCTTGCTTATCCTGGTGCTTGCGTCTTGCTTCCTCCCTGGCCTTTCTATTCGCCCGACTTTCCTTGCTAACCGCGTGGTTTCTCTTCCCGCATTTTTCTCTTCTCTGTTGCGAGTTTCGCCTTTGGTCGTGGTTTCTTCCTTACCGTTGGTGTGTTTTTGCCTTGACCGGGCGGCCTCGTGCTCTTTTCTCTTCTTGCTGCTTATTTGCTAGTCACTTGTATCTTCTTTGGTGTGAGTCCGCATTTTGTTCTCGGCTTGTTCATTGCCGCAGGTGTGTTGGCATCGTGACCGTGAGGTCTCCGTCTCCTTCTGTAACCTGTTCTTGATCATTTTGTCTTTTTTACACCATGCGGCTTCTTTCTTTCTGTTCGCGCTGTTTGCGTCGTGTTTGCATGGTCTCTGTCTATTCTTTCTTCTTACGTGATTTTTCTGCCTTTCGGTTGCAACTTTTTTGCTGCTGGTGTGTTAACACTAAGACCGGGCAGCTTGTTTTTCCTTGTCTGCGTACTTCTCCTCTTCTCATTTCTCACTGACGTTTCTCACTGCGGTTTCCGCCCCTTGGCCCGGTTTCTTCCTCTCTTCCCGCCCTTCTAGTCACGGCTTCTTCTAGCCGCTGGTTTGTGTATCTTTGACCGGGCAGTCTCCTTGGTCTCTCTTTCTTCTTCATTGTTTGTGTCGGCTAGTTTCTCCCTGAACGGTTTGTTTACATGCTTTCCGGCTTCTTATTTCTAATTACTTCCCTTCTCTCTTCTACTACTCGTGCTCTTGCAGTCTCCTCTGATAAGTGGCTTATTGACTCTGGTGCCACTTGTCACATGACTGGCAACTCTCGTTTATTTTCCTCTTTGCTTGAGACAAACAGGTTATCTCCTGTTGTTGTTGCTGATGGGACCTCTACGTCTGTGCATGGTATTGGCACTGTGCATCTCTCTTCATCTTTGCTATTAGAGGACACTCTTTATGTCCCTACTTTCCCATGCAATTTACTATCTGTTCATGTTCTTTGCACCCTGTTAAGTTGCACAGTTACTTTTACTGGCACCACTTGTTCTTTCTCTGATTCCGTTTCTAAGGCTACGATTGCTACTGGTACTGCTCGTGGTGGCCTGTTTTATCTTGACAATGTTGTTGCTCTTTCTGCTTCTTCCTCATTTCAGTTGTGGCATCGTCGTCTTGGTCATCCTCCTTCTCGCCTCATTCATCAAATTTTTAAAGACCTTCCTTTCGACGATTTTCCTTTGAACTGTGAAGCATGTGAGTTGGGCTAACATCATCGCTCTTCTTTCCCAGCTCGAACGGGTCGTTGTTCTTCGCGTCCTTTTGAGTTTGTTCACTCTAACATCTGGGGTCCTTCTTCGGTTGCTTCTGTTGGTCGCGGAAGCTTGTACTTTGTCACATTTATTGATGATTTCTCTAGATGCACTCGGCTGTATCTCTTGAAGGATCGTTCTGAACTGTTCTCTGTATTCACTGCTTTTTATCATGAGATCTTCACATAGTTTAGTGTGCCCATTCAGATTCTTCAAACTGATAATGCCAAAGAATATATCAGCCATCAGTTCTCTTCATTTTTTGTGGACAAGGGTTTGACTCATCAAACAATTTGTCCATATATCTCTCAACAGAATGGAATTGCTGAACGCAAGAATTGTCATCTTCTGGATGTTGCTCGCAGTCTTTCTTTGCAAATGAATGTCCCTCGGTCTTATTGGGTTCATGCGATTCTTCTTGCTTGCTATCTCATTAACCGTATTCCCTCGTCTGTTATTCAGGGCAAAAATCCTTTTTCAAACTTATATCTAGAGGCCAAACCATTTCCTTTTGCCCCTTAAAACCTTTGGATGTACTGCCTTTGTTCACGTCCCTTCTCCTAGATGGGACAAACATTCTCCCCGATCAGTTAAATGCATATTCCTTGGCTATTGTCCTACTCAAAAAGGGTATAGATGTATTGATCATCTCCTGCGCAAACAGTATGTTTCCGCAGATGTAACCTTCTTTGAAGATACTCCATATTTCTCCTCTCCTTCTTCTCTCGTACCTGCAGATACTTCTCCTTCCCTGCCTATTCTCTCGGCACCTCTGCCAAAGCTGGTTCTTTCAGCATCTCATACTGTTGCTCCATCTCTTTCTCGGGAGCCTGATGGGTTACCCTTGGAACCCTCTGTGCCTGTTCTGGAGCCTCTTCTTTCTTCTTCCAGTACATTGCCTCCTCCAGTCAGTAGTGACCTCGATCTTTTAATTGCCTTGCGAAAGGGTGTTCTCCAATGTACTCAGCATCTGATTGGTGTGGTGGTCTCCTATGCTCAGATTTCCCCAACTGCCAAGCATTTTGCTCTTGCTATTTCTTCTACTGCCATTCCGAAAACGTATCAAGTAGCTCTTGCACTTCCTCAGTGGAAGGCTGCTATGGATGAAGAAATGAGCACGTTAACTGAGAGAGGGACTTGGACTCTTGTTCCACCACCTCTGGGCGTTGATGTGGTTGGATGTCGGTGGGTCTTTGTGGTTAAGTATCTTCTAGATGGCTTTGTTGAACAGTATAAGGCATGGCTTGTTGCCAAAGGGTTTACTCAGAGATATGGGGTGGATTTCTTCGATACTTTTTCTCTTGTTGCTCGCATCAACACTATCTATATTCTCTTCTCTATGGCTATTATTAGAGATTGGGAAATGTCTCAGTTGGATGTTAAGAATGCCTTTTTTTATGGGGATTTGCAAGAGGTGGTATATATGGAGCAACCTCCTGGGTATGTTGCTCAGGGGGAGTCTCAGGTGTGCAAGCTTCAGAAGGCGATTTATGGTTTAAAGCAGAGTCCACGAGCCTGGTTTAAAAAGTTTAGTGAAGTTGTTTCTCTTATTGGGTTCAGTCGAAGCTCTGCTGATCATTCTTTGTTTATACGCAAGCCTACTAAAGGCCTTGTAGTTCTTGCTGTCTACGTTGATGATATTCTTTTGACTGGTGATGATAAGGAGGGTGTTGATCTAGCCAAACAACATCTTCGACAACACTTTGTCACTAAGGATATGGGACTGCCCAAGTACTTCCTGGGAATTGAGATTTCACGAAAGAGGACCTCGGTGGTTCTTTCACAACGGAAGTATGCGCTAGATCTCCTAAAGGAGACAAGTCTTCTTGGTATGAAACCTGCTCGTTGCCTGATGGCTGTTGGTGATGATAAATGCTAGACTGATGATTCTCCTCTTCTCCCAAATTTCACTGTATACAGGTGACTTGTAGGCAAACTTATATATCTGACTGTTACTCAACAAGATATCTATTATGCATTTGGAAAGGTTAGTCAGTTTATGCAAAGTCCTAGAGAGTGTCATCTACGCACTGCTATGAAAATTTTAGAGTATGTGAAAGGGTCTCCAGGAAAGGGCTTATTGTTTCAGAAGAATGGTAATCTGAAGATTGAAGCATATTCTGATGTCAGCTATGCTGATAACAAGGAGGATAGAAAGTCTACATCAGGTTTTTGCACTTTTATAGGAGGAAACATGGTTAGCTGGAAAAGAAAAAAGCAGGCAGTGGTTTCAAGATCAAGTGCTGAAGCAGAATATAGGAGCATGGCCTCAACTACCTGCGAGTTAAAATGGCTACAGGCGCTTATACTTGACTTGGGAGAAGTCTATGACCATCCTATTCCTATGTTTTGTGATAAAAAAGCCGCCATTTATATTTTAAGGAATCCTGTCTTTCCTGAGAGAACAAAGCATCTTGAGGTTTATTGTCATTTCATTAGAGAGGAGATTTTGAAGAATCAGGTTTGCACTCCTTTTGTTATATCAGAAAGAGAACTAGCTGACTTCTTCACCAAACCGGTTACTCTATCTGAGGAGTTCTGTAGCAAGTTGGGCATGGTCGATATATATGCTCCAGCTTGAGGGTGAGTGTTAAAGTTTGGAGTGTTCGGGTGGCCTTGTCTCTAACTACAACAGTCTATTTGTTCCAGCAGTTTTGCGGTCTGGCAAAGAGAAGCCGCAGCGGTCTGCTTGAAGCCATAATGGTCTGGCATAGTGTAGCGGTCTGCTTTAAGCTGCAGCGGTCTGACCGTGGTTATAGTCCGACAACTTGCAGCAGACAGTCAGGCGGTCAGTTCGAGAGGCTAACTCTGGGAGATTACGGCTTTGTAGTTAGTTGTTTTATTTCTTGTATAGTTGGCGGTTTGGTCATGTCAAACCGCATTAGCCATACGGCTTGTATTTAGTCCCACATTGTCTGTTGTAAATCTCTCTCTCCTCCCCCAGTTTCTATAAATAAGGGAACATACCTTTGTAATCTTTATCTTTTTAGAGCAAATAAAGTTTGTGGTTTATTTACCTATTTTGTCCATTTTCTACATAGGGCAAGGATCACAAGCGGAGAGAAAGTGCGTTGGCCGAAAAGGCCTAAGCCTCATGAAGTGATTACCATGTTTACTAGCTTGTTTTCTTCTTGACTGTGATGTTCCATGTTATTGGTATTTCTGTCTTGCATGCCGAGGTAGCCTAGGAGTTATTTTGCACGTTGATGTTTGACCTTGTTGTCATTCAGTGTTGGACTTATTTTGTGTAAGGCCTTAAGGACATTTTGATACTCCTGATCGGTAGTGGATAACTTCTAGTTTTGTTGGTATGTTTTCGCTGTTGCTTTATTCTGAGTTTTGAGTTTGGTAGTTAATACCATCTTTTAATGCTAAAGCTGTGGCATCCGTATGTTGTGGGGCCCCGGCCGGACCCATATTATATGGTCATTACAGGGGAGGTGTTACAGGGCCTTTGGCGACAAGGCGGATAGGGTTGAATATCTGGCCTTGGTGAAGCTACTTGGCGATCTGGCTATCTTGCAGGTCATGGCGGACTGGTTGTGTAACCGTGGCTTGGGATACACTTGGTTCTCTCCACGAGATGGGGTGGTTTTCCTATCGGCTAGGGCGGTGAACACACTCCTTATCATGCCTACAAATAGGACCCCCTGTCACATCAGTAAGATGTGAATGAACAGTAAGTGAACTCGCAGGTAGTTGCTACGGTCTTGATATTATATCTGTACGGTTTGAAGGTTGAACTGTTTGTACTGTGCAAGTTGTGCGGATAACACTAGAAGCCAGGGACTTGGTTCTTACTGCGGTTAGGGACAGTGCGGACTCTGCGGATAGCAACCTGAAAGTGAGGGGATAAGATACTTACTACTCTAGAGGGGGGGGGGTGAATAGAGTATTCAAAAATAAGGAGACTCAAAACACTTCTCTTCTAGCTGTTTGCGGAATAGAAATAAAAGCTTTTAAACCTAAAGCCTACCTGAGTGTAGTGAATAAAAGAGAAGCTCACTGAATTTTTAGTTGAACTTTTATCCTAACACAGCAACTAGCAACCTAGTTAAGACTATCAAAACCTCAGAGCAATGATTAAAATAAGCAACAGACAACACAAGAGCTTTATAGTGGTTCTCCAATTGGGTACATCCACTCTTCTACCACCCTGGTAGGAATACACTATAGGTTTTTGATCAGGTGCCCTGCCACCAGTAGATCTGCTTCAGGTAGATCTAAAGACCCTTCAGGCTTTTGATCAGGTGCCTAAAAACCAACAAACAGGTTTTTGATCAGGCGCCCTGCCACCAATAGTTCACTTTTGAAGGGAGTAATAACCCTTTTACAGGATGTTAAAAAGAGAGAGTTAAGATGTCTTCTCTGTGTTTAGATAAGCCAGTGGATGGCTCTGAATATATCAAAGCTCCCCTGGCTTAGATAATGTCCAGGAAGAAGCTTTGCTTCAGGGTGTAGGATCTCCAAATTGCTTGAGAAGACTTTCTGATGCAGCCTTGAAGAAGACTCTAGATTTTGAATGAATGTTCTTCTTCAACAGCTTTTGCAATCTAGGAGAGTTTGCAACAAAGAATGTTCAGCAATCTGGGAGGTTCTTCTTATTGAAAGCTTGAACTCTGAGTATTGATTTTCCTGAAGACAAGATGAACTCAGGAAGAAGAAGAACTTTTCTTTCTCTTGAGATTTCTGGTTCTGTATCTACAGTGAGTTTTCTCAGTATTTTTATCTTCAGCCGACTGCACTAGAAAAACTTTCCAAATAATAGAATAAAACAAATAAAGAAACATGCACCTGCAATCTTTTCTGTCATTCCCAAGAAAGAATTAAGGATATTAAAAATATCCTTTCAATTTGACTTTACAAATTGGCAAAGGAAACAAAGCCTAACGGCTATATTACAGCTGTAGAAAAACACGATTTCCTCTAATAAAACAAATGGCTTTATTCTGCCAAATCTCTCAATTAATGCAAAAGAAATATTGCAAATAAGCAAAAGAATATAAGCATTAAATTGAGCAGAATATTTTGAATAAAATATGTCTTAAATAAGAGGAAATAAACCAAAGATCAAATGAAATAACTATAGATAAATGCAGACAGAAAGCGCGACCAGAGATCGAAGATCGTCGATCTGAACAAGCAGATCGTCGACCTGAAGAAAAACTATCTTCACAGAAATCGTCGACCAAGGCTACACGATCGTCGATCTGAATAAGCAGATCGTCGACCCACTTCAGAGTTCATATAACTCTTAGATCATCGATTATCAATCGAAGATCGTCGAGCGCCATTCAACTATCGTCGAGCACAATTCTACTTAACTATTTTCATTTCAATTCAATATCAACTAATCTAACCTAAGGGTAGACTAACCTTTAGTCTAACCATTGACCATAGATAATTCTTGGGTAAATTAAGCCTAATTGAGATGACATGGCCTAAATCAAAACTAGGGAACCAATAATCTCCCCCTATTTGGGTGATGTCAAAAACAAATCTAACACAAGCAAATAAGAATAAACAACAACAAACAGATTTGAATAAATTAGGTAGTCAAAACAAACATCACAAAAATTTATCAACAGAGTCTGAAGGAGGAATAGAAGTAGCAGGAGAGAAAGTGATTTTTCTTCTAGGATCACATGCATCCTTATTTGATAACTTCAAGTCCTGCTCTCCAATAATCTTTAGTTCTCCAGCTTTAGGCAGAACAACTTCAGGATGTTTTTCCATATACTTTGAAGCATCAAAAACTTCTGAGCTGACTTGGAACCTGTCCAATTCTTTCTTTCTGTATGTTGACATAGTAGAAAATCCCGTGATATCTTTACCTTCAGCTTTAGCTTTCTTGATTTGAGCAGTTCCCACCAATTCTAGAAGTCTAGCCATTTTGAAGTTAGGATCAAGCTCTTGACTTTCATAAGTGTTTTCATCATCTGGATTCAATGGATTTACAGCCTTAAATTTTACTGAATGAGTTAGAAAACTCTCAGTTTGCTCTTGAGATGGCTTGACATTTGAATCTTTTGGCTCTTGAATCATAAGACTAGATGGAGGAGCATACTCAGCATATTTCTTGCTTGATTTGTAAGAGTATATAACTCTTTTTCTTTTGACATCTACTAGTTTGGACTGAGCAGGTTTTTCCTTTGAAGGTGACAATTTTGATTTGGGAGGAGACCTAGGAGCTGGAGGAGGATAGAAGGTTGGTTGTTGATATACAACTTCCTTTACTTGCTCTTTTTGACTGTCTGAATGCCTAGTCTGCCTCTGATCATGAGACCTGCTGGGAGGAGGCTGCCTGCCCTTCCTTTGATAGATGTATGGTTGATTTGGTCTGGAGAAAGGAGCAGAAGATCTGGGAGTAACATTTCCTGAAGCACCAGCAGAGGGAGGAGGAGGAGGAGGACCTCTCTGAATCCCCTTTGGAGGAGGAGAGTTCTTCCTGCTCTTCTTCCTTGCTTTCTGAGCATTTTTTGAATACCACATCCAAGCCTCAAAATTTTTAGATTTAGGATCAATTCCTTTCAGAATATAGTAGGGAATATCATGATCTGGGTTAGGAGGAGCTGGAGCTATGGCCTTCCTTTTCTTTTGAGAAGTCCTTTTCTTTTTCTTATTACCTTCCGAATCATCAGAATCCTCATCCTCATCCTCAGAATGTGAGGACTGAGGTTTTGTATACAGATCATCAATATCTTTTAGCATAGCTTCCTCTTATTCTTTAGCTTTCAGAAGAGCCTTTTCTCTTTCTTCTTCTAATATAACTTGAGCCACGAGAGAATCCAAATCTGGACCTGGGGAGTCATCCCAAAGAGTAGAGAGCACAGAAGATACAACAGATTCAACTTCTGGAACAGCAACTGACACATCTTTATCTGAAGACTCTACTGAATTCCACTTAGGTTCTAAGAAGGAGGTAATAATCCCTTCTATATATCTGGCAACTATAGGAGTGGAAATCTCCTCAAGATAAAATTTGAAGGCAAAGGCTGCTTCAGCTATTGCTTCAAAAATAATAAAATTGTCCAAAATCTGAAGGCTCATTGGTCTCTGATAGCACACAATGGCCTGAAGGGGATAAAAGAACAAGGGGAGGACTGACAGATATAATGGCCTCAAGGAGATGAGAGAGAGGACGCATCATCTGAATCAAGAAATGCATCCAGTTCATTTGGAACTACTGGAGCATCAATATCTACAATCCTCTGTATAGAATCTGGAAAGACTTCATTTGGAACTGCATCTAAACATGTTTCTAGCTCCACTACTGCTGGAGATTGCACAACCTGACGAGCCCAAGCATAGCCTGAATCATCATCATTGAGCATCTCCCCCTGCCTGGGTTCAGTGGGAACTAAATCCAGGCCCCTAGATGAAGAAAGGGCTGAGAGGGCAGTGATGGAAGCAACAAGTGATGAGATGGAGATAGTAAGGGGGGCAATGGCTTCAGCTATCATTATTTTGATGGATGGAGTAATGAGGTCTAGGATATTTGCAATGAATTTTGGTGTAATTTGAAATGATGGACGAATGATAGAAAGGGAATTATCAAAATTGATGGTCTTCTGAACTGGGGCTTCATCAATCGGGGAATTATGATGAGATGGATGATCATTTGTGGGTGATTGATGATTTGAAGTAGCTGGGGAGTGATGAGGAGATGGAGTAAGCAGATTAAACATGGAATCTATGTTGAAGTTTGGTATCTTAGCTAGATGAGCTGGAGTTGGAGAAGAAGATTGTGATGGATGGTTCACAGGAGAAGAATGAGTTTCAATGGAGGTGGATGGCAAGGAGGATTAAGCAGGAATTTCTTCACTAGGGTGGGAAGTGGCTTCAGGAGCCCTTGTGCCCTCAGATGTTGTAGGGGCAGACCCAGCCTTTAATGGTTTCTGAATGGTCCTTTTCCACTTAACAAACATAGAAGGATGAATTCTCTTGCTAGCATTTATTGCTGTAGGAGCAAAGCCTAACAGCTGGGAAGCTTTCTTTGATAAAAAGAACCCAATCAGCCTACCTTGAGTCGCCTCTTTCTAGTTGTTCTTTTTCCTTAGCAATTCAAATATCAATCCAGCCCAGTTGATTGTTTTCTTATTCAGTATCGCTGACATCAAGGCAAATTGTTGCCTGTTGATGTTGTCATGGGCTGAATGCTTTCCAAGCAAAACTTTTCCAACCAGGTCAGCCAAGAACTTAAAACAACAGATAGATTTACCTTCAAGAGCTTAGATGGAATGCCTTCTGCATGTCCCATCTCTAACAGCATCCTACCATACTCAACAGTATCTTGCTCATACTCATCAGATCCATTCTTTAACTCAAAGATTTCAGTCAGAATTTTGGGAGTAAGAATTACCTCCATACCGTTGATGGTTCCTGTCAACGCTTTGTCATCTAAAGAAGATGTATAAACCCATTCCTTTATTTCTGATAGGTGGAGTTTGATTTTTGTAGACATGAGTTTCTTGAGACCTTGATCATCACATAACTGCAGCATCTCTCGAAAAACTTGTTCGCAGTCGCTGAAAGAATCGAAATCAACACTGAAACCGGCATCGAACTTCATCATGGACAGGGTTGCAGAGGAAATCGCCATGGAATCGACGAGAAGAATCGCAAGAAGAGAGAGGGAGAAAGCGCGGGATGAGAGCTCGAAACATTCCTGGAAGCAGAATACGAAAAGGCGAGCTCCGTCGACGATCTTCAGACCTAAATAGACGATCGTTTTGAAATAAACAAGAATCGTAGATCTCTGAATGAAGATCAGGAGAATCGGTCGTCGATCGGTTTTCGAAGCAGAGTCGTCGATCATCGATCGAGGATTTCTGTCTCTAAAAGCAAAGAGCTATCGTTGACCAAGGGTCGACGATTTAGCTCAACCTGTTCGACTATCTTTGAGCACCGTTCGATGATTTCAGAACAGATTTCAACTTAGCAGATTTTTACACTTAGTATGATCCATTCATCATGCCTAGTTGATTCAAAAAGAATAGATGTTTCTGTTCATCTAAAGGCTTTGTAAATATATCACTTCCTGAAGATCTGTGGGTATAAACTCGAGATTTATTTTATTCTTGTCAACACAGTCTCTAAGAAAATGGTGTCTAATGTCAATGTGCTTAGTTCTAGAATGGTGCACAGGATTTTGTGCTATGGAAATAGCACTGGTACTGTCACACATAATTTTGGTGTTTTTGTGTGTGTACCCATAATCCAAGAGTTTATTTTGAATCCACAGTATCTGTGAATAGCAACTAGCAGCTGCTATATATTCAGCCTCTGCAGTTGAATTTGAAACAGAAGTCTGCTTCTTGCAAAACCAAGAGACTAATCTCTCACCTAGGAACTGACAAGTCCCTGAGGTGCTCTTCCTGTCAACTCTACATCCAGCATAGTCAGCATCTGAGTATCAATTCAACTCAAATTCTGATTTAGCTGGGTACCAAAGTCCTAAATTTGGGCATCCCTTCAAGTATCTTAAGATTCTCTTAAGAAGAGTTAAGTTGGATTCATTGGGGTTGACCTGAAATCTAGCATAGAGGCATGTGGCAAACATTATATCAGGCCTACTTGCAGTTAGATATAATAGGGAACCAACAATGACCCTATAATTTTTCTGATCAACAGGCTTTCCCTTTTCATCAGAATCAATAACTACATTAGTAGCCATAGGAGTGTGCAATTGCAGAAGCATCTGCCATCCCAAACTTCTTTACTAATTCCTTGGCATATTTAGATTGGGAGATGAAGATGCCATCAACATCTTATTTCACTTGGAGACCAAGGAAATAAGACAACTCACCCATACTACTCATCTCAAACTTAGAATGCATTAGGTCTGAGAACCTTTTGCATAGTTTGGGATCAGTGGAACCAAATATAATGTCATCCACATAAATTTGAACTAACAAGATCTTGTCCTTATGGTGCTTAATAAAAAGGGTTCTATCAACTATGCCTCTAACAACCTTATGTTCTAATAGGAAACTAGCCAAAGTTTCATACCATGCTATAGGAGCCTGCTTAAGTCCATACAAAGCTTTTTGCAACTTAAAAACATGTGAGGGATAAGTTGAAGAAATAAAACCAGTGGGTTGTTCAACAAATACCTCTTTCTTTAGCTCTCCATTCAGGAATGCACTCTTTACATCCATTTGGAGCACCTTAAACTTCATGTAGGCTGTATAGGCTAGAAAGATCCTTATTGCCTCTAGCCTTGCAATAGGAGAAAATGTCTGATCATAATCTATGCCTTCTTCCTGTCTGTAGCCCTGTGCTACAAGCCTTGCTTTATTCCTTATAATAATTCCTTGAGCATCCAACTTATTTCTAAACACCCATTTGGTTTTTATAACCAGTTGACCTTTTGGTCTTAGAACCAAATTCCAAACTTTACACCTTTCAAACTGGTTTAGCTCCTCTTGCATAGCAATGATCCAGTGGGGATCTTGCTAAGCATCTTTTATGGTTAGGGGCTCAATCTGAGAAAGAAAACAAGCAAGCATCACATCCTTACTTAGTTGATGTCTAGTTTGCACACCAGTTGAAATGTCTCCAATCACTTGAGATGTAGGATGATCTCTAAGTGTGACATAATCAGTTGGTGGTATGTGATATTCAACAGCAGTTGGAATCAAATCCTCAGGTGGAATTAGATTGGCTGTTGATAGAGTTGCAATCACTTCTACTTGGTCTTCATCACTGTCTGAATCAGCTATCTGAAGAGTTGGTTGAGGTTGAATCTCCTGAGTGAGTTTCAGCTCATCCAAATTCTTGCACAAGTCAGGTACCTGCAAAGATTTACTAGAAGAAGTTTCCTTCTCTCTATAAAACATGTTAGTTTCATCAAAAGATACATGTACTGACTCCTCAATTTTTCAATGTGGATTTACTAAATACCCTATAAGCTTTGCTTACTTGGGAATATCCTAGAAAGATTCCCATTGAAGCCTTTGCTTCAAACTTTTTAATGTAGTCTTTGTTATTGTTGTGAATGTAAACTACAAAGCCAAAAATTCTAAAATAATCTACTTTAGGTTTCTTTTCTTTAAGCAATTCATAGGGAGTCTTCCCCTTTAGTTTATGTATCAGACTCCTATTCAGTACATAGTTAGCTGTGCTAACTGCTTCTGCCCAAAAGGATAGAGGCATATTAGCATCTGCTAACAATGTTCCTGCAGCTTCAATCAGGGTTCTATTTTTCCTTTCAACTACCCCATTTTGTTGAGGAGTTCTAGGAGCAGAGAAGCTATGCATGATACCTTCTTTCTCACAGAATTCTTGCATAAGAAGAGATTCAAACTCAGTACCATGATCACTTCTGATCAAGGCAACTTGAGTAGAGTACTCAGTCTGTATACAAAGAAGAAAATCTGTAAGAACTTTAAAGTTATCAGATTTAGTTCTCAAGAAGAACACCCATGTGAACCTAGAGTAATCATCTACAATTACTTGGGTATAAAATTTCCCACCTAGACTCTGTACAACTATTGGACCAAAGAGATCCAAGTGCAATAGGTACAGGATTCTAGGTGAATCACTTTTATTTACAGCTTTGAAACTACTTTTAGTTTGCTTGCCTTGTTGACAAGCCTTGCATAGGCCTTCCTTCTTGTAGGGGCAAGAGGGCAAACCTCTGACAAGGTTGTATTTAGATAACCTAGATATGTTCTTAAGGTTAACATGACCTAGCCTTTTATGCCACAAAGTATTATTACTACTCACCTCATTAAATAAACAAATTTCAAAAGAAGTGGATTTAAAATCTACAAGATAAATATTTCCTTGCCTAATGCCTAGTAATACAACTTTATTATCCAAAGTAATATTGCACAGAGTATTAGAAAACCAAACCTGGTAGCCAACATCAAACAGCTGACTTACAAAAATGAGATTGTGCTTTCAGTCCTGTGACATAAGCTACCTTCTTGAAAGTCACTGACCCTATGGTGAATTTACCATATCCTTCAGTCTGACCACAGCTTAAATCACCAAAGACTACCTTTGGTCCCAACATGGCTTTGAAGCTTGAAAGGTTCTCTTTGTTTCCAGGCATATGCTTGGAGCATCCACTATCCAAATACCACTTGTTCTAAGTGATAGGATAGGTCTTAACCTGCAATAAGATAGACTAAACATTGTGGACCCAGGTAACCTTGGGTCAATTGTTCTTCAAATAGGAAAAACTAGAAATGAAAGAGTATACAGGATGAGGGTGATATCCTAAGGGATGAGATCTCCTAGGTGGGATAATCTAATTAGCAGACCTAGGGTTGCTATTAAACTTATTGTTTCTGTGAGCATTGTTGTGATTCTGGAAATTTAGTTCTGATCGTCGATCGATGTTCGACGATCGGTACCCAGATCGTCGATCTTGGTTTACAGAAAAGGATTCTGGATTCCACGATCGTCGATCTCTGTTCGACGACTCAAGCTGAGATCGTCGATCACTCATTGCTAAGTAGTTATACCCAGCAGGTGACTTCAGAGATCGTCGATTGTCGTTCGACGATGGGTGCAGCGATCGTCAATAGGCGTTCGACGATTTTTGTATTTCTATGAATTTCTATTTCCTTTTGTCCCTCTTAATCTTATTTAAAGCTTTCTTAGCCTTTTGAATAACCTCAGTGTTGTGTATTCCCTTTTCAGAAACAAACTTTACTGGAGTAGACAGATTGTATTAAAGGAGCAATGGGGGTTCACAAGGGGAGGCACCTAAGCCCAACTTATTGTTGCCTGTCCTAGTGTTGGCAGTGCTTGTGATTTCTAGCAACTTAAGGCTTCTGCCATTAAGTGAATCTTCTAACCTCTTAGCTTTAGCTAGTTCTAATTTAAGAAATTTGATTTCTTCAGATGATCTAGTGAGTTCAGATTCTAACATAATGTTTTCACTAGATAGAGATTCTGATTCAGCTAGTTTATCTCTAAGCAACTTAATCTCCTTTTCTGAGCTAAGTAAATCTAGGCAAAGAGTTTTAAATTCATGCTTAAATTCATCAGAGGTAAAATCATAAGATGCAATTACCTGGTCTTCATTCAGATAATTCATCCTCCTCATCTTCAGTCATCTCTGCAGCTGAGTTGCTGCTGCAGGCATTGATTGCCATAAGACAAATCTCCTTAGCTTTCTTCTCTTCTTCATCATCTTCACTGGAGCTGGAGGAAGAGGAGTCTTCCTCAGTGTCACTCCAGGTCTTTGCAACAAGACCTTTCTCTTTCTTCTTATATTTGTGAGAAGATGTCTTGGAATAGTGCTTCTCATGTTCCGTCTCTTTTCTCCTTTCCTTATGCTTTGTCTCTGGACACTCAGGGAGAATGTGTCCAGGCTTCCTACATCCATAACAAACAATTTCTTTAGATGTGGTTTTATCATACCTTGGCTTGTCATCATATTTTGATGACTTTCTTCTGTTGTCCTTTCTGCCCATCTTGTAGAACCTCTTGACAAAGAGTGCCATCATTTCTTCATTTGATTGAGTCACTTTGGACTCATCATCAGCCTTAAGAGCAAGGGTTTGCTCTTTCCTTGTTGGGGTAGATGCTTTGGCTTCAGCTTCAGATTCCCTTGTCTTCAGTACTTGCTCAAATGATTTGAGCTAGCCAAGGAGAGCTTCAGTTGAAATCTCTGTTGTACTTCTGGACTCCTTGATTGGCCAGATTCTGAGATCCCATGTGCTGGGGAAGCACATCAGTATTTTATCATTGACTTCTGTCAATGTGATCTCCTTATCAAGTGTCCTCAGCTCATTGATAATGGAGCTGAGCCTTGTGTACATTGCTTCTACTGTCTCAGCTTCTTCATTCTTGAAGTTCTTATATTGGGTTATAAGGTTGGACCTTCTCTCCTTCCTCTCATTCAGCTGAAACAGCTACAATCTGATTAAGTGAGCCCCACATGGCTTTTGCTGAGGTGCAATCAACCACTTTTTGGAATGTCTCATCAGACATAATCTGAGCCAAAATATTCATAGCTTTGGCATCAGCTATCTTGGCCTTCTTGTAAGTTTCATTATAGTCAGGAGGTGGCACTGCACTGAGATTTGTAGATATTGTAGCAGTAGCTACAGCAGGTGGTGTTGGTGGCCCTGTTAAGATAGAGGAAAAAATATCTTCATCAATAGAGTTCATGTAAAGTCTAATTCTTGCCTTCCAGATGCCAAACTTGGCTAAGTTGCATACTGGAGGTCTGGTGCTAGAGTAATCTTTGTACTGGGCCATGAATCTTATGTGAGTGTATATGGTATCAAAGTATCTTATCACAAGATCTTATGGTTTAGGTGTTAGCCTGTTCAACCAATCAACCTGATAAGGATTTAGTTGTTGAATAACCAACCTCCCTCTGATACCAATTAAAAGTGAGGGGATAAGATACTTACTACTCTAGAGGGGGGGGGGGTTTATAGAGTATTCAAAAAGAAGGAGACTCTAAACACTTCTCTTCTAGCTATTTGTGGAATATAAATAAAAGCTTTTAAACCTAAAGCCTAACTAAGTGTAGTGAATAAAAGAGAAGCTCACTGAATTTTTAGTTGAACTTTTATCCTAACACAGCAACTAGCAACCTAGTTAAGACTATCACAGCCTCAGAGCAATGATTAAAATAAGCAACAGACAACACAAGAGCTTTATAGTGGTTCCCCAATTGGGTACATCCACTCTTCTACTACCCTGGTAGGAATCCACTACAGGTTTTTGATCAGGTGCCCTGCCACCAGTAGATCTGCTTCAGGTAGATCTAAAGACCCTTCAGGCTTTTGATCAGGTTCCTAAAAACCAATAAACAGGTTTTTGATCAGGTGCCCTTCCACCAATGGTTCACTTTTGAAGGGAGTAATAACCCTTTTACAGGAGGTTAAAAGAGAGAGTTAAGATGTCTTCTCTGTGTTCAGAGAAGCTAGTGGATGGCTCTGAATATATCAAAGCTCTCCCTGGCTTAGAGAATGTTTAGGAAGAAGCTTTGCTTCAGGGTGTAGGATCTCCAAATTGCTTGAGAAGACTTTCTTATGCAGCCTTGAAGAAGACTCTAGATTTTGAATGAATGTTCTTTTTCAGCAGCTTTTGCAATCTGGGAGAGTTTGCAACAAAGAATGTTCAGCAATCTGGGAGGTTCTTCTTCTTGAAAGCTTGAACTCTGAGTATTGATTTTCCTTAAGATAGGATGAACTCAGGAAGAAGAAGAACTTTTCTTTCTCTTTAGATTTTTGGTTCTGTATCTGCTGTGAGTTTTCTCAGTGTTTTTATCTTCAGTCGACTGCACAAGAAAAACTTTCCAAATAATAGAATAAAACAAAAAAAGAAACCTGCACCTGTAATCTTTTCTGTCATTCCTAAAAAGGAATTAAGGATATTAAAAAATATCCTTTCAATTTGACTTTACAAATTGGCACAGGAAACAAAAGCCTAACGACTATATTACCGCTGTAGAAAAACACGATTTCCTCTAATAAAACAAACAGCTTTATTCTGCCAAATCTCTTAATTAATGCAAAAGGAATATTGCAAATAAGCAAAAGAATATAAGCATTAAATTGAGCAGAATATTTTGAATAAAATATGTCTTAAACAAGAGGAAATAAACCAAAGATCAAATGAAATAACTATAGATAAAAGCAGACAGAAAACGTCGACCAGAGATTGAAGATCGTCGATTTGAACAAGCAGATCGTCGACCTAAAGAAAAACTGTCTTCACAGAAATCGTCGACCAAGGCTACACGATCGTTGATCTGAATAAGCAGATCGTCGACCAACTTCAGAGTTCATATAACTCTGAGATCATTGATCATCAATCGAAGATGGTCGAGCGCCATTCGACTATCGTCGAGCACAATTCTACTTAACCATTTTCATTTCAATTCAATCTCAACTAATCTAACCTAAGGGTAGACTAACCTTTAGTCTAACCATTGACCATAGATAATTCTTGGGTCAATTAAGCCTAATTGAGATGACATGGCCCAAATCAAAACTAGGGAACTAACACAATCGGTTGCTAATAGCAGGTCGCAGGTTGTGGCTAGGCGGTCTTCTTTTCTACAACTTGTTTCCAAGTTAAATAAGTTGTCCGCTTATAACGTCCTATTCAGTTTGGCAGCAGCAGATCGCGCGCTCAAGCGGCTAGGAGACCTTGTGGTTAGGTGGCTTGTTGATCGATGAGTAGAGATTGCATTAGAATAACGAGAAGTCCGCGCGGCTTGGTTGCAGTTTGGCGGCTTGGCGGTTTGTGCGGACTCCGTAGTGAAGCAATAGTTCGAGCGGTTACTCTTTGAGTCCACGCGGTTTGAGTTTTTCCTTGTATTATTTCCGCTTCCTTTGGATACATCGGCAAATCATATCTCGCCATGTATGTCTCGCCTTGTAAAGATTGTTTAGTACAAGATTCTTGCTCTTCTGGTTTGCATCTGGTTTATTTGGGCTCGGATAGGTTGAGTGTTCCCGCGCCTAGTTTCCCATCTTCCTTTATATCAAATTTTAACATGGTATCAGAGGGAACAGAGGCTTTTGTAATGATTAAACCGACAGTTTGCTTCAGTGCTTTTGTGAGTCTAAGTGAACAAGGGTTAAGTGCAATGGAAGGTGATTTGGCAAGAGATCTTGGATTGGATCTTCTTACATTGACTAACTTTGATAAGTGGAAGTCATGTATGGAAAGCTATCTTCTTTACGAAGACCTTTGGGAGGTGTTTTGCGGAGCAGAAAGGCAAGAGATTACTGCTGTTACTAGCAATGTTGAAGCGATCAGAGCTTGGAAGAATAAAAATGCGAAAGCGGAGGTTGTTCTCAAGCAGGTGATCTCATCGGAGCTCTTGGACCACATCGGCGGATATCAGTCAACTGTGGAGATTTGGACTTCCCTCGATGGGTTGTTCAACAAGGAGGTGAAGTTGGCTGCTAAGGTTGGTCCCTCTACTTTTGATCAGTAAAAGAGGAGTGTTTCTCCTAGGCATGATGGGAAGAGGAAGGAAGGACCTAGGTGCTATATATGCAAGCAGTCTGGTCACTTCAAGGAGTGTATGGTGATCCTGCACTCGGTGAATGTTGCTCATGTTGGGAGTAAAGGGAAGGAATTGGTTGGGTCGTCAACAAGTTCTGATGCTGATCGGATGAAGGCCCATGATAGTGCAGTTATCTGGCATGAAAGACTGGGACATGTCGGGATGGACAAGCTAAAAGCAATGGTGGAAAGGAGGCTTGTGAAAGGCTTGCCTAGATTGTAATCCTTCGGCGACGGTCAAGCTTGCGCGGGATGTCAACACGGTGAAGCTTATCACTTTACGTTTGATAAGGCGCAGTCCAGGTGTAAGGCACCATTGGAGTGTATCAATGGTGATTTGGTGGGACCGACCGTCACTGCCAGCCTTGGAGGCAGCAGGTACATGCTGATATTGGTTGATGACTACTCAAGGTATACTTAGGTGTACTTCATGAAGGAGAATTCGAACGCATTCCGTTTGTTTGTGGAGTTCAAGAAGCTTGTGGAGGGCCAGCTTGGTCTGCAGATCAAGAAGCCGAGAATGGGTAACGAAGGTGAGTTTTGCTTAACCGTGTTCTCTAACTTCTACAGGAAGCATGTAATCCGAAGGGAGCTCTCTTGCGGACATACTCCAAAACAAAGTGGAGTAGTAGATCGGAAGATCTGTCTTTTGACGGAGACCTGCAAGTGTTCGCTTCAGTGCAAAGACACTCCTAAGGCTTTTTGGGTGGAAGGGATGGCATGCGCGACACATGTCGTCAAGCAGATACCTCTGAGTCTGATCAACATAAAGACACTGTATGAGCTGATATTTAGGATAAAGCCCAGCTTGAAGTACCTTCGGGTGTTTGGATCTACCTGCTATGTACACGCTCTAGATGCTCTCAAGACCAAGTTTGTCTTCGTTGGGTATGATAAGCAGAAGAGGAGATGGAGTTTTATACATCCTGCGATGAAGAAGTTTAACGTGTCGAGAGACATTGTCTTCGATGAGCTGACGTCTTATTAGGGTAGCTCATGTGTGGAGCTAGAGGTAAGCAGGTTAGAAGGTGGGCTGGAGAAGGCTGCTGCAAAGGTTCAAATGGAGCTTCCTGTGTCACTAGGAGCTCCAGGTTGTTCTAGCTACGGGGCAGGTGCTTCTAGTTCAGGATGTAATGCCCCCATCAATCGTTTAGCATATGACAGAAGGTCCGGGCGGGGCCCGACGCCATATACTACAGACAGGTAAGGAGATTACAAGTTGTTTCCAAATCCATCACTTATTAACGCACCCTAACTCAGAGCATTCAAGCAGAAGCATTTTAGTTTATGAATCCCATGCTATACAAGAATGTCCACTACATAATAGGAATGTTATACATATACATATAACACATGTATTGGTCGTAGCCTTATTACAACTGTTTCATTTAACAAAAGAGACTTCATACATCGGCACGCAGGCCGGCCACACATGAAAATAGTAAACTTTTCCTTTGGGACTTCAAGGGCCAGCCACTCACAGCATAAGGGATTCAGCCCGCTACTTCCCACTTGGCTCTCCAGCACCTGGAAAAAAGGGCCCACCAAAACGTGGCAAATAAAACAACTGTCAGCATTTTGATGACCCATTTATAACGATCCCACCCCTTACTTGGGGGCGGCATTTCTCCATCCCTGTAAACAAGGCATCGTATATATATCATGGCATTTACAAAGTGCAATTTATGCACCATTCATCGCAGACATAGGCTCAACCGTTCAAATGGGCTTGCCGGCGTCCATGACTTCCCGCATATCACCACCGTTCAGAGGTACTTCACGGTTAACTTAGTCATTCGGAGGTCCTTAACTTGACGACTACATCGTTCAGAGGTAATTAACTTAATGAATAACTGCCCATTCAGAGATACGTAACTTAACGACTCTGTCGTTCAAAGGTACTTAACTTGATGGCACAGTAATTGACCTTTACGACACAATTCATCATTTACCATTTCAGGCTGGTACCCACCATTGCTGGGCAATTTAAGCTCACAACTTTGCATACAGATACCAAAGCCCCAGGTCTCATAGAGACAGGCCTCACAATATTATAGATCCCTGTGAGCTATCGCTGGCGACAGTCACGGTCACCTGGCGACATCCACAGTTCTCCAGACTGGGATCTTTTCTAGGTCTTTTCCTGGAAATGCTTCCAGTATTATAATGCAACATCTTGCACACCCCTAGACCCCAGACTTCACACATACATCACACGCATATCCACGGAGTCTTCTGTTGCACACAAATTAAACATCACCAATCCATACTAACTTGTCTAAATGAGCTTCTCACAACATGTCTATTCCGTACTCTATATTTCCGGATCTAAATGCAGGAATATATGGGGATCAAACCGATCTTCCCATTGGAATCCACCCTTTTTCACCTTTTGGTGAGGTGATCCATGCAAATATGCATATTGAGGACTTCACTTGTCCGGGAGAAACTCGTTACCCTTGAAGTTCTCTTCTGAGTCATGGAGAAGCTTTTCTACGCTGATGGAAGTGAGCGCCTCACTTTCCCCTTTACGGATCTAGCCTCAGATTTGACTTCCGACCACAAGATCTCCTTCAGCACCTTCACAAAGATCATCCTAAACCCTTAGCTCTAACCTTTAGTTCTCTTCTCAAGAACTTGGATGAAATGAAGAAAGAGAGTGAGAAGGAAATAATGATCTCCTCATCCCACACCCTTCTGGATAAGTGGCCTCAGGATTAACTTTATTCGCACGATTAATCCATCAAAACGAAGTAAAGGCCAAGATTTGGTTTGACTGGTCAACTTTGGCGCTATTGCCTGGCGACATCGACTGACGCCACTTGGCGACATCGATTTTATCTTTTTGACCGCTTTGACCCAAGTCAACCACCGCTTATTGGTTTCTTAACGGCCAATCCGACACATGTCTCACGCCACGTAGCACTATCGCCCGACGACACCCACAGTCGCCTGCGATATCAAGCCACTCAATGCTTTCAGGCGTTAAGTGTGTAGAGTGCCGACTCAACGCTTACCGCTATCGCCATCTAGTGATACCCACTGTCGCCACTCGGCGATATCATTTTGACGATTCGTCGAACGCGTTGAGTCTGTCGAGTGCAGCTTGACGAACTCTGCATCGCTATCGCCATCAGGCAATACCCAAAATCGCCCGACGATAGAAACAAAATTTTTGCTATCAATTTTGGGGTGTTACAACCCTCCCCTCCTTGCAGAAATTTCGTCGCGAAATTTGCATATAACTATAAGGAAGACAACGACTTAAAAGTTACAACAACTTTTATTCATACAAACGGTGTCATAACAACTTACACAAACAACTCGGGATATTCATCATGCATGGTCTGCTCTGCTCATGCTCCCATATTAGCTTTTTATGGCCGTAATTGTCCCACCGGACTTTGACCATCCCGATTGTCTTGTTCCGTAGATGTTTGATCATCGTATCCTCGATCCAAATGGGCTTAACTTTCGTCGTTAGCCTAGATTCGACTGGTACTCGATCATTCACAATCACTTGAGTTAGATCTTTCACGGCTTTTCGAAGCACTGATATATGGAACACATCATGCAAGCCTCTCAATTCTGTCAAAAGAGCTAGTCGATAGGCAGCTTCTCCAATTCGCTCCACTACTTCAAAAAGACCAAGATACCTCGGGCTAAAATTTTTCAAGCTCCGTATTCTAGACACACCTTTGAAGGGTTTTATTTTCAAATATACCGAATCGCCCACCGCAAATTTTACGTTCCGATGCTTGGTAGTGTAGTATTTCGTCTGCCTATCCTGGGTTATTAATAGCCGCTCTCGAATAGTACGTTTGGTCGAATTTGCATCTTCGACCTCCTTACTTTTATATAGCTTTGATTCGTCTGTTTCCGTCCAAGCTAATGGTGTACGACACTTCCTACAGTATAATGCTTCAAAGGATGCCATCTGTATACTAGCTTGATTGCAATTATTATAGGCAAACTCACTCATATAGAGGTGATCTTCCCACCTTTTCTCGAAATCCAGGGCGCACATACGAAGCATGTCCTCGATTGTTCTGTTGGTCCGCTCAGTCTGTCCATCCATTTGTGGATGAAAGGTCGTACTGAATTTTATTTTTGTCCCAAACAATTGATGGATTAGCTTCCAATTATTCGAAGTAAAACACCCATCTCGATCACTGACGATGCTACGGGGCACACCGTGCAATCGTACTATTGGCTTGACATAAAGCTTAGCCAAGCTTTCCACTAAATCGTTCCTCTTATTCGAAATGAAGTGAGCCACTTTATTCAACCGCTCTACGATAACCCAAACAAAATCGTTCCCGCATTGCGATCTCGACAAACCATGCACGAAATCCATCGAAATGTAATCAAACTTCCACTTCGGTATAGGTAGCGACTTCAGGAAACCTCCAGGCTTTTGGCATTCAGCTTTTACCAAGGCGCAAGTCTGACATTTTGCCACATAATGGGCTATATCTTTCTTTAGACCTGGCCACAAGAACATCTTCTTCATGTCCATATACATTTTTGTGCTCCCTGGGTGGATTGGATACCTTGTAAAGTGTGCCTCATACAACAATTCTTCACGTAATTTACCCATATTCGGTACACAAAAATGATCACCTTTCCGCAAAAGGCCATCATCCCAGGAGAATTTGGCATTTGACCCATCCACTGCATAGCGTTGTAGACTTTCATCAAGTTTCATTGCTCGCTGAACCCTGTCCGCAAGGTCATACTGTACCTCTGTCCAGTTCAGGAATGCACCTGCAGTAGCATTCTTGTCCACATAAGAGATGTCTAAGGCCTCCAACTCCTGGATTAGATGCTCATCATGCATCTGCAACCAACTTGCTCTTGCCGGAGTCCTACGACTAAAGGCGGTGAGTATAATGAATCTGGAAGGTGTAGTTTCCGAGGAACTCCATCCACCTCTGCTGTCACATATTTAGATCCTTCTGATCAAGTAGGTACTTAAGGCTCTTATGGTCCGTGAAGATGTCAACTTTCATGCCATTTAAGTAATGACGCCACAGTTTGATTGCAAATATCACCTCCGCCAACTCCAAGTCGTGGATGGGATAATTTTGCTCATGCACTTTCAACTGGCATGAGCCATAAGCTATCACCTTACCAAACTAAAGAAGAACGCAGCCTAAGCCGCTCCCTGATGCACCACTATAAATTTCATAGCTGTCCGAAACACATGGCATCGTCATGATTGGCGTCGTAGAGACGACCTTTCAGCTCCTCAAACGCTTGTGCGCACTCCGGCGTCTAAATGAACTTCTGATCTTTTCTCATTAGTGTGGTGAGAGGTAAGGCTATCCGCGATAAATTCTCTACGAAGCGCCGATAGTAGCCCGCCATTCTAAGGAAACTCCTGACTTCGGCTACAGAAGATAACACCAGCTACTTCCGTATCGCAACTATCTTCACAGGGTCCACCGCAATGCCCTCTCCACTAACCACATGGCGAAGAAAGGCCACTGACGACAACCTGGACTCGCACTTCGAGAACTTGGCGTAGAGCTTGTTTCTTCTTAGGGTGTGCAACACCATCCGCAAATGGTTCGCATGATCTTCTTCAGAATGAGAGTACACCAAAATGTTGTCAATAAAGACGATGACAAATAAATCCAAGTACTCTCGAAATGTTCAGTGCATTAGGTCCATAAATATCAATGGCTCATTTGTTAGCCCAAACAAAATTACCGTGAACTCGTAATGACTATATCGTGTACCAAACACTGCATTGGGAATATCACATTCCCGAATCCTCAACTGGTAGTAGCCAGACTTCAAATCCAGCTTCAAGTACACAGTTGATCCCACCAGTTGGTCGAACAAGTCATATATCCGTGTAATCGGATACTTATTCTTTTCTGTTAACCTGTTCAACTCTCGATAGTCGATGCACAGCCGCAAGCTTTCATCCTTCTTTTTCACAAAAGAATCGGTGCGCTCCAGGGTGACATACTTGGGATTATATATCCTTGCTCTAGCAGCTCTTGCAATTGAACCTTAAGTTCCGTCATTTCCTTTGGCGCTACTCGGTACGGTGAGTGGGCCACAAGTTTTGCACCTGGCACCAACTCGATAGCGAACTCTATTTTTCGTTGGTGAGGTAACCCCAGAAGATCCTTCAGAAACACATCTACGTACTCCGATTTAATTGGAACGTCACTCAAACTGGTCTTTGGCTAAACAGCCTCTAAGTGCGTGAAGAACAACTCCGCGCCCTTCCGAACAGCCTTGACTACTTGGAGAGCAGACATTAATATCTTGGTCGATCCTCGCATACTAGTAAGTTTAGTCTATCGTTCAGTGTTCAATCCCAGTGTGAACGCCTTAGAGTTGTAATCTATACCGGTACGGTGCTCCGCGAGCTAGTTCATACCTAGGATCACAGCAAACATAACTATTGCTAGCACAGATGCTTCCATCTAAACAGCATGACTTCACAACAACACCATAACACCAAACTTGCTATCCGTGTTCACTACTACTTATAAGGAAATTTTATCACAATCTTATATTTATTATACAAATATAAGCACAAAAGGAATACATTAAGCCCCAATAAAAAGACGAACAACATGTTTGTACTCGCAAAACATGCACTTTATACATTATTACATACTAGTAAATGTACAGTACACGATCACAGTTATTTATGTACATAAAATCTAAATTCCCTTTCAGTTTGTTGTCATCTAAGGGCCACTTCGGCAGTCTCGGGCCATATGTCCCTATTTGCCACACAAGTAGCAAGTAGGTGGAGTTCGCCCTGCACCTCCTCTAGCCTTAAACTTATTTGGCTTCCGGCCACCACCCTAACACTCTCGGGCAAGATGTCCTTTCTTGCCACATGTATTACACACATGAGTGGTTCGTCCCGACGCTGCTCCAGACGTCAGAGAAGGAGTTGCTTCAGAAGTTTTTGACTTCTTCCATCGTTGATATCCCAATTTGGAGAAACTAGGTACCTGCATTACTAGTGTCTGGTGGACTTTGGCCAAGTCCATCTCCAACAACCTAGCTGACTACACTAATGTCTGGAATCCCATTAACTTTGGACCCAACAACAAAAGTCGTAGTTCCTGACGTAGACCATCGTAAAACCCGTTTATCTTCATCTCCTCAGTTTCAAATCAAAACTCTACTTGTTATCTTAACACAACAAAGGCATGAAAGTACTCCTTGATCGAGTGCGGTCCTTGCATCAAACACATATTCAACGGCTGAGTTGATGCTCTTCTGCTAACAATCTGCTCAAATAGACCAACTGGCAGTTCCGCCACCCGAGTAACAAGGGGTTGTACTTGCCGTTCAGGTTGGGCCTTGATCATTACGAAGACCACATCTGCTAACCACCAAACCATTTCTTCCGAAAGATGAGGAATGGATACCTCAACCTATGTCGCACTCTCAATAGAACGATGGGGCTCTGACTGCACCGCACCACTTCTATTCACTTATAAGTGTAAAATACACAATTTAGCAATGACTCAGAAGCAAAGAACAACTATTAGGAATGCGCAGGTTCCTCAAATAGGTGTATTGTCATTTCTAAGTAGACATTCATGGGTTCAGTTATGTTATCACGATAACGCACATACACGTGCTTACCACTCCTTAAAATAATCCGACCATGAATTCCAAGATTAAAGACAGAGAACATAATATGATACCAATTTTCTAACGCCACCATCCGTCGTATAGCATATGACAGAAGGTCCGGTCGGGGCCCGATGCCATATACTACCGACAGGTTAGGAGATTACAAGTTGTTTCCAAATCCAAGTTCACTTATAAACGCACCCTAACTAAGAGCATTCTAGCGAAAGCATTTTAGTTTATGAACCCATACTGTACAAGAATGTCCACTACACAATAGGAATGTTATGCATATATATATATATATATATATATATATATATATATATATATATATATAAACACATGTATTGGTCGTAGCCTTATTACAATTGTTTCATTTAACAAAAGTGACTTCATACATCGGCACGCAGGTCAGCCAAACATGAAAACAGTAAAGTTCACCTTTGGGCATTCAAGGGTCAGCCACTCGCAGCATAAGGGCTTCAACCCGCTACTTCCCACTTGGCTCTCCAACACCTGCACAAAATGGCCCACCAAAATGTGGCAAACAAAGAAACGATCAACATTTTGCTGACCCGTTTATAACGATCCCACCCCTTACTCGGGGCGGAATTTCTCCATCCCTACAAACAAGGCATCGTATATATATCATGGAATTTATAAAGTGCAATTTACGCACCATTCATCATAGATGTATGCTCAACAGCCACACGCTCCGTGCACTCAGGGCACATTTTCGGTGTCCACGACTTCCTGCGTATCACCACCGTTCAGAGGTACTTCACGGTTAACTTTGTCATTCAGAGGTCCTTAACTTGACGACTACATTGTTCAGAGGTAATTAACTTAACGATTAACTTCCCATTCAGAGATAATTAACTTAATGACTATGTCGTTCAGAGGTGCTTAACTTGATGGCACAATAATTGGCCTTTACGACACAATTCATCATTAACCATTTCAGGCTAATACCCACCATTGTTGGGCAATTTAAGCTCATAGCTTTGCATACACATATAATGGCCCCCAAGGTCTCATAGAGATAAGCCTCACAACATTGTATCTCCCTGGGAGCTATCGCCAGCGACAGTCACTATCGCATGGTGACATCCACAGTTCTCCAGACTGGGATCTTTTCTGGGTCTTTTCCTGGAAATGCTTCCAGTATTATGATGCAATATACTGCACACCCCTAGATCATGGACTTCACACGCATATCCACGGAGTCTTCGCCGGCATGCAAATTAAACATCATCAATCCAGACCAACTTGTCCAGTTGAGCTTCTCAAAACATGCCTATTCCGTACTCTACATTTCTGGATCTAAATGCAGGAATATATGGGGATCATACCAATCTTCACATTAGAATCCACCCTTTTTCACCTTTTGGTGAGGGGATCCATGCAAATATTCATATTGAGGACTTCACTTGTCTAGGAGAAACTCGTTAACCTTGAAGTTCTCTTCCGAGCCATGGCGAAGCTTTTCTATGCGGATAGAAGTGAACGCCTCACTTTCCACTTTGCCGATCTAGCCTCAGATCTGGCTTCCGACCACAAGATCTCCTTTAGCACCTTCATAAAGATTAGCCTAAACCCTTAACACCAACCTTTAGTTCTCTTCTCACGAACTTGGATGAAATGAAGAAAGAGAGTGAGAAGGAAATAATGATCTCCTCATCCCACACCCTTCTAGATAAGTGGCCTCGGGATTAACCCCAGTCACACGATCAATCCATCAAAACGAATTAAAGGCCAAGATTTAGGTTGACTTGTCAACTTTGGAGCTATCGCCTGTCGCCACTTGGCGACATCGATTTAACCGCTTTGACCCAGGTCAACCACCGCTTATTGGCCACTTAACGGCCAATCCAACACGTGTCTCATGCCACGTGGCACTATCACCCAGCGACACCCACTGGCCCCCGTGATATCAATCCACTCAACGCTTTCAGGCATTGAGTGTGTCGAATGCTGACTCAATGCTTACTGCTATCGCCATCTGGCGATACCCATTATCGCCACTCGACGATATCATTTCGATGATTCATCGAACGTGTTGAGTGCGTCGAGTGTATCTCGATGAACTCTGGATCTCTATCGCCATCAGGCGATACCCAGTATCGCCCGACGATAGTAACAAGATTTCTGCTGTCAAATTTGGGGTGTTATACAGGAAGCAGGGGGAGCGATGCTCCAGATGCGTCTGATTTAAGAAGAAGGGGGAGAGATGCTCCAGTTGCTTCTAGTTCCAGGTTAGTGGCTTCTTATTCAAGTAGCAAGGGGAGCGATGTTCTAGGCTATTCTAGTTCAAGAGCAGAGGCTTCTGGTTCAGAAAGCAGGGGGAGCGCTGCTCCTGGTGCTTCTGGTTCCAGTGCAGTGGTTTCTTGTTCAGTAAGCAAGGGGAGCATTATTTCGAGTTTGCCCAAGAACGGAGTTGGTTCAAAAAGAGCAGCGGAGATGGTTAGCCATGATTATGCTCTTCGGAGGTCGAAGAGGGTCACCAACCCACCAGTTCGAAATAGCGAAGGAAATACGGTGAGCTTGGTCTCATGTTTCCTTACAGGCACTCAAATTGAGCAAGCATCTTCTAGCTGTGATGACATCACTAGAGTCAAGGAGGTGGATGACATTAAGTTTGAGGAGGTGACTACCCTCAAAGGTGACGAGGCTTGGGATCTTGTTCCCAAGGTCGGTGGTGTTACTCCTATGAAATGCAAGTGGATGTCGAAGCTGAAGAAGAAGGAAGAGGGAACCATGACTCCTTTTAGGAGATGCTGGAGGGATCCCTTATGGTCCAGGATATGCGGGGTGAGGACTATGTCTTGGACATCTTCTTGAAGGCACTATCGGAGGGACTAGGTACAAAGTTACGGGAACTGTTGGGGTTGTTCACCACTTCTCACTTCAAGGGGGAGTGTTGAAAATGGTGAAGTGAAAGTAGGTTATTGGGCGACCTAGGCGACCTGTCCGCGCGGTCTATGCGGACAGGACTGGCGGTTACCTAGGTCGGAAGAGTTGCTTCAGTCGGCTTGTTCCATAGCGTCCTAGGCGGTCTGTTCGCACGGTCTATGCGGACAAAGGTTGCGGCCAGCTAGGCCAGCTTGTGCTCAGCCAACAGTTTGGTCCTAGAAGGTAACCGGGCGGAAAACGTCTCTATCTGTAGAATCCGGCAAGATGTAGACTGGGCTTGAGCTTGGCAGACCGGCATGGAAGTTGCCTTAGTCTAGCTCTGGTGGCAAGGAAAGTGGAAGCCAGGAAGTTTTTCGGTTAGAACGGACATGTGTTGGAGTTTGCCGGGGAGTGCGGACTAGGGCCAGTGTCCGCTAGTAAGCGCGGACTGACCCTTATGGCTAGTGTTATGGACTTGGTTGGTTCTAAACCAAGTCCAAGTTTGGCTCAGTCCGAGGTGGTTGCGCGATTAAGCACGGACTGTTTCTCAGTCCGGCCAGCTTAACAGTAGATAGTTGTCTTCAAGGTAACTTGGTTGCGGCTCGGAGTATGTGGACTGGAGTTGTGTCCACAAGGCGTGCAGACTGAAGTCGGGTCTGCAAGGTTATGCAGACTGCTGTCATTGTCCGCCAAGTTCGGCAGTTGGCTGTTATGCCTTGGTTGCAAACTTGGGGGTGCGGGCTGGAGCGGTGTCCGCTGATATGAGGATAGGTGGTGTTGCTGCAGAGTTCTGCGGGTGGCTGAGTCTGGCCGGTCCTTTGGCGACAAGGAGGATAGGGTTGGCTATCCGGTCTTGGTGAAGCTACTTGGCGATCTGGCTATCTTTTAGGTTGCGGCGGACTGGTTGTGTATCCGCGGCTTGCAGATACACTTGGTGCTCTCCGCGAGATGGGGCAGTTTTCCTATCGGCTAGGGTGGTGACCACACTCCTCATCGTGCCTATAAATAGGAACCCTTGTCACATCAATAAGATGCGAATGAATAGTAAATGAACTCGCAGGTAGTTGCTGCGATATGGATATTGTAATCGCGCGGTTTTAAGGTTGATCGGTTTGTGCTGTGCAGGTGTGTAGATAAAGCTGGAAGCCAAGGACATGGTTTTGATTATGGTCAGGGACAGTGCGAACTCTGCAGATAGCAACCAGCGGTTAAGAATAGGTCGTGGGTAGTGGCTAGGAGGTCTTCTCTTCTACAACTAGTTTCCCGATTCAATAAGCTGTCCGCTTCTGGCGGCCTATTCAGTTCGGCAGCAGCAGATCGTGCGGTCAGGCGGCTAGGCGACCTTGCGGTTAGGCACTTGCTGATCAGCAAGTAGATCTTGCATTGGAATAACGGGAAGTCCGCGCGGTTTGGTTGTGGTTTGGCAGCATGGCAGTTTGTGCGGACTCTGTAGTGCAACAGTAGTTTGGGCGGTTACTCTTTGAGTCCGCGCAGTTTGAGTTTTGCCTTGTATTGTTTCTGCTTCCTTTGGATACATCGGCAAATCATGTCTCGTCATGTATGCTTCGCCTTATAAAGGTTGTTTAGTACAAGATTCTATCTCTTCTGGTTTGCATCTGGTTTGTTTGGGCTAAGATAGGTTGAGTGTTCCTGCGCCTGGTTTCCCGTATTCCGCTATATCAAATTTTTAACAAACAACCCCTAACCTGGATCGTGAAATCTCCGTGTTTTTTGAGACGTGAAAACTTTTAACGACTCTGAAATCGCGGTGTCTGTTGTTCTTCATTTTTCGATTGCACTGTTAACTTTCTCCTTCAGACCAAACCAGCCCGACGCCATCTTCTTCCTCCACTCCACTTTGATCATTCCATGGCCGAGATCGCTCTACTCGAAACATCGGGATGAAAACTTGAGCAGAAACATACCTAAATTCAAGAGAATGGATTGTTGCAGTCAAAGATCTTCCAAGTCTATAAGGTCCTGATGAAGAAGACGACTCCTCCTCTTCCTCCACTTGGCTCTCTCCAATGATGGGATGCTAGAACTAAATGAGAGTGATAATGATTTTTTTTATCCTTTGTGACCCGGGGACTATAACCTATTTATAGCACAACCTAATGTGATCGTTTTACATTTAAGCACATCATATAAATGTAAACGACGCTCGGTATCCACACATTATTTGAACCGGCCATACAATATGGGACATATTCGACCTGATTAATTAGATCACCTAAATTTGGGTCGATATTAACGACAGCCCAGTAGTGCGCATAATTATCAAATTTGTCCCACATGATTATTAGTTCTAACAATCTCTCACTTAGGCCAACATATATTAAGTTCTTAATTGCGCATTACACGATAACCTTATGAGCTCAAAAATTGCTGTCATTTCCGAAAATATTTCTTCAAATCTGTTCCATGAATATACACACAATGGATCAAAGAGATCTTCGCTATAATAATCATAGTTAGACTCATCAATGGTCACATATATGTGCACAACCAATGACATAGATCGAGTATGGATGTGTGGCATGGAAATTACATGTAATGTGATCTTGACATGCTTATTTCCAACTGGTCCTACTTTAACTTTAGTGAGATCAAAATAATTAGATTCAAAATGCAATAATAAATACTTTATTCTGTAGAACAATAATCATAAAAATATCTAAAATAAATCAGCATACAAAAATACAAACTCACACTAAAAAACATATCCTCTAACGATATGACACCCATATGAGCAGTGTGCTTGTGAAAGACTTTTGGTGTCAATCCCTTAGTAAGTGGGTCTGCTAGCATGAAGTATGTCCCAAAATGCTTTATAGACATCTGAACACTCTTAACTCTTTCATTAACAACCAAAAACTTAATCTCGATGTGCTTATATTTAGAGGTACTTTTGTTGTTATTTAAATACATCACTGCAGACTTATTTTCACAGAATAACATAAATGACCTTTCAATGTCATCCAAAATACGCAACCCAGTGACAAAATTCTGCAGCTATATCCCATGATTAGATACCTTATAGCACACTATAAATTCTGTCGTCATGATTGAAGAAGCTATGAGTGTCTGCTTGGCACTTTTCCATGATATAGCCTCTTCTGTCAAAACATATACATAGCCTTAAGTGGATCTTCAATTATCTTGACATCCAGCAAAGTCTGAATCAGAATACTCAATGATCTCTAGCTGATCCAATCTTTTATAAGTGTGCACGAAAGCCTTTGTCCTTTTTCAGGTATCACATGACCCATTTGGCTGCTTTCCAATGATCAACCCCTGGATTACTCATATATTTGCCCAACATTCCAACTATGAACGCAATATCCGGACGCGTACATACTTGAGCATACATGAGACTTCTTATAGCTGATGTATAAGGAAACTTTTTCATTTCCAATTCCTCTACTTCAGTTTTGGAACATTGAGTGAGAAAAAATGTGTCTCCCTTAGCTACAGGGGTATCTCTTGGCTTACAGTCTTGCATGTAAAACCTTTTGAGTACCTTATCGATATAGCTTTCCTGCGATAACCCAAGTATATCCTGAGTGCGATCTCGGCGTATCTGTATGCCTAGTATGTAAGAGGCATTGCAAAGATCATTCATTTCAAATTTCTTTGAAAGAAATTTCTTGGTCTCATACAATATATCTATATCATTGTTGGCAGATAAGAAGTCGTCCATATATAAGACCGAAAATATATATTTACACCCATTGAATCTATGGTATATACAATCATCAACAACGTTCATCTCAAACCCAAAAGAGACAATAACTTGATGAAATTTGAAATACCATTGTCGAGATGCTTGTTTGAGTCCATAGAAGGATTTATTTAATTTACAAACCATTTTCTTTGGGTCTCTAGACTCAAAGTAATTTGGTTACACGATATAGATCGTCTCATCAATGTCGTCATTGAGAAATGACATTTTAACATCCATATGATGTAGCTCAAGGCCAAAATGCGCCACTAATTCCATAATAGTATTGAAAGAGTTTTTTGATGAAACCGGAGAGAAAGTCTCTTTATAGTCAATGCATTCCTTTTGAGTGAATCTTTTAGCAACAAGACATGTCTTATATCTCTCAATTTTACCCTTTGAATCCCTTTGATTTTAAATATCAATTTACAACCAATGGGTTTCACACCTTCGGGTAATATGACAAGATCCCAAATGTCATTGTCCTTCATTAACTTCAACTCTTCCATCATGACATCAATCCATTACTGATAATTAGAACTTTGAATTACCTAATTGAGATTGACCGGATCATCATCTAACATTCATTGGCCATCCTCTATAACGTCCCGATTCGCTCAAGACCCATCACATGCATTTTTGAGTCAAGAGAGTTGACTCGGGTTTGGGGTGCACGGGTGGGCAGGCGTGCGCCTGAGCCGGGGAAGTGCCGACTTGACACTCAGTGTTAGGATGCTACCATGCGGCAGTAGCGATTATGGAGTGTACACGATGAATGTCAATAGGAATCAAGAGCGCCTAATGGACTCGACAATCATCGAGTACTATTGCGTGGTGGTAGTGGGTACCGCGTGTAACACCTCTATCCATCACACATCATATAATAGTAGGTCTAGCCGGGGCCCGACGCCATATACCACGGACAGACTGGATAGTTACTAGATGAAACCATTCAACCAATACACACGTCCTACACAGAGAATCTAGCGAAAGCAATTAATAAGTTGTGAAAGCAAGAACCCAGCCACAAGCACGAATGTCCATTAACATAACCCAGTAGGAATGAACTACAAAATACACAAAAGTACTGTAACATCCCATTTCCGGCTAGACCCCTGGGAATGGTTTTGTATAAAAAGAACCCTAGAAGCCCAAGAATTGAAGTACAACGACCGACACTTCGGGTCACGGGTTGGTCACGCCCGTGACCTATGTGTCACGCCCGTGATATAAGGCGTGACTCCTTCGACGATCGTCGATCTCCGAGAGACGATCGTCGAATTTGAAACCCGGGCCTGTCACGCCCATGACCTATGTGTCACGCCCGTGACCTAGGGCGTGACTCCTTCGACGATCGTCGATCTCCGTGAGACTATTGTCGAACTTGCAACCCGGGCATGTCACGCCCGTGACCTATGTGTCACACCCGTGACCTATGTGTCACGCCCGTGACCTAGGGCGTGACCCCTTCGACGATCGTCGATCTCAGCGGGATGATCGTCGAAGCGCAGAATTTGCGTAATAGCCATGTCACGCCCGTGACCCAGGTGTCACGCCCGTGACCTAGGGCGTGACCCCCTTCGGCGATCGTCAATCTCAGCGAGACGATCGCCGAGGGCGGAATTTGCCTCATGACCCTGTCATGACCGTGACCCATGTGTCACGCCCGTGACCTAGGGCGTGACCACCCTTCGACGATCGTCGACCTCTGTTCGAAGGTCGTCGAACCCAGAATTTGGTCACCCGGGCCTGTCCGCCCGTGACCCAGTTGTCACGCCCGTGACCTAGGGCGTGACCAACCTTCGACGATCGTCGATCTCAGTTCGACGATCGTCGAACCCAGAATTGGCCACCCGGGCCTGTCACGCCCGTGACCTATGTGTCACGCCCGTGACCAAGGACGAAACGTCAGCCAGACTGGAAATTTCGGTAACCGACGTCATAATCAATTCTGATTATGGGAATGTACAGCAGGAATATTTATGGGCCGTTTCCATCTCTAATTATTTAATAGAAAGAGAGAGTGAGGTCCAATAGAAAATCGCCACCTGGATCAGCCATTTCATCTTCCACCTTTTCCTCTTCCCAACATCATAACCGAAACTTTATTAAGAGAAATATTAATGGCCACTAGCGTTAGACCTTTCCCCTCCCTCCTTTTTACTGCTTTAAAAAGGCCCCTTAGGCTCAAGGATGAAGTTTCCCAGCCCTTACCTGAAGTTTGGAGCCTCCTACTGTGCTCTAGAAGAATTCCGACGACGCCACCGCCGCGCATATAGCATCCCGACGATCGACTCGACTCCAAACCGCGAATAAGGTCCTCCTCTACTCTTTTTTCTATGGATAGATCTTAGAAATTACTTAGGAGAGATGTCGAGCTCAAAGGAGCAAGATTGAGTGAGTTTTTCCATGTTTTTCAAAAATAAATGGTGGTCGGGTTCGCCGGAAACCGCCTCTCCGGCGGCCGTGCCGCCGCCCGACGGTAGCCCTCACCTCAACAAAGGTGGTGGTGGTGGCCGGCCAGGGAGATGGCTGGGTGGCCGGGAAATAGCTTTAGAAAAGCTATAGGTTTTAAGCATTTTAGTTGCTAGATCGGGCTAAAGAAGAAGATGAACAGTAACATTTTATTATATTATATATTGTATAATTAGGAATTAAATCCCTTTACTGTACACTGGGTTAAAACTGAAAATTATAGCCCGTAGGGGCTGAAACATAAAAAGTGGTCAACATAGAAAATGTAGCCCTTGAAGTCTACTTTAATTTAAAATTAATTTCACTCGATTTGGAGTCCATGGTTAGACCACAGCACACTTTTTGGTGAGGCCTATCCATAGGGCTGTATTGACTTTAGAAAAATTCCCCACTCCAATCCAGTATTCAAAATGACTTGAAATTTAGGGTGTGGCCTAATCTTATCTATATCTAGATGCTGTCCAAAAATTAGGATTTTTGGGAAATATTTTTCTATAGTTGTTTTTGAAAAATTCAATAATCCTAGCATAATTTAATTAGATGGCTAAATGACTTCCAAACCCTCCCAAATTTTGGTGAGTGGTCCCTGGGTTTATCATAAGGTTCTGGTAAAAATTTCATCGTATTTGGAGATGTTTCGAATAGGTTTTTATCCAACCCTAGGTTGATTCTTATAGGATAATTTAGGATCAAGCACCCCCTTGGTATTTAAGTGGCCATATCACCTCAACAGGGGCTGATATTTTGGTCACTGACTTTTAGGGCATGATACACCCTCCAAGGGAGTTTGGAGTGGTTTGGTGTAGGGTAGCCTAGAACCCTAGGGTAGGTCCCTTAATGGGGATTTGTAGGGTTGTGAAGGTCATGGGGTCAAATGACCTTGGACTGACTTGAAATTTGGTGGAGAGGACCATAGGGCCATTAAAGTCCACTGGTAAAAATATTAGGGTATTTGGAGACCTTCATCCCACCTAAAACCCTAACCCTAGTTTAGGTCACCAACCTTAATTTGAATTATTAAGCTATCAACTGAACTACAAATCAAGTAAAATTTGGGTAGGGTGATTTTGTAATCCAAGTAGACATAATATAATTTTGTTGAGATTTTTGGGCTAATTTATACAGTACTTCATTTACAACTCTAATTGTGCCCTAGATATTTGTTTTGATGATTCTGGAATTCCTGTTCACTGGAATGTTATGAAATCTTGGATTAGGGCATCTTATAGCATATTATACCTTCTGTATTTTTATTGGAAGTTTTATCTGATTATTTTGGGTACTTTATTCTTTAACATACTAATTGTGATATGTAGTAAAAAATAAAGTTAAGGCCCAATTACTATTTGTAAAATTATGAAATTTGGTAAGAGGGTGTTTCAAATTATGATAATCACCCTGTAATTTTCTCTGGAATTTTAGATGATTAAAAACAGTACCTCCTTCATTAAGTGAGGAAAATTAGTATCTTACATTAAAATAAATTCAGAGTTCAAATTTTGGATAAAAATTATGGTACTTGGTTTATGATGGTTTTAGGTCACTATATAGCTTCTATAATTTTCTTGGGATTTTTGGATATATATTTACAATACTTCCTTCATAATATAGTAAAAGTGACCTAAAATGGTAAATTAGGAAATGTAGGCCTAAACACATCTGAAATTTCTCAAAACTTGGAATTGCTGTTTAAATATTTTATAGGATTTTTACTGATTTTAGGAGGATTTATTGTTTGCTCATTAGTGCACTTAATGTTCATATTAGGGCATTTGGAATCTTAGAATAAATAAATTAAATGCCAAATGAAATAGGAAAATTATTATTTTCTGGATTTAGACTAATTAGGTCATGGTAGACCTCCAGTAAATATTATATGAGATTCAGAAAATAGTTTGGAGTGCCACCCCTTGCATACCTCCTAAGGCTTAGGATGGTCTGCGTTTAGTAAAAACTGCAGAAGCTGAACTAGAGTGGGTAATGAACTTGGGAGATGGAATTTTGGTAGTTTGCTGGTTTGGATAGGGTGAGTTAAATCAAGTTCATTATTGGAAGTCAGGATGGGTAGGGTGTGAGATTGACTAGCGATAAGTAGTGTTCGGGTTCTACGGAAGATCGTCCTCCCCGAGAAGAGGAAGAGTCAAAGTCACCCTAGGATTAGCCCACTGTAATGTGAGAAGGGAATGGGTTAAGGGAACCAATCAATTATAATAAGTGCGTTGGAAAGGGATTTTTGGGATTCACCCCATCATAGCTCCTAGTACCGCTGCGAGCCCTTCACCGGGTAAACCTCGGGATGTCCAAGGTTAACCTTAACTCTTAGGAATAAAATGATCAAGAGTAACCCTAATAATAGTTCTACCTCACACCTACACTTGTATACTTAGGAAGAAGAATTGGCATGGAATGGGTAGAGTAGGTCCGTGGTCTAAGGGCCTACTAGTAATGACAATGGTTTGGTTTGTAATTTGGAAGTCCAGGGAGCGGGATGCTCGGGGACTTGGTATATGCTTGGTAGCCTAGAGAGCTGGAGGCTCGGTAACATGAGAACTTGTACAAATATAATTGTCATGATTGCATGTGCATAAAAGTGGTGGGTCATCAGTACTGGGCGATCGATCACACCGACAGCGGTACGTTGACTCGGCGGTGTGGGACACTTAGCCAAAGAAAGCCTGGTGGGTATAGCCAGCACTAGTACGCGGATACTCTAGGTTGTGTTCTTCTAGGGGCGTACAGAAGGGCTAGGCCTTGTAGTGTGGTTACCCGCCTAGGAGTGGGGGGCCCGACCCACTGTCTCTGTTTGCCACAACGGAGGTTCCTGGGAGTGAAGCTAGCTTTCCGAACAGGGGGAACTAAAGGTCTGTGCGCATAGAGTCGGTGGGTGTGTTGCACTTGCTTGTGCATTTCATAGCATATTTGTGTGTCATAGCATAAACATTGCCACCTATCGTATAAGATGGTATGGGACGTTTTATACGATAGGCCCTGCAAAACGACCCATTGGTCTATAGGGGTAATCCCTATAAATCAATGGTTATATTTCTTGTGCTTTCACTTACTTACTACTCTTAGCTGTTTGATAACCGACACCCCAACGTATAAGTGGTATGGAACACTTTATACGATGGGAGCCCTGCAAAAGAACCCTTGGCTTATGCGCTTCCGCGCATAAGTTAAGGTTATATTTCCTACTTTCTGCTTCTATCATGTTTACTATGGAATTGCTAGCTTAGGTCCGCTGTCACCTGCTTTTGACTTACTCTCCACCTTCATATCCTTCCCTTTCTTCCTCTCCGCTCGGTACCTAGGAGCCATGGGGAAGGGGTAGGGGATGATAGGGCTTAGTCTTTATGACTAACGGTTTTCGAACCACAACATTTTAGGTGTACCATATGGAAGGGTCACGGGTGTTGCAGTTTCTGACAGAGTTGACCCCGCGACCGTGTTACCATTGTCACCAGCCGGGACATACACGGGTTAAATGCCCCTTGATGGGTGGGATCCCACCAGCTCAGCAGCCAGGAGGCCAAAGACGTAGACGTAGACGTGGATTGCGAGGCGGCGACGGCAGGCCAAAAAGGAAGATGCACCCAGAGATGCAGCACCAGTAGGGTACGGAGTCGGTGGAGATGGGCCAGTCTAGCTTGGGTGCTCTCGGTTCAGTGACAGTTACGGTGACGCTTAGTTTTAGTTTTGCTTCCGTGAGTGACTTGTAGTGAGGATCTGATGTACTGGGCACAAGCCCTCCTTTTGTACTCTGATATATTATTATTGTGGACACTCCCTTCGTGGAGATTTATCTATATACATGTGGTTATGTAGACTGGCTTTTACTTCATTATGCTACTATTCTGCGATCGAAAAGGGCCGGCAGAATTGGCGTTTTGTAGTGGCGGCCTTCCTGTGAGTCGGTGCCACCGCAAAGCGGCAGTTCTGGGCTAAGACCCCGGTGTTTTGAAAAAAAAGGGGGTCTTACAAGTGGTATCAGAGCGGACCTCGATCAGAAAAGTAGCAGTCCATTAACCCTGGGTCACCCCCGCTCGAGTTTAGTTTGGGGACAAACTAAGCAGCGGAAGCAGTGGTGTGCCCATAAGGGAATTCACATGTGAAAGTCCACTTCATCATTAATTGGAATCCTTCTTTGTAGCCTGTGACCTACCCTGCCCCCAGCAGGGAACATCTCCGGCTGCGAAGATCTCGTCTTATCATCCTCTAAACAATGATTTAGACTCAACCAACTAGGACTCGTGATTAACCATGACAATTTATAGTATGCCCTAGTTCAAAATAGACCTTGGGTATGAATTTGGTTAAGGTAAGGAGATACCCAAAGAGAATAAAGGAGGAGTTTAGCACGAAAATGACTACCTAAGACGTAAACTCAGGTGTCCTTACTATCCCAATCAAGGATTATTCAAGCGGTAGACTACTTTAAGCAGAATTGAGACTTCCAATACATTAGCAGAATGGTAAAAGACAAGTAGTCTTAACCCTCAATACCAGTAATAAAATTACCTGGGGGCAACCACCGAGACAAACACTGAGGGCCGGATAGGAATTCGAGTTCGGAAGATACCCATTTGGGATTGGGAACATTTTGACCCGGATAAGGTTGTCGTAGATGTGACTCAGAGAGTTTAAAGTATGGAGTATATTAACGAGTTTCAGGGTGGAACCCCAAGTCGAAGATTGATGCCCTAGGGATTGTGCACCCAGCTAGGACAGATGTAACAGGGTTATGTCAAGATACTTAGCCCAAGATAGGTAGGGGCTGATCTTTTGTTTATTGGGGGCTAACTTTTGTTTATTGGGCAAATTAGTATTGGCTTGGGTTCCCTTGGACCTAGTTTAGGGAAAGTGGCGTAACAAACATGGTTGGAATGATGACCCGTAGCGTTACCAAGACAATGACATGGTAATAAGACGGAATAATTACGAGAATTAACTATTATCACGTGAAATTAGGTGACGGGTAACAAGATTCGGGATATCTGAGAAGGTAAAGATTTAATCGCTAGGTTGTATCATCAGAAGGATGATGTATCTCAGAACATGTACCCCCAGAGTGGAAATTTGAGGACATCGCGATGGATTTTTATTCATGGACTTCCCCGATCACGGACGGGAAACGACTCGACTTGGGTCATCGTCGATCGGTTGATGAAGGTGGTCAGATTCATTCCGATCAAGAAGGATGACTCTGTGGGGGGCACTAGTGCGGAGATTTGTGGAGCAGTTTGTTCGATACCACGGGGTGCCCAAGACAATCGTGTCGGATCGGGATGGCTGGTTCACTTCCAGGGAGTGGAGATCCGTGCATGCTCACTTGGACACGCGATTGACCTTCAGCACTGCATTCCATCCCCAGACGGATGGGCAGATAGAACGCACCGATCGAACGCTGGAAGATCTTCTGAGGCTATGCATTTTGGGCCACGGGGAACCATGGGAGAAGCTCCTACCCTTGATCAAGTTCCCCTATAACAATAGCTACCAGTCAAGCATCAGGATGGCGCCTTACGAAGCCTTGTATGGAAGGAGATGAAGGACCCCGCTTTCTTGGATTCAGGACGAGGATCCGAAGGCATTGGGATCGGATTTTGTCGAAGATGCTGAGGCTCAGATGAGACCAATCAGAGACAGGATGTTAGAAGCACAGAGTAGATAGGCTAAGTATTATGACGCCCGACATCGTTAGGTGGAGTTTCAGGAGGGGGACCGAGTTTTTTTTTGAGGATCCGGCCCATGCGTGGAGTTTCACGGGTGCGTGGTCGGAGCAAGAAGCTCAGTCCTAGGTATATGGGCCCTTACAGGATCCTGGAGCGAATCGGGGCCCTAGCTTACAGGCTGGAGATTGCCACCAGAGCTGGCATCTTTGCACGACGGATTCCACGTTTCTTCGCTTAGGAGGGCTCCACTGCGCCCGGAGCAGCAGATTTTTACCACAGATGGATCGGTAGCTTCTGACCGGTCAGTTCATTTGGAGCCGATCGGGATCGATGACACGACAGTGCGGGTCTTGCAACGGAAGAAGGTTCCATTAGTCAAGGTTCTGTGGAACAATCATGGGCAGGAGGAGCATACATGGGAGCCACAAGACTTGATGCGGCAAAAATACCCGGAACTTTTCGGTCAGGTATACCTCACAACCCCTCTGGACAATCAATTTGCGTTCCTATTTTAAACCAATAAGACCGAAAAATTCAAGAATATGGGCTAATCCTTTGTTTATTGGGGTATATACCTTGACAATTGGACGAATTGGTCTTAGAATCAAAATTATACACTGCAAACGTAACGTAGAGATATAGATCTTTCAACTCTCATGGGATGTTACAAGCCTTTTTCTCCGGATTGGAGCCCCCGTAGGCTTAACCTTGATTTCGGGGACGAAATCTTTGTTTTGTTTATTGGGATTTATAACATCCCATTTCCGGCTAGACCCCTGGGAATGGTTTTGTATTAACAGAACCCTAGAAGCCCAAGAATTGAAGTACAACGACCGACACTTCGGGTCACGGGTTGGTCACGCCCGTGACCTATGTGTCACGCCCGTGACATAGGGCGTGACTCCTTCGACGATCATCGATCTCCGTGAGACGATCGTCGAATTTGAAACCCGGGCCTGTCACGCCCGTGACCTATGTGTCACGCCCGTGACCTAGGGCGTGACTCCTTCGACGATCGTCGATCTCCGTGAGACGATCGTCGAACTTGCAACCCGGGCCTGTCACGCCCGTGACCTATGTGTCACGCCCGTGACATAGGGCGTGACCCCTTCGACGATCGTCGATCTCAGCGGGACGATCGTCGAAGCGCAGAATTTGCGTAATGGCCATGTCACGCCCGTGACCCAGGTGTCACGCCCGTGACCTAGGGCGTGACCCCCTTCGGCGATCGTTGATCTAAGCGAGACGATCGCCGAGCGCGGAATTTGCCTCATGACCCTGTCACGCCCGTGACCCATGTGTCACGCCCGTGACCTAGGGTGTGACCACCCTTCGACGATCGTCGACCTCTGTTCGACGGTCGTCGAACCCAGAATTTGGTCACCCGGGCCTGTCACGCCCGTGACCTAGTTGTCACGCCCGTGACCTAGGGCGTGACCAACCTTCGACGATCGTCGATCTCAGTTCAACGATCGTCGAACCCAGAATTGGCCACTCGGGCCTGTCACGCCCGTGACCTATGTGTCACGCCCGTGACCAAGGCCGAAACGTCAGCCAGACTGGAAATTTCGGTAACCGACGTCATAATCAATTCTGATTATGGGAATGTACAGCAGGAATATTTATGGGCCGTTTCCGTCTCTAATTATTTAATAGAAAGAGAGAGTGAGGTCCAATAGAAAATCGCCACCTGGATCAGGCATTTCATCTTACACCTTTTCCTCTTCCCAACATCATAACCGAAACGTTATTAAGAGAAATATTAATGGCCACCAGCGTTAGACCTTTCCCCTCCCTCCTTTTTACTGCTTTAAAAAGGCCCCTTAGGCTCAAGGATGAAGTTTCCCAGCCCTTACCTGAAGTTTCGAGCCTCCTACTGTGCTGTAGAAGAATTCCGACGACGCCACCGCCGCGCATATAACATCCCGACGATCGGCTCGACTCCAAACCGCGAATAAGGTCCTCCTCTACTCTTTCTTCTATGGATAGATCTTAGAAATTACTTAGGAGAGATGTCGAGCTCAAAGGAGCAAGATTGAGTGAGTTTTTCCATGTTTTTCAAAAATAAATGGTGGTCGGGTTCGCCGGAAACCGCCTCTCCGGCGGCCGTGCCGCCGCCCGACGGTAGCCCTCACCTCAACAAAGGTGGTGGTGGTGGTGGCCGGCCAGGGAGATGGCTGGGTGGCCGGGAAATAGCTTTAGAAAAGCTACAGGTTTTAAGCATTTTAGTTAAAACTGAAAATTATATTATATATTGTATAATTAGGAATTAAATCCCTTTACTGTACACTGGGTTAAAACTGAAAATTATAGCCCGTAGGGGCTGAAACATAAAAAGTGGTAAACATAGAAAATGTAGCCCTTGAAGTCTAGTTTAATTTAAAATTGATTTCACTCGATTTGGAGTCCTAGTTAGACCACAGCACACTTTTTGGTGAGGCCTATCCATAGGGCTGTATTGACCTTAGAAAAATTCCCCACTCCAATCCAGTCATCAAAATGACTTGAAATTTGGGGTGTGGCCTAATCTTATCTATATCTAGATGCTGTCCAAAAATTAGGATTTTTGGGAAATATTTTTCTATAGTTTTTTTTTAAAAAATTCAATAATCCTAGCATAATTTAATTAGATGGCTAAATGACTTCTAAACCCTCCCAAATTTTGGTGAGTGGTCCCTGGGTTTATCATAAGGTTCTGGTAAAAATTTCATCGCATTTGGAGATGTTTTGAATAGGTTTTTATCCAACCCTAGGTTGATCCTTATAGGATAATTTAGGATCAAGCACCCCCTTGGTATTTAAGTGGCCATATCACCTCAACAGGGGCTGATATTTTGGTCACTGACTTTTAGGGCATGATACACCCTCCAAGGGAGTTTGGAGTGGTTTGGTGTAGGGTAGCCTAGAACCCTAGGGTAGGTCCCTTAATGGGGATTTGTAGGGTTGTGAAGGTCATGGGGTCAAATGACCTTGAACTGACTTGAAATTTGGTGGAGAGGACCATAGGGCCATTAAAGTCCACTGGTAAAAATATTAGGGTATTTAGAGACCTTTAGCCCACCTAAAACCCTAACCCTAGTTTAGGTCACCAACCTTAATTTGAATTATTAAGCTATCAACTGAACTAAAAATCAGGTAAAATTTGGGTTGGGTGATTTTGTAATCCAAGTAGACATAATATAATTTTGTTGAGATTTTTGAGCTAATTTATACAGTACTTCATTTACAACTCTAATTGTGCCCTAGATATTTGTTTTGATGATTCTGGAATTCCTATTTACTGGAATGTTATGAAATCTTGGATTAGGGCATCTTATAGCATATTATACCTTCTGTATTTTTATTGGAAATTTTATCTGATTATTTTGGGTACTTTATTCTTTAACGTACTAATTGTGATATGTAGTCAAAAATACAGTTAAGGACCAATTACTATTTGGAAAATTATGAAATTTAGTAAGAGGGTGTTTCAAATTATGATAGTCACGATGTAATTTTCTCTGGAATTTTAGATGATTAAAAACAGTACCTCCTTCATTAAGTGAGGAAAATTAGTATCTTACATTAAAATAAATTTAGAGTTCAAATGTTCGATACCAATTATGGTACTTGGTTTATGATGGTTTTAGGTTACTATATAGCTTCTAAAATTTTCTTGGGATTTTTGGATATATATTTACAGTACTTCCTTCATAATATAGTAAAAGTGGCCTAAAATGGTAAATTAAGAAATGTAGGCCTAAACACCTCTGAAATTTCTCAAAACTTGGAATTGCTGTTTAAATGTCTCATAGGATTTTTACTGATTTTAGGAGGATTTATTGTTTGCTCATTAGTGCACTTCATGTTCATATTAGGACATTTGGAATCTTAGAATAAATAAATTAAATGCCAAATGAAATAGGAAAATTATTATTTTTTGGATTTAGACTAATTAGGTCATGGTAGACCTCCAGTAAATATTATATGAGATTCGGAAGGCAGTTTGGAGTACCACCCCTTGCATACCTCCTAAGGCTTAGGATGGTCTGCGTTTAGTAAAAACTGCAGAAGCTGAACTAGAGTGGGTAATGAACTTGGGAGATGGAATTTTGGTAGTTTGCTGGTTTGGATAGGGTGAGTTAAATGAAGTTCATTATTGGAAGTCAGGATGGGTAGGGTGTTAGATTGACTAGCGATAAGTAGTGTTCGGGTTCGACGGAAGATCGTCCTCCCCGAGAAGAGGAAGAGTCAAAGTCACCCTAGGATTAGCCCACTGTAATATGAGAAGGGAATGGGTTAAGAGAACCAATCAATTATAATAAGTGCCTTGGAAAGGGAGTTTTGGGATTCACCCCATCATAGCTCCTAGTACCGTTGCGAGCCCGTCACCGGGTAAACCTCGGGAAGTCCAAGATTAACCTTAACTCTTAGGAATAAAATGATCAAGAGTAACCCTAATAATAGTTCTACCTCACACCTACACTTGTATACTTAGGAAGAAGAATTGGCATGGAATGGGTAGAGTAGGTCCGTGGTCTAAGGGCCTACTAGTAATGACAATGGTTTGGTTTGTAATTTGGAAGTCCAGGGAGCGGGATGCTCGGGGACTTGGTATATGCTTGGTAGCCTAGAGAGCTGGAGGCTCGGTAACATGAGAACTTGTACAAATATAATTGTCATGATTGCATGTGCATAAAAGTGGTGGGTCATCGGTACTGGGCGATCGATCACACCGACAACGGTACGTTGACTCGGCGGTGTGGGACACTTAGCCAAAGAAAGCCTAGTGGGTATAGCCAGCACTAGTACGCGGATACTCTAGGTTGTGTTCTTCTAGGGGCGTACGGAAGGGCTAGGCCTGGTAGTGTGGTTACCCGCCCAGGAGTGGGGGGCCCGACCCACTGTCTCCGTTTGCCACAACGGAGGTTCCTGGGAGTGAAGCTAGCTTTCTGAACAGGGGGAACTAAAGGTCTGTGCGCATAGAGTCGGTGGGTGTGTTGCACTTGCTTGTGCATTTCATAGCATATTTGCGTGTCATAGCATAAACATTGCCACCTATCGTATAAGATGGTATGGGACATTTTATACGATAGGCCCTGCAAAACGACCCCTTGGTCTATAGGGGTAATCCCTATAAATCAATGGTTATATTTCTTGTGCTTTCACTTACTTGCTACTCTTAGCTGTTTGATAACCGACACCCCAACGTATAAGTGGTATGGGACACTTTATACGATGGGAGCCCTGCAAAAGATCCCTTAGCTTATGCGCTTCCGCTCAGAAGTTAAGGTTATATTTCCTACTTTCTGCTTCTATCATGTTTACTATGGAATTGCTAGCTTAGGTCCGCTGTCACCTGCTTTTGACTTACTCTCCACCTTCATATCCTTCCCTTTCTTCCTCTCCGCTCGGTACCTAGGAGCCATGGGTGAAGGGGTAGGGGATGATAGGGCTTAGTCTTTATGACTAATGGTTTTCGAACCACAGCATTTTAGGTGTACCATATAGAAGGGTCACGGGTGTTGCAGTTTCTGACAGAGTTGACCCCGCGACCGTGTTACCATTGTCACCAGCCGGGACATACACGGGTTAAATGCCCCTTGATGGGTGGGATCCCACCAGCTCAGCAGCCAGGAGGCCGAAGACGTAGACGCAGACGTGGATTGCGAGGCGGCGACGGCAGGCCAAAAAGGAAGAAGCACCCAGAGATGCATCACCAGCAGGGTACGGAGTCGGTGGAGATGGGCCAGTCTAGCTTGGGTGCTCTCGGTTCAGTGATAGTTACGGTGACGCTTAGTTTTAGTTTTGCTTCCGCGAGTGACTTGTAGTGAGGATATGATATACTGGGCACAAGCCCTCCTTTTGTACTCTGATATATTATTATTGTGGACACTCCCTTCGTGGAGATTTATCTATATACATGTGATTATGTGGACTGGCTTTTACTTCATTATGCTACTATTCTGCGATCAAAAAGGGCCGGCATAATTGGCGTTTTGTAGTGGCGGCCTTCCCGTGAGTCGGTGCCACCGCAAAGCGGCAGTTCTGGGCTAAGACCCCGGTGTTTTGAAAAAAAGGGGGGGGGGTCTTACAAGTGGTATCAGAGCGGACCTCGATCGAAAAAGCAGCAGTCCATTAACCCTGGGTCACCCCCGCTCGAGTTTAGTTTGGGGACAAACTAAGCAACGGAAGCAGTGGTGTGCCCATAAGGGAAATCACATGTGAAAGTCCACTTCATCATTAATTGGAATCCTTCTTTGTAACCTGTGACCTACCCTGCCCCCAGTAGGGAACATCTCCGGCTGCGAAGATCTCGTCTTATCATCCTCTAACCAACGATTTAGACTCAACCAACTAGGACTCGTGATTAACCATGACAATTTATAGTATTCCCTAGTTCAAAATAGACCTTGGGTATGAATTAGGTTAAGGTAAGGAGATACCCAAAGAGAATAAAGGAGGAGTTTAGCACGAGAATGACTACCTAAGACGTAAACTCAGGTGTCCCTACTATCCCAATCAAGGATTATTCAAGCGGTAGACTACTTTAAGGAGAATTGAGACTTCCAATACATTAGCAGAATGGTAAAAGACAAGTAGTCTTAACCCTCAATATCGGTAATAAAATTACCTGGAGGCAACCACCGAGACAAACACTGAGGGTCGGATAGGAATTCGAGTTCGGAAGATACCCATTTGGGATTGGGAACATTTTGACCCGGATAAGGTTGTCGTAGATGTGACTCAGAGAGTTTAAAGTATGGAGTAATTAACGAATTTCAGGGTGGAACCCCAAGTCGAAGATTGATGCCCTTGGGATTGTGCACCCAGCTAGGACAGATGTAACAGGGTAATGTAAAGATACTTAGCCCAAGATAGGTAGGGGCTGATCTTTTGTTTATTGGGGGCTAAACTTTTGTTTATTGGGCAAACTAGTATTGGCTTGGGTTCCCTAGGACCTAGTTTAGGGAAAGTGGCGTAACAAACATGGTTGGAATGATGACCCGTAGCATTACCAAGACAATGACACGGTAATAAGACGGAATAATTTCGAGAATTAACTATTATCATGTGAAATTAGGTGACGGGTAACAAGATTCGGGATATCTGAGAAGGTAAAGATTTAATCGCTAGGTTGTATCATCAGAAGGATGATGTATCTCAGAACATGTACCCCCGGAGTGGAAATTTAAGGACATCGCGATGGATTTTTATTCATGGACTTCCCCGATCACGGACGGGAAACGACTCGACTTGGGTCATCGTCGATCGGTTGATGAAGGTGGTCAGATTCATTCCGATCAAGAAGGATGACTCTGTGGGGGGCACTAGTGCGGAGATTTGTGGAGCAGTTTGTTCGATACCACGAGGTGCCCAAGACAATCGTGTCGGATCGGGATGGCTGGTTCACTTCCAGGGAGTGGAGATCCGTGCATGATCACTTGGACACGCGATTGACCTTCAGCACCGCATTCAATCCCCAGACGGATGGGCAGATAGAACGCACAGATCGGACGCTGGAAGATCTTCTGAGGCTATGCATTTTGGGCCACGGGGAACCATGGGAGAAGCTCCTACCCTTGATCAAGTTCCCCTATAACAACTAGCTACCAGTCCAGCATCAGGATGGCGCCTTACGAAGCCTTGTATGGAAGGAGATGAAGGACCCCGCTTTTTTGGATTCAGGATGAGGATCCGAAGGCGTTGGGATCGGATTTTGTCGAAGACGCCGAGGCTCAGATGAGACAAATCAGAGATAGGATGTTAGAAGCGCAGAGTAGACAGGCTAAGTATTATGACGCCCGACATCATTAGGTGGAGTTTCAGGAGGGGGACTGAGTTTTTTTTTGAGGATTCGGCCCATGCATGGAGTTTCACGGGTGCGTGGTCGGAGCAAGAAGCTCAGTCCTAGGTATATGGGCCCTTACAGGATCCTGGAGTGAATCGGGGCCCTAGCTTACAGGTTGTAGATTGCCACCAGAGCTGGCATTTCTGCACGACGTATTCCACGTTTCTTCGCTTAGGAGGGCTCCACTGTGCCCGGAGCAGCAGATTTTTACCACAAGTAGACCGGTAGCTTCTGACCGGTCAGTTCATTTGGAGCCGATCGGGATCGATGACACGGCAGTGCGGGTCTTGCAACGGAAGAAGGTTCCATTAGTCAAGGTTCTGTGGAACAATCATGGGCAGGAGGAGCATACATGGGAGCCACAGGACTTGATGAGGCAAAAATACCCGAAACTTTTCGGTCAGGTATACCTCACAACCCCTCTGGACAATCAATTTGCGTTCCTATTTTAAACCAATAAGACCGAAAAATTCAAGAATAGGGGCTAATCCTTTGTTTATTGGGGTATATACCTTGACAATTGGACGAATTGGTCATAGAATCAAAATTGCACACTGCAAACGTAACGTAGAGATATAGATCTTTCAACTCTCATGGGATGTTACAAGCCTTTTTCTCCGGATTGGAGCCCCCGTAGGCTTAACCTTGATTTTGGGGATGAAATCTTTGTTTTGTTTATTGGGATTTGTAATATCCCATTTCCGGCTAGACCCCTGGGAATGATTTTGTATTAACAGAACCCTAGAAGCCCAAGAATTGAAGTACAACGACCGACACTTCTGGTCACGGGTTGGTCACGCCCGTGACCTATGTGTCACGCCCGTGACATAGGGCGTGACTCCTTCAACGATCGTCGATCTCCGTGAGACGATCGTCGAATTTAAAGCCCGGGCCTATCACGCCCGTGACCTATGTGTCACGCCCGTGACCTAGGGCGTGACTCCTTCGACGATCTTCGATCCTCGTGAGACGATCATCGAACTTGCAACCCGGGCCTCTCACGCCCGTGACCTATGTGTCACGCCCGTGACCTAGGGCGTGACCCCTTCGATGATCGTCGATCTCAGCGGGACGATCGTTGAAGCGCAGAATTTGCGTAATGGCCATGTCACGCCCGTGACCCAGGTGTCACGTCCGTGACCTTGGGCGTGACCCCCTTCGACGATCGTCGATCTCAGCGAGACGATCGCCGAGCGCGAAATTTGCCTCATGACCCTGTCACGCCCGTGACCCATGTGTCACGCCCGTGACCTAGGGCGTGACCACCCTTCGACGATCGTCGACCTCTGTTCGACGGTCGTCGAACCCAGAATTTGGTCACCCGGGCCTATCACGCCCGTGACCCAGTTGTCACGCCCGTGACCTAGGGCGTGACCAACCTTCGACGATCATAGATCTCAGTTCGACGATCGTCGAACCTAGAATTGGCCACCCGGGCCTGTCACGCCCGTGACCTATGTGTCACGCCCGTGACCAAGGCCGAAACGTCAGCCAGACTAGAAATTTCGATAACCGACATCATAATCAATTCTTATTATAGGAATGTACAGCAGGAATATTTATGGGCCGTTTCCATCTCTAATTATTTAATAGAAAGAGAGAGTGAGGTCCAATAGAAAATCGCCACCTGGATCAGCCATTTCATCTTCCACCTTTTCCTCTTCCCAACATCATAACCGAAACGTTATTAAGAGAAATATTAATGGCCACCAGCGTTAGACCTTTCCCCTCCCTCCTTTTTACTGCTTTAAAAAGGCCCCTTAGGCTCAAGGATGAAGTTTCCCAGCCCTTACCTGAAGTTTCGAGCCTCCTACTGTGCTGTAGAAGAATTCCGACGACGCCACCGCCGTGCATATAACATCCCGACGATCGGCTCGACTCCAAACCGCGAATAAGGTCCTCCTCTACTCTTTCTTCTATGGATAGATCTTAGAAATTACTTAGGAGAGATGTCGAGCTCAAACGAGCAAGATTGAGTGAGTTTTTTCATGTTTTTCAAAAATAAATGGTGGTCGGGTTCGCCGGAAACCGCCTCTCCGGCGGCCATGCCGCCGCCCGACGGTAGCCCTCACCTCAACAAAGGTGGTGGTGGTGGTGTCCGGCCAGAGAGATGGCTGGGTGGCCGGGAAATAGCTTTAGAAAAGCTACAGGTTTTAAGCATTTTAGTTGCTGGATCGGGCTAAAGAAGAAGATGAACAGTAACATTTTATTATATTATATATTGTATAATTAGGAATTAAATCCCTTTACTGTATACTGGGTTAAAACTGACAATTATAGCCCGTAGGGGCTGAAACATAAAAAGTGGTCAACATAGAAAATGTAGACCTTGAAGTCTAGTTTAATTTAAAATTAATTTTACTCGATTTGGAGTCCTGGTTAGACCACAACACACTTTTTGGTGAGGCCTATCCATAGGGCTGTATTGACCTTAGAAAAATTCCCCACTCCAATCCAGTCATCAAAATGACTTAAAATTTAGGGTGTGGCCTAATCTTATCTATATCTAGATGCTGTCCAAAAATTAGGATTTTTGGGAAATATTTTTCTTTAGTTTTTTTTTGAAAAATTCAATAATCCTAGCATAATTTAATTAGATGGCTAAATGACTTCCAAACCCTCCCAAATTTTTGTGAGTGGTCCCTGGGTTTATCATAAGGTTCTGGTAAAAATTTCATCGCATTTGGAGATGTTTCGAATAGGTTTTTATCCAACCCTAGGTTGATCCTTATAGGATAATTTAGGATCAAGCACCCCCTTGGTATTTAAGTGGCCATATCACCTCAACAGGGGCTGATATTTTGGTCACTGACTTTTAGGGCATGATACACCCTCTAAGGGAGTTTGGAGTGGTTTGGTGTAGGGTAGCCTAGAACCTTAGGGTAGGTCCCTTAATGGGGATTTGTAGGGTTGTGAAGGTCATGGGGTCAAATGACCTTGGAATGACTTGAAATTTGGTGGAGAGGACCATTGGGCCATTAAAGTCCTCTGGTAAAAATATTAGGGTACTTGGAGACCTTTAGCCCACCTAAAACCCTAACCCTAGTTTAGGTCACCAACCTTAATTTGAATTATTAAGCTATCAACTGAACTACAAATCAAGTAAAATTTGGGTAGGGTGATTTTGTAATTCAAGTAGACATAATATAATTTTGTTGAGATTTTTGGGCTAATTTATACAGTACTTCATTTACAACTCTAATTGTGCCCTAGATATTTGTTTTGATGATTCTGGAATTCCTGTTCACTGGAATGTTATGAAATCTTGGATTAGGGCATCGTATAGCATATTATACCTTATGTATTTTTATTGGAAGTTTATCTGATTATTTTGGGTACTTTATTCTTTAATGTACTAATTGTGATATGTAGTCAAAAATATAGTTAAGGCTCAATTACTATTTGGAAAATTATGAAATTTGGTAAGAGGGTGTTTCAAGTTATGATAGTCATCCTGTAATTTTCTCTGGAATTTTAAATGATTAAAAACAGTACCTCCTTCATTAAGTGAGGAAAATTAGTATCTTACATTAAAATAAATTCAGAGTTTAAATGTTGGATAAAAATTATGGTACTTGGTTTATGATGGTTTTACGTCACTATATAGCTTCTATAATTTTCTTGGGATTTTTGGATATATATTTACAGTACTTCCTTCATAATATAGTAAAAGTGGCCTAAAATGGTAAATTAGGAAATGTAGTCCTAAACACCTCTGAAATTTTTCAAAACTTGGAATTGCAGTTTAAATGTCTCATAGGATTTTTCCTGATTTTAGGAGGATTTATTGTTGGCTCATTAGTGCACTTCATGTTCATATTAGGGCATTTGGAATCTTAGAATAAATAAATTAAATGCCAAATAAAATAGGAAAATTATTATTTTATGGATTTAGACTAATTAGGTCATGGTAGACCTCCAGTAAATATTATATGAGATTCGGAAGACAGTTTGGAGTACCACCCCTTGCATACCTCCTAAGGCTTAGGATGGTCTGCGTTTAGTAAAAACTGCAGAAGCTGAACTAGAGTGGGTAATGAACTTGGGAGATGGAATTTTGGTAGTTTGCTGGTTTGGATAGGGTAAGTTAAATCAAGTTCATTATTGGAAGTCAGGATGGGTAGGGTGTGAGATTGACTAGCGATAAGTAGTGTTCGGGTTCGACGGAAGATCGTCCTCCCCGAGAAGAGGAAGAGTCAAAGTCACCCTAGGATTAGCCCGCTGTAATGTGAGAAGGGAATGGGTTAAGGGAACCAATCAATTATAATAAGTGCGTTGGAAAGGGAGTTTTGGGATTCACCCCATCATAGCTCCTAGTACCGCTGCGAGCCCTTCACCGGGTAAACCTCGGGAAGTCCAAGGTTAACCTTAACTCTTAGGAATAAAATGATCAAGAGTAACCCTAATAATAGTTCTACCTCATACCTACACTTGTATACTTAGGAAGAAGAATTGGCATGGAATGGGTAGAGTAGGTCCGTGGTCTAAAGGCCTACTAGTAATGACAATGGTTTGGTTTGTAATTTGGAAGTCCAGGGAGCGGGATGCTCGGGGACTTGGTATATGCTTGGTAGCCTAGAGAGCTGGAGGCTCGGTAATATGAGAACTTGTACAAATATAATTGTCATGATTGCATGTGCATAAAAGTGGTGGGTCATCGGTACTGGGCGATCGATCACACCAACAACGGTACGATGACTCGACGGTGTGGGACACTTAGCCAAAGAAAGCCTGGTGGGTATAGCCAGCACTAGTACGCGGATACTCTAGGTTGTGTTCTTCTAGGGGCGTACGAAAGGGCTAGGCCTGGTAGTTTGGTTACCCGCCTAGGAGTGGGGGCCCGACCCACTGTCTCCGTTTGCCACAACACAGGTTCCTGGGAGTGAAGCTAGCTTTCCGAACAGGGGGAACTAAAGGTCTGTGTGCATAGAGTCGGTGGGTGTATTGCACTTGCTTATGCATTTCATAGCATATTTGCGTGTCATAGCATAAACATTGCCACCTATCGTATAAGATGGTAGGAGACATTTTATACGATAGGCCCTCCAAAACGACCCCTTGGTCTATAGGGGTAATCCCTATAAATCAATGGTTATATTTCTTGTGCTTTCACTTACTTGCTACTCTTAGCTGTTTGATAACCGACACCCCAACGTATAAGTGGTATGGGACACTTTATACGATGGGAGCCCTGCAAAAGATCCCTTGGCTTATGCGCTTCCGCGCATAAGTTAAGGTTACATTTCCTACTTTCTGCTTCTATTATGTTTACTATGGAATTGCTAGCTTAGGTCCGCTGTCACCTGCTTTTGACTTACTCTCCACCTTCATATCCTTCCCTTTCTTCCTCTCCGCTTGGTACCTAGGAGCCATGAGGGAATGGGTAGGGGATGATATGGCTTAGTCTTTATGTCTAACGGTTTTCGAACCACAACATTTTAGGTGTACCATATGGAAGGGTCACGGGTGTTGCAGTTTCTGACAGAGTTGACCCCGCGACCGTGTTACCATTGTCACCAGCCGGGACATACACGGGTTAAATGCCCCTTGATGGGTGGGATCCCACCAGCTCAGCAGCCAGGAGGCCGAAGACGTAGATGTAGACGTGGATTGCGAGGCGGCGACGGCAGGCCAAAAAGGAAGAAGCACCCAGAGATGCAGCACCGACAGGGTACGGAGTCGGTGGAGATGGGCCAGTCTAGCTTGGGTGCTCTCGGTTCAGTGACAGTTACTGTGACGCTTAGTTTTAGTTTTGCTTCCGTGAGTGACTTGTAGTGAGGATATGATGTACTGGGCACAAGCCCTCCTTTTGTACTCTGATATATTATTATTGTGGACACTCCCTTCGTGGAGATTTATCTATATACATGTGGTTATGTGGACTGGCTTTTACTTCATTATGCTACTATTCTGCGATCGAAAAGGGCCGGCAGAATTGACATTTTGTAGTGGCTGCCTTCCTGTGAGTCGGTGCCACCGTAAAGCGGCAGTTCTGGGCTAAGACCCCGGTGTTTTGAAAAAAAAAGGGGGTCTTACAAGTACTGGCCTTATAGCATTACAATAGTTCACCAAATTTAAATAGTTTCTTACAAACTTCGGCTCGCAGGATGGCCACACATGATTTAAACAAGAGAACAAACAAGGCCTTCGAGGTCCGGCTCAGCAACATGGGATTTGGCCCGCTATTTTCCGCTCGGCTCCGCAGCACCTGCAAGCACAATTCACCGCAACGATGGCAAACAAGAATAACGGTCAGCTAAAGCCGACCAAATTATAATGATTCCTCCCCCAAACTCGGGGCGACAAAGCTCCTTCCCTGCACTTATTAGCGTAACAAGCAACATAGTGAATAAACACAACATCAAAGGTGCTGGCTCACACGGCCACAAACCCTGTGCTCTCAGGGCACTAACTCGGTGAACCCGGTTAAAATCACAGTCTCACCACCATCCCTTGGACGGCAAATCTAGTGAGCATTTAGTCTTTCCGACCTAAGCCTAAGACTCGCACGACTATGTCAGTGGCCAGTCCCTTTTCCAGGTATCTGTCACCAAACCATATAGCCCGAGTCTGGTTCCACAAGCCCGTTGCTCACGCCGCACTATCAAACTTAAGACAAGCGCGTGGGTCAAACTTCGCTGGATCCCAAATTCGTTTATACAATCACAAAACCTAGTTATGTTCAAAGCTGGTTCCCAGACTGCCAAGATGGCAGAAATGCGTTTCCGCCCAGTTTTCCGGGTGCGCCTTGGGGTTAATCCCCAAGGATCCTTGCTGTAATCTACCACGTAGAAACCCGAAAACAACCAAAGGCACGGAGTCTTCTCTGCCTAATCATGCATAGTAAAACATCGCCGATCCAGACCAACATGTCCGGGTAGGCTTCATACACCATGCCTATGTCCGTTTCTCGATTTCGGACTCTAAATGCAAATAAGGGGGACTTTAAATATCTACCCCAAGGAACACCGCAAACTCGTCGCACACTCGCGGGAGTGGGTTTTACCTTTGAAAAAGAAGAAGAGCTTTAAATTCTCAAGTAGAGAATCTTACCCTAGCATTCCTCTTCGGTGCCATGGAAATCTACACAGATGAAAAGCACTGCGATGATCTCGCCTCCGTAGATCTGGACTCGGTTTGCGATTTGGCGCTCCGAATCTCCTCTGGCGACCGGATCTTCCCTCCTTCTTCTTCCTTGCTCTCCCTTCTCTCTAGAACTTAGAAAGAGAGTGGCCAATGAAAAGTGAGGGTATAAACCCCCAATCCCATCCTTAACCTCAGGATGGAGAGACCTGAACCGTTAGGTCCCAAAATAAGGAAACGAACGACCACGATTCGCCCTGAAAATAAACTTCCTAGGCCGAACACGGCTTGCGACGCGCCTGTGTCCAAGGCCGTGTAACTCATTCACAGCCGAAATCGTCGCGTCCCGAAAAGAACACGGGCACTCGACACGCCCGTGTCAGGATTGAAATGCCCGTGTCATCCAGTACACGCCCGTGTAGCTGGGTGTGTTCCTCCTTCGACACATGTCCAGCACTAACCCGAGGAGAACACGGGCATTCGACACGCCCGTGTCGAATTTGACACGCCCGTGTCGGACCCAAACACGTCTGGGCTCAGGCCGTGTCTCTCCCCCAACACAACTCGACTATCAACCCGAGTAGGACACGGCCTGGGACACGCCCGTGTCTCAGGCCGTGTGCCGTCACTCAATGCTCGTTGAGTGAAAATCATTGAGAGCTCGGCAAGACATCGAACACGCGCCTGACACGGCCCTAGGACACGCTCGTGCCTTGGGATACGCCCGTGTCCCAGGCCGTGTGACCTTTACCAAGGCCCAAACACGCCTAAAAACGCTGCCCGTTGCTCTTTTGAGTTTCGGGGCATTACAACTCTCTCCCTCTTAAAATAATTTCGTCCACGAAATTACCAAAGGAAAAGATACAGAAAACCAAAAGCGGTACCTAAGTGGAATAACTCTGGGTACTCCTCAAGCATGATCTGCTCCCGTTCCCATGAGAGCTCCTCCCGACCGCAATTGTCCCAACGAACTTTGACCATCCTGATCTCCTTGTTACGAAGTCGCTTGGCTTCAAAGTCCTCAATACGAATGGGTTTGACCCTTGTCGTAAACCCTTCATCCACCAGTACTTGATCAACTAAGATCACATGTGAAGGCTCTTGCACTGCCTTCCGCAACACTGATATGTGGAATACGTCATGTAGACCACTCAACTCCACTGATAACCTTAGACGATAAGCCGCTTCACCGATCCGCTCCAGAATCTCAAACGGTCCAAGGTATCTCGGGCTCAGCTTCTTCAAGCATCGTACCCGTGAAACACCCTTTAACGGCTTTATCTTCAAATACACCCAATCGCCAACCGCGAACTCCACGTTCCGATGCTTGGTATTGTAGTATTTGGCTTGTCTATCCTGTGCGATTTGCAAACGCTCTCGAATGGTTCATACCAATGAAGTGGCGCTTTCCACCTCTTGCTTTTTGTACAACCTCGCCTCACCCGTTTCCAACCATGACAACAACGTGTGATATTTTCTACCATATAGGGCCTCGAAGGGCGCCATTTGTATGCTCGCTTGGTAGCTATTGTTGTACGCAAACTCCACTAAATACAGATGATCTTCCCACTGCTTTTCGAAGTCAAGGACACACATGCAAAGCATGTCCTCCATCGTCCTTTTGACCCTCTCGGTCTGCCCATTTGTCTGTGGATGAAAGGCTGTGCTGAACTTCAACTTAGTTCCCAGCATTTGCTGCACCAATCTCCAGTCAATGGACGTAAAATGCCCATATCTATCGCTCACGATGCTGTAGGGCACACCGTGTAGTCTAATAATGTTATCCACGTAAAGCTTTGCCAGTTTCTCCACCGAATCGTCCTTCCTATGTGGAATGAAGTGCGACACTTTTGTTAACCGATCTACGATCACACAGATCGCGTCGTTTCCCTTTTGCGACATTGGCAATCCATGCACAAAGTCCATCGAAATGTCGTCGAACTTCCACTCCAGAGTAGGCAAAGACTTCAAGAAACCCCCTAGCTTTTGGCACACTGCCTTCACTAATGCCTAAGTCTGACACTTTGCTACATACAGTGCCACATCCTTCTTGAGTCCTGGCCACCATAACAACTTCTTCAGATCTCGGTACATCTTCGTGCTCCCTGGGTGAATTAAGTACTTGGTATGATGAGCCTCGTACATCAACTCCACCCGTAAATTTCCCACGTTTGGGACGCACAAACGATTGCCCTTCCTTAACAGTCCATCTTCAACTATAAATTGGGAATTTGACCCATCCGAAGCTGCATCCATGATTTCCTTCATGCTGTTATCTAAATCCATAGCCTGCCGAATCCGATCAGCTAGATCATACTGAACTTCAGTCCAGTTCAATAACGCTTTGGCGCTCGTCTGCTTGTCAACACAATAGATCTCAAACACCTCCAACTCCTGAATCAACCGCTCATCATGAATCGACAACCAGTTGGCTTGCGCGGGAGCTCTGCGACTCAACGCATCCGCAACTGCATTGCCTTTCTTGGGCACGTAATGAATTTTGAATATATAGTCCCCCAGGAACTCCATCAATCTCCGCTGCCTCATGTTCAGATCCTTCTGGTCCAACAGGTATTTCAGGCTATTGTGGTCGGTATAAATATCGACCTTTACGCCGTACAAATAGTGCCTCCACAACTTTAGCGCAAAAATCACGGCCTCCAACTCCAAGTCGTGGATCGGATAATTCCTCTCGTGCACTTTTAGCTAATGCGAGCCATACGCAATAACACTTCCATGTTGTAGCAGCACACAGCCCCAACCACTGCCCGAAGCATCGCTATAGATCTTAAAGCCTTCAGTCCCACTCAGCAAACTTAGCACTGGCGCCGTGGTCAACTGACTCTTCAACTCTTCAAAAGCTTGTGCGCACTCGCGCGACCAAACAAACTTCTGATATTTCCTAGTCAATGTCGTGAGAGGTAACGCTATCCGCGAGAAGTTCTCTACGAAGCGCATGTAATAGCCGTCAAGCCCTAGAAAACTCCAGACTTCTGCTACCGTAGATAATACAGGCCACTCCCGTATCGCAACTATCTTCGCTGAATCTACCGCAATTCCTTCACCACTGACTATGTGACCAAGGAACGCTACTGAGGATAACCAGAACTCGCATTTGGAGAACTTTGCGTATTGTTCGTTCCTCCTTAGCGTCTCCAAAAACAAATGCAGATGCTTGAAGTTATCTTCTTCGCACTGCGAGTACACCAATATGTCGTCAATAAATACGATCACAAAATGGTCTAAGTACTCCCTGAACCTCCTGTTCATCAGATCCATGAACACTGATTGTGCATTAGTCAGCCCGAACGGCATGACCGTAAACTAGAAATGCCTATACCTTGTGCTGAATGCTGTCTTTGGGATATCACTCTCCCTTATCCTCAGCTGATAGTAACCGGACTTAAGATCCAATTTTGAGTACACTGATGACCCGACTAACTGATCAAAAAGACCATCAATCCTTGGGATCGGGTACTTGTTCTTTTCCGTCAACTTGTTCAGCTCTTTATAGTCGATACAGAGCCGCAAACTTCCGTCCTTCTTCTTAACGAAAAGGACCGGTGTGCTCCAAGGCGACGAAATTGGACGCACATAGCCCTGCTCCTACAACTCCTCTAGTTGAACCTTTAGCTCTGCCATCTCCATAGGCGCCAACCTATAAGGAGAGCGTGACACAGGTTTGGCACCAGACACTAACTTAATTGTGAAATCGATCTCCCGCTGAGATGGGCTCCGGAAAGATTGTTTGGGAACACGTCAGGGTACTCGCACACTACTGGGATATTACCAAAAGTGGGTTTAGGATTTACAGCCTCCACTAACGTGAAGAACAGCTCTGCACCAGCACGGACTGCCTTGACCACCTAAAGAGCAGATATTAAAGTCTTGCTCGACCCCTTAATTCCCGCAAACGTTGTCTCCCTCCCAACACCAAGCTTGACTTCCTTACGGTTGCAATCTATGTATGCCTTCTGCTCCGAAAGCCAGTCCATACCGAAAATGATGTCAAACTCTACTAGCGGCAGTAATGACGCTAGTAAGTCGAACTCTTGACTTCCAATACGAATCTTTACGGCACATACTCTGTCCAAACGCATAGAACACCCATTCGGCAGCAACACGTCCAATTTGTCCTTCGCCATCGAAGAAGGGACTCCGATGCGCGATATGAAACCTTCGGACAAAAAGGAGTGCGAAGCTCCCGTATCGAATAGTGCCCTTGCCGGACTATCGCAAATCAGAACAAAGCCTATACAAACAGTAATAAGCTAACAAGCACTAGGTAACAGTATTTAAAGCTAACTTGCTATAAGTTTAAACTATACCTGTCACCATATCCGCTTGTTTGATGGCCTCCTGCTGGCCCAGATTGAAGACTCTTGGTTGAGTTAGAGCATAATGGGATGCGGTTGACTCCACCGCCTTGCCCTTTTCCTCGTAAGTTGCTCCCTACTTCCTTCCGGACATTGCACGTCGGCTCCAACAGTCACGGGCAAAATGCCCCGTCTTACCACAAATAAAGCAAGTGCCTGGGGTTCGGTTGGGTTCCCCCAAAGCACCTGAGGATGGGGCTGGACCCGACATCCTAGCCTTCTTATTCCACCTTCGGAAACCGAACTTTGAAGTCGGCACCTTGAACTCTGACTTCTTAGCACCAACGTCTCAAACTGCTCCTGACATAGCTTTCTTTGCCTATACATTCTTCATGTCTTTCTCCAAAGACCGGGCTGTGTTGACCAAGGTCAGGAAACCCTGAGTCATCGGCCCCGAGAGTAGTAGTCTCAAATCATCCCTTAGACCTTCGTAGAATCGGTTTGTCTTTCGCTCCTCATCAGCGAAGGTAGCGCTTGTATACCGACCTAAGCGAGTAAACTCGTGGAGATATTCATCCACGCTACTCTCACCTTGTACCAGCTTCTGGAACTCGTTTTCCATAGCAATTATCTGAGTCGATGGGAAGTATCGAGCTAAGAACAGTCTCGAAAATTCCTCTATCGAGATGTCTGTAAATTGTCTACCCCTCAGATGGTGTAACTCCAAGCCTTCCCACCATAATCTTGCGTCACCATCCAACAAGAATGTGGCAATAGTGGTCTTCTGCCACTCTTCCATCTCTATAGCTATCATTACTCTCTTAACTCTAGAGAGCCAATCCTCTGCTTGGGTTGGGGTTCCCGTCCCCGAGAATACTGGAGGATTGAAGCCCATAACGTGCTTAAGTTGTTTCTCCGTTGCTCTCCTAGGCAACACTTGCTCCACTACAACCTGCTCCACTCTCCTTGGCTTCGCTGCTTGGAGCAGTACTTGCTCCATAGCAGGGGAAGGCAGCTGCACCTGTCTCGCAGGCTGCGTGTTAATCATCGCAAACACTGCCTCCGCTACCAATCGTATGGTCTCAGCCGAAGGAGGTGTTGTCGGCGCATCATTTGGTGCGCTACTCTCCTCAGAAACTGAACGTTCCGACGGCCCCGCACCACTTCTGGTCACCTATATTTGTACAAAACACCATTAAGCGACCAAACAATATTGTAAAAAGCAATTATATGAACACGCAGGTTCCTCAAACATGTGTATTTTCATTCCTAAGTGGACATTCATGGATTATTTTCATGTTATAACGATGACGCACACACATGTGCTCACCACCCCTTAAAGTGAATTCGTCCATGAATTCATTTAATCCTGACCGAAATCGGTAGTCTGATACCAAATTATAACACCCTATCCGTCACACAGCATATAGCAGTAGGTTCAGCCGGGGCCCGATGCTATATACCACGGACAGACCGGATAGTTACTAGATGAAACCATTCAACCAATACACACGTCCTACATAGAGCATCTAGCAAAAGCAATTAATAAGTTGCGAAAGCAAGAACCCAGCAACAAGCATGAATGTCCACTAACATAACCAAGTAGCAATGAACTGCAAAATACACAAAAGTACTGGCCTTATGGCCTTACAATAGTTCACCAAATTTAAATAGTGTCTTACAAACTTAGGCTCGCAGGCCGACCACACATGATTTAAACAAGAGAACAAACAAGGCCTTCGAGGGCCGTCTCAGCAACTTGGGCTTTGGCCCGCTATTTTCCGCTCGGCTCCGCTGCACCTGCAAGAACAATTCACCGCAACGGTGGCAAACAAGAATAACGGTCAGCTAAAACCTACCAAATTATAACGATTTCGCCCCCAAACTCGGGGTGGCAAAGCTCATTCCCTATACTTGTTAGTGTAACAAGCAATATAGTGAATAAACACAACATCACAGGTGCAGGCTCACACGACCACACACCCCGTGCTCTCAGGGCACTAACTCGGTGAACCCGGTCAAAACTGCGGTCTCACCACCATCCCTTGGATGGAAAATCTCGTGAGCATTTAGTCTTTCCGACCTAAGCCTCGCACAACTATGCCAGTGGCCAGTCCCGTTATCAGGTATCTGTCACAAAACCACATAGCCCGGGTCACTTTCCACAAGCCTGTATCTCACACTGCACTGTCAAACTTAAAACAAGCGTGCGGGTCAAACTTCATCGGATCCTAAATTCGTTCATACAATCACATAACCCAGTTATGTTCAAAGCTGGCTCCCAGGCCGCCAAGATGGCAGAAATGCGTTTCCACCAAGTTTTCCGGGTACGCCTTGGGGTTAATCCCCAAGGATCCCTATTGCAATCTACCACGTAGAAACCCGAAAACAACCAAAGGCACGAAGTCTTCTCGGGCTAATCATGCATAGTAAAACATCACCGATCCATACCAACATGTCCGGGAAGGCTTCATACACCATGCCTGTGTCCGTTTCTCGATTTTGGACTCTAAGTGAAAATAAGGGGGACTTTACATATCTACCTCAAGGAACACCGCAAACTCGTTGCACACTCGCGGGAGCGGGTTTTCCCTATGAAAAAGAAGAAGAGCTTCACATGCTCAAGTAGAGAATAGTTACCCTAGAATTCCTCTTCGGCGCCATAGAAATCTACACGGATGAAAAGCACCGCGATGATCTCGCCTCCGTAGATCTAGACTCGGTTTGCGATTTGGCGCTCTGAATCTCCTCCGGCGACCGGATCTTCCCTCCTTCTTCTTCCTTGCTCTCCCTTCTCTCTAGAACTTATAAAGAGAGTGGCCAATGAAAAGTGAGGGTTTAAACCCTAATCCCGGCCTTAACCCTAGGATGGAGAGGCCTGAATCGTTAGATCCCAAAATATGGAAACGAATGGCCACGATTCGCCCTGAAAAATAAACTTCCTGAGCCGAACACGGCTTGCGACACACCCGTGTCCAAGGCCGTGTAACTTATTCGCCGTCGAAACTGTCATGTCCCGAAAAGAACACAGGCACTCGACACGCCCGTGTCAGGATTGATACGCCCGTGTCATCCAGTACACGCCCGTGTCATCCAGTACACGCCCATGTAGCTGGGCGTGTTCCTCCAGGTCCAGCACCATCCTTAGGAGAATACGGGCATCTGACACGCCCGTGTCGAATTTGACACACCTGTGTCGGACCCGAACATGCCTGGGCTCAGGCCGTTTCTCTCCCCCTACACAACTCTGCTCTCAACTCGAGTAGGACACGGCCTGGGACACGCCTGCGTCTCAAGCCGTCTGCCCTCACTCAATGCTCGTTGAATGAAAATTGTTGAGTGCTTGACGAGACGTCGAATACGCGCCTGACACGGCCCTGGGACATGGGACACGCCGTGTCCTAGGCCATGTGATCTTTACCAAGGCCCAAACACGCCTAAAAAAGCCGCTCGTTTCTCTTTTGAGTTTCGGGGCGTTACACCGCAGGGAGGTAACGTTTGTCGGGTGTACACGACGAATGTCAAGAGGAATCGAGGGCATCGAGTGGACTCAACGATCATCGAGTACTACCACGAGGTGGTAGCGGGATACCATGCAATGGTAGCCCGACTGAGCATTTGCATATTGCTCGATTAGCAACCGTGCGGTATTATTTATACTGCTGGCGGTAGCCCTGCTGAGTTAAGGGTATATTGCTCGGTGAGATACCGTGCGATGGTAGAAGAATAACGCGCGGCGGTAAGAGTACAGGTGGAGGAGCCTGAGTGGTGGGTTTGGACAGTGGCTTGTGGAAGAAAGCACTTTTAGTAGGTAACGCGCGCCGATATCCCTCAGATCATAAAAACCCTAGGTCTATTTGGCCGCTCCTTTATATACGTTGTCTAAGTCTTGGACATAAGTCTTCATCTCTCGGTGACAAACTTCATCGCAGGAAACAAGGTTGACGTCGTCATGCCGCCAAGAAGGAGGAGGCAATCCATGGCTAGAAATGAGGTGAGCTTCCTACCCTCTCACTTGGTGATAGATATTTAGATCTAAAATGTAGGAGAGACATCGGCTTAAGAGAGCTTGATTTGGGAGTTTAATGGAGAAAGTGCTAGAGAAATGTTGGTACACCAGATGAACGCTACCGCCCCGCGAACCCGGTTCAGCCCATCAAATGAGGGAGAAAGGGGTAGAGAAGTGTTGGTTGTACCTTGTATGATGGCTGGAGGAAGAAGATGAACCGATGTCGTCTGATTCATCTTTACGATGCGTGCCAAGTGCTGTATATATAGAAATCCATTTTCTGTGTGCAGAAGGCTTCACGACCGTTTTGGGCATGATTCCATCTGATGTAGGTCTTGGACTCAACACAAAAGTGGTAGCCATCGGAAAGACCTTTCCAACAGATAGTTACTCATTTCCATAGGATCTCTGTAGCTCCGGAAATGTTCATTTGAAGTTACCGCGCTGCAAGAACATGTGTGCAGGCTGCGTTTTGTCTAAGTGTATATGGCTGGACTTAAGTCCGATTTCGGGTGTGATAGATTTGGTTTTTGACCCCAGACTCATCGTTAAAGTTGTAACCCTTCATGATACCTTTCCGATTTGGGGTTGCATGTAAATATTGGTAGATTGTAACTCTTGAAAACCCGATTTTATTAAGTTGTGACGCGTAGCTGTGATGTCCTAATAGTTGATAACTACCTTGTTCATGAATTGTTTACCCGGAGATTGGATGGCAAATAATTGATGATGTTGTGATCACATCTTTGCATGTTTAATGAATTTAGAAGTGGTTTATGTCGTGATGATCTCTAAGGTTTACAAAATGAGCTTTGGTTGAGATGATTGGAAATGGTAAAAAATTAAGGTGCACATAATTAATTCTAGAGAAAGAATTGGATGAGGTATATCCTATGTCCATGAGATGAGTTGAACTTTGAACTCAACTTTGAAAGGATGAATGATGTAGTCAACTACTTAGAGTTATGTTAACTCCATAGGGCACTAGTGAGGGACTGGTGAGGTGATTGAGGTGAACTGTCACCTGGTTTAAATGTGAACCCTTGGGTGCTGTGAAGCAAGGGAATGTGAAAAGGGTTGTATATGTTGATCGCACTGTATTGGGTTTGGTATGATGAGAATGGACTCAGTTGGAACCCTTGGATATTCGAGGTATGGCTGAGTGTAATTACAGCGGTGTATGTTAACAGCAGTGTCATAATCCTGGGATAAGGATGGTGTGGCAGGTCTACGGGCTCGCCAGTCATCACACTGACGTGAGTTGGTAGATGGACCTTGGGCTATTGGGCTTGGTCCTCGGTGCTCAATCCCGAGGCTCCTTCCATGCTAGTGGATGTTTGGGCTTGGTCCTTTGGTGATATGCTCTAAGAGGCTCCTTCCGTGCCACGACGATAGGCAAATTAGGTTGTGTTCTTGGTGCACATCTATCCGAGACCCCTTCTGATCCGTAGTACGCAGGTCTCCGCTATTGTGTTCTTAGCGTTGACGCGTACGGAGGCCTAGGCCTGGTAGTGTGGATACCGCGTAGTAGCATGATCTACTATCACCGATTGACCCGACGGATGATGCCTGAGAGGTTAGATACCTTCTCGAAAAGTGGGAACTAAAGGATTATGTCGACATAGAAAAATAGAGTGCGTGAGTTGCATGGGAGCTTCATAAACCATCATTGCATTGCATAAAACCCTCATCATATAAATTTGTATGGGCACTTTTATATGATGAGTTACTTTCTGTTAAGCCGATCCTTAACTTATAAATATGTATGGGCATTTTTATAAGTTAAGTTCTAATTCTGTTGTTAAATTATATGTTGTAGTTGATTGCTCTTATCTTTACTAAATTGCTAGTGTAGACTGATGCTATCACTTGTTATACACTTTATCGTTACTATTCTGATATGTAGAGATATACCACCTGCTTGTACTTACTATTTATATATATACTAAACCTTTCTTCCATTCTCCTGCCCAGTGCCTAAGAGCTGCTAGGGTGAGAGAATGAGATAGCCACTTAGTCTTTATGACTAAAGGTTGCTACGATGACCTTTTAGGAGGACACCCAGCGGACAAAGCAGTAGTGGCGGGTCATGTAGGAGGGAATCTAGGCCAAGGATACAAGGCCTGATACGACGATACCCTCATTGTCGTCGGATACTGAGGTGTGAGATTTTTGAGAGACCTTTGTTGTAGCATTCGGGCAATTTTGTTGTACTCTGATATTAAAGGAACCGATGTAGTTCCTTATATTCATGTACTACGCTTTGGACATTTACTTATTGTGATGCCTTGACTTCATTTTATTGTCTTTGTGTTGGGTTGACATGGACGATATTTGTGAGAGCCGGCAGAATAGGCGTCTTGTATTACCGGTTAACTCATGTGTTGACGCTACTGCAAGGCGGCTGTTCTGGGCATAAAAATCCCCTCGGTCGTGTCGTGTGTTCTGGGAGGGGGCCTTACAAATGGTATCAGCTTGTAGTTATCCTGACCTAAAGAAGTCGTTGAACAATGGTGCCACCCCCTCTCTATTTGTCAGTGTGAGGTCAAACTGACATAGCGGAAGCAGTGGTGTGCCCATGTGTAATTCACACTAAGTATGCCCAGTTGTTACCCTACGATTAGCTAACCTGACCTTAGGTTTGTGACTTTATATGTAGATCTCGGCAAGTACAAAGCCAGTAGTGGGCACTCCTGCCCCTTCTGTCCCAACTAAATTTCAGCAGTCGAAACTGGGACAAACCCTCACGGAAATCATAGACGCGTTCAGATCCCAGCAGGTCCCGGTGCAGCAGCAATCCCCAGGTTCTAATTGGTTGAGTGTCTTCTGATCCCTCTCCCTGCCTGCTTACCATGGGATGGAGTCGACTATTTGTATTGAGGAATGATTAGAAATTGTAAAAGAATTGATGGACGGAGTTAGATGCCCAGCAAATATAGAGGTTACTCTAGCAGTTTGTACTCAAAACACAAGCAAAGAGGTGGTGGAAGTCCCTTATGGGATCCAGTTTCAAGGGACGCATTTACACAGACTTAAGTTGGGATGAATTTTTAAACGTCTTCCTAGAGCATTTCATTCCTTCCATGACTCGTGACGAGCTTGAAGAAAAGTTCATGATATTGAAGCAAGGATCCATGTCAGTGGAAGAATATCAATGGGTGTTTCATCATCTCGCAAGGTTCATTGAATCCTACGATTTGGATGATCGCGGATATGCAAAATGGTTCTACAAAGGTTTTTCGAGATCCCTTAAGGCAAGAAATTTTGTTTATGGAGGACTCAAGCCTGTTAGAGGTAATATATATGGCAAAAAGATTGGAAGCAAATCATCTTGGGGTCCAGGCTAGTGGTAAGACACCCGCTGAAGGCGTGATAGAAGTAGGACCCAGCTTTAGAAGGATACAAAATATTAGAGGTGGAAAAGGAAACCAAAGAGGTGGCGGTCGTTTCCATCAGAATTTTAGGATGGAACATCCGGCCTCGTGGCTAACACTACCTCCACCCACGTAGTTCTAACGGTATCAACAACCTAGGGAGCAGTTCAGGTGAGTTTGTTTCCAGTGTAATCAGCCGGGCCACATCTGGCGTCACTGCCAGCAGCTGGTTGGAGATGTTCCCCTTGTTGCTCCTCCGATAGCTCAACAAGGAAGAGGACAAATCTGTGGTCGAGGACGAGAACCACGAGGAAGAAATCCTGGACCTCCGCAGGAGCAAATGTTCGCACAAGATATGACGCAGGAACGGGACCTACAGGATGTCATAGCAGGTATTTTATGCATAAGTATATTCCCTTACTCATGCCTGAAATGTTGTAAAATAACAATATTATTGTTAACATTTAGGCATGGTGACTATAAGTGGGAGGCCTGCCTATGAACTATTTGATACGGGTGCGACACACACATTTGTCTTGTTGGATTTCGTGAAGGACCTGAAGGGATGCAACATTATACCGAAGCCAACCAGAGAGTTTGACTTCCCGACGGCTCTGTGATAAAAGAATCTGCCAAATGCACCCTGGATGTGTACATAATATGAAGTCTTTTTGAAACACCGACAATGGTGTTGATGTTACCTGAGTTCGATCTTGTTTTAGGCATGACCTAGATAGAGTGGATCTAGGCCCGGATCGACTGTGCAGCAAAGGAGATTTCATTGATGCTTGGGGATTTAGAGATTGTATTCCAAGGTATTAAATATGTACCCCGCACGTTAATATATTTTATTCAGGCCAGTAAGGCCCATACGCAGGGAGACGAGGTTTTTATTATAAGCTTTGAGATGAAGAAGGAAGTGGGCAGCCTAGCGAATGTTCCTGTAGTTTGGGAATTTCCTGATGTTTTTCCGGAGAAGCTGTCAGGATTACCCCCACACAGAGAAGTGGACTTCCATATCAAACTGGTACAGGGTGCCAAGCCCATCTCTCGAACCCCATACGGGATGGCCCCAAAGCAGCTAGCAAAGTTTTGGGTGTAGCTCCAGGAGTTGGTAGATTCTGGATTTGTTCGCCCAGTTCATCGTCATGGGGAGATCCAGTATTGTTTGTAAAGAAGAAGGATGGGTCGCTTCGGTTGTGCATAGATTACTGGGAGCTTAACCGGCTGACCGTGCGAAACACTTACCCTTTACCCCAGATCGACGATCTTTTCAATCAGTTGGTGGGGGCGCACTGGTTTCCCAAGTTGGACTTACGATCAGGGTACCATCAATTGAGAGTTAAGGAGGAAGATATTCAGAAGATGGCCTTTTGTTCAAGGTACGGCCTACATGAGTTCACAGTGATGCCATTTTCACTCACAAATGCCCCCTTCGCATTCATGAGTTTGATGAATAGGGTGTTTGAGCCGTATCTAAATATCTTTGTCATCATCTTCATCAATGATGTGTTGGTTTATTCAAAGACAGAGAAGGATCATGCGGAGCACTTGGTCCTAGCGTTGGAGAAGTTGAGTGAGTACTCTTTATTTACTAAGTTCAACAAGGGAGAGTTTTGGCTCTGAGAAGTTGCCTTCTTGGGCCTTGTTATTAGTGGTGCTGGATTAGCAGTAGACTAGGACAAGGTACAAGCAGTGAAGGAGTGGTCACCTTTGAGGTCGGCGGTCGACGTGCAAAGTTTCCTTGGACTTGTAGGGTATTATCGCAAGTTTGTGGAAGGATTTTCGAAGATCTCCCTCCCTCTCACTGCCCTGACAAAGAAAGTTCTGCCATATGAGTGGACACCTCAGTGTGAGGCTGCATTCCAAGAGCTGAAGGATCAACTTACCACCATCCCAATCCTAGCCCATCTGTCCGGGAAGGAAGAATTTCAAGTTTATACGGATGCGCCCTATCAAGGTACGGGAGTAGTGTTGATGCAGCATGGGCATGTTATTGCTTACGCTTAAAGATAGCTTAAAAAACATGAGATTAATTACCCAGTGCGTGATTTAAAATTCGGGGCAGTGGTCTTCTCCCTAAAGGTTTGGAGGCACTATCTCTATGGAGTTTATTGTGAGATTTTCTCAGATCATAAGAATTTGAAATATGTTCATACTCAGAAGGAGTTGAATTTGAGGCAGCGGCGATGGTTGGATTTCTTGTGCGATTATGAGTTTACGTTGAATTACCACCTTGGGAATGTGAAATCCGTAGTAGATGCATTAAGCAGAAAGGTACCAGCGTCAAGCCCCGAGTCTTGAATGATGGGTATGGAATTGGCTCGAGTGCTCAAGGAGATGGAAACTATGTTGGTATGTAAGAATCATTCTGAGACGTATATGGAATAATTGGTTGCCTTGAGTATAGTATGTGACTTTCGTGAGGGGATCAAGGCAGAGCAAGGGAAGGATGCTGCTCTGGCCCCAATGTTTAAGGCAATTGAGAGTGGATCTGAAGAAGAATATACTCTGAAGAAAGGCCTAATTCATTTCCATGGCAGACTCTATATTCCTAAGGGCAGTGGAATTCAGGAAGACATCTTGAGGGAGACTCATTGCACCAAATATTTAGTGCATCCCAGGATTGCCAAGATGTATAATTGATAATACGTTTTGTAGTTTAAACTACTATGGTAATTAGAAGTTTTTATTATAAAAATCATATCTTTTAAAGCTTTATTTTGACCTACTTTTGTATATATTTTAATGCCACTAATGATTTCTCTTTTCTTTGAAGGTTTGCAGTTTTTCAGCAATTTCGTCGAGCTCAGCCAGTTTGTCGAGCTCACCAGAATTCGTCAACCTCAGCATTCGTCGACCTCAGCATTCGTCGAACGCATCTTCTGCATTCGACGAACAGTTCCTTCAGCCCCAGTTCGTCGAGCTTAGCCAATTTCGTCAAGCTTAGCCCAGTTCGTCGAGCTCGCCAGAATTAGACGACCTCAACATTTGTCGACATCGCCTTCATTCTGTGTTCGACGAACTCCTCAACGTTCATCGAACCCACCTTCAGTTCAAGCTCGTCGACCTCGCCTTCATTCTGTGTTCTACAAACTCCTCAGCGTTCGTCGAACTCTCCTTCAGTTCAAGTTCGTCGACCTCGCCTTCATTCTGTGTTCTACAAACTCCTCAGTGTTCGTCGAACTCTCCTTCAGTTCACGTTCGTCGACCTCGCCTTCATTCTGCGTTCGACAAACTCCTAAGCGTTCGTCGACCTCAGCGTTCGTCGACCTCCCGTCCACTTTCTGCGTTCGACATTTTCCTCCGTTTGTCGACCTCCCATCCACCTTCTCTTTTCTCCGTTCGTCGAGCTCTCCCTCCTTCTCCTCTTATTTTGTCGACCTCGCCTTCAGTTCTAATTTGTCGACCTCCCTTCCAATTTCTGCGTTCGACGAATTATTCCAAATTCATCGACCTCTCGTCCATTTTTTGTGTTCGACGTTCGTCGACCTCGCCTTCAATCAATTTCATCGACCTTGCCTCAGCCAATTTCTTCGACCTCGACTTCAGTTCAAATTCGTCGACCACGCCTTCAGCCAATTTCGTCGAGCTCCGCCTTCATTCTGCGTTCGGCATTCGTCGACCTCTCCCTCAGTTCAAATTTCGCCGACCTCCCGTCCACCTTCTCTTTTCTCCGTTCGTCGAGCTCTCCCTCCTTCTCCTCTGATTTATTCAAGCCCTCTCTCCTTCTTTCATCGAGCTTACCTGCTTCCAGAGGACAAGTCTCGCTTTTTCACAAAAGCCTACTATCGCCATAAATGCACGTCACCTGTACTGAGGCAATCATCATTTCCCGCCAAAATTCGTACTAAGGTCAACTCCCGTGCATGGCTAGATGCATAGGCATTTCCTTCTCCTTGAAGAATCTATAAATAGAGGTGTAAAAGATATAGAATTTTGGGAGAGGGGAAGTGCTGCCATTTTTAGTTCTTCCTTAGTGTTCTTCCTCTCTCCTGTTTTCATTTAAGTTTTTCTGTTTAGTTTCAGTTTTACTCTTCTGTAATAGTTTAGTTTAGTTTCAGTTTCAGTTTTAGTGCTAGCTTATTTTTAATTTCCTGCAAGTGTAATACTTTTTATTTCAAGTTGTAAGCTCGTTGTTTGATTTAATATAAAAAGTCTATTTACTTTTACTTGTTTCTATTTTGTTTTCATGCACTCATACTCATCTCTCTTCCTCCACTTCACCATGATTAACTAATCCTCCTTATACTCGATCTTGATGATCTGAGGTTCGAGTTGATTAAGTTATGATGCTCTAGTTTGCTTTTTATTTGTAAGGTTTAGACAATGATTTACTCTTGATTAATCGTGTTTGGATATATGTTGGACCCCTAGTTTGGATTTGGGCTAGGTTCATAAATATAGGTTGTATCAGACCCATATTGTATAGTCAGGGTCTAGTCTAGTGTCTTAGGTGTCAATTAGGTCAACAACTCAGTTAGATAAGATCAAGACATCAGAGACTTAGAAGACAGCAGAGACTGAACAAGGAAGAAATTGACTAAGTGAAAAGAGCTCAACGATCTTCGTTCTGCGTTCGACGATCTCAGAGTTAATCTCTTAATGCTGAGATCGACGATTGCTGAACTTAGTTCGATGATCTCTGATATACTTTCAAGATTGAGATCGACGATCAACTATCTCAGTTCGACGATCTTGAAGCCCGGTTTGGAAAGCAAAATTTCAATTCAACGATCACAGAGCTCAGCTCAACGATAAAGGATATTTGAGTTCGACGATCACAAGACAAGATCGACGATAACTGCCAGATCAACCATTATTCTTTGCAGTTATTGTTTTCCTTTATTGACTGAATATTTTACTGCTTATATGACTCTGATTAATTAATGCATATATTCTCTGAATATAGTCGTTCCTTGGCAAGCATTAATTACTAATATTCACAGAGTTATTATACAGCTATTCATGGGACAGTTAGGGAGATGAATTTAATTCCCTTATAGCCATTGCACAAGTTCCCATGATTTCGGCAGTCAATCAAGGTGTGCCAGTTCGAATTCAGATTGGATTATTCAAAGGAATGATACACAGTGAATCAATAGAGAAAAATACAGAGACACGCAATAGAGACAAAAAAAAGAGATTGACATTCACACAGAGAACACAAGACAGAAAAATAAGAACAGTTTTCAGTTCTTCACACAAGTGTTCTTCCAAGAAGCAAGAAGAGTCATTCATCACAATCAGTCTAAGCTTTCTGGAAATCAAGACCTACACCCTGAACAAGGCTTTGGATTCCTGAACCATTCAAGATCACATGACAAGACTTGACATCATCAAGATCACTCTCAAGTCTTCTCTCATTTGTTTGAGAACAGAGAAGACAACTCAACTTTTACTTTCCCCAACTATATACAGGGTTCTTACTCCCTTCAAAAGTAATTATTGGTTGTGAGGTCTCCTGATCAAAAGAATTCAGTGGTTTTTTGGCACCTGATCAAAATCCAGAAGGGTTGCAATATCTCCCTGGAAATAGATATTATTTTGTGGCAGTCACCTGATCAAAAACCTGAGAGTGATTCCTACCAGGGTGGTAGAAGAGTGGATGCACCCAAGTTTAGGGGAACCACTATAAAATTTCTTGTGTCGTCTAGTTGCTCATTTTCTTCTTGCTCTTGCTGATTGTTGTGATAATTAGAATAGCTTGCCTATTTTCTTTTATTTATTTATTATTAATATCACTTATATTTTAACTCTGATATAAAAGTACAAACAGCCAAAAAGTTTTAATACTCTATTCACCCCCCCCCGCCCCTCTAGAGTAGATCTGAATAACCTATTTCTTTCAATTGATATCAGAGGATTATCAATTGCCTAAAGTCATTTCTTTCAATTGGTATCAAAGCGATAGGTTTCTTTGGTTGAACAAGCTAACACTTGAACCAAGATCCTTACTTATTCAGATTTTCTTTTTCCATAGTTATTCTTTTATCACATGACATAGAACAAGGACTATGCAAGCACCAGACCTCTAGTCTGTAACTTAAATAAGTTCAGTATCTAGAAGGCAAGAATCAGATTATACGTGAACTCAGTTGGTGAAGACATTTTTAACTCCATTTTGACAGGTCCACCTCAACCAACTGCATCCACTTCTACAATTGCTGACACTCATGCAGTTCCACCACCAGACTGGACTGATGCACAGAAGAAAGCAAAGGTTGTTGATGCCAAGGCCATGAACATACTGGCCCAGACCATGTCAGATGACATATTCCAAAAGGTTGCTGATTGCACATCAGCAAAGGCAATCTGGGATTACTTGAACCAAATGGTGGCAGGCTCAGTAGAAGAAAGAAAGGATAGAAGATCCCTTCTCATCTCCAAATATGAGAATTTCAGAAAAGAGGACAGTGAGTCAGTGGAAGAAATGTATGGGAGACTGAGTGCCATCATTAGTGAACTGAAGACATTGGATAAGGAATATCATTGACTGAGATCAATGACAAGATCTTGATGTGTCTTCCCAGCTCATGGGACACAAGGATCTGGCCAATCAAGGATGCCAAAAGCATTATAGAAATCTCCACAGAAACTCTTCTAGGGAAGCTCAAATCCTTTGAGCACCTTACAAAGACTAGGGAGGCAGAGTAGAAGGCTTCTAATCCAGTTAGAAAAGAGAAAAATATTGCATTGAAGGCTATAGAAGAAACATCAGCTCCTACTGCTAATGGAGAATTCTTGAGTCTCTTAGCAAAGAGATTTTACAAGATGGGCAAAAGAGACTTCAGGAAGAAGTCATCCAGACAAGAAGATAAGCCCAGGTATGACAAAACACCAACTAAAGAGGTTGTTTGTTTTGGTTGCAAGAAACCTGGACACTACATCTCTGAGTGTCTAAAGAACCAGAAGAAGGAGAAAAGAAAAGATAAGGACTCCAGAAAACAGAAGTATAGCAAGACTTCCTCAAGCAAACATAAGAGGAAAGAGAAAGGCTTTGTAGCAGAAACTTGGAGTGATACAGAAGAGGATTCCTCATCCTCTAGCTCTAGTGATGAAGATGAAGAGGAAGCAAAAGCAAAGGAAGTTTGCCTAATGGCAATTGGTACTTTCAGCATTCATTCAGAAGAAGACTCATCAGATGATGAAGAACCACTCTCTGAAGTGGATCAGGTACTCTCATCTTTTGATTTCAATTCAGAAGATTTCTTACTTGAATTTAAAACTATGTGTATAGATTTAATTAGTTCAGAAAAGGAAATCAAACAACTTAGAGAGCAATTAAATGATCAAAGTAATCTAGTTACAGAGAACAATCAACTAAAAGATGATATTACACTTGCTAATGAACAAATAATCAAATTAAAAACTGAACTAGCTGAGGCAAGACAACTTGAAGAATCCCTTAAAGGGAGAAGCCTCAAGCTGATGGACATTACAAGCACTGTTAATTCCAGATTCACTGGCAAGCTGGGCTTGGGGGATTCATCAAGCCAACCCCCACTGGTTCAGAAAAATATACTAAGGACTCCTGTAAATTTCATCTCTGAAAAGGGTAAAGAACTAATCTATGAAAAACCCCCAACTTCAAATAGAAACAAACCTAACAAACAGAAAAATAGAAACAGACAAAATCAAAACAAAAACAATGTTCAGCAGTTCTCGTCGAACTCAGATCGACGAAATATGATCAGATCGTCGAACCCAGATCGACGATCTATGAACAAAAATATTTACTATAATCAATCGTCTTACTGCAATCGACGATTAATGTATGGATCATCGAGCAGAGATCGACGAACATAGGGCACAGAGAATGAATACTATCCCTCTCTGAGCAGAGATCGACGATCCCAACCCATGTCGTTGAACTCAGATCGATGATCTCACTTTCAATCATCGAACCCAGTAAGAAGTAATAAAACTCCTAATCCTGACAGAAATTCTAACTTTAACAAAAACTCTAATCAGAAAAAGGAAACAGTTAATCCTTTCACACATTGGGAAATTCCACCTAGGAGATATCATGCACTAGGATATCAATCTTAGCCAGCTATTTCTATTATTTTAAGTTTTTCTTATCAAGAAAATAAAGGACCCAAGGTAACCTGGTTCAAGAAAAATTAACCTTTTAATTGTTGCAGGTAAAGAGCTATCATTCATATAACCAGCAATGGTATCTGGACAGTGGGTGCTCAAAGCACATGACAGTATGGAAGGACAACTTATCCAGCTACAAGTCAAAGTTAGGACCTAAAGTTATTTTTGGTGACTCCAACTGTGGCCACACTGAAGCCTATGGAGAAGTCAAAATAGGAGCTATCACATTCATGAAGGTAGCATATGTAAGTGGATTGAAACATAACTTGATATCCATCAGTCAACTTTGTGATGAAGAATTTCAGGTATCATTCAATCAGTCCTCTTGTATTATTTCTTCAGCTGACAGTATAGTCGTTTTAACAGGTTCTAGAGTAGGTAACATTTATATTGTTAACTTTAACTCAGCCATAAATGAAATTTGTTTATTTAACCAATCTAGTCATCAGAATGAACTATGGCATAGGAGGTTAGGACATGTAAATTTAAAATACATTGCTAGTCTATCAGAGGACAACCTTGTAAGAGGATTGCCTTCTTACCCCTATAAGAAGGAAAGCCTGTGCAGGGCTTGTTAATTAGGAAAGCAAACTAAAAATAGTTTCAAATCCATTAATAAGAGTGACTCACCTAGGATTTTGTATTTTCTTTACATGGATCTCTTTGGACCCATTGTTGTACAAAGCCTAAGAGGGAAGTCTTACACCTTGGTTATTGTAGATGACTTCTCCAGGTTCACTTGGGTGTTCTTCTTGAAAAATAAGTCAGATAACTTCAAGGTTCTTACAGATTTTCTCAAGTGCATACAGATTGAGTTCTCTACTCAAGTTGTATTGATCAGAAGTGATCATGGTACTGAGTTTTAGTCTCTTCTTATGCAAGAGTTCTGTGAGAAGGAAGGTATAAGGCAATGTTTTTATGCTCCTAGAACTCCTCAACAAAGTGGGGGTAGCTGAAAGGAAAAACAGAACCCTGATTGAAGCTGCAGGTACATTACTTGCTGATGCATACTTGCCCCTTCCCTTTTGGGCAGAGGCAGTGAGCACAGCTAACTATGTCCTGAATAGTTTCTTAATACACAAGCTTAAGGCTAAGACCCCCTATGAGCTACTCAAATGGAAGAAACCTAAAGTAGAATATCTTAAAGTATTTGGTTGTGTCTGTTACATACATATTAACAACAAAAAATACACTATAATGTTTGAAGACAAGTATAAAATGGGAATTTTTCAAGGATATTCCCAAGTAAGCAAAGCTTATATGGTTTATAATAAATCAACTTTGAAAATTGAAGAGTTTGTATATGTATCTTTTGATGAAGCTAACATGTTATATAAGGAGAAGAATGCTTCTAACAGTCAGACTTTGCAGGTACCCACCTTCGTGACAAGTTGGAGAATGTGACCCTCACCCCTGAGGCTGTCACACATCCTTCTCCATAGGTTGTTGATAGTAGTGATGAAGAGGACAATGTTCAAACAGAAGAAGTTCCAACAGCAGTCTTGATTCCACAAGAGGAATCAGTCCCTGAAGCTGTTAAACAATCAACTCCTCCTGCTGATTTAGTCACACTTAGAGATCATCCTATATCTCAAGTGATTGGAGACATATAAGTAGGTGTGCAGACTAGGCATCAACTCCACTAGGATCTGATGCATACCTGCTTCATTTCTCAAGTTGAACCTCATTCCATTCAAGATGCTGAGCAAGATCCCCATTGGATCCTTGCAATGCTAGAGGAGCTCAACCAATTTGATAGATATAGAGTTTGGGAATTGGTCCCAAGACTAAAGAATTACCCAGTCATTGGAACACAATGGGTGTTCAAAAACAAGTTGGATGCACAAGTAGCAATTATAAGGAATAAGGCTAGGCTTGTTGCTCGAGGTTATAGGTAGGAAGAAGGCATTGATTATGATCAAACCTGTGCACCAGTGGCAAGGTTAGAGGCAATCAGAATTTTCTTGGCCTATGCTGCATCTCAAAAACTCAAAGTCTATCAGATGGATGTTAAAAGTGTCTTTCTAAATGGAAAACTCAAAGAAGAGGTGTATGTTGAACAACCACCAGGTTTTGTTTCTCCAACTCAAGCCTCTTTTGTTTATAGATTGCATAAAAATCTCTATGGCCTCAAGCAAGCTCCAAGAGCTTGGTATGAGACCCTAGCTAGCTTCTTGTTAGAGCATAAGTTTTCTAGAGGCATTGTAGATAGGACTTTGTATTTCAAGCATCATCATGATAAAATACTGTTAGTACAAATATATGTAGATGACCTAATATTTGGCCATATAGATCCCAAACTATGGAAGAGGTTTTCAAGAGTAGTACGGGTGAGCTCTCCTACTTCCTTGGTCTCTAAGTGAAGCAAGCACCTGGTGGTATTTTCCTATCTCAGTCTAAGTATTGTAAAGAGCTGATAAAAGGTTTGGGATGGTTGATGCCTCAGCTAAGAAAACACCCATGGCTACAAATGCTGTGATTTATTCTAATGAGCATGGGAAACCAGTTGATCAGAAATTGTATAGGGCCATTGTTGGGTCCCTTCTATATCTCACATCAAGTAGGCCGATATAATGTTTGCTACATGTCTTTGTGCTAGGTTCTAGGTGAACCCTAAAGAATCTCACCTAGTTTTATTAAAAAGAATTTTGATATATATAAAGAGTTGCCCAAATCTAGGACTCTGGTATCCTATTGAGTTAGAATTTGAGTTGACTGGATACTCAGATGCTGACTTTGTTGGATGTAGAGTAGACAGGAAGAGTACCTTTGGAACATGCCAGTTCCTTAGTGCTAGACTTGTCTCCTTGTTTTGTAAAAAGCAGACATCTGTGTCTACATCAACAGCAGAAGCTGAATATATAGCAGCTGACAGTTGTTGTTCCCAGATGCTATGGATACAAAATCAGCTACTAGATTATGGATGTAACTTAAATAATTCAACTATATTTTGTGATAGTACCAGTTCTATTTCTATAGCACAGAATCCAGTCCATCATTCTAGGACAAAGCATATAGATGTAAGGCATCATTTCATTAGGGAGTGTGTGGACAAAAAGAAAATTAACCTCACCTCCATCCCTACTGATTTGCAAAGGGCAGATATTTTCACCAAACCCTTGGATGAAAAGAAACATCTATTCTTTATGAATCAGCTAGGTAAGATTAATGGAGATGAGATTATTTGACTTTTTGTTTGAGATCGATGATTTGTTAACAGATCGTCGAACGGAGATCGACGATCTACTAGCGTCTCGTGAAGTTGATCATCGAACTGAGATCGACGATCACTTCTTAGTGAAACAATTGTTGTCGAACGGAGATCGACGATTTTTGGTTCAGAGAATTCATCATCGATGTGAGATCGACGATTTATTCTTTCTCTTCAATCTGCGGTTATCGAACTCATTTTATATTAAAATATTTCGCAAACCACGGATTTGAAGTCATTTTATTAGTTAATTCGCCCGACTAATTCCGTCTCTTCATCTTACACCATATAATCTAGGTTTTAGATGGAAATACTCCCGCTCTTTCTATTTCCCTTTTGCACTTGATCTTAGTTTTCTTTGCAGGAACTCTCAAATGGAAATCACAACGGCAATTCTTTCAAGCATGAAGTTCGATTCTGTCTTCGACATTGATCTTGAATCATTCAAGCACTGTGACCAAATTTTTCAGGATGTGTTGAAGTTGTTTGATGAGCCAAGGTTACAAAGTTGATGATGACAAGGATGAAGTTGCTAGTGACAGATATTAAGGAATGAGCTTATGCATCATTATCCCCAGATGGACAGTCGTTGGTTGGAACCATTTCTGAACAGGCGGTAAGTCTAACCCCTATCGTTCTTACTGAGATTTTTGGTTTCGTTAATGGTGAAGATGATATTGAAATGGATAAGGAAAAGTTTCTGCCATGCTTGCCAGAATGGGTCATGCTGATGCAAACCCTAGCAAGCTTCTAAAGAAGAACTTGTCGCATCAATACAAGTTCTTGGCGGATATTGTGGGAAAAGTGTTGCTTGGGAAGCACATTGCCCATGATAACATTTCCAGGAATCAGTTTCTTTTGATGAGTGCCTTGGTAAATCAGAAGGCAGTGAATTGGGCTGTAATTTTGTTTGAGTTGATAGAAAAAGAAAACAAATAAGAGAGAGGTCTCTCTTGGCAGACTTCTAGGGATTTTCTCACTGAAAAATGCCCTGAATTGTTGACATCCCCAACAGTCTTTATTAATGCTTCCAAGAGGCTGACCCCAGCTCTTTTTGGAAAGTGGGAGAGGACCATCTCCAGGCCCTCTAGGGCTCCCTCCTCCCACAGGGCATCTTAGGACACAAGGACTGTTTTAGTCACTCCTCACCCTAGGGAATAGGAACCAGAGATTCCTCCTCCTCCACCTCCATCTCCAGCTAGACCACCTTCTCCACTGCAACATCAACCAACTCCACCTCCAAGCCCTCCTCCATCTCCTCCTCCAATATCTCCACCACCAACTTATCTAAAGGAGATCCCTTCCACTACTATTTCAATCCAAACCTCACCCACCTTTGATCTTAGCATTCCATCACCAACTCCTTCTCCTTCTCCTTCTCCACCTCATTTACCATCTCATGAACCTTCCCCCCATCCAGAACCCATGGATATCCCTGAATCAGCCATTCCCCCTACCACTTCCACCATCTATACAACATGAGGAAAATCCACTTCTTCTCTACTATCCACTTTTTCTGACCCATCTGCTCTCATTACTCTTCTGACCCCTACCATCAAAACTATTGTAGAGGATTCCATTGCACCTCTCCTAGATTCCATCAATTCCATTGTTTCCTCTATCTCTGGCCCTTCTTCATCTAGGCGCCTGGCAGCATACATTACTGCTACTAGGCAGGGGGAGATGTCCAGTGAAGAAGTTCCCCCTCCTCCAGCAGTTACAGCAGCAGAGGCAGCTACAGTTTTGATAGATGCAGAGCTTGAGACATTTTTGACCAATTATCTTTTTAACTCTTTAGAAGTAGAGGTTCTTTCTATTGGACATACAATCCATCCTTCAGGGGAATTGTCTGTTATCCTAGATATTTTTGATCTTTCTTTTAGCTCAATTCTTTCATTTGTTACACCTCAGTATTGTATAGATATTGTGTGTTGTACTTCTCCAGTGAGCATAGATATTTTGCAACAGTTTCTCTAGAGCTTTTCAGCTCCACTGCCTGAGCTTTCTGCAGCTCAAGAGGCTGAGCCTATCAGCACGGCTGAGGTTGAGATTTCAGAGCCCAAGGCTTTCTCTCCTCCAACCTATGTTTGTTCTACTTCTCCAGTCCCAGACTTGGATGAAGTTATGGCTACTGATATAGTTGAAGAACTTTCAGTTTCAATTCCAAAAGAAGTAATTGTAGAGATTGATGTTATGTATGATAATCCCCAAGGATCTTCTGATGATGATCAAGTTGAGGATTTAGATTCAGATGACAGTAAAAAGAATAAAATGTCCAAGAAGAGGAAAGCTCCAGTGAAGGCAGTGCCAAAGTCTAATCCTCAAGATGACATCCCTTACTTTATTGGGCAAAACATTACTCTCACTCCAACATCTCCTCACTGGATGAAATTTTCTAAGAATGAGTTGAAGGCTTAAAAGAAAAGGAGAAAGACTAGTTCCTCTCCTGTCAAAGTTTTAAGAAAGGATCCACCTCCTCCTCCTCCTCCTTCAGCAGGTGTTATTGGCAATGTTTCTTCTAGGAATTCTACCTCCTCCCAGCAGTAGAGATCTTATACTCCTCAATCTCACAGTAGACCATCCAGGTCTTACTCTAGGGGTTATTTAAGAGGGAGAGGTAGACAGCATGATCAGGCTGACAAAGAAGACAGTTTAGATTTCAGCAGGAAATTCAGAATTCCTGGAAAGTTCAGTGAAGTCAAACCTCCTCCTAAACTTCATGATAGTCAGTCCCAGCAATTAGCAACAGAAACAAAGTTTCAAGAACAATCAATTAAGCACAGGAAGCATCAGAAGATTTCTCTTAATTCAGAAGAAGATTCATTACAGTATGAACCTGAGCTAGATCCAAATTTCAGGATGGCTAGGTTTCATGAACTGATTGCTCTCTCCCAGAAGAATAAAGCTAGAGAAGAAGGAGTTGACCCTTCTCAATTTTCAACAATGTCTAAATACAGGGAGAAAGAGCTTGAAAAATTTGTTGTAGATAAGAATATTTTTGATGTTAATGCTTACATGCAGGTTCACCTTGAGGCAGTTGTTCCTAGAGCAGCATCTCTAAAGGTTCTTGGTGAAGCTAACTTAAAGATGTCAAGACAGCAAGCAACAGATCCTAAAAGAAAATTTGAATTTTCTAAGCTAGCTCCTAACAAGTCTTAGAACTCTTTCATTTTATGTTTATATCTTTTTCTGTAAATATCTGTTGAATTCTATTTATATTCATGACAGAAATGATTGCTTAGATTTGCTGTTGTATTCCTTTTTTATTTTGTTTAGTGACCTCACCCAAATAGGGGGAGATTGTTGGACCCCTAGATTGGATTTGGTCTAGGTTCACTAATATAGGCTGTATCAGACCCACATTGTATAGCCAGGGTCTAGTCTAGTGTCTTAGGTGTCAGTTAGGTCAACAACTCAGTGAGATAAGATCAATACATCAGAGACTTAGAAGACAACAGAGACTGAACAAGGCAGAAATTGACTAAGTGAAAAGAGCTCGACAATCTTTGTTCTACGTTCGACGATCTCAGAGTTAATCTCTTAATGCTGAGATCGACGATTGCTGAACTTATTTCGATGATCTCTGATCTACTTTAAGGATTGAGATTAACGATCAACCATTTCAGTTCGACAATCTTGAAGCCCAGTTTGGAAAGTAGAATTTCAGTTCAACGATCACAGGGCTCAGCTCAACGATAGAGGATGTTTGAGTTCGACGATCACATGACCAGATCGACGATAACTGTCAGATCAACTCTTATTCTTTGAAGTTATTGTTTTCCTTTATTGACTGAATATTTTACTGCTTATATGACTCTGAGTAATTGATGTATATATTATCTGAATATAGTCATTCCTTGTCAAGCATTAATTACTGGTATTCACAAAGTTATTATACAACAAATCACGGGACAGTTTGGGAAATGAATTTAATTCCCTTATAGCCGTTACACAAGTTCCCATGATTTTTGCAGTCAATCAAGGTATGCCAGTTCGAATTCAGATTGGATTATTCAAAGGAATGATACACAGTGAATTAATAGAGAAAAATACAGAGACACACAGTAGAGACAAAAAAAAGAGAGATTGACATTCACACAGAGAACACAAGACAGAAAAAGAAGAATAGTTTTCAGTTCTTCACACAAGTGTTCTTCCAGGAAGCAAGAAGAGTCATTCATCACAATCAGTCTAAGCTTTCTGAAAATCAAGACCTGCACCCTGAGCAAGGCTTTAGATTCCTGAACCATTCAAGATCACAAGACAAGCCTTGACATCATCAGGATCACTCTCAAGTCTTCTCTAATTTGTTTGAGAATAGAGAAGACAACTCAACTTTTACTTTCCCCCACTGTATACAGGGTTCTTACTCCCTTCAAAAGTAATTCTTGATTGTGAGGTCTCCTGATCAAAAGACTTCAGTGGTTTTCTGACACCTGATCAAAAGCCAGAAGGGTTGCAATATCTCCTTGGAAATAGATATTATTTGGTGGCAGTCACCTGATAAAAAATCTAAGAGTTATTCCTACCAGGGTGGTAGAAGAGTGGATGTACCCAAGTTTTGTGGAACCACTATAAAATTTCTTGTGTCATCTGATTGCTCATTTTTTTCTTTCTCTTGCTGATTGCTGTGATAATTAGAATAGCTTGCCTATTTTCTTTTATTTATTTATTATTGGTATCACTTATATTTTAACTCGGATATAAAAGAAAAAACAGCCAAAAAATTTTAATACCATATTCACCCCCCCCCCCTCTAGAGTAGATCTGAATAACCTATTTCTTTCAATTGATATCAGAGGATTATCAATTGCCTTAAGTCATTTCTTTCAAGATATATCATCGATATATATTTTCCGTCTTTGTTTCAACTCTTAGTTAGACTAGAGGCTCGTAGTTTGGAGTGAACACTCAAGAGTAAAGAGAGTTGCGTGCACCTCTCGAGAGAGGCAGACGTTGAATCTCCCGGATTTGAGTGAAATCCAATAGAGGGGTTCACAGCATAAAGCGAGCTTTAGGCCTCCGATTTGGATGAGAGTTCGGTCAGACCTTCCTAAACTCAGGTGGGCACGACTTTGAGAGAAGTGTGTTCCTTCTTTAGTAACCTCCACGGTCAAGTTCCTTTGCCTTATTAAGTTAGAGTTTATTATCACATTTTTGATCAACTTAGGCCGAGATGATTCTCGTTCGAGTGCTTTTCTTTATCATTGTTTAACCCCTTATTTTAATCGCTAGTTGCGCTCTCTCTGATTAAGTATAAGTGCTTTTCTTTATGCAAGTAGTCTCTTATTTTAATTTAGTTAATAACCCTAAAAGTTTCTTCGATAAGATAATAGTCTTCGTGTGAGTAAGATTACTCAACGGTTCCTGAATTTTAATACAACACTTTTGTCCCCTAGCTACAATTCGATAGGTATACTTGCCTAGCTGGATTGCAAGTTTGGTTTTATTCTCTTCACGATTAGCAGACACCAAGTTTTTGGCGTCATTGCCGGGGACCAACTTTTGTTGATAATTCGAAAACACGAACCTATTACTTATCACTTCTCTTTCTCACCCTCTTTCTTAAAAATTCAAAAAAATATTAACGCTCATAATAGAAACCCACATCACAATTTTTCTACACCACCTAACTCTCTCAAAAAGGGCAATGTGGCTTAAATACCATTATCTTGTCTAGTACCTTGCGAACCCTTTATCAGGTAGCCCATGGGATGTTTGGGAGTTAAAACATAAAAAAAATCAATTCCAAAAAAAAGTAACTCGTTTTCTTGTTTATTTTTCTCTTTCTTCATCTTTTCTTCTGTTAGTGCATGACCCGCAGAAATCCATCGGATATTTTGGACTTGGACCACGAAATTGAGCGTACTTTTTGGAGAAGATCGTGATTTCAAGGTCCTACTCTTCAACTGCCGGTTGAAGATTCCGAGTCATTTTCTACTATAATAATGGAAGAGCCTGTTGGATCCCTAGTTTGGATTTGGGCTAAGGTTCACTATTAGGTTTGTTGACCCACCTTGTATAGTCAGGGTCAAGTTTGTTAATCCTAGAGTCTAGGCTACTCATTAGAGTCAATCTTCATGGAGCAGCCTGTAGTGGATTTCAGGAGACTCAAGACTTAGAAGTTTTCATAGTTCCGTATAGTAGTTTGTAGTTCTTCGAACTCAGCTCGACGATCGTCAATCGTAGATTGACGAACTCAGAGTTCCTTCTCTGAGTTGAGCTCGACGATATTCGAGCTTAGGTCGACGAATTCCTCCCTCAAGACAGATTATCTGATCGATGAACTTGGAGCTCATCTTTGACAGTTTCTTTCCAGGTTGTTTCTTCTCTGAGCTCAGGTTGACGAAGACGATTTCTCAGCTCGACGAACTTTGAATTTTGGTCGACGAAATCTGTTCTGAGGTCGACAAAATCTGTCAGTTAATTATTTCCTTCTCTGCAGTTCATTTCAAGATTGACCGAGGCTGATTTAATATATTGTTGCATATATTGCTCTGAGTAATTAAATGCATATATCCTTCTGAATATAGCTGTTAATTGGCAGCATTGATTACTGGATTTCACAGAGTAAAAATTCGGCTTAATAACTGGGACAGTTGAGGAATCATATTAATGCCCTTCTAGTCATTTTTCCAAGTTCCAAGAATTCAGCAGTCAATCAAGGAGTAAAAATTCAAATTCAGAACATATACAAAGAAGAATGATCTGCTATCTAAGACACAAGATAGAAAACAAGAAGTCAGAGAATCAACTAAGTCATACGGGTAGACACAAAAAGATATTTAGTCTGAAAATTCATTCTGTCTTCATCATCTGCAAATCTTCTCCAAGTTTTCAAGAGACAACAAATCAATATCAGTCTAAAAAGCTTACTGGAGATCAACATCAATCTGAAGGCCTACACCCTGAAGCAAAGCTTATTTCTTTCCTGAACTACTCTACAGCTCAGGGGGAGCTTTGACAACATCAAGATCCACTAAAGTCTTCTCAGTTGTTTGAGAAAGAGAAGACAATATAATCTTTTCATCCCACTGTGTACAGGGTTATAACTCCCTTCAAAAGTTAAACTCTTGGTGGCAGGGCACCTGATCAAAAACCTGTGTTTTGGTTTTTGAGCACCTGGTCAAAAGCTCAAAAGGGTTGCTAGATCTCCCTTGAAAAAAATAGATCTTGTGGTGGCAGTCACATGAGCAAAACCTGCTAGTGGATTCCTACCAGGGTGGTAGAAGAGTGGATGTACCCAGATTTGGGGAACCACTATAAAATCTCTTGTGTTGTCTGGTTGCCCTTTTTCTTTTTGTACTGTGTTGTGATAGTCTAGCTTTACTACATCTTACATAATATCTGTTATCACCTATTTTACCGCTAAATTTTATAAATCTGTAAAAAGTTTTTTTTAAAAAAGCTCTATTCACCCCCCCCCTCTAGAGCTAATTAGATCTATCTCCTTATCTTTCAATTGGTATCAAAGGATTATCAATTGCCTAAGTTGACTTTCAGAGCCCGTCATAGAGGAAGCCCTGCATAGGCCTATGTCCTATTATGCACGACCAAATCTAGAGAGTACAGAATCAAGCATAGTTCGCCCTGCTATAGCTAATAATAATTTTGAACTTAAGCCTAACATAATTCAAATGGTGCAGCAGTATGTGCAATATGACGGACTTTAAGATGAAGATTCTAACGCGCATATAGCTAGCTTTCTTGAGATTTATGACACCTTCAAGATCAATGGTGTTATAAATGATGCTATTAGGCTAAAACTCTTCCCTTTATCCCTTAGAACTAAGGCTAAGCAATGACTGAACACTCTACCAAAAGACAACATTACCACCTTGGATCAACAAACTGAAAAATTTCTGGCGAAGTATTTTCCGCCAGCTAAAACAGCAAAACTTAGGAATGATATTTCTTCCTTTGGACAAATAGACTCTGAAACTTTGTATGAAACATGGGAAAGATTCAAAGAACTCTTAAGATGATGCCCCCATCATGCGCTGCCTGTATGGTTGCAGGTGTAGACGTTTTATAACGGGCTAAATCAAAGCACAAAGCAAATGATAGACGCAACTTCTGGTGGTACCTTAAACCACAAAACCTCAGAAGCAGCTCTTGAACTTTTCGAGGACATGGCCATGAACACATATTAGTGGGATGTGCATAGGTCCCGCCCAAACAAACCTGATGGTATCTTTGAAGTAGATAGCGTCTCCCAGCTAGCTCTGCAAGTGGAAGTATTAAGTAAAAAGATAACAGAGATGACTACTGCCTCTGCCCCTTAGGTATGGGAATCTACAACACCTGCTCCCGAATAATTGGATTATGTTAGTAATATTCCTAGAAACTCTTTTCATAATTTTTTTGCTGCTAATTTTCCTGCTCAAGGTTTCGCTTTTCTGAATAGTTATAATCCCGCTTTATGGAACCACCCGAACTTTTCGTGGAGTAATCCCTCGAACGCAATACGCCCGCCAACACAAAATGATTTTTCTGCACCACCACCTCCTCAAAATTTTCCAAAACCTTCAAGTTTGGAGGAAATTTTTTCAAAATATATGAATATTAATGACGCTACTATAAGAACCCTAGTCGGAAGGGTTAAAAGTTTAGAGAATTAAGTAGGTCAACTCACAAAAATTATTTCTAAGCAACCCGCCAGGTCTCTTCCTGCCAACACCGAGCCAAACCTAAGAGAGCAGGAGAAAGCTATAACTCTTTGGAGTGGGAAGCAAGTTTCTGGTTTGTTTACCGAAGAGCCTGAGGCAAGCTCTTCCCCCATTTTAAAAAATCAACCCTCCGCCGAGAAATTTTTTATCATTTCACCCTCTACTTAAGAAGAAATTATCACTCCTCTCTCTGTTATAGAAAAAGATCTCACTCCACCACCCATCTTTAAAAATGATCCAACTCCACCACACCCTTCCAAACTTAACAAGCAACGTCAGGATGATTAATAATACTGCTTCCTAGAAATATTTAAGCAAATCCACGTAAATCTACCCTTCCACAAAGCGATTACTCAGATGTCGAAGTACGTTAAGTACCTAAAGGACCTCCTGACTAATAAAAAGAAGTTAGAAAACTTATCACATGTCACACTAAATATCGAGTGCTCTGCGGTCTTGACAAACGGTTTACCAAAGAAGATCAGTGATCTGGGTAGTTTTTCTATACCGTGTGTCTTTGGTGATCTTTTTTTAGAGCACGCATTGGCCGATTTATGTACAAGTATCAACCTAATGCCCCTCTCGTTATTCAATAAGTTAGGAATTGTTAGCCTCAACCCCACACGCATGAGTATCTAGCTCGCTGATAGATCAGTTAAATACCCATTAGGAATCGTGGAGGATGTCTTAGTTAAAGTCGACAAATTCATCTTCCCGGTGGATTTCGTCATATTGGACATCGAAGAAGACGTCGAGGTTCCCTTGATCCTTGGTCGAACCTTCCTTGCCACCTCCCAAGCTATCATTGATGTAAGCAATGGTAAGCTATTCCTACGAGTAGGCGACGACGAAGTGACCTTCTCTATAACCCACTCAATGAAGAATACCCTAGAGAATGATGACTCCTATTTTTCTTAGATGCCTTAGGTGAAGAATCTTCCTACTGCCTTTCTGAAAGTGAAAATAAATTTTCTGATTTTTGTTCTTCCTCTACTCTTCCAATTGAATCTCTGCAAGAAGCCGCCATGGCTACTAGCTCCACCCCTTTCAATATTCCGTATAAAGAAAAAGCCTACGAAGACATTATTTTTGAAAAAGAAAGAATTCCAAAACGTCGTATGAAGAACCCCCTACCCTGTAACTAAAGGAACTACACGAACATCTTAGGTATGCCTTCTTAGAGAAGGACTCCAAGCTACCAGTAATAGTTTCGGACTACGTAACTGAATTACAAAATGACTAACTCCTTCTAGCTTTATGTAAACATCGCCGAGTTATTGCCTGGTAGATATCTGATATCAAGGGCATATGCCCATCTTTCTTCACCCACAAAATCCTAATGGAAGATAATTCGCGTAATTCAATCCAACCTCAACGCCGTATAAATCCAAATATGAAAGAAGTAGTTAAAGGCAAGGTTATGAAACTCTTAGACGCAGGAATAATCTATCCTATTTCAAATAGTAAGTGGGTTAGCCCTGTCCAGGTAGTGCCCAAAAAGGGAGGGATAACTGTAGTTAGTAATTAGAATAATGACTTAATCTCGACACAGATAGTGACAGGGTGTCAAATGTGTATGACTATCATAAGTTAAACGGCGCCACATGCAAGGACCATTTCTCCTTGTCGTTCATCGATCAAATTTTAGAGCGATTATCCAACCATAGTTTTTCTTGTTTTCTCGATGGTCTCTCGAGGTATTTTCAAATCCCCATCTCTCCCAAGGACCAGGAGGAAACTACGTTTACTTGTTCTTTTGGCACCTTCGCTTACCGAAGAATGTCGTTTGGGTTGTGCTATGCGCCAACTACATTCCAGCGTTGTATGCTCGTTATCTTTGACAAGTACGTAGAAAGCATTATGGAGGTGTTTATGGATGATTTCTCCGTGTTCGGCGATGCCTTTGATAGTTGCTTAAAAAACCTCGAAAAAGTCTTAGAAATATGCGAAGAAACTAACCTTATACCTAATTGGGAAAATGTCATTTTATGGTGAGGGAAGGGTTAGTTTTGGGTCATAAGATTTTTGCGAGAGGAATTAAAGTAGAAATAGCTAAGATAGAAGTTATCGAGAAGCTGCCACCGCCTACAAACATCAAAGCTTTTAGAAGTTTCCTAGGACACGCTGGTTTCTACCACCGCTTTATAAAAGACTTCTCAAAAACCACTAAACCCCATACTCATCTTCTGGAAAAAGACGCCTTGTTTATTTTTGATGACCTTTGTTTATCTTCCTTTGAATTAATAAAAGAAAAGTTAATTAATGCCCCTATTATGATAGTTTGGTGTGGGACCTCCCCTATAAAATTATGTGTGATGCGAGTAGTTTTGCAGTGAGAGCCGTACTAGGACAAAGAATATCTTAAAACTTCCACCCCATCTATTATGCAAGTAAAACACTTACATCGGCACAAGAGAATTATACCACAACCGAGAAGGAGCTCCTAGCTGTTGTTTTCACTTTTGATAAATTACGTCCTTATATTACGCTTTCCAGAATTATCATTTTTACAGACCACTCGGCCCTCAAGTATCTTCTTGCTAAGACGGATGCCAAGCCGTGCTTGATTCGCTGGGTCTTACTCCTCCAGGAGTTTGACTTAGAAATCTGTGATAAGCGAGGAGCCGAGAATTTGGCCGCCGACCATCTCTCACGATTAGATAATCCATATATAGAAAAATTAGATGAAAATTTTTTAATGATTTCTTCGCCGAAGAGAAGCTGCTTTTAATTTACACATCCCCTTCTCTTTGGTTTGCACATATTGCTAACTATTTAGTAGCTCGTGTACTCTCGAAAGAGTTCTCCTCTCAGCAAAAGAAGAAATTCTTTTCTGAGTTGAAGAACTATTTTTGGGAGGACCCGCATCTTTTCTGAGTCTATGCGGATTAAGTGATAAGGAGATGTGTTTTTTTTGAAGAAGGATTAGATATTCTAAAACACTTACATGAAGGACCGATTGGTGGTCACTATCAAGCTACTTGCACCACTCACAAAGTGCTTTGCGCGGGTTTTACTGGCCTAGCCTGATTAAAGACACGCAAACCTTTGTGAGTAGGTGTGATAGTTGCCAACAGTCGGGAAATATTTCCAATAAAAATGAAATGTCGCAAAATTATTTCCTTGAGTGCGAAGTTTTCAAACTCTGGGGAATTCATTTTATTGGCCCTCTTCCTTCTAGCTTCGGGAACAAGTTTACTTTAGGTTCTGTGGATTATGTTTCATGATGGGCTGAAACCTAAGCTCTTTCTACTAACGATGCCCGAGTCGTAATTACGTTTTTTAAAAAATTATTTTCTTGATTCGGCACGCCATGAGCCATCATTAGCGATAGGGGTTCACATTTTATAATGCACGATTTTCTAAAACTCTTATTAAATACGGAGTTATGCATAAGCTTTCAACTGCTTACCACACCCAAACTAACAGACAAGTTGAAGTAGTGAACAGAGAGATAAAAAGAATTTTAGAAAAGACTGTTTCCACCTCTAGAAAAGACTGGTCAACCAAATTAGACGATGTTCTATGGGTCTTCCAAACAGTGTACAAAACCTCCATCGGATTTACACTATATCAGTTGGTTTATGGAAAATCGTGTCATTTACCCGTAGAATTATAACACCGTGCTTTTGGGCCTTAAGGTTTTAGAATTTTGATCCCCACTCTGTCGGCAACCTTAGAAAATTTCAACTTAACGAACTTGACGAGTGTCGCTCTTACGCATATGAAAATAATAAATTTTATAAAGAGCAGACGAAGTGTTTTCACGACAAGCACCTAAGGCACCCAAAACCTTTAAGTTGGGCGACCAAGTTATTTTATATAATTCATGATTATGTTTATTTCCGGGCAAGTTAAAGTCACGTTGGTCTAGGCCATTTTCTGTTAAAGAAGTTTTTCCGTATGGCACTGTTTTAATTTCACACCATAATAAGGGTGAGTTCAAAGTTAATGGGCAGCGTCTTAAACTTTATTTCTGTGGTGATGCCTGTCCAAACTGTATTAAATTTATTCTGCATGATCCGAACTTTTACTAGCTTAAGACTTTATTTCTGTTAAAAACTTTAAATATTATTTTGGACAAATTATTTTTGGATAATATTATTTTGTTGCGTCGAGCTCAAACGACATTTTAAACAAAGGGCGCTCTTGGGAGGCAACCCAAGTTATTTTTCTGTTTTCTTTATTTTACACTTTTTGCCCCGGACGGCTCCGACAAGCTGAAGCCTCTGCGATCGCCTGCTCCAACGCTGCTAAATCCATCACAAAGCCCAAAGACGACATTTTATGAAGTTCCAAAGCGCAGGCATGGGGGAGTGGCATCACGCAACCTTCCGTAACTCGCAAATCTCGGGAAGTACTTGTTTTCAATTTTGTACTTATATTTATGTTTTAATTTTTCTCTCTCCTTTCCCTCGTTTCTTCATTAAGGAAAATGTCTATTTTAAGCTTGAGGGAGGATTTCCTCCTTCTCCTTTCTTTATTTTGTTTCTCTTACAAAAATCAATCAAAATAATAAAAAAATTTACTATTTTCTCCTTTTTCTTCTTAAAGACAAATCTCTAAAAAAAGATAATATCTTTAAAAATCCAAAAAAAAAGATAATATCTTTAAAAAAATTCAAAATAATAATAAAAAAATTTAATGTTATTTGTTTTTACTTTAATAGTTTAAATGAATTTTTGTATTTCAATAGTACCCCTTGCTTTTTGTTTTGTTTTTCTCAAAATTTCCTATAATTAGCTAATTATAATCTTTCTAATCGTTCTTTTTAATTTTTTTCACAAGTAAAATGTTGGTCATGTTGTGTTCCTAATTCACGGTAGCATGTTAACGTGAAGCGTTTTTTGTAAAACTCGCATTTCTATTATAATTTCTCATTCTTTATTTTCTTTACTTCCTAAAAACTTTCATCCACTATTTTACTTTTTGTTTTTGGATAATTTTTGTAATATCAACTTTGAGTAGTGTAGAATATGTGAATGATTCTAGACTCGTATTATTCTTATTTTCAGAATAAGTTCATTAGTCTCTATTTAATATCTAGGACCTACTTTTTGAAATTTTTCAAAACTAATGCTTTAGGTAAATTTTAGGAGCATGAAAATGATGTAGGCCATCTTCGTTTTTGTTTGAGCCTTCTCGCCAACCAAAAAATTATTCCCCTAGTTAGCCGATTTTGAGCCTTTTTCCTATTCCATTTGATAGCACCACTTATCATTTCATTTTTCACCAAAGCCAAATTTTCCAACCTATCGTATCACACTAACTTTTTGAGTTTCATAAAATTTCATGTTGTGATAGGGTTGTTTTGTGATTTTTGGAGAAATTTAAGAAAAAGTATGCTAAAAAGAAATGTTTAATTTTGTGGTCAATTTCAAAATGAAAAGACAAATTATTTATGGCCTTTGTTTTGAAAAGAAAAAAGAAAAAAATATGTTATTTTTTTTGAAAATTTTGAAACTCTTTATTTTGGTTTAGTGTGATTTTAAGCCTTCATATTTATCTTTGAATTCCATTCCTAATTATATGCCTAAACCAAACATTTTGATCCTAATAAGTCTTGTTGATTCATGCTCCTAGGTTTTCTTTTAGCTAAGTGAAGAAGAAAAGTAAATTAGTTAAGTCTTGGATATGAATTTTGATTTTTGTTCTTTGATTGATTTGGGTATAAAATGCCTCTTAGAATCTAGAAACAACTCAATGCTCTATTTCATTTGTTGCCTTGCTTTAACTTATTTATAGAATTCTGTTAAAATCTTGGATGAATTGTCTTTTTTTAGTAAAGTTTATAAAAGTTGAAACCATGTTTAAACAAATGTTTTAGGTTTACGTTTCACCTTCTCTCTACTTAGAATTTTGCATAGTACTTATGTTAGCATAATTAGAATTTTCCTGATTTGTCACTTTTATGTTAGCTAATTTGTATATTTTTGCTTGAGGACAAGCAAAGCTTAATTTTGGGGGAGTTTTATAATACGTTTTGTAGTTTAAACTACTATGGTAATTATAAGTTTTTATTATAAAAATCATATATTTTAAAGATTTATTTGGACCTCCTTTTGTATATATTTTAATATCACTAATGATTTCTCTTTTCTTTGTAGGTTTGCAGTTTTTCAGCAATTTCGTCGAGCTTAGCCTATTTCGTCGAGCTCAGCCAATTTGTCGAGCTCGCTAGAATTTGTCGACCTCAACGTTCGTCGACCTCAGTATTCGTCGAACGCATCTTCTGCGTTCGACGAACGGTTCCCTCAGCTCCAGTTCGTCGAGCACAGCCAATTTCGTCAAGCTCAGCCCAGTTTGTCGAGCTCGCAAGAATTCGTCGACCTCAACGTTCGTCGACCTCGCCTTCATTCTGTGTTCGACGAACTCCTCAGCGTTCGTCGAACTCCTCAGCGTTCGTCGAACTCCTCAGCGTTCGTCGAACTCGCCTTCAGTTCAAGTTCGTCGACCTTGCCTTCGTTCTGCGTTCAACGAACTCCTCAGCGTTCGTTGAACTCGCCTTCCGTTCAAGTTCGTCGACCTGGCCTTCATTCTGCATTCGGCGAACTCCTCAATGTTTGTCGACCTCCCATCCACTTTGTGCATTCGATGTTTTCCTCCGTTCTTCAACCTCCCGTCTGCTTTCTCTTTTCTTTGTTCGTCGAGCTATCCTTCCTTCTCCTCTGATTTCATCGACCTCTCCTTCAGTTCAAATTCGTCGACCTCCCTTCCACTTTCTGCGTTCGACAAACTCATCCAAATTCGTCGACCTCCCGTACACTTTCTGCGTTCGACGTTCGTCGACCTCACCTTCAGCCAATTTCTTTGACCTCGCCTTCGGCCAATTTCATCGACCTCACCTTCAGTTCAAATTTGTCGACCTCGCCCTCAGTTCAAAGTTCGTAGACTTGTCGTCCACCTTCTCTTTTCTCCGTTCGTCGAGATCTCCCTCCTTCTCCTCTGATTTCATCGAGCCCTCTCTCCTTCTTTCGTCGAGCTTACCTGCTGCTAGAGGACAAGTCCCGTTTTCTCACAAAAGCTTGCTACTGCCGTAAATGCACGTCACCCGTACCGAGGCAATCATCATTTCCTGCCAGAATTCGTACCAAGTTCAACTCCCGTGCATGGTTGGATGCATGGGTATTTCCTGCTCCTTAAAGAATTTATAAATAGAGCCCCTCTCCTTGTGTAAAAGATATAGGATTTTGGGAGAGGGGAAGTGCTGCCATTTTCAGTTCTTCCTTAGTGTTCTTCCTCTCTCCTATTTTCATTTCAGTTTTTCTATTTAATTTCATTTTTACTCTTCTGTAATAGTTTAGTTTAGTTTCAGTTTTAGTGCTCGCTTAGTTTTCATTTCCTGCAAGTGTAATATCTTTTATTTCAAGTTGTAAGCTCGTTGTTTTATTTAATATAAAAAGTCTGTTTAATTTTACTTGTTTCTATTTGTTTTCCAAGCACTCCTACTCATCTCTCTTCCTCCACTTCATGCTTATTAACTAATCCTCCTTATACTCGATCTTGATGATCCGAGGTTCGAGTTGATTAAGTTATGATGCTCTAGTTTGCTTTTTTTTGTAAGGTTTAGACCTTGATTTACACTTGATTAATTGTGTTTGGAGATATATCATCGATATATATTTTCCATCTTTGTTTCCACTCTTAGCTAGCCGAGAGGCTCGTAATTTGGAGTGAACACTCAAGAGTAAAGAGAGTTGCACGCACCCCTTGAGAGAGGCAGACGTTAAATATCCCGGATTGGAGTGAAATCCAATAGCGGGGTTCACAGCGTAAAGTGAGCTTTAAGCCTCAGATTTGGACGAGAGTTTGGTCAGACCTTCCTAAACTCAGGTGGGCACGACTTCGAGAGAAGCGTGTTCATGCTTTAGGAACCTCCACGGTAAAGGTCCTTTGCCTTATTAAGTTAGAGTTTATTACTGCATTTTTGATCAACTTAGGTCGAGGTGATTCTCGATCAAGTGCTTTTCTTTATCATTGTTTAACCCCTTATTTTAATCTCTAGTTGTGCTCTCTCTGATTAAGTGCAAGTGCTTTTCTTTATGCAAGTAGTCTCTTCTTTTAATTTAGTTAAAAAACCTAAAAGTTTCTTTGATAAGATAATAGTCGTCGTGTGAGTAAGATTACTCAACGGTTCCCGGATTTTAATATGACACTTGTGTCCTCTAGCTACAATTCAATAGGTATACTTGCCTAGTTGGATTGCTAGTTCGGTTTTATTCTCTTCACGATTAGCAGACACCAATAATGACTTGCAGAAGCCATGTTCTGTCCAGGAATGAAGAGAGCCATTAAGTATTATGTTACACATTGTGAGGCTTGCCAAAGGGTGAAGGTGGAGTGTAAAAGCCCGGGAGGATTATTGCAGTCATTGCCCATCTCCGAGTGGATGTTCGAGGATATCTCCATGGATTTCGTCCACGGGTTACCTCGCTCGCGCTATGGTAATAATTCACTTTGGGTGATTGTGGATCGCTTGATGAAGGTTGCCAAGTTCATTCCAATGAGGAAGGAGTCGCATGTTGATATTTTGGTGCATCTCTTTGTGGAGCAGTTTGTGCGGTACCATGGGGTGCCCAGGACAATTGTTTCTGACCACGATGGTCACTTCACTTCCAAAGAATGGAGGGCAGTTCAAGCATATATGGGGTCTCGCCTATCCTTTAGTATGGCTTTTCATCCTCAAACAGACGGCCAGTCTGAGAGGACCATTAGAACCATGGAAGATTTGTTAAGATTATGCATGTTGGATAAGGGTGAGCCGTGGGAAAATCTTTTGCCGCTAGTGCAGTTTTCATACAATAATAGTTATCAAGCTAGCTTTGGAATGACGCCTTACGAAGCACTTTATGGTAGGAGGTGCATGACCCCTTTATCATGGGTTTAGGATGAATATCGTAAGGCGTTGGGAGTGGAGTATATCGATGACACTGATGCTATGATTATATTGATACGAGATCGAATACTAGAGACACAAAGTCAGTAGGTGAAGTATTATGTTGCGAAGCACCAAATGGTGGAGTTCCAAGTGGATGACAAGGTGTTCTTGAAGATCAGACCAATATATGGAGTGTCACACATGCGCGGTAGAAAGAAGCTCAGTCCAAGATATGTGGGGCCTTATGTTATAGTGAAAAGAATTGTCCTTTTTTCCTATCCGCTGGAGCTACCATCTGAGATAGAAAATTTGCACGACGTATTCCATGTGTCGTCGCTTTGGTAAGCACTACTACGACCCGATCAGCATGCCACCACTACAAATGGAATAGTGGAAACTGATAGGTCTTTTCGACTAGAGCCGGTGCAGATAGTGGATACAGAGATAAGAAGCTATGTGGCAAAAGAGTGTTCCTTTGGTGAAGGTCAAATGGCCAAATCATGGAAAAGAGGAGTATACTTGGGAGCCGGTGGACTTGATGTAGAAGCGCTACCCAGAATTGTTTCCCCAAGGTAAACTTAAACTCATACCTTTACTCTTCCCCCACAGTCTAACCCTGATTTCAGGGATGAAATCTTTTATTTTGTTTATAGGATTTGTAACGTCCTGATTCACGCTAGACCACCCGCATGCATTTTTGAGTCAAGAGAGTTGACTCGGGCTCGGAGTGCGTACGGGTGGGCAGGCTTGCGCCTGAGCCAGGGGAAGTGCCGACTCGACGCTGAGTGTAAGGATGCTACCACGCGACGGTAGTATGTACCGCATGGCGGTAGTGATCGTGGAGTGTACACGACGAATGTAAAGAGGAGTCGAAAGCGCTGAGTGGACTCAACAATTGTCAAGTACTACCGCGTGACAGTAGTGAGTATCGCGTGGCAGTAGAGTTTGTCGGGTGTACACGACGAATGTCAAGAGGAGTGGAGAGCTCCGAGTGGACTCAACAATCATTGAGTACTACCGCGAGGTGGTAGCCCAGCTGAGTATTGGCATATTGCTTTGTTAGCAACTACGCCACATTAGTTATACCGCTTGCAGTAGCCCTACTGTGTTATGGGTATATTTCTCGGTGAGATACCATGCGGTGGTAGAACAATACTGCACGGCGGTAGGAGTATAGGTGGCGGTGCCTTAGTGGTGGGTTTGGACAGTGTCTTGTGGAAGAAGGAACTTTTAGTAGGTACCACACGGCGGTAGCCCTCAGATCAGAAAAACCCTAGGTCTATTTTGCTGCTCCTTTATATACGTTGTCCAAGTCTTGTCCACCAGTCTTCTTCTCTTAGTAATGAACTTCATCATAGGAGACAAGGTTGACGTCGTCATGCCGCCGAGCAGGAGAACGCGATCCATGGCCGAAAATGAGGTGAGCTTCGCACCATCTCACTTGGTGCTAGATCTTTAGATTTAAAATGTAGGAGATATATTGGCTCAAGAGAGCTTTATTTGGGAGTTTAATGGAGATTTCCTAGGAAGGGACCATGCTAGAACTTTGTTCTAAGGAGTCGATCGCTATATGATAATCTTCAATCATCTCCTCTCTTCATTACGAAGATGGTGGATTTGATCTCGTGAAGAATCGTAGTCAAACGAGGAAGAAAGGGGTAGAGAAATGTCGGTTGTGCCTTGTATGATGGTTGGAGGAAGAATATGAACCGATGTCATCTGATTCATCTTTACGATGCGTGCCAAGTGATGTATAGAAATCCATTTTCTGTGCGCTGCAGGATTCACGACCGTTTTGGGCATGATTCAATCTGATGTAGGTCTTGGACTCAACACAAAAGTGGTAGCCGTCGGAAAGACCTTTCCAACGGATGGTTACTCTTTTTCATAGGATCTTTGTAGCTCCGGGAGTGTTTAGTCGAAGTTACTGTGTTGCAATAACATGTGTGCAGGCTGCGTTTTGTCTAAGTGTATACGGGTGGACTGAAGTCCGATTTCGGGTATGATGGATTTGGATTTGGACCCCAGGCTCAAAGCGAAAGTTGTATCCCTTGATGATATCTTTCCGATTTAGGGTTGCACGTAAATATTAGTATATTGTAACTCTTGAAAACCCAATTTTATTTAGTTGTGGTGCGTAGCCATGATGTCTTAATAGTTGATAACTACCTTATTCATGAATTGATTACCGGGAGATTGGATGGTTAATAATTGATGATGTTGTGAACACATCTTTGCATGTTTAATGAATTTGTAAGTGTTATATGTCGTGATAATCTGCAAGGTTTACAAAATGAGCTCTGGTTGAGATTATTGGAAATGGTAAAAAATTAAGGTGCACATGGTTAATTCTAGAGAAAGAATTGGATAAGGATATCCTATGGCATGAGATGAGTTGAACCTTGAACACAACTTTGAAAGGATGAATGATATAGTTCACTTCTTAGAGTTATATTAACTCCCTATGGGTAGCGATGAGGGACTGGTGAGGTGATTGAGGTGAACTGTCACCTGGTTTAAATGTGAACCCTTGGGTGCTGGGAAGCACGGGAGTGTGAAAAGGGTTGTAAGTTTGTGTGTGTTTACCGCACAGTGTTGTGTTTGGTATGATGAGAAGGGACTTGGTTAGAGCCCTTGTATATTTGATGGCATGGCTAAGTGTAATTGCATGCGGTGTGTGTTGGCATACATTGTCATAATCTTGGGTTAAGGATAGTGTGGCAGGTCTACGGGCTCGCCATTCGTCACACTGATGGGAATTGGCAGATAGACATTGGGCGGTTGGGCTTGGTCCTCGGTGTTCATTCCCGAGGCTCCTTCTGTGACAGTGAACGATTGGGCTTGGTACTTTGGTGATACGCTCCCAGAGGCTCCTTTTGTTCCACGACGATAGGCCAATTAGGCTGTATTCTTGGTGCACATCTACCTGAGACCCCATCTGAGCTGTAGTACGCAGGGACTCCGCTGTTGTGTTCTTAGCATTGAGGCGTACAGAGTCCTAGGCCTTATAGTGTGGATACCCGCCTAGTAGTGGATACCCCCGCTCTTTTGTCGCAGTTTGGCCACGATGGATGACGCATAGGAGTTTAGCTACCTGCTCGAAAAGTGGGAAGCAAAGGACTATGTCGACATAGCAAAACAGAGTGAGTGAGTTGCATGGGTGCATCATAAACCATCATTGCATTGCATTGCAACGCATAAGACCCTCATCATATAAATTTGTATGGCACTTTTAAATGATGAGTTACTTTCTGTTCAGCCGATCCTTAACTTATAAATCGGTATGGGCATTTTTATAAGTTAAGTTCTAATTCTGTTGTTAAATTATATTTTGTAGTTGATTGATCTTACCTTTACTGAATTGCTAGTGTATAATGATGTTATCACTTGTTATACACTATTATTGTTACTATTCTGATATATAGAGATATACCACATGTTTGTACTTACTGTTTATATATATATTATACCTTTCTTCCTTTCTCCAACCCGATGCCTAAAAGCCACCGAGGTGAGAGGATGAGATAACCACTTAGTATTTTTGAATAACGGTTGCTATGACGACCTTTTAGGAGGACACCCAGCAATTAGAGCAGCAGTAGCAGGTCATGCAAGAGGGCAACCAGGCCAAGGAGACAGAGCCTGATACGATGATACCCTTGCTACCGTCGGTTACTGAGGTGTGAGATTTTTTGAGAGAGCTTTGTCGTAGCCTTCTTGCAATTTTGTTGTACTCTGATATTAAAGGAACCGATGTAGTTCCTTATTATTCATGTACTACGCTTTGGACATTTACTTATTGTGATTCCATGACTTCTGTTTATTGTCTTTGTGTTGGGTTGGCATGGATTCTATTTGTGAGAGCCGGCAAAATAGGTGTCTTGTAGTACCGGTCAACCCGTGTGTTATCGCTACCGCAAGGCGGCTATTCTTGGCATAAGACTCCCCTCGGCCGTATCATGTGTTTTGGGTGGGGGTTCTTACATCCTCATGTTATTGGAGAAAGATGATATAATCATCAAGTATCGCCCTTCTCCTTTCTCTAATGGAACTCTTTAATGGAAAAGGTTCTTCAAGTTGTAGAGTTTGTTCATTTGGAACTGTATAAGAAAGCTCATCAACAATTTCTTGATCCGGATTTCTTACTAGAGCAATATTAGGAATGATATCCTAAGTATTGTCAGTAACAACTATAGGAAGAGAAATAAATTGTTCTTCAAAGACAAAATCTCTAACAATATCTTCCTCTCCAAACTTAACATATGCAAAAAACCGAGCGTTTCCAGTCTCAAAGAAAACCTTTGGAATAGGATCATAAAATTTATATCCCCTAGACTTTTTTGGGTACCCAATAAAATTGCAGCTCACCGTTCTGGAGTCTAATTTCTTTTCATTTGGCCTATAAGACCTAGCCTCGCTGGAACAACCCCAAACCTGAAGATACTTTAGGCTAGACTTTCGACCAGTCCAAAGCTCATAAGGGGTTTTTGGTACTGCTTTAGTTGGGACTCTTTTAAGGATGTAAATTACAGTCTTTAGTGCTTCACCCTAGAGGGAGTGAGTTAAAGAAGAGTGTGCAATCATACTTCTCCCCATATCCTTTGGCATCCTATTTCGTCTCTCAGTAACACCATTAATGGTAGGGGTACCGGGCATGGTTTACTGAAGGACAATACCACACTCCTCTAAGAATTTAATAAAAGGGTCTGGATGTTGTTCTCCTAATCCATCATATCTACCATAATATTCGCCACCGCAATCAAATCTGACAGCTTTAATCTGTTTACAAAATTGGTTTTCTACGCCAGCTTTATAGGATTTAAATATGTCTAGTGACTATGACTTCTAACGAATAAGATAGATGTATCCATAACAAGAGTAATCTTCTATGAATGTGATATAATATTGTTGACCATTTCAAGAGGCCGTAGGGAAGGGTCCACATATATTAGTATGTATCAGTTCAAATACTTTTGTAGCTCTACTAGCACCTATCCTCCTTATGTTTGTTTGTTTCCCTTTTATATATTCTATGCAAACCTTAAAGTCTGTAAAATCAAGAGAATCAATAATTTTGTCTGACACAAGTCACGTGAGCCCAAACAAAACGTGATACCCAACGTCTATAGAGTTAGTCACGGAGAATAGGTTTTTATTCATTTCAGGCACGTGATAAACACTCCGCAAAGTGAGTAACCCCTTAACACTGCCTAAAGAAACCGTACCCTACTTCTCGACCGCATGCACAGTATCATAAGTAGTAATAATAGTATCATTACCTGAGTATGCCTCCAGAGAAGAGAACTTTGACTTGGCCCCGGTGAGATGATGTTCACACCCTGAGTCAACGATCCTGTCATCCTTGAAGTTGACAAAGACCATGGCATGAACATTTATTGTAGATATATCTGTCATGAAAGAATACCCCCATCCATCTTCATCATCCTTGGATTCAGCTTCTCCTTTTCCCACAACTTGCCCGGACTAAAGATTAACTCTGTAGTCCTTCCTCATATGACTAGGCTTATTGTACCTGTAGTATCATGGTCCTCTCTTCCTCCCTCCATTCTACTTAGCAACCTTACTCCTTTCCTATTATGATGAAGTTGATGAACGATCTTCTACATGTGTTTTCTTATGCATATCCCATATCTTCTTCATATTCCCATAATAAAGAACCTCATTATCTCCCCCTAAAAGAGTGCATTTAGCCATCTGCCTTGCCAAGCTCTCCGACAAAGTCAGCAGATTCTTCAGCTTAAGCAAAGATGGTTGATTGTCCTAGCCTTGCACAGAAGTAACAAAGGCAATATATTTCTTTTGCAACCCACAGATAATATGCCCCTTCAACTTTGCCTCTAAGATAGGCTCATCCGAGTCTAATGCTTAAATCACAATGCATAGATTCTTCATCTTCAAGAAGAAAGATGATATGGACAACTCTCCTTGAGTTTCTTTTGCCAACTCATTCTCTAGAAATTATAGCCGAGCTACATTCTTCTTATTGAATAGGTCATCCGAGGCCGTCCAAATCTCAGCAACTGGCCTACAACTAATGATGTGGTCGAAGAGATCTTGTGAGATCGCCTGCTTTAGAGTCAACTTTGCCTTCACATTTGTTCTCCTCCAAGCTCTCACTTCCTTAGCATTTCCTCTAGCAGCAACTACCTCTTGTCTGTCATCTCTACAATGACCTCCTAAAGGTCCTCTCCTAGAACATAGCTCTCCAACAAAACATTTACTTATTAAAGTTGGTCTGCATGAGAAGCTCGATTCCAAGACCTCATGTATAACCAGCTTCTATTATTATAAATCTGTTTCACTTGAAACTTCCAAAGGACTAGCAAACCTATATGGTTGATCACTACTAACTCCTATGTCCCTCTAATACCATGTAAAAATTTGCGAAGTGAGGAAAGGTTGTATGAACACTCAGCCAATCAAGCTAAATAAACAAGAAGCAGTAGAATAACAAGAGCTGAAATTGCAATAACTACTATCTTCTTTACAAAGCAAGGTATATATTGCGAGACATGATTGTACAATGCACCCAATGGAAACAATAATACAGATGACAACAAGACAAGAACAAGCCGGCCAGACAGAACTCTGAGATCACTTAGCCGCAAACTGCGGGCTGAAGCCACCTATCCGCCAGACTTCCTATTCGCGCGGACAGAACCCGACGAACAGCATCCAGAACTTGTTGTAATAACTAAAAATAGGTTATTGTAACAACTGCACAACCAAAAATATAAGTCGAGCTTTATTTCTCCGGATCAATTTCTTCGGCATTTCTAGTAAAAAAATATAGGAAAATAGCTAAGTTAGTCACAAATAAAATAAATATGAATTTACTTATATTTTTACTTATTTAAATCATTTTTTCTTATTTATGATCAATATTATGTCAAAATAAAGGGCTAGATAACTTCTTTTTGGGAAGTTATCACACCTCCACACTTGAAATTTTGCAAGTCCCTAACAAAGATAATTCATATCAATAGATTGGATGAAGAAATAATATAAAGATGCAAATTCAAATGATCTTTGTTTATTGGGAAAAATAATAATTAAAATATACTCAAGAGATTCGCTTTACTCAACTAATAAGCTTACCAATCAAACAGCAAGAGCTCAATCATTCACAAATCCATTAGTTAGATAAAAGATAAAGCTCAAGTAAGTATCTTTGTGCAGTGCATGCATTTCTTTAAAAATTGTTTACTCATATGCAATTTTTCTCATTGAACCTCCGCATTTATTGGAAAGGATAAGAATAGGCTAAGCTTTCGATTTAGCCTCCACATGAGTTAGTAGTTCAATTGAAAGTTAGGATTGTATTTTGTCTTGGTTAGGAATTTATGGATAAACATTGATAGTGAAATGGTATTATATAGTTAGTAATCTTAATAATTCACCATATTATGGGGTTTGTTAAAATATTTTTTTTAACATTTTTTTTCATAGTTGGGATCATTCCAAATATAAGTGCACATACCTAGGACATATGTCACTATGATTTTTATTTATCATAGTTTGGATCATTCCAAGTACGCATTAACATACCTAGACTGCATATCACTATGACACACATTTTTTCATCATAGTTGGGATCATTCCAAGTATGTATACATATACCTAGGCCACTATCACTCTGAAATTCAACTATTTTTTAAATAGAAAATAAACACCAATAATTGATTAACTTACTAAGACACCACTAGTAGGAACATAAGGAATTTAAGCATGGAATAATGTGTATATAAAAAGTTCAAGCTCAAATATTCTAATAGATGATAAAAATGGAATACTACCTAAGCTCATGTTTAGGCTTACATCATTTACTTAGTTCTTGCTCAGCCCTCCCCATTATTTTTAAAGCTCAATATAAAAATATTGCATTGGAAGTAAATAAATATTTCGTGCATAAAATAAATGCTTAATTTGAGCTTTATCAAAAAAATCTTACTAACTTCAAATTCACTAATTGAACTCTTTGGATTGTTCAGTCATACCAATTAATTATCATTGAATATATCTAGAATAGCCTATTGATTAATTAAAATAAGAATTAAGATCATTCAACTCATGGTTAAATAAATTATTTTTCATTCAAATGGTTGGGGCTATAACACCCCCACCTCCACACTTAAGTCCTTTCCTAGTCCCAAGCAAAGACACCTTTTTAACATTAAAATAATTTATAATATTTTTTGCAAATAAACACATAATTACAAGGGAGAAAGAAATTAAAATTTAAAGAACTCTTTTGAATTGGATGTGATGGAGTTGTTGTCCATTTCTTCTCATTGATGCACTCATACTACTCCATGTATAAGATGTCCCTCAACACTTCTAGTCATTTATTTTAAGATATTAAATTCTGGTATCATTTAAGATATTAAATCTGAGTAATAATAAATGTCATAGGATAAATAGTAGCTGCACATATTATCATACCAAGGGGATATCATGACTCAGATAGCATATTACAAAATTAAAGTGAAGGTTATAGTAAAACAACTGCCACAAAGGTGCATCACAGTCATTATCATAAAAATATTATCATAACACAAACTATAATACCACAGAATATAACATCCTAAATGTCCCATCACAGAATATATCACCACAATATAGTCTAGAGCATAACATAACAAAATATAGTCTAAAGCAAAATGTAAACATAATTATGCAAAAGTAAAGCTGGATAGGAGATAATCCTACTCATCCTCCTCTTCCTCATTTTCATCATCATCCTCTTCCTCGTCTTTATCTTCATCCTCTTCCTCAGCTGCATCAACCCTCATTGGATCAACTCTGGTTCGGTTCGAAGTCAATAGGTAGCCCTTATCATCAAATTTTGCCAATATCCTCAAGGTCGACTCTAGCACTGGAATCTTCACCTTCTCCATGATCTTAACCTTGTTCGCATGAATATCATTCAACTCCTCCTTTATATATATATATATATGCTGACACCGTTGGTAGGCTTTCATGTACTCGTTATATTCCATCATAACATCAGGATCAATTCCACAATCAGCTACTGGAATATCAGTATATGTGGGGTCAGCTGTCTATGGCTTTGTCATCTGAGCACCACCCATTAGCCTCCATCTATCTTTCCTTTCCTGAGCTCTATCAACAGCCTTGACATTCACTTCAACAACAGTCTCATTTATGTGGTGTTTTACCTATGTAATCATGTCCTCCTCTTCCTCCACCACTCCAACATTACGACATAACTCTGTGTTGAGGGTCGAAAACCAAAGTTACCGAGGCCTCTCCTCCCTAATTTTATGTCGAAGTTGTAAGGCAATGATCTTCCTTAGATAAAATTGAATTCCTGTTATAATACTATAAATCAAAGCTACTTTGTCTAATGCTACATTGTTTGGGTGTCGGGTGGGCATATTGCATGTATTAACAAAGAGAAGCCACACCTTAGCCTCCTGAGTTAGGCACGATGTCTTCAAGGTTTTTTGTGCTTTACTCACCCATTCCGGTGTCGGTGTACAACATACTAACTCCATCATTTCCTTTATAATTACTTTGTTTAGAATCTCAGTGTAATCATCATAGCCTTGGTCTTTTACATTGAACAGATCATTTATTCCAGTCGCTAAAAAAGTTATTTCCTTTCCTCTAACAATCACTATCTTGCCCTCTATGCTTTTAGCGTTAGCATAGAACTCATACACTATAGGTAGGATAACCTCAGTTCTCGGGTGACAAAATGACTCCCATTGGAGTGCCTGAATTTGCTCGACATAAGCAATACTTTAGGCCCTCTTTTCCATTTTGAATCCTCTTTCAAAAATTAATGGGAGCATATTCACCCACTGGAATCACTGTCACGCCCCTTCATTCAAAAACTTCACAATTTTTCTGACACTCTCCTTCCCTTTCCCTTTCTTTTCTTTTGTTTAGATGACATAGACTAATCAAAGCACATACAGAATAATGCAAGAAAAGAAAAGAAATAAATTCTCTATATTTTGATCTTCTCCATAAATGTAGGGTTATGAGTTATACCACAGAAATCTCTTAATCTTGTGACTACAAAAACTCTCACGTCGCATTCCTGATGCAGTTCGCAGCTCACCTATTCTATTGTACGCCTCTAGAAATCCAATCACAATTTTGCTGATGAAGCTCGGCGTCGGTGTCGCTTTCCTTCCCCTTTCTTGGACACACTACTCACTCACCCTCTCCATAAACCTAGATTGCAGGTCGATGACATCACTGCACTCCACCTTTTCTATGTTCCCTTAACCTAACCAGTGGATCATGAAGTAATGTCGATGGGGGATCAAATTGGAAAGGAATATTAAATACTTGGGCACTTTAATCAAAAGATTGAGGAAGTTAATTAAAGTTGAGCCATATTTGGAAATGTATAATCGTAGATTTTATAATTGAAATCATAATCAGCTTAAATTATCCCGATTCTAGACCGCCAGAGTCGTGAACATACATGCTGGTTCAGCTGAACCGGCGCTAGAAGGTTGCAGCACCTTTCATGAAGAGGCAGGCAGAACAAATATGTTGTAATAGCCTTTTTAGGTTATTACAACATTCCGTTTTCAGCAATCTATGGCTAGATTCAGTCCATTTTTTCACTCAGCCAGACTTTCCCTTCTACTAATTTTCAAGCACAGTTACTTATAGTCATGCGGCTTCAGACCCTCCAATTTTTTTATTTACTATTCTTTATTATCATTTAGATTTTAATGTTATATATATATATATATATATTATTTTAACTATACTAACGAAAGGCGAAAGCACAAAAAAATTGTTAATTTATATATATAACTATATATAATTAATTATATAAGATGGGTTGCCTCCCACCAAACACCTCATTTAAACGCCCCGGCCAAATGTTTTTAAACTTAAATGATCATAGAAAGTATATGACCATCATTTTACGATGATCATTGGCTTCATAATATTCTTTTAGCCTTTGTCTGTTTACTTTGAACTCTGACCCATCCTTCTCATTACCAATCATAACTACTCTGTATGGATGTACCTCCTTCACTCGAAAAGATCCAGACCATCTAGACTTTAATTTTCTAGGGAATAATCTCAGTCTTGAATTATATAAAAGGACTACTCGTCTAACCTTGAACTCTCATTTTCTCAACCTAGAGTCGTGTCATTTCTTGGTTCATTACTTATACAACCTAGCATTTTCGTATGCATTGAATCTAATCACCTCAAATTCATTAAGATGAAAAAGTCTATTCTTCTCTGCTTACTGAAGTTCAAAATTTAATCTTTTGATTGCCCAGAAAACTCTATGCTCTAGCTCTATGGGAAGCTGACAAGCTTTTTCATAAATCATTTTATAAGGTCACTCCTATGAGAGTTTTGAATGCAATCCTATATGCCCATAATGCATGTTCAGTTTTTGTGTCCAGTCCTTACGAGTTGCACTCACTATTTTCTCTATAATTGACCTTATTTCTCTATTTGAAACTTTGGCTAACCCATTAGTTTGAGGTTGGTAAGCAAGGACAACTTTATGTATTACGCCATATTTCCTTAAAAGTGATTTAAATTGTGAATTGCAAAAATGCGCCCCGCTATCAATTATTATAGCTCTTGCCAAACTAAATCTAGTGAAAATATTTGACTAAAGGAATTTAATTACAACCTTGGCATCATTTTTCTGTGTAGCTATAACTTCCACCCATCTAGAGACGTAATCCACAGCTAATAGTATAAATATGTTTTTATTTGAATTTACAAATGGTCCCATGAAGTCAATTCCCCATACGTCAACACTTCCACCTTTAAGATGTTGTTCATTGGCTTGTTAGCCCCTCGATTAATTTTACCTATTTTTTGACATCTATCATATTGTTTAGCAAACATATAAGCATCCTTGAATAATGTCTTCTAGTAAAATCTGACCTCTAATACCTTTATATCATTTCTTTCTCCCATAAAATTTCCTCCTTAAAGAGACGCATGATATTTTTATAAGATACTATGAACTTTAACTTCCGATATGCATCTACAGATCACCTGATTTGTACAAATCCTAAGCAAATAAGGCACATCCCAAAGGTAAGATTTCACCTGATGGAGAAATTTTTTTTCCTTTATTGATAGTCCATATAAGGGGTAAGTACATTACTAACTATGTAATTCACAAAATCCGCAAACCAAGAAATGCTACACACAACGATAGCTAATATCCATTCATTGGGAAAAATTTTACTGATCTCTACTTGTCTATTTTTTCACACTCTTACTTTAAGCGTAATAAGTTGTCCGCAATTAAGTTTTCAGCTCCCTTATAGTCTTTGATCTCAAGATCAAATTCCTGTAGAAGGAGAACCCACCTGATAAGTCTAGGCTTCACATCCTTTTTGTCCACTAAATACCAAATGGTTAAATGGTTAGTGTAAACTATAACTTTGGAATTTATCAAATATGCACAAAACTTATCAAATGCAAGGACCATCCCCAAAAGTTCCTTTTCCATGGTTGTATAGTTTATATGGGCATTCATAAGCATTTTACTTGTATAGTATATATTGTCAAAGACTTTGTTATGCAATTGTCCTAACACGGCTCCCACTACATAGTTATTAGTGTCACATATTATAACAAAAGGAAATAACCAATCAGGTGCTTTAACAACAGGAGAGGACACTAAATTTTTCATTAATATTGAAGTGTTGGATCGGTTGGCCAACTTTACGGGGGTAAATAAGGGTTTCAATTAAATTATGAATAAAAATGAGTTTTAGCAGGGCAACCTATTCTGGAAGTTATCGCGGGCGGTAAGGCTACTACCGCACGGCGAGAACCCATAAAAAACCATTTTCCTGTAGAATATTGTTGAAAGTCGACCTAGTGCCAATTATCTTCACCTATGGGGGGGAATAGGTGTCTTGCAGCGTTTTTGCGGAATTAAAATTATACCTGCATAAATAAACCAAACAACACAGCACATAAAGACACAGGCAAATTATAGTGGTTCCCCGATTTGGGTACGTCCACTCTCCCCCTTCGACCTATCTCCCAACCAGGGACGACTCGATCACTTCACCAACAGGATTGAAATCCAATCCTTGCACTAACGGAAGGAACCCTTACAAACGAAGGAGTCACCACTCCTACACCACGGGTTGCACCCAACCCTTACAACTAGGAACCAACGTTCCTTTACAACAAAATTGAAAATGGAGTGTATTAGAAATCAAACTACTTATGGAGAATAAGGTGTCCCTCTTCGTTCGACGACGTGTTCTTGAAGTCGACGAAGAGTCCACGACCCTAGATCTCACTTGGAGAGAATCTCCCCGAAACCGGCGGCGGCAAGAAGGGCGGCGGCTCGGCTCTCGGGATTGGCGGCGACAACGGAGTGCTGCGGCTGTTCTTTGGAGATTCAACCTTCGTAGCAAAGCTAGCAAGGTCTTCCAACGGTCACACTAGGATCGATCGTCTCGATCGATTCGGAAGGGGAAGGTTTTCCCGATCTACGAATCAAGAGACAAAGTATCTCTGGTTAGACGTGTGAGACGCTGTGCTTGGCTAAGCTTCTGTAGCCGGGAGATCTGGAAGAAACAACGATTAGCGACGGCAATAAACTGGCACGAGCGGCGACGGCGGCGGAGCAAGATTCACGATCTAGGTCACGTCGGCAGCTCGTATTTTTGAATTTGCGTATTCGTATGTCTGCTGCTCAACAATACCGATGTATTTATATATTTGGTCATCCAAAATGACCGTTGTGGGCCCCACCAAAAAGAAGCCCTAAGACCGGCTCCAAACAGCGCATGTTAACTTGGACCGGTCCAGAGAGTAGCAGAAATTTGCCTAAGTCAAATTCGGCAAGAATCGTAGGTGATTCTCGACGAATCGGCGAGAATCACCTACGATTCTCGCTGAATTCCACTTAGCTGAATTCTAGCTACATAGAAATAGCAAGCCGGAGAGAATCGGCGGGAATCACAACTGATTCTCGCCGAATCGGCGAGAATGCAAGATCATTCTCGACGATTCGGCGAGAATCACTTAGTGATTCTCGCCGATTCTGCCTTAACAGAATTCAGGGCGGCGTTGAGACGGCCAGATGCGGTCGGCGGGAATCGACGAGTGATTCTCGACGATTCGACGAGAATAACTTAGTGATTCTCGTCGAATCTAACTTAGACGATTTCTCGTCTTTCTTCCCGTGAGTTGCTTTGACCCATCCTTGCTCCTTGTCTCCTCTTGATCTGTCTCAGCCCTGTACTTGAAAATAAGTACACTCCAATAGAGAGAGTACACGTAAGCCAACACACTGATTTGCTCAACGAGGGATTACGTTGCGCAGACCCGTGTATATTGACCCACTGCACCCTGACATTGGTGTGTACTTAGCGTGGAATAACTGCAAGCACAACTTGAATACAAGTGATCAAATACAATGTCAATTCACCTTAACTGGTCCAGGGGCTTCTTCAAATCAGGTACATTGTGGATACAATACCCAATAATCTCCCCCTATTTGAAGAAGCCTAAACCCTACAAGCTAAGGTGAATATGACGGATGGAAGAAAAACATACACTGAATAATCAGTTGAGAAAGAATTTCCATACCATTACCTTTAGAGCATTTGGAGCATACTTTGCGAGAGCACCTTAGCCCTTAGCACCTTAGCCAAGAGGGCAATCTCCCCCTTTTTGGCTTCTACAAACCTGGGACTTTAACACTTGCCACACTGCTCCCCCTCAATTCTTGCAGTTGTGCTTACACTTGAGTTTCTTGCGGATGCTCCCCCTTGATCCAAAAGCCGGGAGCCTCTGTAGTTTTCATTCCTCATAGTTTAGCATCACCAGTTTAGTTTTGAAGAGACTGAACTTGGCCTCGTCTAGAGGCTTTGTGAAAATATCTACAATCTGCTTATCTGTGGGGACATAGCAGAGAGATGTCCTTGTTCTCCACGTGCTCCCGAATGAAGTGGTAGCGCACTTCAATATGCTTCGTCCTGCTGTGCGATACTGGATTGTTCACAATGGCAATTGCACTGGAGGAGTCGCAGTACATTGGTACTTCCTTAAACTGAAGGTCATAGTCTGCTAACTGGTTTCGGATCCATAGGAGTTGTGCGCAACAGTTGCCTGCTGAGATGTATTCAGACTCCGCTGTGGAGGTTGCTACACAATTCTACTTTTTGCTGTTCCATGAGATAAGACTCCATTCCGAGGAATTGACATGTCCCGGAAGTGCTTTTCCTGTCATCCCTACTCCCTGCAAAATCAGCATCTGAAAAACCTATTAGCTCGACATCATTGTTTCTCGGGTACCACAAGCTAAGATTAGGGGTACCTTTAAGGTATCTAAGAATTCGCTTTGCAGCGACATAATGAGATTCCTTAGTGTTCACCTGATATCTGGCACAAACACATGTGGAGAACATGATATCTGGTCTACTTGTAGTAAGGTAGAGTAGGGATCCAATGATGCTTTTGTATTTGGTTTCATCAAAAGGTTTCCCTTTCTCATCCTTATCCAGAGACATGGTAGATCCCATTGGAGTCCTTATAGAGGTTGCATTCTCCATTCCGAATTTCTTGACGAGTTCATTGGTGAACTTCGTCTGAGAAATGAAAATTCCCTCCTCAGACTGTTTCACTTGAAGTCCCAAGAAATATTTTAGCACTCCCATACTGCTCATTTCAAACTTTCCTTGCATAAGTTTAGAAAACTTTTTGCAAAGATTGTTGTCCGTTGAGCCGAATATAATGTCATCGACATAGATTTGCACCAGCAAGATCTTGCCTTTGACTTCCCTGAGAAACAATGTCTTGTCTATTTTTCCTCTGGAGAACTTGTTCTCAAGAAGAAAGCTAGACAAGGTCTCATACCAAGCTCGAGGAGCTTGTTTTAACCCATATAGAGCTTTATTAAGAAAGTATACATGATTAGGATAAGTAGGATTGACAAAACCTGGGGGTTGAGCGACATATACTTCCTCTTTCAAGTCTCCATTCAAGAATGTCGATTTCACGTCCATCTAATAGACTGTGAATCCTATGTGAGAGGCATAGGCTAAGAACAGTCGGATTGCCTCGAGCCGAGCAACTGGCGCAAACGTCTGGTCGAAGTCAATCCCCTCCTCCTGTCTGTATCCTTGAGCCACCAGTCTGGCCTTGTTCTTGATGATGACCCCGTGTTCATCCAGCTTGTTTTTGAAGATCCATTTGGTGCCAATCACGTTTTGCGTCTTAGGTCTGGGAACCAGCGTCCAGACTTTGCATCTTTCGAATTGATGCAGCTCATCTTGCATGGCCAATATCCATGACGCATCTTTGTTCGCTTCATCGAACTTCTTTGGCTCAACCTGTGACAGGAAACTAAGATGCAAAATCTCGTTAATAGTACCTCTTCGAGTTCTGACACCGTCACGAGGATCTCCGATGATCTGATCTCTAGGATGATCCCTCACGTGTCGAAGCTCTGGGAGTCTGGCATCAGGAGCTCTGGCATCTTCTTGAGCTTCTCCTTCTTATAATAGGTTTGCTCCATTCTGATCTTCAACTTCTCCAGTTGACGTTGAGGTAGAAACCTTGACGTACTTAGGAGTTACATCTTTAGCAGTCTCATCGAGACTCAGCTGTTCAAGTCTTGCACCTGCATCTTCAAGAATACTGCTGGAAGAATTGCTATTAAGCAAGCTTCCTTCATCAAATACAACATTAATTGATTCTTCAACCACTAGGGTTTTCTTATTGAAAACCCTATATGCCCGACTATGGCTACTATAGCCCATGAATATGCCTTCGAAGCATTTTTCACCAAACTTAGTATGCGGGTACTTCCCGTTATTCAGTACATAATATCTGCAGCCAAAGATCCTAAAATATGACATGGTTGGCTTCCTGCCTTTCAGTAGCTCATAAGGCGTCTTATGATGATTCTTGTTGAACAAGGCCCAGTTTTGTACATGACACGCCGTATTGACAGCCTCTGCCCAGAAGTATTCTGGGAGAGAAGCATCATTCAACATTGTCGTGCAAGCTTCAATGACAGTTTTATTTCTCCTCTCCGCAGCCCCATTTTGCTGAGGAGTACGCGGGGAGGAAAACTCATGAAAGATATCATGTTCTTCACAGAACTCTGTCATAGCACCAGACTCGAACTCTGTTCCATGGTCACTTCTAATTTTGACCACCGAGCAGTTAAGTTCGTTCTGAATCTGCCTGACAAAATTGGTGAAGATGTCAAACGTATCTGACTTGCGTTTTAAGAAGAACACCCAAGTAAACCGAGAGTGATCATCAACAATCACTAGCGTATAAGACTTGCCTCCCAAGCTATGAACTTGCATTGGACCAAACAAGTCCATATGCAGAAGATAAAGACACCTAGAGGAGTCTTTGTCAACGATGCCCTTAAAGGTAGCCCGAGTCTGTTTGCCCTTCTGGCATGCAGGACAGGGGCTATCTTTGATGCACTTAATGATGGGAGCATCCCTTACTAAGTTTTTAGAAAACAGCATACTAATTGTCTTGAAATTAATATGTGCCAATCTCTTGTGCCATTGTTCACAAAGAGATGCACTGCTTGTTGCTACTAGGCATACGGGGGTAGATGAATCTAAACTAAGAAAATCTAAGCAGAAGATATTTCTGCTCCTAATGCCTGTTAATACCGTCTCCGAAGAGGCACACGATATTATCAGGCATTTATCCTTGCAGAACTTAACGTCATATCCTTTATCACATAACTGACTTACACTGATCAGGTTATGATTTAACCCTTCAACGTAAGCCACGAGGGTGATAGAGATTATACCATTGGAAATCATACCGTAACCCCTGGTGACTCCTCGATCTGATCCCCCAAAGATGACTTTGGGTCCATTCTCGACTGGAGAGTAATCACGCAGCAGGCTTCTTGTCCCGCTCATATGCCGGGAACATCCACTGTCCAAGTACCATATGGGAGTTTTGGTGGCCTTTGGACATTCCTGCAAAACAGAATTAATTTCCCTTAGGAACCCAATCAAACTTAGGTCCTAGATTCCTCGTTAGCATGCTCCCCCTCGAATGGTTAGCCCTACGAGTGGTCTGCCTCGCATTGCCAACATGAGGAGTCTCGTTATTCCTCGGATTAAACCAGCAGTCCACGGCAAAGTGACCAACTTTGCCACAGCACCAGCAGTCAAATCTATTATACTTTCTCCTAGGCACCTGCTTCACCCTTGGAACGGAAGGTTCAGTCGGGGCCTCGGACCTGGAGGTGGAGGCATCATGATGACAACAGTCGTATGATTTCTTCACCTCCTGGTTTCTCAGTGTAACAGGCTTGGCCTTGGGTCCCTGCTTCCTATTATGGCCGCTAGAGAAGTAGCCATAATCCTCCATCTGAACTTCCTCATAAGGTGCCTTGAAGACACTCTCGCCAAAGTTGCGAGGGAAGGCCCACCCCTCATACTGGCTCTTGGGCTTTTCAACCGAGGGTCGGAAGAAGTGGTCATAAGTTGACTCAAAGTCCTGTTCATTGCAGGGATAGCCAGGCTTCCTGAATACAACAGGGTTGAGTGGGGCCTTTCCCTTTTCTGTAGTAGAGGCCTTCTTAGCAGCTTTATTTCTCCTCTGCTTTTTGTTTCTCCTGGATGATTTACCAGGCACACCCACATGCCCCAAGCCAGCCCCCTTAGCCTGAGCAGAGAAGGTATCAACTAGTGGAAGAACAGTCTTTGGCAAAGAGAAGCTTTGGACAATCTTCTTTTCTGCCGTAAGTTGTTCTTCCAACTTATTGATTTCTTCCTGTTTAAGGTCAAGGAGACTTAGAGACTCTGAGTGCTTAGAGATCAGGTCCAGGTGCTCCTGTCGGAGAGAAATCAAGCTAGTGATCTCTTCCCTTAGGGAGACACCCTCGACCTTAAGGAATTTGACTTCCTTTTTCTAAGCCCTAAATCTCTTGCGGCATTCCTCGAAGGTGTTGAGCAAAAGCTCATACTTTTCGAGGTGCTCAGCTTCTCGGGCAGATGGGCTGTCCTCGAGATCATCATCAGGAGACTCATAGTCAGAGTCAGAGAGGGGGGTACGAGCTTTTACCTTCCCAGTGAACGGGGGCATTCTCCTTCTAAGTCAGAGCGACCCACCAGCCCGAAGTAGGCTTCCTCATCATCACTGGAGTCTGAGGAATCAGACTCACTCAGTGTCTTTGACTTTTTGGCGATGTAGCTCCTCTCCTTCTTCTTATCTCTAGAGGTCCTATGCTCTTCTCCCTTCCCCTTCTCTCTCTTGCCTTGATGGCAGTCGGCCACGACATGTCCTGGCTTATTGCATCCAAAACAAATGATGTCAGTATTACGATGTTTGTTCGGTTTTGATTCATACCTGTCAGAAGAATAATTCTTCTTCTGATTTCTGGAGGAGGAGCCGTCTCTCTTTCTTTGATTCCTCATCTTGAGGAACTTCTTGAATTCCCGGGTAATGAGAGAGAAATCTTCCTCTGACAATTCTGAGCCGGAGGAGCATGGCTCAGAGTCTTCCTCCTCATCCTTCTTCCACGTACGGGAAGCAGCAGCACCCTTGCCCTTTCTGGAGTGAATGGCTTTTAGGGCCACAGTCTTTTCTTTGGCTGCGGCTTTCTCTGCTTCCTCTTCAGCTTTCCTTGTGTTCAGTTGAAGCTCATAGGACATGAGATTCCCAAACAGAATTTGTGGATCTGTTTCAGCAAGTCTGCCAATCTCTCGGATGGCGCAGATCTTTGTGTCCCATTCCTTAGTAAGGGACCTAAGGAATTTATCATTAAGTTCACCGTCAGAGAACACTCTTCCATATCCCTTGAGTGTATTTACGATCTTGAGGAAGTTTTCGAAGGTAACTCCGATCTCTTCCTTGGGCCCCTGCCTGAAGGCCTCATATTTCTGATTCATGAGGGATCTCCGATCATCCCTCACTTCATCTGTGCCCTCCATCAGGATAATCAAGCTGTGCCAGATATCCTTGGCTATCCTGTAGTTGCAGAAGTTCTGCATCATGGAGTCAACGACTGCGCTGATCAGTATGTTCTGTGCCTTCTTGTCAAGTCTGACCAGCACCATCTCGTCCTTGTCCATTTCAGAAAGCTTCTTTGGCACCTTTTTGGTAGGATCAATGGTGGAGGCCTTAGTGGAAATATAAGGTCCCTCCTCCACGACCATGAAGAGTCGAGGGTTGACTGCTTCCATGTAAAATCTAATCCTTTCCTTCCAGATAGGGAAGTTTAGCCTGGTGCACACTGGGATCTTGCCTGAGTACTTGAGTCCGTCCATAGTAGATATCTGCCTTCTACTTGGCACTAGTGGCAGGAACTTGCTCGAGGTGTTAACCCCTTTGATGAGTAACCTCCCTCTGATACCACTTGAAAGTCCACCTAGTGCCAACTACCTTCACCTATGGGGGGGAATAGGTGTCTTGCAGCGTTTTTGCGGAATAAAAATTGTACCTGCACAAATAAACCAAACAACACAGCACAGAAAGACACAGGCAAATTATATTGGTTCCCCGATTTGGCTACGTCCACTCTCCCCCTTCGACCTATCTCCCAACCAGGGACGACTCGGTCACTTCACCAACAGGATTGAAATCAAATCCTTTCACTAACGGAAGGAACCCTTCCAAACGAAGGAGTCACCACTCCTACACCACGGGTTGCACCCAACCCTTACAACTAGGAACCAACATTCCTTTACAACAAAATTGAAAATGGAGTGTATTAGAAATACAAACTACTTATAGAGAATAAGGTGTCCCTCTTCGTTCGACGACGTGTTCTTTAAGTCGACGAAGAGTCCACGACCCTAGATCTCACTTGGAGAGAATCTCCCCGAAACCGGCGGCGGCAAGAAGGGCGGCGGCTCGACTCTCGAGATTGGCGGCGATAATGGAGTGCTGCAGCTGTTCTTTGGAGATTCAACCTTCGTAGCAAAGCTAGCAAGGTCTTCCAATGGTCACACTAGGATCGATCGTCTCGATCGATTCGGAAGGGGAAGGTTTTCCCGATCTACGAATCAAGAGACAAAGGATCTCTGGTTAGACACGTGATACGCTGTGCTTGGCTAAGCTCATGTAACCAGGAGATCTAGAAGAAACCACGATCAGCGACGGCAATAAACTGGCACGAGCGGCGACGGCGGCGGAGCAAGATTCACAATCTAGGTCACGTCGGCGGCTCGTATTTTTGAATTCGCGTATTTGTATGTCTGCTGCTCAACAATACCGATGTATTTATATATTAGGTCATCCAAAATGACCGTTGTGGGCCCCACCAAAAAGAAGCCCTAAGACCGGCTCCAAACAGCGCATGTTAACTTGGACCGGTCCAGAGAGTAGCAGAAATTTGCCTAAGTCAAATTCGGCGAGAATCGTAGGTGATTCTCGACGAATCAGCGAGAATCACCTACGATTCTCGCCGAATTCCACTTAGCTGAATTCTAGCTATATAGAAATAGCAAGCCGGAGAAAATCGGTAGGAATTACAACTGATTCTTGCCGAATCGGCGAGAATACAAGATCATTCTCGACGATTCGGCGAGAATCACTTAATGATTCTCGCCGATTCTGCCTTAGCAGAATTCAGGGTGGCGTTAAGACGGCCAGCTGTGGTCGGCGAGAATCGGCGAGAATCACTTAGTGATTCTCGTCGAATCTAACTTAGACGATTTCTCGTCTTTCTTCCCGTGAGATTCTTTGACCCATCCTTGCTCCTTGTCTCCTCTTTATCTGTCTCAGCCCTGTACTTGAAAATAAGTACACTCCAATAGAGAGAGTACACGTAAGCCAACACACTGATCTGCTCAATGAGGGATTACGTTGCGCAGACCCGTGTATATTGAGCCACTGCACCCTGAAATTGGTGTGTACTTAGTGTGGAATAACTGCAAGCACAACTTGAATACAAGTGATCAAATACAATGTCAATTCACCTTAACTGGTCCAGGGGCTTCTTCAAATCAGGTACATTATGGATACAATACCCAACAATTGTTTTTAGATTTCTCACACAGCCTTCAATACACTAGCAGCATGTATCCATGAATTCAGGATGAAATAATAGAACTGGTTTTATTCAAAACTTAACAGTGGTTTACAATATCAAAAATAGATCTCCGTGACGCTGTAGATCGGAGGCAATGAAAACAACTCTCTTTAGTTTCTATACCGACCCTCACCCAGGGCTGATTGGCCTCTCTCTCTCTCTCACATTCCTCCCCAGAAAGGTCTTCGAGCCAGCTCCTCACCTTCCTCCCTGAATGTAAAATCCCCCTCCTGGTAATTGTGCACGATTAAGGGGAGATTTTGTGCCCAGAACAGCCGCTTTTTGGTGACACCAACACACGGGTTAGTCGCCACCACAAGATGCGAATTCTGTCGTCTAGTACGATCATATTACATTTCCAACGAGAAAAGAAGTAAAAGACAACCAAGTCCACAAGCACATCATATATATATATATATATATATATATATATATATATATATATATATATATATCAAAAGATAAATATGATCCACAATGAGAAATAGAAGGAGTAATAAGGTTTAAGCTCGGTACATGTCCAATAGTAAATGCTCAAACTCTCTCTCTCTCTCTCTCTCTCTCTTTGTCTTTAATACACTATCATGCGGAAGCTAAACAAAACCCTCATCAACCTTAAGCCTGGTAGTAGTATTCATAGTAGAGCGCTGCAATGGCTCCTCAAGTCCTGCCTCCTCATGTTGTTGGTCCTCTGGGATGTGCTGCTGCTACGTCACCATACGCTCCTAAAATAATGTGTTTCACCGACCGTTAGTTAAAATACTAAGCCATTATCAACCTCGCCTCACCCCCACTACTCCTAGGAACCATGTAGGAGGAAGGAAGAGGAGGACAACTAAGCAGAATGAAAAAAAATAGGTGACATGACACTATCTAGCAGTTTATATAATAAGTAGTAAATAGCGGAAGTTATAGTAATGGAAGCAGTATGTAAGTAAACAATAAGCAGTAAGTAAAGTAAGTAAAAACAATTACACTACCATTACAGAAGCCACCTCCCCGGCCGGCCACCACCACCTCCGTTGAGGTGGTGGCTATCGATCGATGGTGGTTTGGCCACCAGAGGTGGTGTTTTACGGTGAACCTAACACCTCACATTTTCATCGAAATTTCTCCAAATTTCTCACTTAGATCAAGCTCAATTGATCCTGATTTCTCAACCTAGGGATCTAGGATTCTAGCATAAGGGGAGATGAGGAGAAATGGACCTTATTCCAGGCTTGGAGGCAGATCCTTCGATGGGTGGCCATGGTGGTGGCCGTTTCTGGCAATCCACTTCCTGATTTCGATTATCCACCAAATGCAGTGATCCAAGAATCAATTTTGATTGCTTGAGGTCTTCTAGAGGTTATGAAAAGGCTAGATTGGGCTAAGAAGGGGTGTTTAAATAATTGCCATGGAAGGGGGTGGTTGGCCATGGCCATTAATGGCCCTCCTTGATGGTGGCCGACTGGAATTGATGGGATTCTCCTCCCAAGCATCAGGGGAGATGAATGGTGGGATTAGGGAAGAGGAAGGGTGTGCCCCATGGCCTCACATCATTAATTTCTTCCTCCTCCATTAATATTTTGGGGTTTTTCCAATTTTTACCCAGTTAAATCCCATGAAACTTCCAAATCAGATTATATTAAATAAAATAATTTTAGTGGGCTGCAGGATGGGCTCGAGCACAAGGCCTAAGCCCATAGGAAATGGGTTGAGCCTTTATTTCTCTCTTTTATGCTCAATTTTGACCATGGTTGACTTTGGGTGTTGTCTTGGTCAAGTAATGGTTTGACTAGTCCCATGAGTTGGTCTTGAGTCCTATGAAATCACCCAATATTGATTGGGTCATGTTGATTCCCTAATTGGACCAATTTAGCCAATAGGTGTAAATTTGACCAATTTAGGGCTAATTTTGACTTTGGTCAAATTGATGACCCCGTGATGGGGCTTTTGGGTCAATTGGGTTCCTTATGATGTCTTAAGCTAGTAGTGATGTCAATTTCATATTTTGGGGGTCAATTGAACCTACTGGTGAAGGATTGACCTATGTTGACTTAAATTGTACTTTGGTCAATTTGCGAAATTTGGTGACCCTATGATAGGGCTTTTGGGTCACTTAGGTTTATCTTAGGGTTATGGATCTATTGGTGCGGTCAATTTGAGTTGGTGAGTACAATTTGGAGTGAATTGCCCTAGGTTGACTTGTGCACCTTTGGGGTGCTTATAGCATTTTCCTAGATCAAGCTAACCCAAGGTCATCTCATGAGCTCCACTCACCACTCAATTCTTAACCCTAACTCAAGGGGGGTCTAGAAGGAAATGGGATGTTACATTTTCCTTCTCCCTTGTGAAGGATTTTTTCCTTTTTTTTTCTTTTTTTAATATAATATATTTCACAATTGGGAGACTATGAAAATTATCATCATATCAAGATGAGTTTCAAGTCATACGCTGCTCAAAATAAATTTTTTTGAGCTCGGGCTTAGATGTGCAATTAGGATGTTATTTAGGCTTTAGAGTTATTTTGGTAGGGCTTAAACAAAAAATAAGATATATTGCTCAACTTTGGTTAGCAAAAGTAAAAATGTTTTGTACGGGTGCAAATGCTCAAACGGACTAATATAAATGTTTAACTCCTTTTCTTACTAATAAGTTTAACTATGCAAAGTCTTGAGAATAGCTTGGTACAAGTTCTAGACATTGAGAAAGTAATACCTCTCATCTTAACTTGGGTAATATCGCTCTAGTTTTTTCTACATATTCACCCAAATTATTTTAGGATTATACCGGTTTCAAATTAGAAGTGAAATAAACAATCTACACATAATTAAAAAAATATAAGGCTAATAGTATGCTGAATATTTAATTCTACTTAAAATTCTACTAACATGTGCATTTGAATAGAAACACAACATGACAAATAGTTTTACTCCAGAATTCAAAATGTAATAAAGCAAGAAAGTCTTCTAAACAATAGGAAAAAGCTAATGTACTAAGGATTTTGCAGGTGAGCAAATATAGAAATACCAGATTTCTCTAATTAAAGAATATATATTATTTTTCAAAAAAAACATTTTTCATTTTTTTTTTAAAAACATTTTTTAAAAAAATGGAAAAAAACTTTTGAAGTGTTGTGCTAAAAGTTTTTTTTATTGAAAACATTGATGATTTATACCCCCCCCCATACTTAAAATGAAACATTGTCCTCAATATTTTGTAAAATGAAAAGGAAAAGTATAAGAAGAAGGGACTTTCCTGAGAAGAAAACCAAGCCACACCAAGCAGACCTGAAAGAAGTGAGAAAAAGCACAACACGTAACAATAATAATTTGGAAACATTTTTCAATATTATTAGTACTAAAGCAAAAATAGATACATGAGATAGAATTGAAAAGAAATGTGCAAAAACAATTGACAAAAATATAAATAAAACCAAAAAACTATTCATCATCACTGACATCCCTGTCATGCCGATAATAGTCTCACAACTCAGCAAACTCCCTAGAGATGTGTTGCATGGATGAAGAGTGATGCTGCTCTAGTGTACTAAAGCGTTCGTCAATTCGCTCACCAATCTGCTCGATCTGAGTGCAAAGTGTCAAGAACTGATGATCCCAGTACGACAAAGGGCCTAGAGGAGGACACTGAGGAGGTGGAGAAGGAGGAACATTATAGGTCCCACCACTCACAACCGAACGTGGAGTCCCGTCTTCATCTCGATGTTATACTAACTTAAGTGCATGTAGGTCGAAAAATGAAAGGCGAACGGGGGCTTGAACACAATGCATTTATGGAAGAGTGATGACTAGTAATTTAGTAATCATTTAGGGCGATTATCTTATTTGGTATTTAAATAAATAGTTGCAGTTGTTCATTATTTCTATTAAAAAAATTTGTAAAAATAATATTTTATATTATAACTCATATATTTTATTTTGAAGGAATACGACAGGACTTGGGGAATTTATGTGCAATATCTCGCTATTGTATCTATGGTTCGTGCATACGAGTTAAGTCCACCATCATGCTCAGCCACCTTCCTCGGCGACCTCAACATGGCCTCCTCCACGCAGAGCACTGCCACGTCAGCAATCCAGCCAGCCTCCTCCATGCAGAACACTACCATGTCAGCAATCCAAGCACCTCCTCCACTATTCCCGCCTTCAAAAATTAAGCCTCCATTATTCCCACCTTCAACAATTATGCCTCCACTATCCCAGCCTCCAATTAAAGATAGCCTTTATTGCCCATACCAGAATTATTATTTTGCGTCTATAAATAGGGCTGATTGGGGGTGGAGAAAGGGGACATTCAAAGTTTTGGTCAGAGATTTAGATTATTCATTTTGCTAGAAACTTTCATTCAAAAAATTCGTTTGAGAGTTTCTTCATTCCGACGAAGACATATTTATAGGAGATTTGAAGCTCGTTTATTTCGTCAACTCGTAACTTCACAGTTTAATTCTCATATTTTCTCTTTCGTCTAGCAATAAATTTCAAGTTCCATTTCACTGCAAAATATTGTTATTCCTATTCCAAATTTTGTCTCTTGTAATCGTACAAATTTTTATCTCTCATCACTTTCATTATGTTCTACCATGTCGTATTTTCATGCGAATGATTCCTCCATCTCCATGAGTAACTAATTCCTATAGTGCTCGATCAAGATGATCCGGGGATGAGATAATATAATCATTATTTTAGATTTACTTTTCTCTATTTGTTAAATGCTTATGATTTACCTATGATTAAAAATAGTTATGAGGCTATATCATTGATATATAGTTTTCATGTTGTTTTCGTTCTTTAGTTAGCTGGGAGGCTCGTAAGACGAATCATTCACTCATAGGTAAAAGGAGTAGAACATAACCCTCGAGATAGGACGACGTAGCTCTTCTGAATTGGAGTAAGATCTAATTGCGAGGTTTAGTACCTAAAGCAAGTGTTAGGCGATGCGATTTGAGAACGAAAGTTCGGTCGATACACCTAGGCTCAGTTGAATATAATCCTCGAAAGAGGAGTGTTCATGCTTTGGGGACCTCCACGGTCAAAGCCTCTTCAATAAGAGAATTGCATTCTATTTTTCATTCCATTTTTTTTTCCGAGGTGATTCAAGGATCGGGCACTAGCTTTTAACCCATCAAATTAATTCCGTTAGCATTTTTAGTTTTTACCATTCGCAACCCAAAACACAAAATTTTAATTGATAACATAATAACGATTTTCGAAGTAAAATTACTCAACCACCACGAGTCTAATACGACCTTGGTTTTTATAAACCTACACTACTTCTGATACGGTACACTTGTCATTGTCGATTGTAGGAATAGTTTTGCGCATCAAAGAGCATCCCAAACTCCCAATCATTTTGCGAGGTGAGTGATGTAGTTACCTCCGTACACCGCACTCATTCGCATATTTTTGGCTTGAAGGCGGAAGAAGAGCACAAGCTTCATACCCAAATTGATGGGAATCCAGTGGACAATACTATACAAATATAGTAGGTCATATTGGGTGACCACGCCCTTGTTATACCCGTGACCAGTAAGAGAGAAAGTCAGTAGATGATGAATAATACAAAGAACAGGAGAAATAATATGGCGTCCTTTGGATCCTTTTAGATTGTAAGGAACGACGTCACTGCTAATCTCGAACCAAAACTGCGCAATGCTGAAATTCAGCAGAAAATCTGATCTAAGATCATTATATGCAGGCGATTTGGTGAAATCTTCATTAAAGAAACCCATAAGCACATTGAACTAGCGAAGCGAGAGCGCATGCATGACTCCTCCTATGTGTAATGTCATGAACATATCGATATTATTACCATGAAGTTCGAGAGAAATGAGGAACTCCACGGTGAGTTCAAGAAATGCGGGCTTGGTGATCGCAATGAAGGAGTTCCAATCGAGGGTGGATAGATAGCCTCTCATGAAATCAACGGCACCGAACGCTGCTGGTACTCCCCAATCAAGAATTTGAAAGATGCCAAATGGATTTCCATTCAAACGATTGCTTAATCTCTAGTAGGTAGCATTTTAGAAGGAGATCATGGATTCTGCCGCGGTAGCTTCTGCGGTGTTCCTGGAGAAAGAAACGACTGAGCGGGATGAACGACGCATGGAGAAAAGAAAGGGAAAGAAAATTTTTGATCTCACTGAGAATAGAACAAGGTTTTAGAATAATTTGGTGAGAAGAAGGGGGAAAGAAAGCCTTAAAAATAAAAATTCTATTGGACATGCCCTGGAATCACTCATGTAACTCCGGGGCATGTAATAATTAAGCAACGGATCTCGGGAATTCAGTGAAGATCTGGTCAAAATTGGTCGTTGCACGACATGCCACAATGGTATGCCCGTGACTTAGGGGCATGTTCATTCAAAAATTAAACTGGATGATTCTCCGGAGTCACGCCCATGACGAATGAAGATCACGCCCGTTGAAAGTCTTTGAATACAAGGGTAGCTAATCACCTAGAGGGGGTGAATAGGTTATTAAGGACTTTTTATATTCTTTTAGCCTTTAACTTATTTAGGCCCTGTTGTGATTGATTAGTTCAGCTTTCAAGACATTCACACATAACACACCACATGCAGTTTTATAGTAGTTCCCCGGTATATAGGTACATCCACTATCCCTCCCGCTTTTCTAACAGAATGTTAGACAAGACACTTCTCCAATAACTTGGCTCCTCAGAGATTACAACATGATCCCACCGGATCACTCAGTCTCCACTGAGACTTACAACACAGGCACACAGCCCAACCACTCAGTAATCACCTGATCACCTATCACAGGCACAAATGACCTACAACACAGGTTTGGAAAACAACCCTATCACATAGATCCAAGACTAGATCCTACCACTCAGCCTTTATAATATGGCTTACAATACAGATCTCACCGGATCTAACATTCAGCCTTTATAAACTAGGCTTACAACTCGAATCTTGAAAAGATCCTACAGAGATGGATTTGATATTGATATTGATTAGACTCCAGAGATTGATTCTCTTAGTCTACAGCTTCTTGAACTGAGAGAATCTCAGCCTAATTTTCTTCTCAGCAATAAGGATGAAGATCTTCCAGAATCTGAAGCTTGTGCTGAAATCGACTCAGAAATGAATTCTGATCGTGTTGATGAAGAGGAAAGATCAAGAAAGATGACCTTCAGTCAGCTAACCTATTTTGGCAGAAATTGAACTGCTCTGCCTCTCCTTTTATCCTGAGAAAACCCTGAACAGATTTTTTTTCACCGATCCTAAAATTGATCTTCAGATTAGGCTCTGCTTGGAACGAGAAGTCATTACAACTAGGGATGGAATAGGCTGTTTCTTCTTCCTCAAAGAATATCTTTGATCGTGCTACAACAGATGTTGATAAATAGATGTTGATCGCTGTAGTTAACTAGGAAAACCTTCAAAATAGTCGAAATGATCTTCTTGTCTCTGCAACAATGGCGGGGAAGAAGACAAAGTACCAAACAACTTTTTTCGTAATGAATTGATCCCACAAAAACTTGATTCGATCTAGATCTCATCTTCTATTAATAATCCCATCATCCAGCGAGACACGTGTCATTGCTTTAACGGCTGATTATATCCTTAGTTTTACAGAATGAGACTGAAGGCGACGTTAGTGATGAGTTATAGCTCTTTCATGATCATTTTAGAATTTTGTTGACTTTTATTGACTTTGCTGACGCCATCAGTTATGAACTTAGCCAATTTAGAAAAATCACTCCAGGCATTGAGAGTGTTGAGTGAATGGGCTTCACTCAACGATTCTAGACTTAGTCAATTCTTTAGCTTGTCCAAGTGTTGAGAGTGTTGAGTGTATAAGCTTCACTCAATGCTTTTTGCCTTAGCTTGATCTCCAGCCTTTTCTACATCCTTGGTGTTGAGAGTGTTGAGTGAACTGACTTCACTCAATGATTCTGGACATAGAATAATTTTCATCTCTTTATACAACTATGGCATTGAGTGAACTGGCTTCACTCAACAATTCTGGACTTAGAATAATTTTGCTCTGCATGAAGGCGTTGAGAGTGTTGAGTGAATTGGCTACACTCAACACTTTTATACTTAGAAAACATTCTGCATCCTTCTATTTGAAAGCATTGAGAGCGTTGAGTGGATAAGCTTCACTCAACGCTTTTATACTTAGCCAAATTTCCTTCTGTCGGAAGGCGTTGAGTGAGTTGGCCTCACTCAATGCTTTCTGCCTTTGCCTCTGAAATCTGGCATTGACTGCGTTGAGTGAACTGGCTTTACTCAACGCTTTTGTACTTAGCGGATTTCTCTATTTCCTCTTAGGCTGACTGCATTAGCTTGACTCAAAACTTTTTCATCTTGGCATTGAGTGAACTGGCTTCACTGAACGCTTGTGGACTTAGTCGATTTTCTATCTCCTTTTCCTTTGGCTTTAACAGAAACAGCATGGTGTTGAGAGATCAAGCTTCATTCAATGCTTTTGGCTATATGGCATTGAGTGAGTTGACTTCACTCAACGCTTATGGACTTAGCCACTTTTCTGTCTTGCCAACACTTAAAGCTTTGACTTCCTACCCTTTATCAGCATTATTAGCTGTATGGCGTTGAGTGAACTAGCTTCACTCAATGCCTGTGGACTTAGTCATTTTTCTTCGCTGCAACTTACTGGGCTTTGACTATCCTGACTTCACTCAGCGCTATTAGCTATATGCGTTGAGTGAAATGGCTTCACTCAATGCCTATGGACTTAGTCATTTTTCTATCTCTCCAGTCAACTTATTTGAGTCCACCTGTCAATGTCACTTGGATCACCTGTCCAATTAATATGACATAGACCAACCTGCATGCATGAACTTAAACATACATCAAATACAACTATGTATATACCATTGACTTGTTTGACTTCTTACAAATCTGGGACATTGAGATGAATGGACCCAACAATCTCCCCAAAGCTGGGACATTGAGATCAATGGACCCAATACCCATGACTTTCACGAAAATAATTTTGAAAATTTAACAACAGCAGAAGAGACACGCCAACCGGTCACGCCTGTGATCTGTCTGCCCTCTCTGATGTCTTTGGCTTTGATTTGACGGCATGATTCCGCAACAAATATGATGGTATAGGGGGCCAATATTTCAGTAGTATCTGTAAGCAGCCACTTTGTGCATTTACTATCAAAGGTTAGGTCTTTCTCCTCTAAGAGAAGCCATTTTGTGCATAGTGCCAATGGTTAGGTCTATTTCCAATCTTCCACCGCCCATACCCCCAATGATTGGGGACTATATGGGTTCTGTTGTTGTATTAAAGTAAAAATTTAGACAGAAAAATAGAATAAAGAAAAGCTTGGGGTGCCTCCCAAGATCACTTTGGTTAAAGTCAGTGACCTCGACTGAAGCGGCTCATCGAATTACCGTGTTCGTAACTTATCATCGAATGATGATAAGGGTTTTGGGTGTTGTAAGGTGGTGGCAGTTGACGCATAAATATTGATATTTTCGTATGGTAAAAGAAGAAGAAGAGTGCATTCACTAACATTAAATATTACTCGTACGACATTTTACTCTCTAGCTTTCAAAATTCTATCGAGCATTAGATTTCCTACCTTTATGAAAAATGGTTTGCTTGGGACGAGCAACGAGTAAGCATATAAGTGTTTGATGACTAGTAATTTAGTCATCATTTAGGGTTATTATCTTATTAGGTATTTAAATAAATAGTTGTAGTTGTTCATTATGTCTATTAAAAAAATTCGTAAAAAAAATATTTTATATTATAACTCATATATTTTATTTTGCAAGAATACGATAGGACTTGGGGAATTTATGTGCAATATCCCGCTATCGCATCCAAGGTTCGTGCATACGAGTCAAGTCTTCCATCATGCTCAACCACCTTCCTCGGCCACCTCAACCCAGCCTCCTCCATGTAGAGCACTGCCACGTCAGCAATCAAGATGGCCTCCTCCATGTAGTGCACTGCCTTGTCAGCAATCCGACACCTCCTCCACTATTCCCGCCTTCAGCAATTAAGCCTCCACTATTCCAGCCTTCAGCAATTAAACCTCTACTATCCCAGTCTCCAATTAAAGATGACCTTTATTGCCCATACCAGAATTATTATTTTGCACCTATAAATAGGGCTGATTGGGGTGGAGAAAGGGGACATTCAAAGTTTTGGTCAGAGATTTAGAGTATTCATTTTGCTAGAAAGTTTCATTCCAAAAATTCGTTTGAGAGTTTGTTCATTCCGAGGAAGAAATATTTAGAGGAGATTTGGAGTTCATTTATTTCATCAACTTGTAACTTCGCACTTTTATTTCTCGTATTTTATTTTTCGTCTAGCAATAAAATTTCAAGTTCCGTTTCACTTCAAAATATTATTATTCCTATTCCAAATTTTGTCTTTTGTAATCGTACAAATTTTATCTCCCTTCACTTTCTTTCTTTTCTACCATGTCATATTTTCATGTGAATGATTCCTCCATCTCCATGAGTAATTAATCTCTATAGTTCTCGATCAAGATTATCCGAGGATGAGATAATATTGCCGTGATTTTAGATTTGCTTTTCTCTATTTGTTAAACGCTTATGATTTACCTATGATTAAAAATAGTTATGAGGCTATATCATCGATATATAGTTTTCATGTTGTTTTCATTCTTTAGTTAGCCGAGAGGCTTGTAAGACGAATCGTTCACTCATAGGTAAAAGGAGTAGAACGTAACCCTCGAGAGAGGACGATGTGACTCTTCCAGATTGGAGTAAGATCCAATAGCGAGGTTCATTACCTAAAGCAAGTCTTAGGCGATGTGATTTGAGAACGAAAGTTCGGTCGATACACCTAAGCTCAGTTGAATCTAATCCTCGAAAGAGGAGTGTTCATTCTTCGGGGACCTCCACGGTCAAAACCTCTTCAACAAGAGAATTGCATTCTATTTTTCATTCCATATTTCATTTTTCGAGGTGATTCAAGGACCGGGCACTAGCTTTTAACCCATCGAATTAATTCCGCTAGCATTTATAGTTTTTTACTATTTGCAACCCAAAACTCAAAGTTTTAATTGATAAGATAATAGCGATTTTCAAAGTAAAATTACTCAACCACCCCGAGTCTAATACGACCTAGATTTTTGTAAACATATAAAACTTTCGATAAGGTAACGTGCCGTTGTCGATTGCAGGCATAGTTTTGTGCATCAAGTTTTTAGCGTCGTTGTTGGGGACATGGTCGATAATTTGAAAAAGAAATTGTTATTAATTTTATCGCTTCTCTTCTTCTCACCCCCTTTTCTCTTAGAAATTTTTTAAAATAGGCACAACTTAAATTCTCGGAAAAAGAGGTTTGGGCTTGTCATCCCAACATACCTTCTAGTACCGGTGTGAACCCTTCACAGGATAGACCTCGGGAAGTCAGGGACTAACTTAACCCGCTTTTTGAAGAAAAAAATCTATATATTTAACTATAATATTATAATAATACTATTATAATTCTTACTTTTCCTTCTCCATCTTTTTGTCTCTCTTTTCTTCTCTTTTAGTTTATGATCCGGGAAACTCTTCAACTAATTTTGAATTCGATTTTGATCCGAAAATTAAGAGCACCTTGAGGCGACGTCTCCGATTTAGTGATCTATCAATAATTTGCAAAGAGTCAATCAGAGAAACTAACGAGGAACTAATGAAAGATCCCAAAAATAATGATGCCCCGCTACGGACCATGTCCTATTATGCAAAGCTGAATTAGGAGGAAACACAATCTAGTATTATCCGCTCGGTAGTGGCGAATAATGATTTTGATATTAAAACGAGTATCATTCAGATGGTACAACAATTGGTTGTATTCGATGGCTTATCAGATGAAGATCCAAATTTTCATCTACTTAATTTTTTTTGGAAATTAGTGATACATTTAAAATTAATGGTGTCACTGATGATGTCATCCATTTGCGTTTATTTCCATTTTATTTGCGGACTAAGGCCAACCAATGGTTGGGTTCTCTTCCTAGAGGTTCCATCACTACATGGGCTGAAATGACGAAGAAATTTCTAACGAAATATTTTTCTCTAGCAAAGTCCGCTAAATTACGTACGAAAATTCTCTTGTTTACACAGATAGACTCGGAGTCACTCTACGACACATGGGAGCGCTTCAAGAAACTTTTGCGGAGATGTCCTCATCATGCCCCCTCAGTGTGGCAACAAGTTCAAACATTCTACATTGGTTTGAATCTCCAAATGAGGTAAATGATTGATGCGGCAACATGGGGACTCTCAATAACAAAACCCCTGAGGCCGCTCAAGAGCTTTTTGAGGAGATGTCCATGAATGCTTATCAATGGAATGTGCCACGATTGCGCCCTAATACGCCGACCGGACTCTTCGAAGTTGAGGCCACCCCTAATTTAGCACATCAAGTAGAATGGCTCACAAGGCAAGTGGCGGAGATGTTTGCTTCCTCTGCCACCAATTGGGCTAATAATAATATTGTTAATAATATTTTTTCAAGAGCATGTAGATTATACGAAGAACTCCTATTGTCATCCTTATGACCCGAATAATAACATTCCTTTTAAAAATAGCTATAATCTGGGTTTGAGGAGTCACCCAAACTTTTCATGGAGCAACCCCAATAATGCTCAATGACCACCACAAGTGAATCCTCTCAGATTCGCTCCACCACAACTTCAAAAGCCTCTTTACTTGAAGAGATCTTCACCAAGTATGTTGCCTCCAATGAGTCTAATATCCAGAATCTGACCGGATCTATTAAGAATCTAGAAAATCAAATTGGATAGCTTGCCAAAATGTTTTCTGCCCGCTAACAAGGAGCTTTGTTGGGTAATACTGAACCAAATCCACGGGAGAGCGCCAATGCAATTACCCTATGTGGAGGAAAGGAGGTAACTTCTACAAATTTGGTTGAGCCCGAGGTAAACGTTTCACTTTCTTCTCCGCAAGTTATTTCTTCACATATATACTTTGTCTTCTTCTACTTTAGCTCCACACATTATTAAAAATCTTTCTCTTCCTTATCCATCAAAATTTAAAGATGAGCGTAATGAGGAGCAATATAAAAAATTTATTGAAATTTTAAAACAAATCCAAATAAATGTGTCTTTCTACGAGGCGATTGCCCAAATGCCCAAGTCCGTTAAATATCTAAAAGATTTACTTTTAAACAAAAAGAAACTTGAAAATTTTTCGCGTATATCACTAAACGCAGAATGCTTGGCGATTTTGTTAAATAAATTAACGCAAAAAGCAAACGACTCGGGGCGGTTCTCCTTCTCATGCTTGTTTTGTAATTTATCAATAAATCACACCTTGGTCAATTTGGGTGCTAGTATTAACCTCATGCCATATTCTTTATCTAAAAAACTTGGTTTGAGCAATCCAAGCCTGGAAAAAATTAGCATCCAACTAGCAGATCTGTCTATTAAGTACCCAATTGGAGTTGTAAAGGATGTGCTTGTTATGGTTGATAAGTTTATCTTCTCGGTAGACTTTGTCATCCTAGACATTTAGGAATACGTCGAAGTACCTATTATACTCGGACATCATTTCCTTGCCACCTCACGGGCTATAATCGATGTAAGTAATAGAAAACTTCTTATATGAGTTGGGGATGAAGAAGTTATTTTAAGTATAAACAACTCTATGAAAAATTCTTTTTCTAACGACGACTCCTGTTTTACTTTAGAAATAAATTTTGAAGATGAATTATCGTCGTTTTCTGAAATTATTTTGCCATTTTTTGAAAATCTGAATTTAACTACTATATTCTGTCTTAAAGAAATAACTCAGCCGGTAAATTTGAGCAAATAAATCTAAATAATTTTAAAATTAAAACATCTTATGCAGAACCACCGAATCTTGAGTTAAAATAACTCACAGATCATCTTAAGTATATATTTCTTGACAAAGATTCAAAATTGCCCGTGATTACCTCTTCCGCGCTTAACGATTCAGAAATTTCCGAATTAATAAAATTTTTAAATATTCACCGACATGCAATTGCATGACAAATTTCATATATTAAGGGGATTAGCCTCCATTTTGCAGCACAAAATAATGTTAGAAAATAATTCTTACAACACCGTTCAACCACAACGACGCCTCAACCCCAATATGAAGGATGTCGTTAAGGCCGAAATAGTAAAACTATTAGACGCAGGAATTATTTACCCTATTTCGGATAGCATTTGGGTAACCCCGGTGCAAGTCGTGCCTAAGAAGGGCGGAATAATGACGGTCTCTAATGAAAATAATGAGTTGATCACAACCCGTACTGTTACGGGTTGGCGGATGTGCATAGATTATAGAAGATTAAATGATGCCACCCGCAAGGATCACTTCCTGCTACCCTTCATTGACCAAATTTTAGAACGCCTATCCGGTCATTCCCATTATTATTTTCTTGATGGTCTTTCAGGATACTTTCAAATCCAGATTTTTCCCAAAGACCAAGAAAAAACCACGTTCACTTGTACCTTCAGCACCTTCGCATATCAAAGAATGTCATTTAGTCTTTGTAATGCACCGGCTATATTTCAAAGATGTATCCTGGCAATTTTTAACGAATTAGTAGAGGACGTCATGAAAATTTTTATGAATGATTTTTAAGTTTTTGGCAATTCTTTTACAAATTGTTTAAATAATCTTGATCGTGTTCTTCAACGCCGCGAAGACACGAATTTAGCACTCAACAAGGAAAAGTGACACTTTATGGTCCGAGAGGGATTAGTCCTCGGACATAAAGTCTCAAATAAACGGATCGAGGTTGATAGGGCCAAGTTCGAGGTCATAGAAAAACTTCTCCCACCTACTAACATAAAATATATTAGAAGTTTTCTAGGATATGCGGGTTTCTATAGGCAATTTATTAAAGATTTTACAAAAATTACAAAATCATTAAAGTACTTATTAGAAAACGAATCTGTATTTATATTTGACGATGAATGTTTAAAAGCGTTTAATAAAATTAAAAATGAACTTATTAATTCGCTAATTTTAATAGCGTGGGATTGGTCTTTACCGTTTGAAATTATGTGTGATGCGAGTGATTTTGCTGTAGGGGCAGTTTTAGGCCAACGGGTTAATAAATATTTTCACACGATTTACTACGCTAGTAAAATGCTAACATCCACTCAAGCTAACTACACAACAATGAAAAAAGAGCTTTTGGCAGTTATTTTTGCGTCTGATAAATTTTGTTCTTATATAATGTTATCAAAAATTATTGTTTTCACTGGCCACTCTGCTCTCAGGTACCTAATTAATAAAGGGGGCACGAAGCCCCAATTACTAAGATGGATTCTCCTCCTACAAGAGTTATATTTAGAGATCCGAGACAAGAAGGGAGCAGAGAACTTGGTGGTCGACCATCTTTCAAGATTGGAGAATCCAGCAGCAGGAGCACTAGCGGAAGACGAAATTGATGACAAATTCCCTGAAGAATGCCTCCTCATCATCGATAAGGTAACAACTTCTATCACCCCTTGGTACACAGATTTTTCCAATTATTTAGTGGTATGGGTTCTTTCAAAAAATTATTCAAGTCAACAAAAGAAGAAAAATTTTTCAAACTTGAAAAATTATTTTTGGGAGGACCCATTTCTATTTTGAATATGTGCGGACCAAATGGTAAGAAGGTGTATTTCGGGCGAGGAAAGGCATCCAAATATTGCGGCACTGTCATGAAGGATCAACTAATGATCATTATCAAGCAAACCAGACTACAAGAAAGGTGCTAGAGGTGGGCTTCTACTGGCCTATCTTATTCAAAGATGCTAACACTTTTGTAAGCAATTGTGATCGGTGCCAACGATCAGGTAATATTTCTAGCAAAAATGAAATGCCCCAAAATATATTTTTAGAATGAGAAATATTCGATTTATGGGGTTTAGATTTCACAGGTCCCCTACCTCCCTCTAACAATAATGAATTTATTCATATTGCAGACGACTACGTGTTAAGGTGGGCGGAAGCACAAGCCCTTCCCACCAACTACGCGAGAGTCGTCGTAAATTTTTTGAAAAACTTTTTTGAAGATTTTGCACACCACGCGCACTAGTGAGTGATAGAGGAACACATTTTTATAACAACCAACTTGCTAAAATTTTAGTCAAGTATGGTGGTACACACAAACACTCCACCTCCTATCACCCACAAACAAATGACCAAGTTGAAGTAGTTAACTGAGAATTAAAAAAAATCATAGAAAAAAAATTGTCGGTTAATAGAAAGGATTGGTCGCTAAAATTAGACGACACTTTATGGATTTATCGGATGGCGTACAAGACCGCCATTAATTGTACACCATACCGATTAGTCTACGGAAAAGTGTGTCATTTACCGGTGGAATTAAAACACTGTTCATGTTGGGCGCTTAAATTTTTAAATTTAGATTTAAACTTAGCCTCCGAACAAAAAAGTTCTAATTAAATGAGTTAGATGAATGAGGTGCAAACGCCTATGAAAATAATAAATTTTATATGGAGCATACTAAGTTTTATCATGATAAAAAAAATTAAAAATCCATAATCTTTTTCACCAGGAGATTTAGTCCTTCTGTATAACTCGCGTTTAAGGCTTTTTCTAGGAAAATTGAAGTCCTGATGGTCTGACCCATTTGTCGTAAAAAAGGGTTTGTCTATATTGGACCATACTAATAGAGACTCGGAAAACGTCTCATTCAAAGTGAATGGGCACCGATTAAAATTATATCACCCCGGCGACCCCTCAACCGAAAAAATTGAATCACTTAACCTCTCAAACCTTTAAACGAATCGTCACTTAGTCAAGCTACGCGACGGTAAACAAAGCGCTTGTGGGAGGCACCTCATAATTATCTTTTCATACGTTTATTTCTCCTATCTTAACATATTTTGCAGAATTTTTTTTAAGATATGGGCGGCAACCCCGAAGACCAATCAGGAAAGTCTTCTTATAATCTTTTTTTTCTAGCATATTTTTAATTTAGTTTAATTCTCACACTTAGTTTTAAACATTGGAGACAATGTTTAATTTTAAGTATGGAGGTGTATATGTAGTTTTTATTTTTCAACTTCATACTTAGTATTAAATATTGGGAACAATGTTCACTTCTAAGTATGAAGGAGTAACCTAATTTAATAATGTTTTTAAAAAAAAAAATCATTTTTTTAGTTTTCATTAAACAATCACTATCTCATACTTAGTTGATTAGTTCTAAGTAGACTTAATTTTTCATGCAGACTAAGAATTTTTATGCGAGAATAGTTTTTGAAACTTTTGAGTAAAATTGTTAACTCATGTAGTGCTTCTAGTCAAATGCATGTGTTTGAGTAGTATTAGTATAGAATTAATTTCTTGGCATAGATCTAAAATTATTATTTCTTTTAATTTGTGTAGCAAGAATTTATTTTACTTATAATTTGAATCCGGTTTTATCCAAAAATTATTTAGGTGAGTGTGCAGAAGATCGTTAGAAAGTTATTACTCGACTCGAATAGAATGGTGTCCTTTCTCGATATCTATAATTGAACCTTAGTTATCTTAAAAACATTTTCATTTTAGAATAATTAACATTATGAAAATAATTTAGGTCTTTTTTTGGATAGTTTGAGCCCTTGCAGCTAATCCTAAAATTATTAACTTTGTTGACACAAATTTGAGTTGTTCTATCCTTTTATTTTTGATCCACCCTCACCATTTCCAAAAAAATAAAACAATAAGCCCAAACCCAAATCTACACTTAAATTTTGAGCTAAACAATTGAAAAAAATAACTGATTTTCATAGTGATATGCGGCCTATGTATGCACATGCATACTTGGAATGATCCTAACAATGAATAAAAAATATATATATGAGTGTTGATTAAAAAAGAAAAATTTCATAGTGATATGCGGCCTAAGTATGCACGCGCATACTTGGAATGATCCTAACTATGAAAAATATAAAATTTGTTAGTGAAATGCGGCCTAGGTATGCACGTGCATACTTGGAATGATCTCAACTATGAAAAACAAAATCTCATAATGATATGCGATCTAGGTATGCACATGCATACTTGGAATGATCCCAATTATGAAGAAAAATATTTTAGCTCAAAACTATTTGTTTATGTGGAATGCACCTTTATGTTTATCATTATTTACCTCACCCTTAAACCCAAGCCTTCAGTTACATCCTATTTAAGCTCTAAAGATCTATAGAGTTGATTTAATATAATGTGTAGTGGAGAAGGTGTGACGGGAAACCCTAAATCCATCATCATTGATGGATTTCATTGGAGGTCACCCGAGCGTCAGCATCTAGTAATTTAAATCTCAACAATCACACTACTTTCTCCCTTTACATAACTTTGAGATTTACCAATGGACTCTTTTAAAAAGTGATAATAAATAAATGAAATGCTTTTTTATTTTATTATTTCATAAATTAGTATTTATGTCAAGAACGTTTTTCTACTAAAATATTTACGCACGCCAGCATAAGATTTCGCATTTTACTCTCTAGCTTTCAAAATTCTATCTAGCATTAGATTTTCCTACCTTTATGAAAAATGGTTTGCTCGGGACGAGCAACAAGTAAGTATCTAGGTGTTTGATGACTAGTAATTTAGTCATCATTTAGGGTTATTATCTTATTAGGTATTTAAAAAAATAGTTGTAGTTGTTCATTATTTCTATTAAAAAAATTCGTAAAAATAATATTTTATATTGTAACTCATATATTTTATTTTGCAAGAATACGACAAGGCTTGGAGAATTTATGTGCAATATCTCGCTATCGCGTCCAAGGTTCGTGCATACGAGTCAAGTCCGCCATCATGCTCGACCACCTTCCTCAGCAACCTCAACCTGACCTCCTCCATGCAGAGCACTGCCACATCATCAATCTAGCCAGCCTCCTCCATGCAGACCACTGCCATGTCAGCAATCCAAGCACATCCTCCACTATTCCTGCCTTCAGCAATTAGGCCTCCATTATTCCCTCCTTCAACAATTAAGCTTCCATTATCCCAGCCTCCAATTAAAGATAGCCTTTATTTCCCATAGCAGAATTATTATTTTGCACCTATAAATAGGGCTGATTGGGGGTGGAGAAAGGGGACATTCAAAGTTTTAGTCAGAGATTTAGATTATTCATTTTGCTAGAAAGTTTCATTCCACAAATTCGTTTGAGAGTTTGTTCATTCCGAGTAAGACATATTTATAGGAGATTTGGAGTTCGTTTATTTCGTCAACTTGTAACTTCGCACTTTATTTCTCATATTTTCACTTTCGTCTAGCAATAAAATTTCAAGTTCCATTTCACTTCAAAATATTGTTATTCCTATTCCAAATTTTGTCTCTTATAATCGTACAAATTTTATCTCTCGTCACTTTCTTTCTTTTCTACCATGTCGTATTTTCATGCGAATGATTCCTCCATCTCCATGAGTAACTAATCTCTATAGTGCTCGATCAAGATGATCCGGGGATGAGATAATATTGACGTGATTTTAGATTTGCTTTTCTCTATTTGTTAAACGCTTATGATTTACCTATGATTAAAAATAGTTATGAGGCTATATCGTCGATATATAGTTTTCATGTTGTTTTCGCTCTTTAGTTAGTCGAGAGGCTCGTAAGATGAATCGTTCACTCATAGGTAAAAGGAGTAGAACGTAATCCTCGAGAGAGGACGACGTAACTCTTCCGAATTGGAGTAAGATCCAATAGTGAGCTTCACTACCTAAAGCAAGTCATAGGCGATACAATTTGAGAACAAAAGTTCGGTCGATACACCTAAGCTCAGTTGAATCTAATCCTCAAAAGAGGAGTGTTCATGCTTCAAGGACCTCCACGGTCAAAGCCTCTTCAAAAAGAGAATTGCATTCTATTTTTCATTCCATGTTTTCCTTTTCCGAGGTGATTCAAGGATCAGACACTAGCTTTTAACCCATCGAATTAATTCCGCTAGCATTTCTAGTTTTTACCATTCACAACCCAAAACTCAAAATTTTAATTGATAAAATAATAGCGATTTTCAAAATAAAATAACTCAACCACCCCGAGTCTAATACGACCATGGTTTTTATTAACATACACTACTTCTGATATGATACACTTGTCGTTGTCGATTGCAGATATAGTTTTGTGCATCAAAGAGCATCCCAAACTCCCAATCATTTTGGGAGGTGATTGATGTAGTACCGCCGCACACCCCACTCATTCACGCATTTTTGGCTTGAAGGCGGAAGAAGAGCACGAGCTCCATACCCAAATTTATGGGAATCCGGTGGACCATACTATGCAAATATAGTAGGTCATGTTGGGTGACCACACCCTTATTATACTCGCGACCAGTAAGAGAGAAAGTCAGTAGATGATGAATAATTCGAAGAGCGGGAGAAACAATATGACGTTCTTTGGATCCTTTTAGATTATAAGGAACGACGTCACTGCTAATCTCAGACCAAAACTGCGCAACGCTGAAATTCAGCAGAAAATTTGATCTAAGATCATTATATGCAGGTGATTTGGTGAAATCTTCATCAAAGAAACACATAAGCACATTAAACTGGAGAAGCGAGAGCTCATGCATGACTCCTCCCATGCGTAATGTCATGAACATGTCGATATGATTACCTTGAAGTTCGAGAGAATTGAGGAACTCCACGGTGAGTTCAAGAAACGCGGGCTTGGTGATGGAGAAGAAGGCATTCCAACCGAGGGTGGATAGATAGCCTCTCATGAAATCAACGACGCCAAACGTTGCTAGTACTCCCCAATCAAGATTTTGAAAAATACTGAAATTCTTATTTTCAAGGTCAGTTAAACACCTAGAGGGGGTGAATAGATTTTAGGTCTCTTTTTGATTTATTTAAACCTTAACAGATTTTGATGTGCTTAGTGATTAGGTTAGGTTGGCTTTCAAGATCAATCACAGATAACACCGTTGATTTATTGTGGTTCCCCAATCTGGGGTACGTCCACTGTCCATCTCACCTCTCTAATAGTGTGTTAGATGAGGCACAACACCAATACTCGGCTCCTAATAGCTTACAACACAGATCCCGCAGGACCTCTCAGTCTTCTCCAAGACCTACCACTCGGGCACTAATCCCTACCTCGGATCCAAAGGATCCTACAACTCAGGCCTAAGCCCTACACTTAGATCCAAAATGGATCATACTCTAAGATCAACAAATGATCATACCTCAGCCTTTATAACACAGACCTACAACTCGAATTCACACAGAAATCTTACCCCTCAGCCTTTATAGATCAGGCCTACACTCAGATCCTAAAGGATCCTATAGAATAAACAATGAATGTGTTGATTTTGACACCAGAGGATTTCTCTGTGTCTGCCTTTCCTGGACAGAGATTATCTCAACCCTAGCTCCTGTAGATATTTAAGAACTCTGCTCCTTTTTTCAGAATATGATTCTGAACTTGTTGTCGTAGATGAAAATCGCTTCAGTTATCTCGATTCGTTTTTAGGTTCACTTATCTGAACTTCTTCTTCAGGCTCGGCAAGAAGGCGAGGAAGAAGATGATGTTCAGCCACAAGAATACATAAATAGAAAACCTAATTGTTGTCGTCTACTCAGCCAATCTTCCCCTTTTATTGTACACTGGTCAACGGCTCTTTTCTGTGTGGGCCCCGCCTTAATTGCTGGAATATCACTTTCCTTTTACACAATAACACAACCAGCTGGCCATCGACGTCATTAACGCTATTCTGCAGCTTTCCCGCAACTATTTTTAACTACGTTGACTTTGTTGACTTTTGCTGACGTCACCCCTTTGTGTACTTAGCCAAATTCTGAGAATCCACTCAGGCATTGAGTGGCGCTGACTGAATGGCCTTCACTCAACGATTCTGTACTTAGTCATTTTGCAACTTCCTTGGCGTTGAGTGCCATTGAGTGGCGTTGAGTGAATGACCTCCACTCAACGCTTCTGGACTTAGCTTAGCTTTCTGCTCTTTCTGCATCCTAGGCGTTGAGAGCGTTGAGTGTAGCTTCATCACTCAACGCTTTTTGCCTTAGATTATTTTATGCTTCTTCAGCAACCTTGGCGTTGAGAGGGTTGAGTGTAGCTTCATCACTCAATGCTTTTTACCTTAGATTATTTTTTGCTTCTTCAGCAACCTTGGCGTTAAGAGCGTTGAGTGTAGCTTCATCAGTCAACGCTTTTGTACTTGGATGTAACTGCTCCACTGCATGGCATTGAGAGCGTTGAGTGTAGCTTCATCACTCAACGCTTTTGTACTTAGCCATTTTTTCTGTTTCACTTTCCCTTGGCTTTGACTGCTAGAGCTTGACTCAAAGCTTTCTGTCATCTGGCATTGAGTGAACTGGTTTCACTCAACGCCTGTGGACTTGGATGAATTTTACAGTCTATCTTCTATGGCATTGACAGAATTAGTATGGCGTTGAGTGAACTGGCTTCACTCAATGCTTCTGAACTTAGCTTATTTTTCTTTGACAGAAACTCTACGGCTACCACTGCTTAGGCTTTGACAGGCCCGACTTTATTCAGCGCTTTTTGTGCTATGGCATTGAGTGCACTGCCTTCACTAAACTCACGTGGACTTGGCTGCATTTCTTTATCCAGCTTCCTTCCATAATCCATCGGGCATTGAGTGATCTTGTTCCACTCAACTCCTGTGGACTTAGGCAATTTCTTGCCTATCCAGCTAACTCATTTGTGTCCACATGTCCTATCATTATAATAAGGACTAACCTGCATGAATTAACTTGCAACCATATCAAATACAACTTGGTGTATATCATTGACTTGTTTGACTTCTTATAAATCAGGGGCATTGGTATCAATGGACCCAATAGATACCAAATGGTTTTCCGTTCAAACGATTGCTTAATCTCTGGTAGATAGCATTTTAGAAGGAGATCATGGATTCCACCGCGGCAGCTTCTGCGGTGTTCCCGGAGGAAGAAACGACTGAGCGGGATGAACGACGCATGGCGAAAAGAAAGGGAAAGATAATTTTCGTCCTCACTGAGAATAGAACTAGAGTTTAGAATAATTTGGTGAGAAGAAGGGGGAAAGAAAGCCTTAAAAATAAAAATTTCTACTGGGCATGCCCTGGAATCACTCACGTAACACGGGGGCATGTAATAGTTAAACAGCGAATCTCGAGAATCCAGTGAAGATCTGGTCAAAATTGGTCGTTCCACGACATGCCACAATGGCATGACCGTGACTTAGGGCGTGTTCGTTCAAAAATTAAACTGGATGATTCTCCCGAGTCATGCCCATGACCAATCAAGGTCACGCCAGTGACTTTCGCGAAAATAATTTTGAAAATTTAACAACAACAGAAAAGACATGCCAACCGGTCACGCCCATGATCGGTCTGCCCTCTCTGATGTCTTTGGCTTTGAATTGAGGGCATTATTCCGCAGCAAACTTGACGGTATTGGGGGGTCACTATTTCAGTGGTATCTGTGAGCAACCACTATGTGTATTTACTGTCAAAGGTTAGGTCTTTCTCCTCTAAGAGAAGCCACTTTGTACATAGTGCCAAAGGTCGTCTACTACCCTACGGGAGATGCCCTCCTCTAATGATGTATTGCAGCATGCAGATTCGGCAACAGGTTTCATTGCTCACCCGATGGAGAACTATGTTTATTTACACTGCCACTCTCCGGAACTCCGACAAAGTGTTCTTTCTTTATCCGCTATTACCACTCCTAATTCTGTGCAGGAGGCTCTCCAATATCCCGTATGGAGGGAGGCTATGGGCGAGGAAATGTCTGCTCTTTGGGCAAATCACACTTGGGATCTGGTCCCAGTTCCTCCTGGACAAACTTGTGTAGGATGTAAGTGGGTGTTTGTCGTCAAACAGGGTCCAAATGGGACGGTTCACCGTTTGGAAGCTCGTCTAGTAGCTCGTGGTTTCACTCAACAACAAGGTCTGGATTATGATGAGACTTTTTCTCCAGCCGCTAAACTCAATATTGTTTGTGTGTTGATCTCCCACGTTGTTCACTGCCACTGGTCATTGCACCAACTGGATGTCAAAAATGCTTTTCTTAATGACAATTTACAGGAGACCGTTTATATGCAGTAACCTCCCGGGTTTGAGACCGCGGGGGAGTCTCACGTCTGTTGTTTGAAAAAGTCTTTTTATGGTCTCAAACAGTCTTCTCGGGCATGGTTTGATAAATTCAGTAAGATCGCTAGTGCTGTTGGGTTCACTCGGAGTTCGACTGACTTCTCTCTGTTCACTCGTCTTCGCCCAATAGGCATAGTGATTCATTTGGTATATGTGGATGATATTCTGATTACAAGAGACGATCTTTCAAGAATACAGATGATCAAACAGCATCTGGCAACTGTGTTTCAAATAAAGGACCTGGGAAGCCTTTGAAATTTTCTCGGTCTCGAAGTGGCTTGGAGACCTGATGGGCTTGTCTTATCTCAGAGAAAGTACTGTCTTGACTTACTTCATGATGCGGGCTATTCTGGATGCAAGCCTGCTGACACTCCCATGGATATCAATCACAAGCTTTGTGCTCATGCCTCGGACTTTGATGTGCTCCTTCCAAATCAAGAGTATTATCATCGTCTTGTGGGAAAGCTGATATATCTCACTATTACTAGACCTGATATATCATTTGTTGTTGGAGTTGTCAGTCGATTCATGCATGAGTCACGTATCTCTCATCTTCAGGCAGTCGAGCGTATTCTTCGATACTTGAAGACTGCTCCTGGACAAGGACTTGTATACAAGCTCTCTTCGTCTCCCTTATCTCTGATTGCATACTCATTGCATACTCTGATACCGATTATGCTGGCTCTTTGGATGACCGTCGTTCTATAAGTGGATACTGCATTTACTTTGGAGGGCATCTTATTACATGGCGCAGCAAGAAACAGTCTGTGGTTGCTCGTTCATCTGTTGAGGCCGAGTATCGATCGATGGCATCAGTTGTATCTGAGCTCACATGGATTGAGGGTGTCCTTGATGATCTAGGAGTCAAGCTCTCCTCACCTGCCACTTTATTTTGCGACAGTCAAGCTGCTATACACATTGCCAAGAATCAAGCCTTTCATGAACGGACAAAACATATTGAAGTTGAATGTCATTTCATTCGGGAGAAGGTTCAGTTGAAGAAGATAGAGTTAACACATGTTCCTGCTACTCAGCAAGTTGCTGACATCCTCACCAAGGCCTTACCACGATATCTCTACTATCAGTTCTTGTCCAAGCTTGGTGCCTATGACTTGTACGCTCCCGCTTGCGGGGGAGTGTTGGAGAATACTAGGAAAAATAATGTATTGGCCAATTAACTTGGCTCATGTAGGATTTTGTGTTTAGTCTAACATTGTTTGTATAGCTAGATCTTACTCTCCTCTCTCCTATATATTTGTACTCATACTTGTTTTTGGGTATTCAAGAAGTGTATACAAGGTTCGGATCTTTCTCTACAGCATCCTCCAATCCTCTCGGCCAAAGTTTGGCTTCGTTCTCCCATCACTGAATCAATCATTTGTCTGCCTTCAGCAGTAACAACATTCTTAGACCCTATCGGGTATACTCCTAAACTCCCACTTCATACCTTCTAGCCTTCGGCTCTCAGCTACATTTTATTCTTATCAGATGAATGCTTCCCATTGCACGCCTTACCTCATCACTTAAAGTAAATAAGTAGTTGCATATGCCAAGTTCAACATCAAACAAAATCTAACAATTTTTTTATATGCTCAAGAGATTGAAGATTAAAGGTGTGCATTAAGATATTGGTTAGAAGAGATTAAAGCTAAGTAGAATGATGCCCAATAGAAGAAAGGCCCTCGCCAGCAAATCCTGCTGTAGAATGACACCATCGGCCAAAGCTTGCCGCCAGCCGAAGCCTGCAGCCAGCTGAAGCCTTCCATCAGGCCAACCCTTCTGCCCGCAGAAACAAGTATTTCTCTGTGAAACACATCCACCAAGCTTCAAAAACTGAAAGGTCACTTTTTACTACGCAGAGGATAGCCCTTGATGTACAAAAGAGGTACGCGCAACTTTAATATGTTGGAGATTGAACATCTATGTGATATTGTGCTAAAAGCTCTGCTATAGTCGAAATTCAATATGTGCATTCTAGGGTCTTGTTATTTTCTGCCGCTGCTAAATCTGCAAAGCATCTTGCACAGTTATCTTTGTGTGAGTTACCATCTATTTTTTATTTCTATTGCTATGAGTTTTTCCACAATGTATAAAGAAGCTTTTGATGCCTTAATCACTGAACAGTTTAGAGAACTGCTTCTTGGAGTACTCTGTAAAGTTATTATAGGGGATAAATCCTTTAGAGGACAGGATTGAGATGTCATTATTCAGTCCTCCTTTATCAAAATAGAGAGTCGAGCTTGTAGCTCTGTGCATCAATGAGTTGCATGCTACAAAATTAGTATTTTTGGCCACTTCGCTTTCATCCTTGTAGTTGTAATTTATAGAGTTTCTCATTATTTCTTGTCTTATGATGGTAGATTTTGGTTGTGGATCTAGCAGCCTGTTGGAGTATCTGTTGGATAATACAGCTACTTTAGAAAATGTAGGACTTCTTCATGCAGCAAAGGTATAATCTATAAATACTTTTTTTCATATCTGTTTTATTTTAGTTAATGTTTTGTAGAAGTTTCTTGAAGTAATTTTAAGCTTATCTTCATTAAGGTGCATATTTTTATTTACGGATCGATTCTGTTCTCATCCATGTTTTTTATTACATCAAGTTCTAAAAATGTCAAAACAATTTGTGTTCTAAAATTGTCTTTGTTCATGCATTTTATGTTTTTTTCAGAATCTGCATTTAAAATTGAGTGCATGAGTGCATTTCATCTTTTGGGGGACTTCTCATTTAATTCATGTGTTTCATTTTGGGGGTCTTCTCATTTAATCCATGAGTTGTTTTTAATATAAAATAGTTATCTTAGTCTTCCTTCATCAATATATATATAGAGAGTTGTTCCAAATTGAGTATTGTGAAGGAATGATGTGCTTTGTCTGCCAAATTGTTTAATCAGAATCTACATTTGAACTTGGATTATATTATATCCACACATTTGATCCTGAGCTTGGAAAAACCTTGCTAGAATCTCAAGCTCTTCTATTTTAGACGTTATTTTTTAATCATCTTATAGTGCCAATCTAGAGTATCCGTCTAGTTTATGTTTCTGGAATGCAATTATTTTAAGGAACCATGCATTGATTATACTCATCCGGGATATTCAGACTTTTATCTCAAAATGTTGATTTATAGTGTGCCAAATTTCATTACGAGCTAACTCATATCAATTAAAAGATATGTTTTCTTAATGTTTTCTAAAAAATCCCTCTTATTAGATCTTCTTAAAGATTGATGAACCATAGACATGCAACTTTTCAATAGAATCTACAAATACAGACTCAAATTAAAAAATAATCAAATAAATTTTAGACGCTTCTTTTTTTAATGCTTGGGATAAGTCCGCCTTATACACCAACAAACATGCTCATATGTCTGGCAATCGCTCATATATGCGGGCGCATCCCGCTCTTTCAAGATACTTTTAAGTCTATTCATTCTTCTAATCCTTTGAGGCTAATTATATCCGATTTTTTAATTGATGCATTTTTTTAACCTTCATTCCATACACCCAAATCATTTATATTATCTAATTATTGATAAATGTCTTGCACATTATTCCCCCAATATATAAGTCCATAAATTACCCTCACTAATCTTAAATATACATAATTTAGCATTATCATTCCTGATTCTTTTGATCAGCAGGTGGTGTTATTGGATACAATAAAAAAAGTTAAACGAAAAACAAGTAAATATTTTCCTCCAATATATAATAATTATTGTTGTAAAAAATATTACTCACAAATTCCTACAGCACCAACAGCTCCCAGCTGCTGTGCATCCAAACACCATCAGCATACTCAATTGATTACAAGCAAAAGCATTGTCTCCACCTCTCTTTTACTTAGCAATATTCTCTTTCTCAGTTCCTGCATATTTGTATAAATATGAGAACCACATCCGATATCCAATACCCAAAATGAAGGGACAGAAAGATTTATTTCTATAACAAAAATAACTGAAGCGGAAGTTGCACTTCCCTTCTTCTGCAGAACTTCAAGATAAAAAGAACAGCTCCTCCTCCAGTGCCCGTCTTACCACAATGATGGCATTTTCCTTAATTAATCTTTTTTTTTCGGTACTGAAGACTTAGGATCAAGATATGGCTTAGGTCCTACCTAAGTAATTTTGAATCCTTTGGCCTTGGCCTTGCCTTTATGCATCTTCAATATGGGACTACCAGACTTGCCCTTCTTCATATTGTTCTCGACAGTTCTCAACATGCTCAGAAGCTCAGGCAATGTCTTGTCAATCTCATTGAAAATCATCAAACTACTGAACTGTTGAAGATGATTGATGGAGGCTGATCGATGCCTCCGTCCTCATTCTTCATATTGTGAAGGTGAACTTTTATTTGTAGAAAATGATTCTTATGCTCATCTTCTCACAGAAACAACTTGTTATGAATCTTGATGGGAGGGAGGAAGAAGATGCACAGACAAGATAGACAGCGTGCTAAACCGGAATAATAATAATAATAAGATACAAACTCGAGAGAAGAACCCACTCCCAGGCTTTGTGGTTGGGCTGATTTTCTCCTCTGTGCGCAGTAAATGCATACATACATTTGAAGACTAGTTGATTGTCTACTTTATAAACCGAGGTTGATTTTCCTACCTGCTGGACAAATGCCAATTAAACAATTTTTGGGAGCTAATTTTTTCAAGCAGGTAAAATGATGCAAACCTTAAAGTTTATTATGGTCACCAAAAACATAAATTCTGTACACTGAGATGAATAATTTACAATTAAATCGCCAAACAACGAAAGCCTCCACAGGAAGGCCAAAACACCAGATAACCGAACTGAGTTCTGTGCATGTTTGGGGATATCTATGGACCTGGCTTAGAGAACTGTAGACCCTAAGAGGTCCTTATATAATGAAGGTTTTTGTTTTTCGTGATCTCAATCAACCCAGCTGCATCCAGGACTTTTGCTTAGACCCATGCTTCTGATTATAGCTCTCATCTTTCCGGCATCATCCCACCTTCCCAAGTCGGCATAAATATTTGCGAGAATCACATAATGAGATGGACTTTGAGGCTCCAGTATCACCAAATGATCTACTGCTATTTCTCCCATCTTAACATGAGAATGAATTTCAGCAGCACCTAGCAGAGCTCCCCAAACCGAAGCATCCGCGTTGTTCTCCATTTCCTTAATCAATTCCCACGCCTCATTGAAATGCCCAGCACGGCCCAATAAATCAACTATGCAGGCACAGTGCTTGCTGTTAGGTTCCAAGCAGAGCTCGGAGCGCATTGATCCAAAAATTCTCCGTCCATCGTCAAGAAAACCGCCGTGCCTGCAAGCAGACAATACGCTAACAAAGGACACGGAATCTGGTTCAACGCAGCTTTCTTTCATTTGCAAAAAGAGTTTGATGGCACATTCGCCAACCCCATGCATTGCATATCCAGCAAGCATTGCATTCCATGATACTAAGTCTCTGTAGTCCATCTGATCAAACAGCTGTCGAGCAAGATCTAGACGACCGCATTTTGAATATGTGTCGATTAAACTACTTCCGATCGGCACATGAGACATAAAGCCGGCTCTGATGGCGATGGAATGCAGAGTTAAACCATCTTTTAGTGAAGACAGGAAAGCAGCTGCTGGAATAATGCTCACAATAGTAATTAGGTTGGGCCTGATATTCTCAGCCCTCAGTTGATAGAAAATAGATAATGCTTCACTTGCAAGACCATTGTGCATGCATCCTGCAATCATCGTGTTCCACGCTATCACATCGACATTAGATCTCGTTTTGCAGAATATAGTTTCAGCCGCGCTAATGTCCCCGCACTTGGCATACATATCCATGGAGGCATTCTTCACATGTACATCTGATTCAAACCCCATTTTTATGACCAGACCATGAACACTTGTTCCATCACGATGATTGTTTGAAAAGGAACAGACTGTAAGCATACCAATGAGGGTTCCACGGTCCGGTTTTAGACTAGCGAGAATTAGTTCATGAAACGTCTTTACAGCATTACCAGCATCCCCGATCCGGACATAACCGTTCATAAGTGCATTCCAGGTGACAATATTTCTGCTCGGCAATATTTCAAAAAGGTTATGCGCGGATATGAAAGATCCACATTGCGCATACATTGCCACAAAAGCAGTCCCCACAGAACAGTCAAAGTTGATGTTGGATTTCAAGGAAATGCCGTGAATGCTCTTTCCTAAATTCAGTTCTAGCATGTCTGCACAAGCTGGAAGTATACTCATAACAGTAATACCATTAGGTGTACTGCCTTCCAAAATCATTTTTTGGAAAATGGATACTGCTTCTTGTGGGTGACCTGATTGGGCAAAGGCTGATATCATTGCAGACCAAGCAACAACATCCTTCTGAAACATTCTATTGAACAAAAAGTATGCCTTTTCGACTTCTCCACATTTAGCATGCATTGTCAAGACCGCTGTAGCCACTGAAATATCCAAATCCATACCTTTTTCAACAGCATAATCATGAATTTGGACACCTCTTTCCAAATCTCCAGTTTCAGCTGCAGCCGCGAGAGCACTTAGAACAGAAACCCGATTTGGCTTCATATTCTCACTTCTCAATTCATCAAAAAGATCCAAAGCAGCTCCAAAACAATCATTAAAGAAATAACCAGAAATCATTGTCCCCCAAGAAACATCATCCTTCTCATCCAGCATTTCACCAAAAATATGAAAAGCAGCCTCAACCAATCCACATTTTGAGTAAGCATCAATGAGACCATTAGCGACTGTAGAAAGAAGCCATCTCCTGGTGATAAAACCATGGAGAGACCTGCAAAGAAAAGCACTGGAGAGCTGACATATAGCTGGAAACAAGTTCAAAATAGTAACTCTATCGGGTACTATACCAGCATGTTGCATCTTGATGAACAGACCTAGAGCTCGACCGGGATGATTGTTCTGGCAGAATCCACCAATCATCGCATTCCATGAAACGACATCTAGTTTAGGCATTGAGTCGAACACCTGAGAGGCAATTTCCGACATGCCAAGCCTGCTGTACATGTTCAATAAAGCTGTCCCAATATAGGTATCCCTCTGTAGGGATCTCCTTGCGACCTCGTTGTGAATTGAGATGCCAGTTTCAAAATCAAAACTTTCAGCGCAGGCTTTCAGCACAAAGGTGAAGGTATACTTATCGGGCTCGACCCTGCGATTGAACATAATGCGATAGAGCCGAATGGCATGCGCATGATCTCCGTTTCTCGTGAATGCTCTCATCATGGAATTCCATAGCACGATTGACGGATTTGGGGAGGAATTGAAGACAAACAAAGAGAAATCAGATCTCCGGAAAAATGAATAGGAATTCACGAGTAGTGTGCGCAGGGAATCGTTGGAATCGACTCCTCGAGTGAGAAGTTGGGCGTGGATTTGAAGGACAGATTTGAGATTTCTACAGGAACGGATTAGTTGGATAAAGTTTGAGCATTCCGAAGGAAAGAGTAGAGATGGTTTTGATGAAACGAGCGATGCCGTTGAACGACTGGAGCAGGCGCGATTGAGCATCGAAACGATTGAGCATGGCAGTAGTTTGTCCTACAACAGAGCCCTTTTCCAAAGAGCTATTTCCAAATCTCAGCCTGGCCCTGTAGCTTAGTGATTGGATTTTTTTTAAGTGATTTTTAAGATTTCGCGCATATTAGATTGTTACGTTCTATTGGAGGTTATTTCTTATGTTTTAGTATTTCTGTTATTTTAAGTATTGTTGAAGGGTACTTTTGTCTTTGTCTTTGTTAGGGTTCTTTTTGTGTGATTTGGGGGTTTGTTTGAGAGTTATGCAAAGAAGTATCAGTGTTTTGGAAGGTGAGTGGCTGCCACGGGAAGAGCATCCCCTGCACCGTCCAAGGAGTCCTTTCAGGCTTGCCTTCGGATTTCCATTATCGTATGCAATTTCATCTTCTGTGTTGTTCTCTCTTCTTGGTGTTGTGTGTGAGATCTGCTATGTTTTGAGGGTCATTAGTCGGAGGCGACCACAGTTCTCGTCGGACAGTGCATCGTCGGTGGTAGAGCACGAAGATCAGCGGGTTCTATCAAGGTATCAGAGCCAGGTTCTGTGTCCGCCATGCCTGTCTCGGACGCCACCCGATCCAAGGAGCACGCCCCGGACCTGGACACCCTCCGCCAGAATCACGATGATCTGGCACGCTCGGTGCAGGTTCTCAGTGAGGATGTTCGCATGCTGGTCTCGGCTTGGAAACAGGACAAAATCGGTGATTCTTCTCGGGGAGGAGGAGGGTCCGCGGAGGGCCATTCTAGAATGCCAGCAGCATCGCCTGTGCTGACCCGATTTCCCCGTCTCGAATTCCCGAAGTTCGCCGGAGAAGACCTCCTGGAGTGGATCTATAGATGCGATCAGTTCTTTGATGTCGACGGGACTCCGGAAGATATGAAAGTGAAGATGGCATCCATACATTTGGAGGGCAAGGCGTTGTTTTGGCATCAGACGTATATGAAGGCGCGACTTACCCGACAATGGCCGACCTGGGAGGAATACAGTCAAGCTCTCCATAGTCGCTTCGGCTCGGTCCTCTGCAATGACCCCCTCAGCGAACTGAAGAATTTACGCCAGAAGGGCTCAGTCCAGAGTTATTTGGATGAATTTGACTTACTACTACATCGCATCGCACTACCGGAGGAGCATGCCATCAGTCTCTGCCTTGGAGGTCTTCGTGACGAGATCGAGTTTGCGGTTCGTATGTTCCAACCGAAATCTCTTCGGGATGTTTTTTCCCTAGCTCGGCTTCAGGAACAAAACTTGGGCGCACGGGGCAAACGGTTTGGGGTTTCCCACAAGGAAGAGCACCATTGGGAGGAGGTGAGCCATCCTCTCTTCAGCAACACTCCGGCCCCTACACCCAAACCGAAAACCAGCACCCGCAAACTTACCTCTTCGGAGATGGATGATAAGAGGAAGAAGGGCTTGTGTTTCTGGTGTGATCAGCTTTATGTCTTGGGTCACAAGTGCCCGAATCGGCGGCAGGCCTACGCTTTTGAAGTCGTGGTGGACGATGACACCCAAGAGGAGGAAGTACCTGTGTTGGATGTGGACGAGACAGATGAGGAGCAACAATCACCACAAGTGTCTTTGCACGCACTGACAGGGATCACCCATTTCAACACTATGTGTGTCACGACGTCCCATCAGGGTCAACCCATTCATGTCTTGATGGACTCGGGTAGCACCCATAATTTCTTGGATGAGGCGGCGGCTCAGAGGTTGCACTGTACCTTGACCCCAATCACACCGTTTTCGGTGGTCGTCCCCAACGGCAAGACAATCTCAAGCTCACACAAAGTTATAAATTTTCCGTGGGTCATGCAAGGGGTTGAATTCACATCCGATATGTTAATCCTACCATTGGGCGGTTGTGACGTTGTATTAGACATCCAGTGGCTAATAACCTTGGGCATGGTGCATTGGAACTTCTGTGACTTACGGATGGAGTTCACGAGTGGGGGTAAAAGGATCAACCTCCGCGGGGCCCAACCCGACAATCTGTCATGGAGTAAGGGAAAACACGTGCAGAAACTTTTGGCTAAAGAAGGACAACTCAATATGTTAGCATTGTGTGACATTCATGAAGAAACACCACATCCAGCCACGTCGGAGATGTAGGGCCCCTCCACGGGGTGCTGGAACTGGCAAGTCCAGGGAACAGGGCCGGCACTCGAAGCCTTTCAGCAACTGCAACAGCTTCTGGAGGAATTTGGGGAGTTATTCCGGGAACCACAAGGCTTGCCTCCAATCCGCGGGCAAGAACATCATATCGTGTTGACACAAGAGGGGGCAAACATCAATCTTCGCCCCTATCGGTACCCTCCACTACAGAAATCTGAGATTGAGAAGTTGATTGGAGAAATGCTTAAGACAGGTGTCATTCGCCATAGCTGCAACCCCTTTGCTTCTCCAGTGGTCTTAGTCAAGAATAAAGATGGCTCTTGGCGACTTTGTGTAGACTACCGGCAACTCAACCACATTACGGTTAAAGACAAATTCCCAATTCCCCTCGTGGAGGAGCTGATTGATGAACTCCATGGAGCACTTTTTTTCTCAAAATTGGATCTGCGTGCCGGCTACCACCAAGTGCGGATGGCGGAGGAAGACATTCAAAAAACAGCTTTCAGAACACATCAGGTTCACTATGAGTTTTTAGTGATGCCCTTTGGGCTTACTAACGCTCCCTCCACGTTCCAAAGCATGATGAACCGCATCTTCCAAGGTCAACTCCGCTAATTCATTCTTATATTCTTTGATGATATTTTGATTTTCAGCGCGACATGGGAGGAGCATTTGGAGCATTTAAGGTTTACGTTTCAGACACTTCGCACACATCAACTTGTCCTCAAGCGTAGCAAATGTGACTTCGGCTTGCCACAAAGCCACTACTTGGGGCATATTATATCCGGGCATGGGGTGTCCACCGATCCCGCAAAGATACAAGCGATGTTGGAGTGGCCGACGCCCATGTCGCTCAAGAAGGTCCGTGGCTTTCTAGGCCTCACTGGCTATTACCGCCGCTTTATTCAAGGCTACGGCGGCCTCGCGCAGCCGTTGACAACATTGTTGAAACAATGTACATTCCAATGGTCGGCAGCAGCGGAAACGTCATTCCAAGCTCTCAAACGGGCGGTCACGAACCCGCCGGTCTTGCAATTATCTGATTTCAATCAGCCTTTTATCATTGAAACAGATGCGGCAAACACGGGTATTGGCGTGGTTTTGCTGCAACGGGAACGTCCGGTCACCTTTTTTAGTAAGGCTTTGGGCCCGCAGCACGCCGGGCTGTCAACATACGAAAAGGAACTGTTGGCGATTGTGATGGCGATGCAGAAATGGCGGCATTATGTGATGGGGAGCGCCTTCATAATACGTACGGATCACCATAGTTTGAAATGCATGCTTGAGCAAAAGCTAGCCACGCTGACACAACAACGTTACTTGTCTAAACTCATGGGTTACGACTTCAAGATGCAATACAAAAGGGGAAGGGATAATGTGTGCGTGGACGCCCTCTCGCGAGTACATGAGCAATCAGATAGGGCTCTCCAAGCTATCACTATTGCACAGGATGCACTTCTGCAGCAAGTTAAATTATCTTGGGCCATGGATAACCACCTTCAGAAGATAATTTCAGCTAATGAAAGTGATGAAACAGCTTATCCCAAATACACATGGCGGCATGGCATGCTCACCCGGAAGGGGAAGATCGTGGTAGGTCAGGACAACACCATGAGATGCTGATTGCTGGAGCTATATCACGTCGGGCCGATGGGGGGTCATTCAGGGGTGACCGCGACTTACAAACGCCTTAAAAGGGTGTTTTATTGGAAGGGGCAGAAAGCTGATACCTACCGCCACATTCAGTAGTGCACGACCTGTCAGCAGTGTAAGGCCGACACTCAACACCCCGCGGGACTGCTTCAACCACTTCCTATGCCGTGGAGAATTTGGCAGGATATTGGGATGGATTTCATTGACGGGTTACCTCTCAGTCAGGGTAAGACGACTATCATGGTGGTCGTGGATCGCTTGAGAAAACAAGCGCACTTTTTGGCTCTCTCTCACCCATATACAGCAGAAACGGTGGCGCTAAAATTTCTGGATTCAGTGGCTCGGTTGCACGGGACACCCTCCTCGATCGTGAGTGATCGGGACTCGGTCTTTCTTAGTGACTTTTGGCAAGAATTATTCTGGGTTCTACAAATCCAACTTCACACCTCCACGACGTATCACCCACAGTCCGATGGACAGACGGAAGTGGTGAACCGTTGTGTCGAAGGCTTCCTCCGCTGCATGTGCTTTGAAAAATCTCGTGAATGGGCTGAGTGGTTGCCACTAGCGGAATGGTGGTATAATACGTCATTTCATAGTGCCATCCAAATGACCCCATATGAGGTGGTCTATGGACAAGAACAACCGCTATTCCCCCTTATGTTGAGGGGACAGCAACGGTTGCGTCAGTGGACCACTCCTTGCTGGCCCGAGATCGGGTGATGTCCCTTCTGAAGTCTAACTTAGCTCGGGCTCAAGAACGCATGAATCGACTCGCGGACACGAAGCGGCGGGAACATAGTCTGGAAGTGAAGGACCTAGTCTGGGTTCATTTGCAGCCTTACCGTCAAGTCAGCTTGAAGGATCATCGTCAACAGAAACTCTCACCACGCTTCTTCGGCCCATTTCCAGTGACTGCACTGGTGGGTACCGTAGCCTACAAGCTTGAGCTGCCTAGTGGCGCTCGGATCCATCACACATTCCATATTTCTCAATTAAGGAAGTACAAGGGCCCACCGACTAGCATAATTCAACCACTTCCTACATCAGTCAACAATGCCGGCAATGTACTTGTGGAACCGGTCGCAATTTTGGATAGGCGTATTGCAAACAGGGATGGTCGTGTAGTGACGCAGCTTCTGGTTCAGTGGACCCGCGGTTCCAAGGAGACAGCAACGTGGGAGGATCTATGGGCTCTTCGGCGTCGGTGGACAGAGATGGTTCCTTGAGGCCAAGGAACGTTTGAAGGGGAAGGCCTTGTTACGTCCCGTTGGACGTTATTTCTTATGTTTTAGTATTTTTGTTATTTTAAGTATTGTTGAAGGGTACTTTTGTCTTTGTCTTTGTTAGGGTTCTTTTGGTGTGAGTTAGGGGTTTGTTTGAGAGTTATGCAAAGAAGTATCAGTGTTTTGTAAGGTGAGCGGTTGCCACGGGAAGAGCATCCCCTACACCGTCCAAGGAGTCCGTTCAGGCTTGCCTTCGGATTTCCATTATCGTATGCAATTTCATCTTCTGTGTTGTTCTCTCTTCTTGGTGTTGTGTGTGAGATCTGCTGTGTTTTGAGGGTCATTAGTCGGAGGCGACCTTCGTCGGACAGTGCATCGCCGGTGGTAGAAAGAGCACGAAGATCAGCGGGTTCTATCATAGATGCCCGTGTAAATTCCACTCCTGCTTTACCCTTCTTCCCTCAGCATCCATAGATTTCGTGGACAAAACATTCATTTTATTATAATTATTAACAAGTCATTATCATGTTCTCTCAGGTTTTATGATTTCTTTAGTGAAGGAAAACATAACATAAAAATTAGGCAAAATATCTAAATAAGTCCCTATAGTTCGGGTTAGCGTTGAAATAGTTTTTTTTTGTGCAACCCCGTATTTATCGAGTTGACTCAGTCGGCCGTAGACTAGTGATGGGTTCCTAGCATCATCGGGCACCCACTACCCAGGCAAGCAAGAATGGGCGATTGGAGCGGCGAGATCTCCCTCACCCGTGGTTAAGGGGCGAGTGGTGAGTGTCGGCTTCTCCGGACACTCGCCACTCAGGGTTAGTAGGCCGCAGGGGGGTGTTCCCCGTTCTCGTGACATCCCATTTTGGTCTGCCATTAGCCGTTCCAAACAACGGGATTTCACTGTTAGCAGACCATTTTGTGTTGCATTTAGTAGGCAAGAGATTCACTATCCGCAAACCATTCACAGAAAACTATAAATAGACCTCATGGGGCACCTTTGTGGGGGACCTCATCTTGGCTTCTCTCTCCTTTGACTAACATTGGTAGGCAAGAGATTCAACTCACTATTAACCGTGGTTTTTTGGTGGGTAGTCGAGAGCTCTCCAAGCCCTCTGATGGTGCCAGATATAGTATTAGATTATGAAGGGAAGTGATCTAAGATCTTCCAGGTGTGTGGTGGGACCTCCTCGCTACGCCTTAGGTGACTGTTTGAGGTTCTGGTGAGATGGTCTCCAAACTCTAAGTCCACAACCCAATGTGCTTGTTCGGGAGAAAAAATGTGAGCTATAGCTTCGGTCCGAACTTCTCGTTGAACTGTGGTTTTCAGGTTCAATATTTTTTGTTCGGTTAGCGTAGACCGTAGCTTGCATGGAAAATCCCGAGGGAGCACTATGGCTGGATATGAGGGGAACAGAACTAACCCATAGAGCTCGCTGCCCGCAAGTGGTTCGCTGCCCGTAAGTGGCTTTGGAACTAACCCCAAAGCAGTTTGAAGACTTCATGAAGGTCATCATGGAGACCCTACTATCCGACCTCATGATGCGAGTTGGCGAGTACTCGACCCCTACGGTTCCAGTACTCGCCCAGCAGGCATTAGGCGAGGAGGCACCAGACAGGCGAGCTGGGAAGGACATAGTGGTGGAGGGGGCAAGTGATCACTTCAAGGGCGCACGCTTCTCGCCGGTAGTTGACTAGTCGGGCGAGCTGGTTCAGCGAGATCCCGCAACTCGCTAGGAAGGCTTAGGGAGCCCCTTTTGCGATCTCATCCTCTCAGCCCAGTGTAAGAAGATTTCAGAGATCCATTCATGTCCTTATACACGGGCAAGGATGATCCAGTTCAACATGTGCAATGGTTAGAGGACGCAGTCTCCATCAGGCAGATGGCAGATGCCTTCAAGTGCAAGCTGTTCCCCATCACTTTCAAGGACAAGACAAGGGACTAGTTCCACCAGCTTCCCTCGAGAGCCATATACAGCTTCGAAGACTTGCGCTGCGGCTTCTTGTTGCGCTTCTCGATGATGAAAAAGAGTAAGAAGGGATCTGAGGCCATCTTCCAGAGAAAGTAGTGGACGAAAGAGACGTTGGCGGATTACACTAATCGCTTCTAGGAGGAAATCCTCTTTATCTAGGAGGTATCAGAACACCTCCTACATATAGCCTACACTTTTAGGTTATGACAGGGAATGTTCAAGATGGAGCTGACAATGGACCCCCCCCCCCCCCCCCACTATCTTTTGAAGAATTGATCGATCGAGTTACAAGGGAGATCGAGTGTGAGGCAACCAATACAACCTCATCTCAGGGTTGCCAAAGATCAAAGGAGGTGTAGTGAAATCACAGGGAAGTTATCAGCAAAAAGAAGGAAGAAGAAGGGAAGAACCGAAAAGACAGGAGTTCAAGGAGCAGGGTTGGGGAAATCAACTGCCGACTCATCTACCAGTTTTGAGGTTGCCGGGAGGACCGACCAATGGTAAAGGAAGAGGAGCACAGGGCAGAGGAAACCACTAGGCAGGGCAGGTGATGTAGGCCACGGGTTTCGACACCGTAACGGCTAAGGGGTTCACACACTCGCTTAATTATAATTACTATTACGCTCACACGAAGAATAAACACAGCCACTACGCAAGTTGCAACAATTAATTTAATAGGATTCGGGGGGTTCGCTAGGCCCCTTAAGATAATAGCAAGACTATAGGCCAAGATCCTCTCAAGCAAAATGAACCCACACGGTTCGGTCGAGCGTACGTTGTACCAAAAGAGACACCACCGAAAATAAGGATTCAGATAACGGGTGGTTCTCTCCCAACGAAAATAAAATGAGGGCCGCCACGCCTCACGAATTCAAATGGGAATCAATAACAATAACAATAATTTAATAGATATTATCCACGAAAATTCTACCAATCACAAATCACACGATATGCAAAATGCCCAAAGAAAAGATCTAAGAGAGAAACACACAAGAGTGGAGACGTTCGTTACCCAACCGGAATGGATGATTCCGATTTAACTCTCTTTGGATCGCTCTGTTCCGGATCCACCGAAAGCGTGCCGGTTGGAGGTAAACTCCAAGTTTTTCGTTGCCTTCTGACGCCGTTGAAGTTTCACAAGATTCACCTCAAGCTTTGGCTGATTCTTCTCTTTGATTAGAAGATGGGGCTGATTTGGATCTCACCAAAGGAATTGATTTTTGGTAGGGATAGGGTTATGGATGGTGTTGGGATGGAGGTGGTCGGCTAGGAGAATGAAAGGGTGTGTCGGTTTTATGAGGGGATGGATGTGGCCGAGATCTTGATGGCAAAGGGAGAGGGCTCGGTCAAGGATGAAGTTGATGAGGGTCGGTTTTTGGAGGGGATGCCAAGGGTGGTCGGCGGATTTGAATGGAGGGGATGGCTTTTCGTTTTGGGATGAGGATGGGGAGGCGGCTAGGGGTAACCCTTGAGTAGAGAAAGGTGATAGAGGGAAGGGAGGAGGAGAGGAGGTGGCCGAAGCCTTGGAAGGGGAGGAGGGAGGCCGGCGGCCAAAGAGGGAAAGAGAAAGGTAGGGGGCGACCAAGAAGAAGAGGGAAGAGGAGAAGGTAATTCCAAAATCTGAAATTAGGTAATTTTTCATTCAATCTTCTCAAAATCCAATACAACATAGTCTTATATAGGCTTTACAAAGACAAGGGTTATAAGCACCCAAATGTGGCTAAACAAAGGCCAAAATGAAATGACAAATAATTAAAACTTTGGCTAAACATTAGCCAAGTAAAAACATAATTAAAATCTGAAATAATATTTAAAATGACGCGGCGGAGATCTGACACGACATTGGCGGAGATGTTGACGCGGCCATGGCGGAGGATGTCGTGACAAATCTTCATCTCGAGGCGGCGAAGGAACAACAAGCTTGAGTCGGCACCAACATAAACCGGGTCACCATAATCATCTGGAAGGGGATCTTCTTCGGCAACATGACGTGGATCTTTGACATGTACCGGATCACCAACGTCATCCGGTGGGGGACGCTCCAAGTCAACATGTCGGGGGATGGCGGAGCCATCAATCCTCCCCCTCTCAAAAATACTCATCACTGATGAGTAGTCCTGGGTATAATCGTTGAGGAAGAGGAACCTGCAAAGCAAAAGGTGGTCTTGGGGGGACCTCAAAGACGCATTAGACAAATAAGAACAAAGTATTTCCATAACGTTAACCAACATACCTCCTATGGAGACCGGAGAAGAGAACGATCCTAACAAACTATCACCACCCAACCCAATAGAAAGCATAGTGGAATATGTAAACGGAGAGATAGACTTTTCAAGGGGCATAGAAGCATGACGCGTAAAGTATGAAAAGTAGAAAATAGGAGTGATGCCCCAATCAATGGAAAATTCTACAAGAAATGTCATGCTACTAAATTTCCATAAGATTCACAAATAATGGACTGGCCGGTTCATAAATATTTCTGAGGTGCCTGGAGGCATCCGTTCAGGGACGAGACAAACCAAAACCAAATCACTTATATAACGGTAGGATACTCTCCGATTCCAACAAACAATCTTAGAACTGTGTGGGGAGAACCCATGTGCAACGTGACTTGCTTTAACAGTGGGTAGTAACGGGACCAAGTCAGGTGGCACGGGTGCTATAAAAGCAGTGGTGAAATCACCGCCATACAACGTCGTAGTTTTAGATTTAAACTTAAATTTAAATTTTAAAACGTCATGAATAAAAGCTAACGGAAAACACTCATCACTATATATAGAACGGGGCGCTCCCGGATTTGACATGACGTGCAGGCAACACAACTTAACATTCGCAACTACGTTCACTAGCGTGTGTGTGCACGGGTCATCAAAAGGCGGGGGATAAATGCGTGCGACCGGGCTTGGCAAATAAGTTTGTCGAGGGGACATCACGTCATAAGGCACCAACGCCAAGGTACCACTAGTAATCCAATACGAAACCCCAAAATACGGATTTGACTTCCAATAAAGATCATCCGGTCGAAACCCAATAAAGTCGTAAGAAAATTCAAACAGTGAATTCGCTCTTACGGAAAAATCATCCGACATGCCTTCTAAATCATGTGGTAAATCATGTATTTCAGATTCAGTGATCGGATCATAGATCGGCAACACTACAACGAGATCAGGCGTTACAAACGATAGAGAGTTAAAATCACATTCAAGTTTAGGTAAAGGAGTTAGTATTAGGGGATGCTCATCCGGTTCCACTTCAATATCGTATTCCAAAAGTTTAACTCCTTTACTAGAACAATCTTCCAACACATCAGTCCTGACATCAGGTACAGTGAAAATCTCAAAAACGGGCACTTCGATACGTCTCAGACTAGAAATAGCAAGCTCATGTCCTAACAGATCGTCATATGAATCACGACTGGGTAAGCTCTCAGCAGACTGTAACTCTTCTGACTCAGCTAGAATATCAATCGACTTAGGATCATCAAAAGGCTCCACAACAGTCAAAGGGGATGGCTCCAAAATGTCGTCGAAAGGGAGTGGAGAGGGTTCCTCAAATGAGAAATCCTCATCCAAGTCACTCGGGTAACCAATCTCCTCATCGTCATTCATGTTGTTAACATTAACAGCATCGTCCTCAGTGACGGGCGTACTCGTAATCGCAAGCTCAGATTCAATCACGCTGATAGGAACACTCTCATAAACAGGAAAGGGTCTAGTGCCCAGGCGGGGAGAAATAAAATCATGAGACGTCCTTATACGGGAGTACGAGGGAACATGCTGGTTTGATGTAGGCAAAATCTTAGGCGGCGACTCACTCAAATAATCAGACGACGGAGAGCGGCAGTATGGAGGGTAATACTCATCCGTTAATAAATTCTTCATAATATTCCAACCTACAGGTGACTCTTCGAGGGATGTCCCAAAACGTCTCTCCTCATTGAGCCAGAAGGTCTGTGCTCGACTAAATAATTGAAGTCTCGCGACGGGGATCCTGTGGGGGTCCACAATCTGATATCTCTCAAAATAGCGCTCCATAGCCTTCACCCAGCATAAAAACTCTTGCGTTCCACCTAGCCCATCATAGGTCGGAGCTGGAACTCTAACATGCCTAGATGAGTGCGGTACAACTTGATTAGCCTTTAGTTGGCCAATCAACCCCTTAATCTCTTCCACTACCGGACAATGGAAAGGCTTTCTAACGTTCATGACGGAACCTAAAGATTTCATTCGGGAAACGTGAACATCGTAGGCCATTTTTTTGTTTTCATTTTCTGCGGGAAAATGGGGATAGACTACGCGGAGTAAGTGCACAAATACAAATAAATATAGTCTGATCCTGATTAATTTTCAAAAATAGATTTGTTCCCGCTAATATTTCAAAATAATATATATATTTTTTTTTGATATTCTTGCTGGTAAAAATATGGAGATTATTAATTAATTTTTTTTCTGAATTTTTGCTGAAAAATAAAAATTTAGGCTGCTATTGGCAGACCACAAAAGAATATTTTTTTGCTTTTTTTTTGTTTGAAAAATTTTGTGCATGTGCGTGTCGGCCTACTAAAATTAATTAGTATTGTGTCAATTAAGAAATCGACACAACCTCCCTCTGATACCAAATTGATGTAGGCCACGGGTTTCGACACCGTAACGGCTAAGGGGTTCACACGCTCGCTTAATTATAATTACTATTACGCTCACACGAAGAATAAACACAGCCACTACGCAAGTTGCAACAATTAATTTAATAGGATTCGGGGGGTTCGCTAGGCCCCTTAAAATAATATCAAGGCTATAGGCCAAGATCCTCTCAAGCGAAATGAACCCACACGGTTCGGTCGAGCGTACGTTGTACCAAAAGAGACATCACCAAAAATAAGGATTCGGATAACGGGTGGATCTCTCCCAACGAAAATAAAATGAGGGCCGCCACGCCTCACGAATTCAAATGGTAATCGATAACAATAACAATAATTTAATAGATATTATCCACGAAAATTCTACCAATCACAAATCACACGATATGTTAAATGTCCAAAGAAAAGATCTAAGAGAGAAACACACAAGAGTGGAGACGTTCGTTACCCAACCAGAATGGATGATTCCGATTTAACTCTCTTTGTATCGCTCCATTCCGGATCCACCGAAAGCATGCCGGTTGGAGGGAAACTCCAAGTTCTTCGTTGCCTTCCGACGCCGTTGAAGTTTCACAAGATTCACCTCAAGCTTTGGCTGATTCTTCTCTTGGATTAGAAGATGGGGCTGATTTGGATCTCACCAAAGGAATCGGTTTTTGGTAGGGATAGGGTTATGGATGGTGTTGGGATGGAGGTGGTCAGCTAGGAGAATGAAAGGGTGTGTCGGTTTTGTGAGGGGATGGATATGGCCGAGATCTTGATGGCAAAGGGAGAGGGCTCGGTCAAGGATGAAGTTGATGAGGGTCGGTTTTTGGAGGGGATGCCAAGGGTGGCCGACGGATTTGAATTGAGGGGATGGCTTTTTTTTTGGGATGAGGATGGGGAGGCGGCTAGGGGTAACCCTTGAGTAGAGAAAGGTGATAGAGGGAAGGGAGGAGGAGAGGAGGTGGTCGAAGCCTTGGAAGGGGAGGAGGGAGGCCAGCGGCCAAAGAGGGAAAGAGAAAGGTAGGGGGCGGCCAAGAGGAAGAGGTAAGAGGAGAAGGTAATTCCAAAATCTGAAATTAGGTTTTTTAATTTTTCATTCAATCTTCTCAAAATCCAATACAACATAGCCTTATATAGGCTTTACAAAGACAAGGGTTATAAGTACCCCAAATGTGGCTAAACAAAGGCCAAAATGAAATGACAAATAATTAAAATTTTGGCTAAACATTAGCCAAATAAAAACATAATTAAAATCTGAAATATTATTTAAAATGACGCGGCGGAGATTTGACACGACATTAGCGGAGATGTTGACGCGGCCATGGCGGAGGATGTCGTGACAAATCTTCATCTCGAGGCGGCGAAGGAACAACAAGCTTGAGTCGGCACCAACATAAACCGGGTCACCATAATCATCTGGAAGGGGATCTTCTTTGGCAACATGACATGGATCTTTGACAGGTACCGGATCACCAACGTCGTCCGGTGGGGGACGCTCCAAGTCAACATGTCGGGGGATGGCGGCGCCATCAGCAGGGATAGTTCAACCCTTTGGAATGGATACTGGATCTGAGGCCGCTACCTCCGCTCCTCAACAAGCCATGACGATAGTCTGAGGAAGATATAAAGGAAGAGGAAGAAGAAATCAGCCTGTAGGAGGAGGGGGTGACGTTGCACTTTTGCGACTTCCATCAGGAGGGAATTCACGCGACAACCACCTGCCTCGAGTTCCTGGAATTTCGAAGAGCGGCAAGGGATGGAGGAATACAACCCCAGCCGCTACAGATCGAGGAGGCATGAGCCGGATAAGGAGGAAGATTTGTGGCAGAAAATCGGTGCGAAGACCAGGCCGACGTGGGTACCTGAGGGAGGATAAGGGTGATTCATAAGGGAGTGGGGATTGAGTCCACCCATAAGGGGAGCCTCCAAAATATTTTTTGTCGGAGCGTCTCTTCAACCTCTCTTACCCTAACCCTAGTGGAGAAGATTACCTTCTCATCAAAAGACATGCTGAATAATGAGGACCCGTTCTACGATGCCTTAGTAATATAGACGACCATTAAAAACTTCACAGTCTTAAGAATCTTTGAAAGTATCTAGTTGTCGACCTAAGTCATGTAGAGGAGGGTGAAGAATCATGTGGCTTTTAGCGGAATTAAAATACTTCAAAAATTAGCACACAGAATCAGAGAATACACACAACACAAACACAAGGATTTATAGTGGTTCTCCAGAATGGGTACGTCCACTATCCCGCCTCGCCTATCTTGAACTTCGGGCTAACTCGACTACTTCATCAATCTCAGATTACAACAAATCTTACACCTCGGAGTCTTCAACTCATATAAGCTTGGAGATAATGTCTCCTACAAAAACTCAAAGAACAGACTCTCCATCGTTCGATCCTCTAAACTAGGATCTATAAGACTCAGAAGTGAAACTTCCTACAAGAGTTGTAAAAACTGTTTTTACAAAGCAAAGTAGATTGCAATAACAATCTTCTTCATATCTTAGAGACTCAATCTTCTTCCTTGCTGGAATGTAAATCTTGAAATAAATATAGAAGGAGAAGGCTTGACTGAAGACTTGAAAACTTGATATGATCAGAGAATCGACTGGATCTTGGAGAAATTCTTGGAGAATTTGAGATCAGAGATCTGGTCAAAAAATTCTTCAAAAGGATTTGTGATTTTGAGAGGTCGGCGATGAGAGCTTTCGTGTGTGAATTAGCCAACAAAAAATTGTGAATTTACTGGCTCGTTCACGATAAGGGTTATCTGAAATTAACCCTTAACTATATAGAGATTTCTCTCCTAATGGCTAGAATGAAACTTTAGTATGGAGCTCCACGTGTACAGTGCATGACTAGTGCCCTAAAGGAAAGCCGTCACAAAATTCAAATTAAAAACCCGTTAAGTACATTCGTTGAGTCTTCACGTGACATATCCAGAACACTCGACAAATTACTTAATCACTCTACGAATTACTTGAATTAATTTGACGAAAAAGACTTGGCTGAAAATTGAATCAAAATAAAACTTATGTTCGGTGTTCGCGTGATCTCTCAAGAGTACATGACGAATTCGTCGAGAATTCACAAGAGATCAATAGATCAATCAATGAATTTAACTTAACCAAGTAGAAAATTATTTTTGAGACTTTCAGAAACTTCGCGAGTAAACTCGATGAATTACCTGAGTGTTCACGTGAGGTATCGACGAATGACATGATTCTTCACGTGAGTACTAGACGAATTTTACTTAGGAAAATTTTGACTGTCCTGAACTCAGCAAGCAACCCTTCCTTAATTCTTCTATTGCACTTGGAGATGAAGTACATCTCAATAGAGAGAATATACATGAGTCAACACTATATCCTACACAATGAGGAATTACATTACATAATCTTGTGTTTTATGACTCATTGTAATCTAACATTGGTTTTTACTTAGCAATTAAAGTCCTGCAAGTAGATAACTAAACGCAACATCAAATACAATCTCAATTTATCTTAGTTCAAGGGGGACTTCTTCAAATCAAGGCTATTACATATATAATACCTAACAATTTACCCCTATTTGAAGAAGTCGGAACCTTATATACTAAGATGAATTGCACAGAGAATAATCATAAATTTAAACAATATAAAATGATACAGTGAATTGCAAGTAGAAATAAATCATCAAAACCTTAATATCTGTGTAAAATTGTCTTATGAACATTCACTTTTCTCACTCCATTAATGCTGCCCCTTGCTCTTTTCATTCTTCCTCTCAAAATAAGTGTATGGCTTGGGATAATATTTTGGAGGAGGAGGAGGAGGAGCATCAAAATTTTCTCTTCCATGCTTTCTGAAGTGTAGCCTCCTCTTCACATTAGAAACTTCATGTTTATCCCATTCCTCTTTGCTATAATATATCCTTGTCTCTTCATTCATTAGATCAACAATACTATAAAGTGTCCAACATAATTCCTTTTGAAATGGGACTCTATGTTTCAACATATTATCAGTTCTCTGTTAGGTTCAAATCTCCTAGCAGAGGGACCTTCCTCATACCTTCTTCTCTTTTGAGGAGGTTGAGAAGGTTCTCCAGTGATTTCTACCTCTTTCTCAGTAGCATCAAACCAAACTTTATGATATGCACCAGGAGGTACATACTCTCCCGCTTCCGGATGCTACTCAAAATACTCTATTCCTTCAGCATTGAACTCTCCACATACAGTAGGAAGTTAAACCTCAACAAGTGGAGCTTGATCTCAAACTTTTACTGTCAATTCTTCATGTAGCCACTTAATGTACTTATATATATAAGCATTGGCATTGTGCATTTGCTTGTGCACCTCCCTAATAAGCTCGCTCATCCTTCTCTATAATCTTCCCTCCCCCTTTCCGACTTCTTAAATGAGGGTTTGAATGAAATCTGCTTTATAGATTCTTATTTGCCTTTAATATGATGCATGATCACATCATAGGAATGTATCATTGCGTCATGTGATTTAGATAGTTGAAATTTCTCATTGTAGGCATGGCCACTTCTCTTAATTGAATGATTTATGCCCTTGCCACCTTGTGTCAACCATTCAGTCAAGGAGGTTTGGAAATTGTCCACATTGTGTTTCATTTCGGCTAAGTAATTTTTCAGATCCTTTTCTACTTCAGCCACCTTGTCATAAACTTATTTTAGAGAGGAATCAAAATGTTCTTTCTGCTTGGCTAGCATTTCTTTAATTGACTTTAACAAAGAACTTTCAGTAGGAGGGGCACTCTCACCCTCAAATCTCGGAACTTCAAAGCATACTAGATTGGATTCAAAATTGCTTGAAGCTGCTCCCCCTGGAGAAGAATGATCCTTGAGCACCAGGTGTGGAACCATAGGATCTTGGATAGAAGGTATCACCACATCTTTTCTAACCTCTTCAGACAACACTAATATCTCTTCTGCAATCTCTTCAGCATGAACAACCAGAGAGCACATCCACCTTCTCCCCCTTAGCAAATACTCTAACATCTCCTAGGTCCTTTTGGGGAGAGTGTGCTAATAGATCCCCCTCAACCTCCATAGCAGTTTCTTTCCCATAAGGAACACTTTAATCATCATCATCAACAACAACAACATCATCATCATCTTGAACAACATCAGCCTGAACATTTTATTGAACCACTATCTCTACAACATCTGCACTGATTGGATCTTGATCAGAAAGGTCTAACAGACTTTCAACAATTACTAAAGTGAGGTTCTCCCCCTCAACAGCTGCACCAAAGTTCTATGATACTTCATTGGGGTCTGGAGAAGGAATTCTCTCATCATCAATGAACTCTTCCTCTTATATAACTTCTCTCATCCCACCCTGCTTGGGAATTCTTCTTTCCCATCTATTGAAGATGGAGGAATCTATCTTCTTCAAATGATGTATGGGCATTCTAGAGGACATATCAAACTCATTCCTATCAACTTGATTCAGATATAATATAAGAATCCTTCCAAATTTTGGCGCATTGAGACTTTCCTTGATCTTATCAAACGGAACCACTCCCCAATCAAGTCTTTTCTTGCAAATAATATATTCTAGAAGATTGAACATGTCAATGGACACATAGTCGTGTGACCCAACTTTGCATAATAGAACTTTTCCAAAAATGATAGACAATAGCTTTCCCTCGTCATTCATTGCTTTTCTTCGGATTGAAATTGTCCTACTAGATAAACCGCATAAAGAAAGAGCTCTGTGAAAATCTCTTTCTTCAAGCCAATATTCTTCCTCGACCACTAGTAGTTGCAAAAATTGATTAAGTAAACTAGCCTTCAGTCGAACCACCATATTTCTGACCTTGCTTTTAATCATGGTACCTTCACGCCTTATCTTTGCATTCTTGAAAAATTCTAAGACTTCTATGTCGAGGACCCTACATGCATGCTTGAGAAGGAATGAAAGACCGTCCATTTCTAGCATGAGGATTATGTTTTGAAACTCATTAGAAGCAATCGCAAATCTAGTTCGTACTAGTTCGTCATTGACCTGCAAATTTCTAGAGCCTCTGGGCGCCATTGACGGGAACAGAAGATGAATCGTCTTGAGAAATTTTCAGTTCGCGGACGAGAGGTGAATCGGCGGGAATTTTTGTGAAGTCTCAATGAATTTTGTGAAATTCGTGAAGCCCTTAAGACTATTTATATAGTATTAAAGTTTCGAAGAAATAGAGGCGTGTACCTTTGGAATTTTTGACTCTTGGGATCCAATGAATAAAAGTAAGCAAAAATTCCCGAGTGAAAGAAATTCGTCGAAATGACACGAGAGAATTCGGCAGATTAATCCACATAAGAACTCGGCGTATTCGTCTAAATGACATGAGAGGTCTCTACAAATTCGTCAAAATTACACGAGTGATTTCAACTAATTTCATGAATAATTCCTTGAGTTCCCGAGAAGTTGAATTTCTATACTTGGGCAGATTTCTTAAACTCTTGATGATTCCTTATTGAGCATACCAAGTTCAATTTTAAAGAGAGTGTATCATCCAGCAGCTTCATGAAAATGTCTGCAACTTGCTTTTCCATCAGGACATAGCTGAGATTAATGTCTGTGTTCTCCATATGCTCCCAGATGAAATGATATCGTATTTCGATGTGCTTTGTCCGGCTATGGGTGACTGGATTGTTTGCAATAGCTATAGCACTAGAAGAGTCACATAACATCAAAATCTCCTTCAGCTTCAGATTATAATCTTCAAGTTAATTTCTGATCCACAGAATTTGTGCACAAAAACTGCCTGCAGAGATATAATCTTATTCAGCAGTTGAGATAGCTATACAATTATGTTTCTTACTACTCCATGATATAAGACTCCTTCCAACGAATTGGGCCCCAAAAGTACTTTTCCTATCATCCCTGCTTCCTGCAAATCGGCATCTGAAAATCAAATTAGATCGCAGTCATTACTTATTGGGTACCATAAGCCAAGATTAGGTGTGCCTTTAAGGTATCTTAAAATCCTCTTTGCAATGGAATAATGATATTTCTTAGAGTTCACCTGGAATCTAGCACATACACATGTTGAATATATTATGTCTGGTCTACTAGCAGTAAGGTAGAGAGAAGATCCAATTATGCTCATGTACTTGGTTTCATCAAAAAAGTATCACTTTTTCATTCTTGTCCAGAGTCATAGTTGAACCCATTAGAGTCCTCATAGAGGTTGTATTCTCCATTCCAAATTTCTTAATCAACTCCTTGATGAACTTCGTCTGAGAGATGAAAATTCCATCTTCAAATTGCTTCACCTGAAGTTCTAAGAAATACTTCAGCTCGCTCATACAGCTCATTTCAAATTTCCCTTATATCAGGTTAGAAATATTTTTACAAAGGTTATCGTTTGTAGATCCAAATATAATGTTATCGACATATATTTGTACTAGCAAGATCTTGACTTTTACTTCCATAAGAAATAATGTTTGTCTCTATTTCCTCTTGAGAACTTATTTTCAAGAAGAAAGCTAGACACCGTCTCATACAAGCTCAAGGAGCTTGTTTTAAACCATATAAAACTTTATTCAAAAAATAAATATAATCAGAAAAGGATGGATCGACAAAACCTGGGAGTTGTTCTACATATACTTCCTCCTTTAAATTTATATTGAGGAAAGCTGACTTCACATCTATTTGATAGACTTTGAAGCCTTTGTAAGTATCATACATTAGGAACAACCTGATCGCTTTGAGTTTGTCCATTAGAGTAAATGTTTGATCGAAGTCGATCCCTTCTTCTTATTGATAACCTTGGGCTACAAGTCTGGCATTGTTCTTTATAATGACTCCATTTTTGTTGAGCTATCCATTTCGTCCCTATAATATTCTTACCTTTGGACCTTGGTACTAGCTCCCAAACATTGCATCTTTCAAACTGACTGAGCTCTTCTTACATCGCAACGATCCATGTAGCATCCTTGTTTGCTTCTTTGAAGTTCTTTGGCTCAATCTGAGAAAGAAAACTCAAGTGAAAGATTTCATTAGTTGTATATCTTCTTGTCATAACTCCTTCACTTGGATCTCTAATGATCTAATCAATGAGGCGATCTCTTGAATGTCTGATCACTAGATTTCTTGCATTCTCTATGCCACTAGGAGGTTTTGCTACTTCTGGTGCACGTTCTTCGACTTAAAGTTCTTCATCGTCAATCAAGCTTGCAGTATTGACTTTGATGGAGCTTGAGAAGTCTTCTTTAATTGCTTCTTTTAAACTTAGCGTTTTTAGCTACGAACCTGCATCTTCAACAAGAATACTAGAAGAGCTGTTATGAAACATGGTCATCTCATCAAATACCGCATTAAAAAATTCTTCTACAACCAAGGTTTTCTTATTCAAAATCCTATACGCCTTACTATGGCTACTATATCCTACAAAGTACCTTCAAAACATTATTCACTAAAATTAGTTCGATAAAGTTTCCCAATATTTTGTATAAAACATTTGCTTCCAAAAATTCTAAAGTAGGATACAACCGGTTTTATGCCCTTCAGAAGTTCATAAGGTGTCTTACGATGATTCTTGTTGATTAAGGCTCTATTTTGCACGTGATAAGCTGAATTGACTGCTTCAACCCAGAAGTACTCTGGTAATGAAGAGTCATTCAATATTATTGTGCATGCCTCAATGAGGGTTCTATTTCTCCTCTCAGTAACTCCATTTTATTGTGGAGTACGAGGGGAGGAAAACTCATGCAAGATACCTTGGCTTGAATAGAACTTTGTAATGGCACCAGACTCAAATTTTGTTCCATGGTCATTTCTGATATTGACCACAGAGTAGTTCAATTCATTTTGTATCTGCCTGACAAAGTTAGTGAAAGAGTCAAAGGTATTAGACTTGCATTTCGGAAAGAATACCCATGTAAAACATGAGTAGTCATCAACAATAACTAAAGTGTAAGCTTTACCTCCTAAATTATGAACTAGCATGGGACCGAATAAGTCTATACAAAGCAAATATAGACATCTGTCAGAATCACTATCTCTTGCTTGTCTTCTGACTTTCCCTTGTCTTCATGCCCATCTGGCATGCGTGGCACGGACTCTATTTAATGCACTAATATCGGATGCATCACGCACTAGGTTGTGAGAAAAATAACATACTTATAGTTTTGAAATTTATATGTGTTAATCTTTTGTGTCATTGATCACAAAGAGATGCACTATCTTTTGCTAAAAAACACACTAGTGTAGAAGATTCTAAATAATGAAAAGTGAGACAAAATATTTCTACTCTGAGTGCCTGATAAAATAGTTTCTTAGTTTTCAGACGACTTTATCAAACACTTGTCCTTGTAAAACTCAACCATATAGCCTTTGTCACTTAGTTGACTTATGTGTTGGAACCCCAGTTGGGATTTGGGCTAGGTTCACTAATTAGGATTGTTGACCCAATATGTATAGTTTAGGGTCAATTTATTGGTTCTAATGATAGGTCTGTCTGATTAGGTTAGACTCTTATGTTCCAGCCTTCAGAAGACTCCAGAGACTCAGATTTAGAAGAAATGCAGTTGTTAAAGAGTTCAGAGAATTAGTTCGAAGTTCTTCGAACTCAGCTCGATGATCGTCGATCGCAGATCGATGAACTCAGAGTTATAACTCTGAGCTGAGCTCGACAATAGTCGAGCTCAGGTTGAATAACTCCCTCCTCTACTCGATCAGTTTCTCTGGTCGACGAAATTCTACCTCAAGACGACGAACTTAGAGCTCAACATTGTCAGATTCTTTCTAGATTAATTTTCTCTGAGCTCAGCTCGACGAAGACGATTTCTCAGCTCGACGAACTTTGAGTTCAGGTCGACGAAATCTGTCCTGAATTTCGACAAATTCTGTCAGTATAATTTTGACGTATTCTCTCTCATTTGACTTCAATTCTTTTATTCTAAGGCAGTAATTCTCTTAATAATTAATGCTTATATTCTCAAGAATATAGTCGTTCCAAGGCAGCATTAATTATGGTTTTCACAGAGTTAATTACTTGACTTATTTACTGGGACAGTTGAGGAAACTCATTAAAGACAAATTCCAGTCGTTTCAACTCCCAGAATCTCAGCAGTAAATCAGGGATATTATTCAAATTCAAAGGCTGAAATTTTCTCAGAATATAAAAGATCTTTTTCAAAAGAAGCTCCACAAGAGATCTTTTCACAACAACTGATAAAAAGTTTTCAGGGAGAAGCACTGCAATCATTCTTACAAGAAATTGAAGAAGAACATCTCACACAGATCATTAGTCTTCTTCAGTTTTCTGCTTCAGGATTTTTCTAGAGACAACATTCAACATCTGTCTGGAAGCTCCTGAAGATCAGCAAGCCAACTTCAAGGCCTACACCCTGAGCAAATCTCTCATCTTCTTAAACCATTCAATATCTCAGGGGAGCTTTGACAACAACAATCCACTTGTCTTCTCAAGTTGTTTGAGAAAGAGAAGACACCATCACTTTCTTTACCTCATTGTAAACAGGGTTTTTAACTCCCTTCAAAAGTTATCACCTTGTTGTCAAGTCTCCTTATCAAATAACTTGTGTTGGTTTTTGGGCACTTGATCAAAAGCCTAAAGGGTTTTGAGATCTCCCTTCAAATAGATCTTGTGGTGATAGGGCATCTGAGCAAAAACTTATGGTGGCAGCGCACCTTATGAAAAACCTGTTAGTGGATTCCTACCAGGGTGGTAGAAGAGTGGATGTACCCAGTTTTGGGGAACCACTATAATTTCCTTGTGTCGTCTGGTTGTTCCATTTCTTGTTTTTCTGTGTTGTGATATTTTTGTTTTTTACTTCTATTTATATACTTTAGTATCACTTATTTTAATTCCGCTATAAAAATAATCAAGTTTTTAAAACACTCTATTCACCCCCCCCCATCTAGAGTTAGTTAGATCTATCCCCTCACTTTCAATTGGTATCAGAGGGTTATTCATTTGGTTTCTCATTCTAATACCTGAATCAAAAGATCCTTTGATAGATCTTAATACCTCTAGTGTCTCTCTTATATCATGGCATAGAGTAAGGAATACTCAAGCACTAGACCTCTAGTATGGAACCTTAATAAGTTTGCAATCTGGAAGCCAAGGATTAGGTTGTATTTGAATTCAATTGATGAAGATATCTATAATTTTATCTTGACAGGACCCCCCACACCTTCTGTAACAGCAACAATAAGTACAAATGCAATTCCACCACCTGAGTGGACTGATGTACAGAAGAAGGCAAAGATTGTTGATGCAAGGGCCGTAAACATTCTGGCACAAACTATGTCAGATGACATATTCAAGAAAGTGGCTGAGTGCACTTCAGCAAAAGCCATTTGGGACTCTCTAAATGAAATGGTTGCAGGATCAGCTGATGAGAGAAAGGACAGAAGATCTCATCTCATCTCTCAATATGAGAATTTCCAAAAAGATGAATCTGAGTCAGTAGCTGACATGTATAACAGACTCAGCCTAATTGTCAATGAGCTTAAGAACCAGGATAAAAATATCTCACTGACTTAGATAAATGACAAGATTCTTATGTGCTTCCCCGACACATGGGATTCCAGGATCTGGCCAATCAAGGAGGCCAGAAGCCTGAATGAAATATACACTGAGTATCTACAAGGCAAGCTCAAGTCTTATGAGCAGCTTATAAAGACAAGAGAAGCAGCTGAGTAGAAGACCTCCTCATCAGGAAGGAAAGAGCAAAACATTACTTTCAAAGCATCTGATGGACCAGAAGCTCCACCAGCAAATGATGAGCTCATAAGTGTTGGGTACACTGGAAAATATGTACCAGATTTGGAGAAGCCTCCCCTTACTCAATGATATACATCAGTTTGTATTTGATGGGATGTTTGAGTTTTAGTGTGCAAGTTTAAGAAATGCAGGAAAAATTTCTAAGTACAAGTGTCGACACTTGTAAGGAATTGTGCCGACACCTAAAGCAGGAGCTGTGTCGAAACCTAGGAATTGTGTCGATACCTGAAGCAGGAGCTGTGTCAACACCCAGGAGTTATGTCGATACAAAAATAAAGGATTGTGTCGACACCCAGGAATTGTGTCGACACCTGAAGAAGGCTTGTGTCGACACACAGGACTTTTGTCGACACACACTCAACGCCATCTATCATCAACAACTATACTGAGTCTGAAAGGCTTGTGTCGACACATAGGACTTGTGTCAACACACACTCAATGACGTCTTGACATACACTCAACACCATCTGTCTGTATCAGCTATGTCGAGACCAGGAGCAGTTGTGTCGACACAGAGGACTTGTGTCGACACACACTCAACGACGTCTAGACATACACTCAACGCCATCTGTCTGCATCAGCTATATCGGGACCAGGAGCAGTTGTGTCGACACACAGGACTTGTGTCGACACATACAACAGAAGCTGTGTTGAGAAGCAGAAGAATGACTGTGTCGACACATTGAGTGCTGTGTCAACATCATCAAGACTTGTGTTCGACACTGAGTCTATTTGTGTCGACACATGTGAAGTAGTTTGCTGAGTGTTTCCTGCTGAGATATAAAGTCATTGCAGAATCAACTGTCATGGCTGTAGACTTGACATCTGTCATAAACAACAAGTCTGACACCTTTGTCAGAACTGTCAGAAGGTTGTTACAAACCGTATCAGCCGGTAATCATTGAGAAACTCTATATAAAGGATTGATCCATGACAACGAAAAAAAAGCAATTTAAGCAATTACAGGGGAACAAACCAATACAGATCCAGAGAGAGAACTCAACAATAAGAAAGGGGGGAACCCTTAAGAAGGCAGATCCTGAACAGTCTGCAAGAAAGATTCAGATCTAATTCTGAATCTAAGAAGGGAGCTGCTTAAAGATCAACTTCTACACCAAGTCAGGATCAACCTCATTTTGATCAATCAAGAAGCTTTGAAAAATCTAAGTCAGGTTGGATCTGAAGTATACAGTTTATTCAAGAACAAATCAAGAAGCTCACACCAATTGAGATTTATTTTTGGGTGAAATTTCTATACAACTAAATCTTCTTTTTCCTTATAAGATCTTTTATAGATCTGAGTTATAAGTCTGTGTTTATAAAGGCTGAGGTAGGGTTGAGAGCCTAAGGTGTAGGACTTGTGAAAGTCTAAGTTATAAGCCTGGTGATAAAGGCTGAGGTAGGGCTGTTGCCTGAGATAGGGTTCTTGGGAAGAATCTGAGGTAGGACTTGTATAAGTCTTAGCTGTAGGAACCTATCAGGTTCTGAGGTGTAAGATCTGTGGATCTGAGTTAGTGGAAGGAAGTTGGGTTGAATCCAGTTCTCTACTGGATAGACGAAGGGGGAAAGTGGATGTACCCATAACTTGGGGAACCACTATAAATTTGGTGTAATGTGCTGTACTGTGATTATTGTGCTGTGAATTGTATTTTCTGTGCTGAGTTAGAACAAGATAATTGCATAAAATTTTTTTAAAGAAAATTAGAACCTATTCACCCCCCCTCCTCTAGGTGTCTAGGCTCTTGAAATCAAGTCTTTCAAGTGGTATCAGAGGGAGGTTGCTCAAAGATAGACCTAACCGTCTGAGTGAATCTCCAAGGCAATTAATAGATAGCAAGAATGGGGTCAAATGAGAATCAAAAGGAATTTGGATCCATGAAACTGCCCATCTACAAGAAAGAAAGTTTTGGGATATGGAAGGAAAGGGTCAGGTTGTTCATGCAAGCATCTGATCCAAGAATCTGCATTACAGTACATGAAGGTCCATTCATTCCAATGAAGGTATCAGCTCTTGATGCAAATCTGCAAACCCCGAAGAGCTTTTCTGAAATGAATAAGGATTAGATCATCCAAGCAACATTAGACAAGAGAGCACAAAACATTATTGTGAGTGCTATAGATGATGCCACATTTTAGAACTTGGTACATTGCAAAACCTCTAAGGAGATGTGGGACACCTTAATTGTCTACATGGAGGGAACTGAAGAAGTAAGAGAGGATAGGAAATCTATGCTGAATCAAGAATATGAAAACTTTAGACAAGCCAAGTCTGACAGCATAACAGAATGTTATAAGAAGTTCTTTAGAATAGTAAATGAGCTGATGACCTATGGAAGAGTCTTCAGCACATATGAATTGAATGACAAGTTTCTCAGGTCCCTAACTAAGGACTAGGATACAAAGATATGTGCCATCAGAGAGGTGGCTAGGCTTGTTGATACACCTCCACCCACATTGTTGTGAAAACTGCTATCTTATGAAATGCAGCTCACAGCCAGAAAGGAGGAAGAGAAAAGCAAGCAGGTCAGATAAAGATAATTCAGTGGCCTTCAAGGCTGAAGGCACAAGAAAGGGTAGGAGAAAGTCTCTTTCTCCACCCAGAAGAAGTGTTGAGGTAGAAGCAAAGAACCCTTACATCAGTACATCAGATAGCCACACCTCTGATGAGGACTTTGCTACCTTTACAAGGCAGTTTCAGAGGTTTATGAAAAAGAAGAAATGGAGAACCAAGCCTTCAACATCCTTTTCTAAGGATGATTATTACAAGAAAAAGAAGACTTCCAAGGAGGACCGGTATGCCTCAAATCCTAGTAAACAAACTAATTCTAAGATTGTTTGTTATTGCTGCAATAGGCCTGGACATGTCATAGCTGACTGTCCTGATAAGAGGAAGGAGTCTAAGGACAAGAAGAAGCATCAATTAAAAGGCAAGAAGGAGAAATCCTTTGTTTCTCAGAAACAGAAGAGTTGGACAGACTCTTCATCCTCAGAATCTGGAGAAGAAGATGATGCAGAAGCATATGTTGGGCTGTTGTCTACAGAAGATGATTCTAGGGAATCAGAATTCTTACAAATGTTGGACTCCATAAATAGAGTTAAAGACTATTGTTGTAAAGGGCTGATGGCTCTAGCAAAAGATGATCAGTGTCAGGATCAGCCTGGTCCAAGTAAGGTATATAGTTCTCCCTCAGCTTCTGATTACTATACTGGTTCAGAATCAGAAGCATCTGCATCAAGAGGTGTGGATGGTTCTGAATCTGAGGGGGATGTACATCAACTCATTGATGAGTATGGTGGTTTGTTGCAAGCTCTGATGAGAAGCAAGTTCCTTGTCAAGAAGCAGACCAAGGAAATTGAATCTCTTAAGCAGGCTGCATCAGATTCAGCAAAGATGTTGGATTTGAAATTGAATGAGGTTGCCAAACTGAAAAACATAACTGTTATTCAGATGGGCACAATCTCCTTCAAGGAAGATCTCATCAAGAATCTGGAGGCAAAACTTCTGAAAGAAAAGGAGTTAGTGGATAAATTCTCTAAGCCAAAGTCTGTCTTGCCCTTAATAGACAATTTCATTTCTCAAAAAGGAAAGATAGATCTAGGATTTAAGGGAAGAACAAGGGCCACCAATTCTCATAGAAAAGGCAAAGCCCCAGTTCAGCCACTAGCCTCAAAGCCCCTATCTTCTTCAGGAAAGTGATGCAACCTACAAACAGGTATGATCATGATATTACTCATGGTCACTGTGAGTATGGAGATCACATTGGCAAGGGTGTATATGCCAATAGGCCACTCTATAAGCAAACTCATCAGGTTCTTAAGGAATCCTTGGGGTTTGCTGCTCCAACACCTACACTTAAAAGGACTGCTGGCAACCAAGTTGTGAAGTCTGTACCTAAGAGAAGGTACAACAGATTTGAGTCTTGGTGTTGTGGCAAGGTGGGCCACTTTGCCATGGATTGTTGGTTCAACACAAGTGTTAAAAACAAGAACAGCTTACCTGTAAGAAAAGCTGCATGAAAGCATGATAGATTTCAAACTAACAAGAACCGAGGACCCAATAACAATTTGGGTTTTAAGGATAGGTAAATATTTATTTGATGCAGGTGAATCCAAGTGGCCATACCCCTATTTGGTAGTTGGATAGTGGATATTCCAGGCACATGACTGGAACAAGAAGAATGTTGAGGGACTATGCACCCATAGAGAATGGATCCAAAGTAATATTTGGTGGATCTGAAAAAGGAATCATCAAAGGATTTGTTAACATTTCTAGTAATTCTATTATTATCACTCAAGTGGCTTATGTGAAGGGTCAAAAACATAACATGTTTAGCATAAGTCAGCTTAGTGATCTAGGTTATGAGATCTCTTTCCTCAAAGGGGAGTGTCAAATAAGGAGGTCAAGTGATCAAGAGATCATTCTGACTGGCACTAGGAAAGGAAATGTATATTGTCTTAATCTTGATTGTGAGTACAACATATCACCCATTTGTCTAGTTGTAGGTGAGAAAGCATCACAGTGTGTCCAATAGCATAAGAGGCTGGCTCATCTGAACTATAAGTCAATAGGACAGCTATTTAGTATGGGGTTAGTGAGGAATGGTCCTCAAGTCAAGTGCATTAAAGAGGGTGTTTGTTCAGCTTGCCAAAAGGGCAAACAGACTAAGTCCTCTTTCCAAGTACTTGATACCAGAGATTCTATGAGATGTATATATATCTTGCATATGGATTTGTTTGGTCCTATGCCAGTTCATAGTCTAGGTAAGAAAGTATACACATTAGTTATTGTGGATTACTATTCTAGATTCACATGGGTTTTCTTCTTGAGGAAGAAATCTGAAACCCCTACTGTCTTCCAACTTTTGTGAGACAAATTCAGAATGAATTTAACAATTCAGTGGTCAAAATTAGAAGTGACCATGGAACTGAATTTCAGTCTGAGTGTATGACAAAGTTCTGTGTATAACTTGGGATTCATCAGGAGTTCTGCTCACCTAGAACTCCCCAGCAAAATGGAGTTGCTGAAAGAAAGAATAGGACTCTTATTGAGTCAAGTAAAACACTACTTAGTGACACTACTCTCCCTGAGTACTTCTGGGCTGAGGCAGTAAATACTGCATGTAAGGTACTCAATAGAGCTTCCATCAATAAGAAATATAAGATGACTCCATATGAGATTTTGAAAGTTAGAAAACAAAACATTTCCTACTTCAGAATCTTTGGTAGAAAGTGTTATGTCCTAGTTAATGGTAAGCACTACCAAACTAAGTTTGCTGCCAAATCCCTAGAAGAGATATTTGTTGGGTACAACAATAATAGTAGGGCATACAGGATCTACAACTTGACTACACAAGTTGTAGAAGAATCTGTCCATGTAGTATCTGATGAGTCTAAGTTGATTAACAGTGAATTGTCTAGCTCTTCAGGTAGTTCTAAAAGTTTAAAGGACAGCTTGGACAAGCTGACTATTAATGAAGAAGAACCTGCTAGGCTGGATGAAGAAAAGGATGCATGTTGTCCAGGGGGAGAACAAGATTCACTGGATGAAGAAGAAAATAGTGAGGTGCATCGGGATGATGAAAATGAAGAAGGCCAAGAGGTTGGCAGATTTCCACCAGCAAGAAGACACTTGAAGGATCATCTAGCTCACCAAATCATTGGCGATGCAAGTTAAGGTGTTCTAACCAGGAGCAAGAGCATAAACACAGTTTTATATTCAAGTTTTCTATCATAGATAGAACCTAAGAAGTTTGAAGAAGCCATGATAGATACAAATTGGATTGATGCCATGCAGGAAGAGCTGAATCAATTCAAAAGATGTATAGTCTGGGAACTGGTTCCTAAACCAAAGGATCACAATTTTATAGGAACCAAGTGGATCTATAGAAGTAAACTTGATGAGAATGGCACCATAATCAAGAACAAGGCCAGGCTGGTAGCAAAAGGCTACAGGCAAGAAGAAGGGATTGACTTTGATCAAACCTTTGCCCTAGTGGCAAGGCTAGAAGCTATAAGGTTGTTCTTTCCCTATGCTGCCTAACAAGGTTTAATTTAAGGTATATCAGATGGATGTAAAGTCAGCATTTCTGAATGGTGACTTAAAAGGAGGTCTATGTTGAACAACCCTCAGGTTTTGTAGACTCTCATTATCCTAACTATGTATATAGGCTTAGGAAATCCCTATATGGTTTAAAACAAGCCCCTAGGGCTTGGTATGAAACCTTGTCTGCTTTTCTTATTGAGAATAAATTCTCTAGAGGAAAGATAGACAAAACTCTATTCTTTAGGGAATCTAAAGCAAAGATCATCCTAGTCCAGATGTATGTTGATGATATTATTTTTGGATCTACTGAAAACAACCTTTGTAGAAAGTTTGCCAAACTTATGCAAGGGAAGTTTGAAATGAGCAGTATGGGTGAGCTGAAGTTCTTCTTGAAACTTCAAGTTAGACACACTAATGATGGATTGTTCATATCTCAATCTAAGTTCACCAAGGAGTTGATTAATAAATATGGAATGGACTCAGCCTCCACCATGAAAACTCCAATGGGAACAAGTATGCCTATAGGCAAAGATGAGGCAGGGAAACCTGTTGATGAGTCTTTGTATAGAGGGATAATTGGCTCTCTACTCTACTTGACTGCTAGTAGACTTGACATCATGTATGCAATATGTGTCTGTGTTAGATACCAAGCATGCCCAAAGGAATCTCATTACACTTCTGTCAAGAGAATTTTGGATATCTTAAGGGCACATCTAATCTAGGTATTTGGTACCATAAGAATAGAGATTTCTTACTAACAGGCTTCTCAGATGCAGACTTTGCAGGATGCAAAGAAGACAGGAAAAGTACCACAGGAACTTGTCAATTCCTAGGTGGAAGGTTGGTGTCATGGAGTAGCAAGAAGCAAACAAGTGTAGCTATCTCAACTGCTGAATCAGAATATATAGCTACAGGCAGCTGCTGTGCACAGTTGATGTGGATAAAGCATCAACTTGAAGACTATGACATCAAGGTAAGTAGAATTCAACTATTTTGTGATTATACTAGTGCTATTTCTATTGCTAATAACCCTGTTTCATATAGTAAAACTAAGCATATAGAAATTAAGTTTCATTTCATCAGAGAACATGTGAAGAAGGGAGATATTAGTCTAGAATTTGTGAACACAAATAATCAAATTGCTGATATTTTTACAAAACCTCTAGATGAAATTTAATTCAATTATTTTAAAATTGAATTAGGTATGTTGAACCTAGACTAGGCAAGCACAAGCTTTCCTAAGTAGAATATGTAAGCACTAAATTTCTCAGGAAATTTGGGTAAGTAAGAAAGTTTGTGTCGACACAAACAAATTATGTCGACACTCTCAGTATGTTGTGTCAACACATAAATAGTATTTGTGTCGACACAAGAATTGGTGTCGACACACTCTGTCGCGACTTGACTAGCCCGTATTGACACTGACACAAGTATGTCGACACATAGACATGTCGACTAAAAATAAGTTTTGTCGAGACCTAAGTCTTTTATGTCGACACATGTAAAACTATGTCGACTAGTATTATTACTAAGTAAGGCATGTCTTTTGACCTACCCTTTACCAGTAGACTATTAATAGGGGGAGACATAATCTGGTCGACTACGCCTTCAGAATTCTCGACTCTAGACCTTGTGTCGACATAGATATTCACTTCTCTTCTTTTTTTCTCTCTCTCTCGTCAATGGCGCCACACCAGGATGACAAGGTGAATGAAGGATACGAGCTGGTTCGCGGGGGATTCGAGACAGCTTCTCAGGACATCAAGGGTGTGATTACCCTAATTTACGAAAGTGGTTTGGAGTTTTTGGTCTCTGAACCTACAAGAATTTGGAAGAAGGAAGTTCTTGAATTCTACTCGTCTGCAACGGTGGATTATGAAGGAAAGAAGATCAAAGCCACTGTCCAGGATTCAAGGGTGAAACTCTCACTTAAGATGATCAGGAAGTCGCTCCAACTTCCCAAAGTTAAGGATGATGATGAAATAGTTCCATTCATGACAAAATATGCACTAAGTTGGCGCGGGCTGAACCCTAATACCAAAGTTGGATCATCAATTACCAGAAAGGGGATGAATTCCCAAGATAAGTTACTTTCTGAAATCGTAGGCAAGGTAATTCTGTGCAAGACTGGTGGACATGACAGAATATCTGCCTACATATTCAACCTAATGACCAGAGTCATATTCACTGTAAAAACAGACTTGTCATCAGTGATGTTTGACAAGATTCTAAAAGGAATAAAGAAGCCAAATCTAGGAAGGATACTAAGCTTATGTCTAGCTTCAACAATACCAGATGTTATGAACCAACTGCCAGGATCAAAGATCAACCATATGAGGAGGATGGACATTAGAATTCTATCCAGATGGGATAGAGTATTGACCAAAGAGGTTTCTACTCCACAGAAACAGGTCAAGAAGGATAAGAAGAAGAAAGAAATTGTTCAATAAACAGAATCCTCCAGTGATTCTGAAGAGAGGTAGTCTTCAGTTTAGATGAAGACCAGCAACAAAAAGAAGCTCAAGATCAAGTAGAGAGCATTCAGCACCCAAAGCAACAGATAGCATCCACTCCAGGGGGAGAACACTCTGAACCAGCAGTACACAACACTGAACTATCTGAGCTGCCTGCCCAAGGGGGAGGCATTGCTGTAGCTACTCTGGAGAGTGAGTATGCTGCTGATATAGTGATGGACATTGTATCAGACATAAATAAAGAAGCACTGATCATTGAATAGAAGGAAGCACAAGATGTGCAGATGAAAGATACAGTTCAAGATGAGCAAATGCAGTAGGAGGTAACTATGGAAGAGTTGTTTCCTAATTTACCTGCAGCAAGGACTGAGGGGGAACAGCAAATCGATGAAAAGGAACTGCTAGGAACTGATGGGGAGGAGCTATTGAATGCCCCTTCTAATAAGGAAACAGTTGATATAGAAAGCTCATCACAATCTTCTGATGATGAGGAAGCCTCCATGGCTAAAAAGAGAAAACTGGTTTCTCTGAGGAAAAGAAGTACAGGCTATAAGAAAGCCTTACAAACAGTCACTCCACCACCTGCTCAAGGACATGGATTTCAGTTCACTACTGGTCCAACTGTAAGTCAAGTTGGATGAGCAAAGGCAGTCTTTGGAGAAATATGTGGATGAGTCAAATAAAGAACTGCAGTTTCAGCTGGCTCAAGACATTAAATCCATCATATTTGAAGTCAATCTGAATAAGAAAGAGATGACAGATTGCTTCCATAAGGGAGGTAATACTGTAGTATATTTGGCTGAGCAACAACAACTGATAATGACTTAAGTTGAGGGCATTGCAACCAAGCAAGGATATATTTTATAAAATAGATTCAGGTCAAATGAAAATCTAAAGGACTCACATGAAGAAATTCTCAAAAAACTGGAAAGTATTTCTATAGATTTGAAAACAGAAGTATCCAAGCAAATACAAGCAGATCTAGCTGCTGTCCATACAACCATTGAAGCTTCTCAAAAGACTATTTCTGATTACCTGACTAAATTCAAAGCCTACTACCAAGAAGGTACAGAATATCTAGCTGATCAAGTAAGGTTTCAAAAGAATGATCTGAGGGATCATATAGCTAGAGAAGTCATAAAAGGGGAGAGAGTATTAGTCAAAGCCAGCTCTGATCATGCAAAATGGGTATCTAATACCATCAGAGCTACACTTAGATTTCCACCCCTATGTGAGGATGATAATACTACTGAGTCTGGTGTTCAACCTGCCTACATTGAAGGGGATCAGCCAGAGATTGCACAGGTCATTTATCCTCCAGCTGATTTTGATATAGTCCAACAAGAAGGTCAGCAAATGTATAGCCCTCCACAGGAGGCACATAATATTATTATTGGAAAGGTAGAAATGTCAGAGGCTGCAAAGGAAGCTTAGAGGGAGGCACAGCTTTCCAAGAAAAGGTTTAGAGAACAGGCAGAACTGAAGCCTGATTTTGAGCAGTGGAGTCCTTCCTCCAGGAACATTATTTTAACTGCCTGGAAAGCTGTGAAGGACAAGACATATGATAGAGGCAAATGATACTCTGAGTAAGAGTGGAACAAGTATCAGGCAAGGCAAGAGTTTATACTTCAGTATAGGAGGAGTGCTAAAGCTGGGAAGTTACTTGCTGACTCTGTGGAGCCTAGCAAGTACTTCCCAAAGCCTTTTCACTATTTTGAAAAGCAAAGGATCAAGGCTGAAGAACTAAAGAAGAAATACCTGAAAGGAAAGAAACCAGCTGATGATACTGAACCTATTATGCAGGCTAAGATCAGATCTGGGAAAGGAATAGTAATCAAGGAGCCTAGTCAATCTTAGGATAGATATGTTAATATGTAGAACAATATAATCTTTTGATTTTTGTTCTTTAAAGAAACATATACACCTAAATAATTTTCTGATTAATGCATGACATCATTTTCAGTATTGAGTTTAGCTATTTTCTAAGTTACCCTGCAGTGAAATGTATGTACATCTATTTTTCTTTGATTTATTATGTGTTATGTATATCTTTGACTAAGGGTTATGACTTCTCCAAATAGGGGGAGATTGTTGGGTACAATGGAAAATATGTACAAGATTTGGAGAAGCCTTCCCTTACTCAATGATATACATCAGTTTGTATTTGATGGGATGTTTAAGTTTCAGTGTACAGGTTTAAGAACTGCAGGAAAAATTTCTAAGTACAAGTGTCGACACTTATAAGGAATTGTGTCGACACATAAAGCAGGAGCTGTGTCGACACTCAGGAATTGTGTCGACACCTGAAGCAGGAGCTGTGTTGACACCCAGGAGTTATGTCTGCACCAAAAGAAAGGCATGTGTCGACACCCAGGAATTGTGTCGACACCTGAAGAAGGCTTGTGTCGACACACAGGACTTGTGTCGACAAACACTCAATGCCATCTATCATCAATAGCTGTACTGAGTCTGAAAGGCTTGTATCGACACACAGGACTTGTGTCAACACACACTCAACGACGTCTAGACATACACTCAATGCCATCTGTCTGTATCAGCTATGTTGAGACCAGGAGCAGTTGTGTCGACACACAGGACTTGTGTTGACACACACTCAACGACGTCTGGACATACACTCAACACAATCTGTCTGCATCAGCTATGTCGAGACCAGGAGAAGTTTTGTCAACACACAAGACTTGTGTCGACACATAAAACAGAAACTGTGTCGAGAAGCAGAAGAATGACTGTGTCGACACATTGAGTGCTGTATCGACATCATCAAGACTTGTGTCGACACTGAGTCTATTTGTGTCGACACATGTGAAGTAGTTTGCTGAGTGTTTCCTGCTGAGATATAAAGTCATTGCAGAATCAACTGTCACGGCTGTAGACTTGACAGCTGTCATAAACAACAAGTATGACACCTTTGTCAGAACTGTCAGAAGGTTGTTACAAACCGGATCAGTCGGTAATCATGGAGAAACTCTATATAAAGGACTGATCCATGACAATGAAAAAAAAGCAATTTAAGAAATTATAGGGGAACAAACCAACACAGATCCAGAGAGAGAACTCAACAACAAGAATGGGGGGAACCCTTAAGAAGGCAGATCTTGAACAGTTTGCAAGAAAGATTCAGATCTAATTCTGAATCTAAGAAGGGAGCTGTCTGAAGATCAACTTCTACACCAAGTCAGGATCAACCTCATTTTGTTCAATCAAGAAGCTTTGAAAAAGCTAAGTCAGGTTGGATTTGAAGTATACAGTTTATTCAAGAACTGGTCAAGAAGCTCACACTAATTGAGAGTTATTTCTAGGTGAAATTTCTGTACAACTAAATCTTCTTTTTCCTTGTAAGATCTTTTATAGATCTGAGTTATAAGCCTGTGTTTATAAAGGCTGAGGTAGGGCTGAGAACCTGAGGTGTTGGACTTGTGAAAGTCTGAGTTGTAAGCCTGGTGATAAAGGCTGAGGTAGGGCTGTTGCATGAGGTAGGGTTCTTTGGAAGAATCTGAGGTAGGACTTGTATAAGTCTGAGCTGTAGGAACCTATCAGGTTCTGAGGTGTAAGATCTGTGGATCTGAGTTAGTGGAAGGAAGTTGGGTAAAATCCAGTTCTCTACTGGATAGGCGAAGGGGGAAGTGGATGTACCCATAACTTGGGGAACCACTATAAATTTGGTGTACTGTGTTGTGCTGTGATTATTGTGCTGTGAATTGTATTTTCTATGCTGAGTTAGAACAAGATAATTGCCTAACATTTATTAAAGAAAATTAGAACTTATTCACCCCCCCCTCTAGGTATCTAGGCTCTTGAAATCAAGTCTTTCAATAAGCTTACTATCCAAAAGATTTTACAAGATGGCCAGAAAAGATTTCAGAAGGAAGTCATCGAGACAAGATGACATACCAAGATATGACAAAACTCCTACCAAGGAAATTGTCTTCTTTGGTTGCAAAAAACCTCGACACATCCTTCCTGAGTGTCCAGAGAATCAGATCAAGGAGAAAAGAAGAGATAAGGACTCCAGAAAAAAATACAGCAAGCCCTCCTCAAGCAAGCATAAGAGGAAGGAGAAAGGTTTTGTTGTAGAAACCTGGAGTGAGACAGAAGAAGAATCTTCATCTTCCAGCTCCAGTGAAGATGAGAAAGAAGCTAAAGCAAAAGAAGTTTGCTTGATGGCTATCAATGCATCAGACAGCTTTTTAGAAGCTGAAAATTCAGAAAATGAAGACTCTAAATTTGAAGAGGATCAGGTAATATCCTCATTTGATTTTAATTATGATCATTTCAAAACTGAATTTAAATTATTATGTAATGATCTAATCAAATATGAGAAAGAAATCAAACTTCTCAGAGATAAGCTAACTGAACATGAGAATTTGTTATCTGAAAATATTGAATTAAATAATAAACTAGCTATAGCTTCTGAACAGATTAATTTTTTTAAAATTAGACTAAATGAGGCTAAGTAATTTGAAGAATCCCGTAATGGGAGAAGCATAAAATTGATGAACATCACAAGCACAGTAAATGCCAGGATCAATGGCAAGCTGGGCTTAGGTGTTTCATCAATCCAATCTCATTTAATTCAGAAAAACATTCTTTCTACACCCATAAAATTTATATCAGAAAAGGGTAAAGAAAAGATAGATGAAAATAATAAACTAACTGAATTAAAACAGAAACCTAAGAAAAAGAGAAGGAACAAGAAAATCTTAATCATAACAATGTTCAACAGATTTCGTCGAACTCAGGTCGACGAAATGTGTACAGTTCATCGAACTCAACTCGACGAACTCCGAACGCAGATTTCTATTATAATTATTCTTCGAACAGCAATCGACGAAACCAATATGGTTCTTCGAGCTGAGATCGATGATATTGGGGCATAGAGAATGAATATTCCCATTCTCTGAGCGGAGTTCGACAAACTCATCCTTATTCGTCGAACTCAATTCGACGAACTTATCAGAATTCGTCGATCCCAGTTCAGCTTAACAAAAACTCTAATTATTTCAGAACATTTAATTAATCAAAAGAGTTTGTTAACCAATTTATCCAATGGATAATTCCACCTAGGAAATTTCACCCTCTAGGATATAAGAACCAAACTGAATACTCTTACATTTTTAGTTTTAAATTTGAAAAGAATCAAGGACCCAAGGTTACCTGGGTCAAGAACACCTAATTTTTCATTTTGCAGGTGAAAGACTATCCTACCACAGAGGAACAGTGGTACCTGGATAGTGGATGTTCAAAGCACATGATAGGAAACAAGGATAACTTAACAAACTACAAGTTCAAGCTTGGTCTGAAGGTGATATTTGGTAACTCCAACTGTTGCCAAACTGAAGGCTATGGGAATGTTAAAGTTGGAGCTGTCACTTTCAGGAAGGTAGCATATGTAAATGGTCTCAAACATAACCTGATATCCATAAGCCAATTATGTGATGAAGGTTATCAGGTATCATTTAATCAAATTTCCTGCATTATTACTTATGTAGATAATAAAACTGTCTTAATTGGCCTTAGGCAAGGAAACATTTATGTAGTAAATTTCAAATCTACTAGGTCAGAAATTTGCCTATTTAATCAAATTAATAATAATAATGAATTATGGCATAAAAGATTAGGACATGTTAATCTCAAAAATATTGCTAAACTCTCTAGGGACAACCTTGTTAGAGGATTGCCTTCTTGCCCCTACAAGAAGGAAAGACTTTGCAGGGCTTGTCAATTAGGCATGCAAACCAAAAATAGTTTTAAATCTATTAATAAGAGTGATTCACCAAAGATTCTATATTTTCTACATATGGATCTATTTGGACCCATTGTTGTACAGAGCTTGGGAGGGAAATCTTATACCTTAGTTATTGTAGATGACTTCTCTAGGTTCACTTGGGTGTTCTTCTTGAGAAACAAGTCAGATAACTTTAAAGTTCTTACAGATTTTCTTAAGAGCATAAAGATTGAGTATTCTACTCCAGTTGCATTGAGCAGAAGTGATCATTGTACTGAGTTTGAATCTCTTCCTATGCAAGAATTCTGTGAGATGGAAGATATCAGGCATTGCTTCTCTGCTCCTAGAACTTCTCAACAAAATGGGGTAGCAGAAAGGAAAAACAGAACCCTGATTGAAGCTGCAGGAACATTTCTTGTAGATGCTCACATGCCCCTATCCTTTTGGGCAGAGGTTATAAGCACAACAAATTATGTCCTGAATAGAAGTTTGATACATAAACTTAAGGGCAAGACTCCCTATGAATTACTCAAAGGGAAGCAACAGAAAATAGACTATTTTAGAATCTTTGGTTGTGTATGTTACATTCATAATAATTACAAGAAACACCTTAGAAAATTTGAGACCAAAGCTGCAATGGGAATTTTTCTTGGATATTCCCAAGTCAGTAAGGCTTATAGGGTATTTAATAAATCTACTTTGAAAATAGAAGAATTTGTTCATATTTCTTTTGATGAAGCTAACATATTTTACAAGGAGAAAGGATTCTTCTACTAGTAACTTATTGCAGGTACCCCAATTATATGAGAAATTGGATGATCTGAACCTCACCAATGAGGCTGAAACACATCCTTCTCGACATATTGATGGAGATAGTGAAGAAGAGGTCAGTGATATAATTGATGAACCTTCAACAGCAAATTTAATTCCAAAAGAGGAATTAATTCCCAATGATATTGCTGAACCAACTCCTCCAACTGATCTTGTCACACTTAGAAATCACCATGTATCTCAAGTGATTGGAGACATATCAGTTGGTGTGAAAATAAGGCATCAACTCAACCAAGATTTGATGCATGCTTGCTTCATATCTCAACTTGAGCCCCAATCCATAAAAGATGCTGAGTATGATCCACACTGGATTATTGCAATGCAAGAGGAGCTCAATCAGTTTGAGAGATGCAGAGTTTGGGATTTAGTTCCTAGACCCAAAGACTTTCAAGTCATTGGAACTAAATGGGTATTCAGAAATAAATTGGATGCACAAGGATCTATCACAAGTAATAAAGCAAAGCTAGTAACACAAGGATACAGACAGAAGAAGGAATTGACTATGATCAAACCTTTGCACCTATTGCAAGGCTTGAGGATATCAGAATTTTTCTTGCTTATACAACATATAAAAAGTTCAAAGTCTACCAAATGGATGTCAAGAGTGCTTTCTTAAATGGTGAACTCAAAGAGGAAGTATATGTTAAACAACCACCAGGTTTTATTTCTCCAACTTATCCCTCCTTTGTTTTTAAATTACATAAAGCTCTCTATGGTTTAAAGCAAGATCCAAGAGCTAGGTATGAGAATCTAGCTAGCTTTCTTTTAGAGCATAAGTTCACTAGGGGCATTATAGATAGAACTTTGTTTACTAGGCATCATAATAATAACATATTGTTAGTACAAATATATGTAGATGACATCATTTTTGGCTCCACTGATTCCAAACTATGCAAAAGGTTTTTTGACCTGATGCATTCCAAGTGTGAAATGAGTAACATGGGTGAGCTTTCTTACTTTCTTGGTCTCCAAGTGAAGCAATCCCCTAATGACATTTTCATCTCCCAATCCAAATATGCTAAGGAATTAGTTAAAAGATTTGGGATGACTGATGGCTCAGCCAAGAAAACACCCATGACTTCCAATGCTGTGATTGATTCTGATGAACATGGCAAGCCAGTTGATCAAAAAACATATAGGGCTATTGTTGGGTCCTTGTTGTATCTCACAGCCAGTAGGCTAGACATAATATTTGATACATATCTTTGTGTGCTAGGTTCCAAGTGAACCCTAAAGAATCTCACTATATTTTACTTTAAAAAAAATTGAGATATATAAAGGGTTGCCCAAATCTAGGACTCTTTTATCCAACTGAGTCAGAATTTGAATTAACTGGATTCTCAGATGCTGACTTTGCTAGATGTAGAGTTGACAGGAAAAGCACATCGGGAACATGCCAGTTCCTTGGTGATAGGCTTGTGTCTTGGTTTTATAAGAAACAAATATCTGTGTCCACCTCATTGTAGAAGCTGAATACATTACAGCTGGCAGTTGTTGTTCACAAATACTGTGGATTCAAAACCAACTCCTGGATTATGGTTACAATCTAAATAATTCAACTATATTTTGTGATAGTACCAGTGAAATTTCCATTGCACAAAATCCAGTACATCATAGTAGGACATAGCATAAAGAAATTAGACATCATTTCATTAGAGATTATGTGGACAAAAAGAAAATTAATCTTGTCTTTGTCTCTACTGATTTACAAAGAGCAGACATCTTCACCAAACCTTTTGATGAGAAAAAACATCTGTTCTTTCTGAATCAGCTAGGTATAATCAATGGAGAAGCATTAATTTAATTTCTGTCTGAGGTCAAAGAATTGGTCACAGTTTGTCAAACGGAGATCGACGATCTGAGAACTGTTCTTTAGAAAATTCGTCGACCTGAGATCGACGAAATCTCTATGTGAAGTTATTTTCGTCGAGCGGAGAACAATGATCTTGCTTTAGAAAAGTTTCATCGACCTGAGAACGATGAAATGTTTTCCCCTCTTCAAACTGAGATCGACGATATCATTTCTTCATGAAATTTTTCGTCGACCTTAGAACGAAGATTTTTTTTCACAGGATGGAGTTTGACGCTTCATGTTCTGAAAACCTTTATAACTAGGTTTTTTCGAGCTCCATCCCATGCTTTCTATTTCTCTTACACATGATCTCTCTCTCTCGTATTGCAGGAAAACAATGGCGATTCCAGCGAATCCCCTCTCCAGCATGAATTATGACACTGGATTCGATATCGACTTCGATTCCTTCAGTCATTCCGATTAGATTTTCATGGACATTCTGCAGCTGTTTGAAGAACAGCAACTGAAGAAAATCATGACCACCAGGATCAAGTTGCCAACAACTGAAATAAGTAAATGGGTGTATACTTCAACTTCTCCAAACGCAGATACTATGACTGGTACCATCGCAGGCAATCAGGTTATCCTAACCCCTACTGTTTTATCTGAAATTTTTGGTTTGGTAAATGGAGAAGAAGACATAAAAATAGATAGTTCAGAGTATGAGTCTATACTGATTAAGATGGGTCATTCTGAGGGAAACCCTAATAAATTATTGAAAAAGAATTTTTTGTAGAGTATAAATTTCTTGCTGATATTGTTGGGAAGGTGTTGTTAGGCAAGAACACATCCCATGACTATATAACCAGGCACTAATTCTTGGTGATGTGTGCACTGGTTAATAAGAAAGCTGTAAATTGGGGTAAGTTATTGTTTGACTTGATTAAGAAGAAGAATTCCAAGAAAGAGGTTTGTTTTTGGAGGATCTTAGGAATTTTCCTCCAAACCATGGCACCTGAATTTTTGGTCTCCCAGACCATATTCATTAATGCCTCTAAGAGGGTAACTTTTGCCTTGTTTGGGAGATAGCAGAGGACCATCCCAAAGCCATCCAGGGCTTCCTCCTCTTCTAGGACTTCTGAGGACACCAGGGCAGTTATAGCCACTCCCCCACCACCAGAAGATATTATCCCTTCCATCAGAATTCCTTCACCTCCTCAACAACCACAACCATCATTCATTATCCCTTCTACTTCACCTCTTCCACCACCATCACCTCCATAATCACCAATCATCATCCATGAGTATATTCCATCACCACCTCAATCTCCACTTCTAACTCATCTACATGATATTCCATCTACTTCCTCTCAGCTCAACTTTAATCTGCTGTCTACACCTCCACCATCTCCACATCAATCCCCAGTTCAATCACCAATTCAGGAAACCACCACAATAATTCCTACTACCACAATTCCAACCACCTCTACTACCATTCCTTCTAACCCTACTTCCACATTCCCTGAATATTCTCATACAGACTTCCCCCATGCTTTCTCTGTATGTTCCAATTGTGACCATCACACCTCTTACACTCCCTCTGCTCATGAACCTTTATATCTAAATTTCTCTGATATTACAAAAGATCTTCTTACATTCATTACTCCATCTCTTAAGCAGCTAATAGCTGAAGCTATTTCTCCTCTTGTTGTTTCCATCTCATCCCTTGCTGCCAATCTTGATGCCTCATATGTCCCTTCTTATTCTAGGGGCTTGGTTTCAGTACCCTCTTAATCCAGGCATGGGGAGATGTTCAGTGAAGAAGTTCCAGTTCATCCTCCTCCAGCAGCAGCAGCAGTAGTAGCAGTAGCATCCCCATAGGCAGACATTCCAACTGAAATAACATATATTATTGAAGATTCAGATACTGAAATGACTTATTATGTAGATGAAGAAATAAGCACTGCTGGTGATCTCATTATAAATCCCTCAGTTGACTTGGACTCTTTACTTGATTCTCTTAATTCAGTTTACAGAAATGCTTTATAGAGTTTTGATGTTCAGTACTCTAAGGCTATTATATGTTATACTACTCCCATAAGTCCTGAAGTTGTGAAGCAACTGAAGGAAAGTTTTGTAGTTCCCATGTCTATAGAGCCCTCAGTTGTTACAGAATCTGTAGAGCCAGCTTCTGCTCTTGAATCCATTGAGCCTACAGCTGACTCCCCTGTTGTGGCTATTTGGGATGAAAGTCCTATGCCAGACATGGATGACATTATGTTTGCAGACATGGAAGATTCTCCAAAAAAGCCAGCAGATTTAGTTCCAACAAATGCCATTCCAATTCCAAATATATCTTCCGAGCCTCAAGCCAAGAAGCTCATTTCTAAAGAAGCTCTAAAAGAAATTGATGATTTATATGATAATCCTCCTGAATCATCTGATGATGATGAGGATTCTGATGATTCTGATGATTCAAGTTCCAAGAAGAGAAAGCTCAAGAAGAGAAAGACTCCTCGTAAGGCTGTTCCCAATCCAAACCCATCTACAGATACTCCCTATTATATTTTGAATAATATTACTCTGCATCCAGGAATGCCTTAATGGATGTGGTATTCTAAGAATGAGCTCAAAGAAATAAAGTAGAGGAAAAGGTACAGCTCCCCACCAAGGCAGTCCAGGAGAGGACCTCCTCCTCCTCCTCCTGCAGGTGCATCAGGAAGTGTTGCTAAGACTCAGAAGCCAACCTCTAGCAGCTCTCAGACTCCAATGTCAGCCTCCCATCAATCTTCTAGACCTGCTGGGAAGTACAGTCAATACAGACCTCCAAGGTCCTATTACTCAGGCAAATCTAAGCAGTCTCTTCCTCCAACAAATTTTCTACAACAATCTATTTTATTCAGAAATCATCAAAAGTCTTCTCAGGATGCTCAAAAAAATGATCTACAGAGACCTCTCTCTTTAACTTAAGAACCCGAGTTAGATCCAAATTTCAAAATGGCAAAATTTCAAGAGCTGATTGGTTTATCTCAGATGAACAAAGCCAGAGCAGAAGGATCAGATCCATCAAAATTCTCTATAATGTCTACCTATAGACAGAAAGAATTTGATCAATTCCAGGTAGACAGAAATTTATTTGATCCCAATGAATATATGCAGATACATCCAGAAGCTGTAGTTCTAGAGCTTCATCTGTTACACTTCTTGGAGTTCAAGACATGAAAATGTCTCAAAAGGAAGCAGAGAATCCTCACAGGACAATTGTGTTTGCTAAATCATCATCTGATCCTCCCTCTGACAAATCTTAAATATTTATTTCTCTATGATTCATTTGTGTATTGAACTTAGTTATATTATATCTACTGAATAGTTTAAATTCTGTCAGATATTTATATTGTTTTGTGTTTTTATGCTTTTCTTTTTTGATTGGTTAGTGACCTCACCCAAATAGGGGAAGAATTTAGGAACCCCGGTTTGGATTTGGGCTAGGTGAACTAATTAGGATTGTTGGCCCATTATGTATAGTTTAGGGTCAATTTGTTGGTTCTAAGGATAGGTCAGTTTGAATAGGTTAGACTCTTATGTTCCATCCTTCAGAAGACTCCAGAGAATCAGATTTAGAAGAAATGATGTTGTTAAAGAGTTCAGAGAATTAGTTTGAAGTTCTTCGAACTCAGCTCGACGATTGTCAATCGCAGATCGACAAACTCAGAGTTTCAACTCTGAGCTTAGCTCGACGATATTCGAGCTCAGGTTGACGAAATCCCTCCTCTACTCAGTTTCTCTGGTCGACGAAATTCTACCTCCGGACGACGAACTTGGAGCTAATCATTGTCAGATTCTTTCCAGATTAATTTTCTCTTAGCTCAGCTCGACGAAGATGATTTCTCAGCTCGACGAACTTTGAGTTCAGGTCGACGAAATCTGTTCTGAGTTCGACTAATTCTGTCAGTATCAGTTTGACGTATTCTCTCTCATTTTGACTTCAATTCTTTTATTCTAAGGCAGTAATTCTCTGAATAATTAATGCTTATATTCTTAAGAATATAGCCCTTCCAAGGCAGCATTAATTATGGATTTCACAGAGTTTATTACTTGACTTATTTATTGGGACAGTTGAGGAAACTCATTAAAGACAAATTCCAGCCGTTTCAACTCCCAGAATCTCAGCAGTAAATCAAGGATATTATTCAAATTCAAAGGCTGAAAATTTTCTCAGAATATAAAAGATCTTTTCAAAAGAAGCTCCACAAGAGATCTTTTCACAACAACTGATAAAAAGTATTATAGGGAGAAGCATTGCAATCATTCTTACAGGAAATTGAAGAAGAACATCACACATAGATCATTAGTCTTCTTCAGTTTTCTGCTTCAGGATTTTTCTAGAGACAACAATCAACATCTCTCTGGAAGCTCCTGAAGATCAGTAAGCCAACTTCAAGGCCTACACCCAGAGCAAAGCTCTCATCTTATTGAACCATTCAGCATCTCAGGGGGAGCTTTGACAACAACAATCCACTTGTCTTCTCAAGTTGTTTGAGAAAGATAAGACACCATCACTTTCTTTACCTCACTGTAAAAAGGGTTTTTAACTCCCTTCAAAAGTTATCACCTGATTGTCAAGTCTCCTTATCAAAAGACTTGTGTTGGTTTTTGGGCACCTGATCAAAAGCCTAAAGGGTTATGAGATCTCCCTTGAAATAGATCTTGTGGTGACAGGGCACCTGAGCAAAAACCTATGGTGGCAGGGCACCTGATCAAAAACCTATTAGTGAATTCCTACCCGGGTGGTAGAAGAGTAGATGTACCCAGTTTTGGGGAACCACTATAATTTCCTTGTGTCGTCTGGTTGTTCCATTTCTTGTTTTGTTGTGCTGTGATATTTTTGTTTTTACTTCTCTTTATATACTTTATTATCACTTATTTTAATTCCGCTATAAAAACTAATCAAGTTTTTAAAACTCTCTATTCACCCCCCCCCCCTCTAGAGTTAGTTAGATCTATCCCCTCACTTTCATTATGCTTATGAGATTATGTTGTAATCCTTTAACATAAGCCATGTATGTGAAAGAGACTATACCATTGGTAATCATACTGTAGCCTTTTTTGATTCCCATATCAGATCTGCAAAAATAACTTTTGGACCGTCCTTGACTGGGGTATAATGTTGTAGTAGGCTTCATGTTCCAGTCATGTGCCTGGAACATCCACTGTCCAAATACTAGATAGGAGTTTAGTTGGCCTTTGGATTTACCTGCATTTATAAACTAAACACCCTTAGGAACCCAAACAGATTTGGGTCCTCAGTTCCTTGTTAGTCGAACACCACTAGAAATATTTATATTGATAGGGGTCATTCTAGCATTGTGAACTCGTGGAGTCTTATAATTCATAGATTTGAACCAACAATCTTTGGCAAAATGATCAACTTTGCCACACCACCAATAGTCAAATCTATTGTACCTACTCTTATTCTTCTGCTTCACATTTTGAACGGGAGGTCTAGCAGGAGCTACTAACTTCGAAGTAGAAACCTCATGAGAGCAGCAAACACATGGCTTCTTCTTCTCAAATGGCTTTACAACAACGGGTTTACCTTTGGTGCTTTCTTAGCATTCGATCCATGACCGAATGGACCATGATCCTTAAGGATGATCTCTTCATGAGATGCCTTTAGAGCACCTATGTAACAAACCAAAAAGGAGCAGGAAGGCGAAAACGTCGAACTGATTTGGACGAACGTCAAACCGGAGTTCAACAAATGTCGAACCGGAGTTCGACGAATGTATTGTTGTTATACTGATTGTCTTCTTTCGACGAATGTCGAACGGGCGTTCGAGAAATGTCGAACTGGCGTTCGACAAATGTCACCAGCATTCGACGAATGTCGAACAACATTCAACGAATGTGGTTTCGATGAACATAGTGTTGTCTGGTGTCCTTTCAACAAATTCATTTCGAAAGTACTAGCGGCGTCGGCTACTTGGTCAAAGCGGTGGGTTGCTTTTTCAACGCAAATCGTGGTTGTTACTTTACAATGAGATGAGATCGTGTGGTTGGGGTTCAACCCGAGGCTGCTTATACAGAGGGTTATGGATTGAGGAATTTAGTATTTCCTTCTCCACTCTCTCTCTTCCTTTTGTCTCCTTTGCGTGTTCTTGGAAAAAGGAACTAAGGAGTGCTGGACTGGTCCTTGTGAAGTTGTTGGAGAAGATGTTGTGGCTAGAATCAAGATCTAAGCCTAGATCCGCAAAGAGGAGAGTCGTGTGCTACTTTCCATTTGCGTAGAAAAGCTTTGCCATGGCTCTAAAGAGAACGACAAGGGTAACGATTTTCCTTCTTGGACAAGTGAAGTCCTTATCTTGGCATACACATGGAATCCCCCACCAAAAGGTGGAGAGTCGAGGGAGTTCCTTTGGGTTGATTCCTGTAATCCCCATAAGTTTTGCATATAGATCTAGAAATGTGTAGTACAAAATAGGCATGTTGTGTGAAGCTCATCCGGACAGATTGGTCTTGATTAGTGATGCTTTATTTTTTGAACCGGAGAAGACTCCGTATATAAACGGGTATTTTACGGAGTCTATGGGTTCTACATGTGAAGTGGAGTAACAAGAAGTACTGGAGTGGAGTTTCGGGAAAACACCCTAGAAATTCATTTGTTGTATTCCATGGAAAGACCCGTGTTTCTGGCACTACAGGATGTTGTGGGGTTTGGGTTGAGTTTGGGCGCAGAAAGAGAGCTTCTATTGGCCCCGCCAAGCGATCGTGACGAATGCTGGAACTAATTCCCTTTTTGATTGTGAAGCCAGTCCTTGGAGGACAGTGCGGTTTTGTTGAGCTGCGAGCTCTTAAACGCCATCGAGCCGAACAGACAAGGGGAAGCCGAACCGCGTCAGTCTAGACATTGAACTGGAGATTTGAGCAATGGGCAAGCGCTGAACTGTATCCGCATTATGGTTGTCTAACTTGAGTGCCTAGGGTATTGGCGTTCGTTAGGATCACATAATGAGAGTCTTGGGATGTTCTCAATCAAGACTAATGTCTCCGGCCGTAGGCCGTGGAGGATGAATGCTCAATGGTTATCATTGGGTCTGGGACCATTGAACGGTGGTGGGACCCTGGCTTTTTCGGTACACCGATAATGTGCCCTGAGTACACAGAGCGTCGGGTCGTGCGGCCGACATTTGTGATATATTGAACTATGCGTGAGTGCACGTTTTGTGATATATCTACTTGTGAAAATGTTATGCCTGCAGGGAAGGAATACCACTACCCCAGGAAAGGGGTAGGGTCATTATAAATTGGTAAGCTAAATGCTGACCGTTGCCTTGTTTTCCACCGTTGTGGTGGACTGTCCTAATGCAGGTACTGGAGAGCTGAGCGGAAGCGGGAAATAGCGGGCTAAAGCCCATGCTGCTACTATGCTGGCCCTTGAAGGCCAAATGAAGAATTTTACTATTTTCATGTGTGGCCGGCCTGCGTGCCGATGATTGTAATCCACACTGGTATGATGTAACTGTAAGGCCTTAAGGCCATAACCTTTGTGAGTGACATTCCTATGCTTTATATATATAAATGGTAGTTTATTTATTGTTGACATTCAAATGAGTTTGAGTTCAAGTAACCTTAAAGCTTCGGTTAGCATGCTTTGAGTTAGGATGCGAGTAGTTTGTGATATTAACCTTTAACCACGCCGCCTGTTTGTTGAATATGGTGTGGGGCACTAGCTGGACCCTTATTATATTTCGTGTAATGGATGGAGATGTTATAATTTGGTATCAGCTTGTCTTGGTCTTCCTCCTGCAAATTCGTGGTCGAATTCTTTTATGGGGGTGGCAAGCACATGTAAGTGCGATCCGTTATAACATAAATGAACTCAAAAATGTCCACTAAGGAATGCAAATACACCTGTTTGAGGAAACAGCGAGTTCCTACAATGTTGTTGTTGCTTTTTTAAAGTCGCTAAAGTGTGTCTTTTACACGTATAGGTGACTCGAAGTGGTGCGGGCAATCTGAGCCCCAACGTTCTGATGAGAGTACGACACCAGCTGAGGTGCCTACACCTCCTCCATCTGATGAGATAGTACGCTTAGTTGTTGAGGCATTATTTGCAATGATTCAGGCATAGCCTACTGGGCAGGCACTGTCTGCGGTGGTGCCAGGACAGGTTGGTGTAAGGCACGTACCTGTTGAGGCTGTTGTAGATCTACAAACAGCGAAACAACAACTGAAGCAGTTTATGAGCTTCAATCCTCCTACGTTCGCAAGGGCAAGATTCCCGACACAGGCAGAGGATTAGCTTGCGCGAGTCAAGAGGATTTTGACGGCAATAAGAACTGAGGAGGAACAAAAAGTCACCTTGGCCACTTTCCTATTGGAAGGAGAGGCTCGACTTTGGTGGGATGATATGGAGCCACACCACTTAGCGGGCAGACAACTAGAAGAAGTCTCGATAGATGAGTTTCAATGACTATTCTTTGCAAAACATTTACCATCGGCTCAACGCATAGTCAAGTAAAATGAGTTCCAACGTCTAACTAAGGGAGAAAGTAGTGTTGATACCTACTTACATGAGTTTACAAGGTTGGGATGTTATACGGGATCTATCTTTGCTGACAATGAGCGTAAAACCAATAGGTTCTACGAAGGGTTGTGGGATGAGCTGAGTTTCCTGCTCTCGAGTTCGGTAAACCAAGGGTTTCAAGCATTGGTGGATACGGCTCGTGCGTTGGAGAAAGATATGAAGAGGGTACAAGGCAAATAGGACTTGGCTGTGACAAAGCCTGAGTTCAAAGCGCCGCACTCGGGAAAATTGAACTACCGAAGGAAATGGGGTAAGAGATCCAAGTCTTCTGGGCAGGATCCCTCTACTATTGTTTCTGGAGCAACTTCTGGGAAAGGCCCGCGTACATGTTATACTTGCAGTAAACTAGGACACTTGCCCGTGATTGTCAGAGAGGTCCTCCAAAGGGTGAGAAGAAGACAAGAGATTCATATTCTGAAAAGGGAAAGGCAATGGTGGAGTCCTCTGTCCAGGCGCAGCCCCGAGTGTATAATCTTGGCCAACAGGAGGCCATAAAAGCAAAGTGAAGTCGTCACAGGTATGAGTTAAGATATTATTTTACTGCTTTTTATACTTCCTACCTTGTGCATGATGTGTTTGTATTAGGCTTTGTCCTTATTCAGGACTGTCCGGCGAGAGCACTATTTAATATAGGTGTTTAACATTCATTTCTATCTTAGGACTTCGTGTCCCGGATCGACGTGCCTACTCGCATGACGACATATATTGTGAAGGTGTTATTGCCTAACGTATGCGTGATGCATGTAAATAAGTCTTATTGTATTGAAGTGCGGATAGGAAGTCGAGATTTTGGATTGGAAGCATCGGTGTTACCGATATCGGAATTTGATGTGATCTTTGGTATGGATTGGCTTTCGATGCAGCGTGCCTGTATTGATTGCAACTCAAAGGAAGTCATACTGGGTCAGAATACTGAGCTAGAGACTATATTAGCTGGTATGCGAGGATCGAGCAAGATATTGATGTCTGCTCTCCAAGTAGTCAAGGTTATTCGGAAGGGCGCGGAGTTGTTCTTCACGCTTGTTGAGGCTGTTGAGTTATAGGCCAGTGTGAATGATGTTCTAATTGTGTCAGAGTTTGCAGATGTGTTTCCAAAGGATCTTCCTGGGTTACCTCCCCAGCGGGAGATTGACTTCGCTATCGAGTTGGTGCCAGGTGCGAAACCTGTGGCCCGCTCTTCATACCGAGTAGCACCAAAGGAAATGGCGGAACTTAAGGTTCAATTACAAGAGCTGCTAGAGCAAGGATATATACGCCCAAGTATGTCACCTTGGAGCGCACTTGTTCTTTTTGTGAAAAAGAAGGACGGAAGCTTGCGGCTGTGAATCGACTATCGAGAATTGAACAAGTTAACAGAAAAGAATAAGTATAAGATTCAATGGATAGATGACTTGTTCGACCAACTGGTGGGATCAACGGTGTACTTAAAGTTGGACTTGAAGTCTGGATACTACCAGTTGAGGATTCAAGAATGTGAAATTCGCAAGACAGCGTTTGGAATACGCTATAGACATTACGAGTTCACAGTAATGCCATTTGGGCTAACAAATGCGCCATCGGTGTTCATGGACCTAATGCACCGAACATTTCAAGAGTACTTGGACTTGTTTGTAATCATTTTTATTGACGACATTCTCGTGTAATCTCAATCTGAAGAAGACCATGCAAACCATTTACGGATGGTGTTGCACACCCTTAGAAGGAACAAGCTCTACGACAAGTTCTCAAAGTGTGAGTTATGGCTGTCGTCAGTGGCTTTTCTTGACCATGTGGTGAGTGGAGATGGCATTGTAGTGGATCTGTCAAAGATAGTAGCCATATGGGAGTGGTCGGTGTTGTCTTCTGTAGCTGAAGTCAGGAGTTTCCATGGACTTGCGGGCTACTACAGACGTTTCGTAGAAAACTTCTCACGAATCACCTTGCCTCTTATCACACTAAAGAGGAAGGATCAGAAGTTCGTCTGGACGCCAGAGTACGCGCGAGCTTTTGATGAGCTGAAGAGTTGCTTGACCACAGCGTCAATCTTGACATCGTCATGTGGTTCGGACAGCTTTGAAATCTACAGTGATGCATCAGGGAGAGACTTGGGTTGCGTTCTTCTTCAATTTTGAAAGGTGATCGCTTATGGCTCACGCCAGTTGAAATTGCATGAGCGGAACTATCCCGTCCATGACTTGTAGTTGGCAGGGGTGATTTTTGCACTTAAACTGTGTCGTCATTATTTATATGGCGTGAAAGTTGATATATTCACGGACCATAAGAGCCTATTGGATCAGAAAGATTTCAATATGTGACAACGGAGATGGATGGAATTCCTCGAGGAATACACCTTCCAAATTCATTACACTCCCGGGAAGGGAAACATCGTCGCAGATTCCTTGAGTCGTGGGACTCCGGCAATGGCAAATTTGTTGCAGTTGCATGATGAGAGTCTGATCCAAGAGTTGGAAGCTTTAGAGATTTCTTGGGCTGATAAAAATTCCACTGCAAATGTATGTCTGAACTGGACGGAGGTACAGTATGACCTTGCGAACAGGGTTTGGCGAGCAACGGAACTTGATGAAAGTCTACAATGCTATGAAATGGATGGGTCAAATGCAAAATTCTCCTGGGATGATGGCCTTTTGCGAAAAGACGGTCGTGTGTGCGTACCAATTATGGGTAAGCTAAGAGAAGAAATGATGTATGAGGCTCACTTCATGAAGTATTCAATTCACCTAAGGAGCACACAGATTTAAAAGGACATGAAAAAGCTGTTATGGTGGTCGGGCATGAAGAAAGACATAACACAAGTATTCAGACCATGCCTTATTGAAAGCAGAATGCCAGAAGCTAAGTTTCCTGAGCACATTCTGGAAGATTGATAATTTCAAGGATTTCGTGCACGGTTTGCTGTGATCTCAACGCGGTAACGATTCTATTTGGGTAATCGTGGACCGGTTGACTAAAGTTGCTCACTTCAAATGATTGGCGGCTAATCCATCAGTTATTGGGGACTAAGTTAAAGTTCAGTACGACCTTTATGGTGGTCGGGCATGAAGAATACGCCGTAGATCGTGATATGGGCGCTTCACTTCAAATGATTGGCATCTAATCCACAGTTATTGGGGACTAAGTTAAAGCTAATCCGCAAATGGATGTCAGACTATATAGAATATGCTATGCCTTGGATTTGAAAAGAGGTGGGAAGACCATCTCTATATGGTAGAGTTCGCCTACAATAATAATTATTAAGCCATAAATATGGCGCCTTTTGAAGCTTTGTATTGTAGGAAGTGTCGTACACCGTTAGCTTGGGCGGAAATAGGCGAGTCTAAGTTGTATAAGTGTAAGGAAGACGAAGAGGCTAATTCAATGATACGCTCTCCGGGAGAGGCTATTAGCCCAAGATGCAATGTACTACAATGCCAAGGAAACAAAGTTTGCGGTTGGCGAGTGGGTATACTTGAAAATTAAACATTCAAAGACATGCCCAATTCGGCGCTTGAAAAAGTTAATCCGAGGTATCTTGGTGCGAAGTAGTGGAATGAGTTGGAGAACTATTGGCTAGCTCTTTCGGCAGAACTGAGTGCTGCATGATGTGTTCTACATATCAGTTCTTCGAAAAACCGTGAAAGAGCCAGCTCAAGTGATTGTGGATGATCGAGTACCGGTCGAATTTTGGCTAACGATGAAGGTTAGGCCCATAATCGAATACGGCGGACCGGAAACAAAACAATCGAGATGTTCAAGGTCCTGGGAAACTGTGGTCGTGAGGAGCATGGGAGCGGGAGCACTGCGTCTAAATTTCACGAGTTGTTTGATAAAATGTTATAACATTTTTTGTAAATAAACGATATGTTGTAATATATTTGTTACTGCTAATCCATCAGTCGGCGAACGTCGAACCGGATCGGCGAACGTCGAACCGGAGTTCGGCGAACTCGAACCGGAGTTCGGCGAAAGTTCGACAGTCAAACGACCGAATGTCGACCAGCATTCGATGAATCGAACAGCGTCGACGAATGTGGTTTCGATGAACATAGTATTGTTTGGTGTCATTTTGACAAATTCATTTCAAAAGTACTAGCGGCGCTGGCTGCTTGGTCAAAGCGTTGGGTTGCTTTTTCAACGCAAATCGTGGTTGTTACTTTAGGATGAGATGAGATCGTGTGGTTGGGGATCAACCTGAGGCTGCTTATGCAAAGGGTTATGGATTGAGGAACTTGGTATTTCCTTCTCCACTCTCTCTCTTCCTTTCATCTCCTTCGCGTGTTCTTGGAAGAAGGAATTAAGGAGTGCTGGAACTGACCCTTGTGAAGTTGCTGGAGAAGATCTTGTGGCTAGAATCAAGATCTGAGCCTAGATCCACAAAGAGGAGAGTCGTGGTCTACTTTCCATCCACGTAGAAAAGATTTGTCATGGCTCCGAAGAGAACGACAAGGGTAACGATCTTCCTTCTTAGATAAGTTAAGTCCTTATTTTGGCATACACATGGAATCCTCCACCAAAAGGTGGAGATTCGAGGGAGTTCCTTTGGGTTGATTTTTGTAATCTCCATCAGTTTTGCATATAGATCCGAAAATGTGTAGTACGGAATAGGCATGTTGTGTGAAGCCCATCCGAACAGGTTGGTCTTGATTGGTGATGCTTTATTTTGCGAACTGGAGAAGACTCCACATATAAACGGGTATTTTACGGAGTCTGTGGGTTGTTCCTATGAAGTGGAGTAACAGTAAGTACTGGAGTGGAGTTTTAGGAAAACACCATTGGAATTCATGTGTTGTATTCCATAGAAAGACAAGTATTTCGGACACTGTAGGATGCTGCAGGGTTTGGGTTGAGTTTGGGCACAGAAAGAGAGCTTCTGTTGTCCCCGCCAAGAAATCGTGACGAACGCTATCACTAACTCTCTTTTTGATTGTGAAGCCAGTACTTGGAGGATAGTGTGGCTATAGTGAGTTATGACCTCTTGAAGGACATCGAGCTGAACGGATAAGGGGAAGCTGACCCGCATCTATCTAGACATTGAACTGGCGATTTAAGCAACGGGCGAGGGATGAACTATATCTGCGTTATGGTTGTATAACTTGAGTGCCTAAGGTATTGGCGTTCGTTTGGATCGCATAATGAGAGTCTTGGGCTATTCGCCATCAAGACTAAAGTCTCCGGTCGTAGGCCGTGGAGCATGAATGCTCAATGGTTACCATTGGGTCTGGGACCTTTGAACGGTGGTGGGACCCTGACTTTTCCTGTACACCGATAATATGCCCTGAGTGCACGGAGCATCGGGCCGTGCGGCCGACGTTTTTGATATATTGAACTGTGTGTGAGTGCACATTTTGTGATATATCTGCTTGTGAAAATGTTATGCCTGCAGGGAAGGAATACAACTACCCTGGGAAAGGGGTAGGGTTGTTATTAATTGGTCAGCTGAATGATGACTGTTGCCTTGTTTGCCACTATTACGGTAGACTGTCCTAGTGAAGGTACTGGAGAGTCGAGCGGGAGTGGGAAATAGCGGGCTAAAGCCCATACTACTGCTATGCTAGCCCTTGAAGGCCAAATAAAGAATTTTACTATTTTTATGTGTGGCCGGCCTGCGTGCCAATGTTTGTAATCCACACTGGTCAAATGTAACTGTAAGGCCTTAAGGTCATAAAATTTGTGTATTTGTAAGTGACATTCCTATGCTTTATATATATATATGGTAGTTTATCTATTGTGTGGCTGATCCCTAGTTTAGATTTGGGCTAAGGTTCACTATTAGGTCTTGACCCATCATGTATAGCCTAGGGTCAATTTGTTAGTTCTAAGGTTAGGACAGTCTGACTAGGTTAGACATCTTATGATCCAACCTTGAGAAGACTTCAGAGATCCAGACTTAGAATAATTGCAGTTCTAGAGAGTTCAGAAATCAGTTCGAAGTTCTTTGAACTCATCTCGACGATCGTCGATCGCAGATCGACGAACTCAGAGTTCCTTCTCTGAGTTGAGCTCGATGATATTCGAGCTTAGGTCGACGAACTCCCTTCTCTCTCAGTTTCTCTGGTCGACGATATTCTATCTCAGCTCAACGATCTTGGAGCTCATCTTTGACAGTATCCTTCCAAATTATTTTTCTCTGAGCTCAGGATGACGAATACGATTTCTCAGCTCGACGAACTTTGAGTTCAGGTCGACAAAATCTGTTCTGAGGTCGACGAAATTTGTCAGTTCATTTTCTCTATTCTCTGCAGTTAATCTCTAGATTTACCAAGGCTTATATTATATATTATTGACTATATTTCTTTGAGTAATTAAATGTATATATTCTTATGAATATAGTCGTTCATTGGCAGCATTAATTACTCGATTTCACAGAGTCAATATTCGGCTTAATAACTGGGACAGTTAAGGAATCAATTTATTTCCCACCTAGCCATTTTCCAAGTTCCAAGATTTCAGCAATTAATCAAGGAATAAAATTCAAATTCAGAGACAGAATTTTGCAAGAAAATATAAAAGAGTTTTTCAAGAAGATTGAAGACAAGAAGTTGTAGAATTGTAAAAAGGTTACAGGTAGACAGAAAAAAAAAACATATTCAGTCTGCATACTCATTCAGTCTTCATCATCTATAAATCATCTCCAAGCTTTCAAGAGACATCAAAACTCAATCATTCTAAAAGCTTCTGGAGATCATCAAGAAGACCTACACCCTGCAAAGCTTCCAGCAATTTCCTGAACTATAATCATCTCAGGGGGAGCTTTGACAACATCAAGAAATCCACAAATGTCTTCTCAGCTATTTGAGAAAGAGAAGACAATATCACATCTTTCACCCCACTGTACACAAGGTGTTAACTCCCTTCAAAAGTTAACCACTTGGTTCTTAAGTCTCCTTATCAAAAGACTTAGCTTGGTTTTTGGGCACCTGATCAAAAGCCTAAAGGGATGTGAGATCTCCCTTCAAATAGATCTTGTGGTGACAGGGCACCTGAGCAAAAACCTGTTGGTGATAGGGCACCTGATCAAAAACCTGTAGTAGATTCCTACCAGGGTGGTAGAAGAGTGGATGTACCCAAGTTTAGGGGAACCACTATAAATTTCTTGTGTTGTCTAGTTGTTTGTTGTTTTCTTATTGTTGTGTGATGTGTGATGTGTTAGTTAGATTTTTCATTCCTGCACTTTCTTAAGTTATATATATCACTATTTTAATTCCGCTATAAAAACCAATTAAGTTTTTAAGATACTCTATTCCCCCCCTCTAGAGTTAAATAGATTTATCCCCTCAGGTGGTAAAGCTTTTACCATCCATCATTGTGGACATTCAAATTAGTTTGAGTTCTAGTAACCTTAAAGCTTCTATTAGCATGTTCTGAGTTAGGATGCAAGTAGTCTGTGATATTAACCTGTAACCTCGCCGCCTATTTTTGGAATATGGTGTGGGCCCTGGCTGGACCCTCTATTATATTTCGTGTAACGTATGGAGGTGTTACAACTTGTTCCAAAATATCTGGGATCGACGAACTCAGAGTTCCTTCTCTGAGTTGAGCTCGATGATATTCGAGTTCAGGTCGACGAACTCCCTTCTCTCTTAGTTTCTCTGGTCGACGATATTTTATCTCAGCTCGACGATCTTGGAGCTCAGCTTTGACAAATTCCTTCTAGATTATTTTTCTCTGAGCTCAGGTCGATGAAGACGATTTCTCAACTCGACGAACTTTGATTTCAGGTCGACGAAATCTGTTCTTAGGTCGACAAAATCTGTCAGTTCATTTTATCTATTCTCTACAGTTAATCTCTGGATTTACCAAGGCTTATATTACATATTATTGCCTATATTGCTCTGAGTAATTAAATGCATATATTCTTATGAATATAGCCGTTCATTGGCAGCATTAATTACTGGATTTCATAGAGTTATATTCGACTTAATAACTGGGATAGTTAAGGAATTAATTTATTGCCCTCCTAGCCGTTTGTCCAAGTTCCAAGATTTCAGCAATTAATCAAGGAATAGAATTCAAATTCAGAGACAGAATTTCTGCAAGGAAATATAAAAGAGTTTTTCAAGAAGATTGAAGACAAGAAGTTGTAGAATTGTAAAAGAGTTACAGGCAGATAGGAAAAATCATATTCAGTCTGCATACTCATTCAGTCTTCATCATCTGTAAATCTTCTCAAAGCTTTCAAGAGACATCAAAACTCAATCAGTCTAAATGCTTGTGGAGATCATCAAGAAGACCTACACCCTACAAAGCTTCCAGCAATTTCCTAAACTATAATCATCTCAGGGGGAGCTTTGACAACATCAAGCAATCCACAAAAGTCTTCTCAGCTGTTTGAGAAAGAGAAGACAATATCACATCTTTCACCCCACTATACATAGGGTTTTAACTCCCTTCAAAATTTAACCACTTGGTTATTAAGTCTCCTTATCAAAAGACTTAGCTTGGTTTTTGGGCACCTGATCAAAAGCCTAAAAGGTTGTAAGATCTCCCTTCAAATTGATCTTATTGTGACAGGGCACCTGAACAAAAACCTATTGGTGACAGGGCACCTGATCAAAAACCTGTAGTGGATTCCTACCAGAATGGTAGAAGAGTGGATGTACCCAAGTTTAGGGGAACCACTATAAATTTCTTGTGTCGTCTGGTTGTTTGCTGTTTTCTTATTGTTGTGTGTTGTGTGCTGTGTTAGTTAGATTTTTCATTCCTGTACTTTCTTAAGTTATATATATCACTATTGTAATTCCGCTATAAAAACCAATTAAGTTTTTAAAATACTCTATTCACCCCCCTCCCCTAGAGTTAAATTGATCTATCCCCTCAGGTGGTAAAGCTTTTACCATCCATCAATTGGTATCATAGGGTTGTTTCTTTGGTTTCACAAACTTACATCTGAAATAAGATCCTTTGATAGATCTTTTTCTCTCTAGCCTCTTGTTTATAGCATGGCATAAAATAAGGATTATTCTAGCACGAGACCTCCAGTATGCAACTTGAATAAATTTGTACTCTGTAAGGTAAGAATCAAACTCTACATGAACTCTATTGATGAGGACATTTTCAACTCTATTTTGACAGGTCCCCCTCAACCTACAGCTGCTGCTAAAACTTCCAATACACATGAAGTTCCACCACCTCAGTGGACTGATGCACAAAAGAAAGCCAAGATGGTTGATGCTAAATCAATGAATATTCTGGCACAAATAATGTAAGATGAAATCTTTCAGAAGGTGGCTGAGTGCACCTCTGTAAATGCTATTTAGGACTCACTGAACCAAATAATTGTTGGCTCAGCAGATGAAAGAAAAGACAGGAGATCTCTCCTCATATCACAGTATGAGAATTTCAAGAAGGAGGAATCAGAGACTGTTGCTGAGATGTATAACAAACTCAGTGTCATCATAAATGAACTGAGAACCCTGGATAAGGACATCTCATTAACTGAGATAAATTACAAAATCCTAATGTACTTCCCCATCACTTGGGATTCCAGGATATGGCCAATTAAGGAGGCCAGAAGTGTAAATGAGATTTCTACAAAATCTCTCCTTTTCAAGCTCAAGTCTTATGAGCAGTTGATCAATACAAGGGAGGCTGCTGAACAGAAGTCTTCTACATCTTCAAGGAAGGAGCACAACATTGCTTTTAAAGCAACAGAAGAATCATAAGCTCTTCCAGCTAATGAAGAACTAATGGTCTTGTTGGCTAAAAGATTCTATAAAATGGCCAAGAAAGACTTAAGAAGAAGGTCATACAAGAATGATGACAAGCCAAGATATGACAAGACTCCTACCAAGGAGATTGTTTGTTTTGGATGCAGAATACCTAGGCACATTCTACCTGAATGCCCAGAGGCACAGAAGAAAGACAGAAGAAAAGAAAAGCAGAATAAGAGACAATCAAGCAAGTACTCTAGCAAGCACTCCTCCAGCAAACACAAGAGAAAGGAGAAAGGCTTCATTGATGAGATCTGGAGTGACATAGATGAAGAATCCTCATCTTCTAGCTCTAGTGAAGTTGAAGGAGGCAAAGGCAAGGGAAATTTTCCTTATGGCTATTAATGCCTCCAGTAGCAAATCTGATGCTGAGGAACAAGCTGAAGAATCAGAAGAGGAATCCGAATCTGAAGAAGATCAGGTAATCTCTTCATTTGATTTCAATTTAGAAGATTTTAAAAGTGAATTTAAATCATTATGCAATGATTTAATCAAGTCATAGAAGGAAATAAAAATTCTTAGAGATAGACAGCTTGAATTTGATAACCTATTTACTGAAAACATCAAACTGAGAAAATGATTTAGACTTAGCTAATGAACAAATCATTTCATTAAAAACTGAATTATGTGAGGCAAAGCAACTTGAGGAATCTCTCAATGGGAGAATCCTTAAGCTGATGGACACCACAAGCACAGTAAATTCAAGGCTCAATGGCAAGCTGGGCTTAAGTGCTTTATCAAGCTAACCCCTTTTAATTCAGAAAAATATACTTTCAACACCCATTAAATTTATATCAGAAAAAGGTAAAGAAAAGGTTTATGAAAACAATGAACCAAATGAATTAAAACAGAAACCAAAGAAAAAGAGAAAGAATAAGAAAAATCTTAATTATAACAATGTTCAACAGATTTCATCGAACTCAGATTGACGAAATGTGTACAGTTCGTTGAACTCAAGTCGACGAACTCTGAACGCAGATTTCTATTATAATTTTTCTTCGAACTGCGGTCGACGAAACCAATATGGTTATTCGAGGCGAGATCGACGATTTTGGGGCTCATAGAATGAATATCTCCATTCTTTGAATGGAGTTCGACGAACTCATCCCTATTCGTTGACCTCAGGTCGACGAACTTATCAGAATTCGTCGATCCCAGCTCAGCCTAACAGAAACTTTAAATATTTAAGAACATTTAATCATTCAAAAGATTTTGTTAATCCATTCACCTAATGTGAAATACAACCTAGAAGATATCATCCCTTAGGATATAAAAATCAACCAGAATTTTCTGTTATTTCCAGTTTCTCTTATCAAAAGAAACAAGGACCCAAGGTAACCTGGGTCAAGAATACCTAATTCCATTCTATGCAGGTGAAGGACTGTCCAGTCTTTAATCAACTATGGTATCTAGACAGTAGATGCTCAATGCATATGAATGGCTGTAAGGACAATCTAACAAACTACAAGTCCAAGCTAGGTCCAAAGGTGATCTTTGGTGACTCTAATTGTCGCCAAACTAAAGGCTATGGAGATGTTAAGGTTGGAGAAGTCACCTTCAGGAAAGTTGCCTAGATGAGTGGCTTAAATCATAACCTAATATCCATAAGTCAATTATGTGATGAAGGTTATCAGGTATCATTTAACTCATCTTCCTGTATTATTTCTTGTAAAGAAAACAAACCTATTTTAATTGGACTTAGACAAGGAAACATATATGTAGTAAATTTTCAATCAACAAGTTCAGAACTTTGTTTATTTAATCAGGTTAGCAATCAAAATGAACTCTGGCATAAGAGATTAGGACATGTAAATCTTAAAAATATTGTTAAGTTATCTCGGGACAACCTTGTCAGATGATTGCCTTCTGGCCCCTACAAGAAGGAAGGCCTCTACAGGGCTTGTCAGTAAGGCAAGCAAACTAAAAATAGCTTTAAATCTGTAAATAAAAGTGACTCACCTAGGATATTGTACTTGCTACATATGGAACTTTTTGTCCTTATTGTTGTACAAAACCTAGGAGAGAAATCTTATACTTTAGTGATTGTAGATGACTTCTCAAGATTCACTTGGGTATTCTTTCTGAGATCTAAGTCAGATAACTTCAAGGTTCTTATAGATTTTCTCAAGAACATACAGATTAAGTACTCTACTCCAGTTGCATTGAACATAAGTGATCGTGGTATTGAGTTTGAGTCTCTTCTTATTCAAGAGTTCTGTGAGAAGGAAGGTATCCGGCACTACTTCTCAGCTCCTAGAACTCCTCAACAAAATGGGGTTGCTGAAAGGAAAAATAGAACCCTAATTGAATCTACAGGCATATTACTTGCATATGCTTACATGCCCCTATCTTTTTGGGTAGAGGTTGTGAGCACAACAAACTATGTACTGAACAAAAGTCTAATACACAAGCTTAAGAACAAGACTCCTTATGAGTTACTTAAAGGGAAGAAACCTAAAATCACCTATCTAAAAGTATTTGGATGCCTATGTTATATTCACAATAATGACAAGAAATACACTAAAAAGTTTGAAGCAAAAGCTGCAGAGAAAATTTTTCTAGGATACTCCCAAGTCAGCAAAGCTTATAGGGTGTTTAACAAATCCACTTTAAAAATTGAGGAATCTGTTCATGTTACTTTTGATAAGGCTAACATGTTTTATAAGGAGAAAGAAGTTTCTAAAAATAACATTTTACAGGTACCTCACTTGTGTGAGAAATTTAATGATCTAAACCTCACCCAGGAGGTTCCATCACATCCTTCTCCACAAGTTGAAGAAGAAAGTGAAGAAGAAAGTTTGGAAGTGGCTGAACTTCCTCCAACAGCTAATATAATTCCACAAGAAGAATTAATTCCACAAGATGTTGCTCAACTAACTCCTCCAACTGATCTTGTCACACTTAGAGATCACCCTGTATCTCAAGTGATTGGAGACATTTCAGTTGGTGTACAAACAAGACATCAACTCAACAATGATGTGATGCATGCTTGTTTCATTTCTCAACTTGAGCCCCACTCCATCAAAGATGCAGAGCAAGATCCCCACTGGATCATTGTAATGCAAGAGGAGCTAATTCAGTTTGAGAGGTGTAGAGTTTGGGATTTGGTTCCTAGACCTAAATACTATCCATTCATTGAAACAAAATGGGTCTTCAGAAACAAACTGGATGCTGAAGGAAATATTATAAGGAATAAAGCAAGGCTAGTAGCTCAAGGCTATTCATAGGAGGAAGGAATAGATTATGATCAGACCTTTGCTCCAGTGGCAAGGCTTGAGGCTATAAGGATTTTCTTAGCCTATGCAGCCTATAAAAGATTCAAAGTCTACCAGATGGATGTAAAAAGTGCTTCATAAATAGAGAATTAAAAGAGGAAGTCTATGTGGAGCAACCATCGGGTTTTATCTCTCAAACTCATCCTTCTTATGTCTTTAGATTGCATAAAGCTCTCTATGATTTAAAGCAAGCTCCAAGAGCTTGGTATGATATCTTAGATAGCTTTCTTATAGAGCATAAGTTTTCTTGGGGCATAGTAGATAGGAATCTTTTTATCAGGCATCATAAAAATAAAATTTTGTTAGTTCAAATATATGTAGATCATATTATTTTTTGCTCTACTGATCCCAAACTATGCAAAAGATTTTCTGATCAAATGCATTCAAAGTTTGAGATGAGTAGCATGGGTGAACTTTCATACTTCCTTGGTCTCCAAGTGAAGCAATCACATGATGAAGTATCTTCTTTGTATCTCCCAATCCAAGTAGAGATATTAAGGAGCTTATTAAAAGGTTTGGGATGTGTGATGCCACAGCAATCTCTAATGAAACCTATGGCTAATTTCTATATGCTGTGATTGATTCTGATGAACATGGCAACTGATTTTTGATAAGAAAACTTATAGGGTAATTGTACTGGGTCTATCAAAAAATAAATTAAATTATCTTACAGCAAGTAGGCATGACCATAATATTTGCCACATTGTATTTTGTTCTAGGTTCAAAATATGTGGACCCTAAAGAATCTACACTATGTATCAGCTTCATTAAAAAGGATTTTGAGATATATACAAGGGTTGCTTCTTACAAATCTAGGACTCTTTTATCCAACTGAGTCATAATTTGAATTAACTGGCAATTCTCAGATGCTGATTTTGCTGTCCACTCTACAGTGGACAGCAAAATCACATCTGAGAACTTGCCAGTTAATTCAAATTTGACTCAGTGATAGGTATGTGTCCTAGTTTTGTAAGACAACCCTTTATATATCTGTGTCCAAATCAACTTTTTATGAAGCTGAATACATAGATTCTGTAGGCAGCTGCTGTTCACATATTTTGAACCTGGATACAAAATCAATTGCTGGCAAATATTATGGTCTCATGCCTACTTGCTGTAAGATAATTTAACTTTATTTTTTGATAGTACCAGTACAATTCTAATGCACAAAGTTTTCTTATCCAGCTTGCATGTTCATCAGAATCAGGATCACAGCATATAGAAATTAGCCATCAGGTGTTTTTAGAGATTGTGTGGCATCACAAAAAAATTAATCTTGTCTTAATATCTCTACTGATTTACAAAGAGCAGACATCTTCACCAAACCATTGTATGAGAAGAAACATCTATTCTTTCTGAATTAGCTAGGTATGATTAATGGAGAAGAATTAATTTAATTTTCTGTCTGAGGTCGAAGAATTTGTCACAGTTTGTCGAACGGAGATCGACGATCTGAGGACAGTTCTTGAGAAAATTCGTCGACCTGAGATCGATGAACTTTCTGTGTGAAGTTATTTTCATCGAGCTGAGATCGACGACCATGCTTCAGAAAATATTTCGTCAACCTGAGAATGACGAAAAGTTTTCCCCTCTTCAGATAGAGATCGATGATATTATTTCTTCATGAAATTTTTCGTCGACCTGAGACCGAAGATTTCTTTTTCTTTCGCAGGATGGAGTCTTCCATTTCATATTCTGAAAAACTTATAACTAGGTTTTCTTCGAGCTTTATCACACACTTTCAGTTCTCTTTGCACTTGATCGTTGTCTCTTTCTTTGCAGGAAAAAATCCATGGTGATTCCAGCGGCCGTTCTCTCTGCGATGAAATTTGATGCAGGCTTCGATATCGATTTTGAATCATTCAGTCACACCGATCAAATCTTTTAGGATATACTGAAACTGTTTGAGGAGCTGAATTTGCAGAAGTTTATGATAACCAGAATCAAACTTCCAGTACTCGAGATCAAAGAATGGATTTATTCAACCTTGTCTCCTGATGCCCAAACCCTTATCGGCACCATTGCAGGACAAAAGCTCAATCTTACCCCTGCAATTCTGTCTGAAATATTTGGTTTTGTTAATGGTGAAGATGATATAGAGATGAATAGTGAGGAATTTTCCAATATGCTGGATGCAATGGGTCACTCTGCTGGAAACCCTAGCAAGCTATTGAAGAAGGACTTATCAGTTGAATATAAGTTCCTTGTTGATATCGTTGGTAAAGTCTTGCTGGGCAAGCACACCGCACATGACTATATCACAAGGCATCAATGTCTTGTGATGAGTGCCTTGGTGAATAGAAAAAAGTTAATTTGAGTGTTTTGTTGTTTGATTTGATCAAAAAGAAGAATACAAAGAAGGAAGTATGTTTTGGGAGGATTTTAGGCATCTTCCTCCAGGCCAAGGCATCTGAATCACTGGTCTCTCAGACTATATTCATCAATGCATCCAAGGGGCTGACTTGTGCCTTATTTGGCAGATGAGAGAGGACCATCACTAAGCCAACCAAGGCTTCCTCCTCTTCCAGGACTTCTGAGGATACAAGGTAAGTAATAGCCTCTCCTCCACCTCCAGAAGATGTTCTTCCCTCCACCAGAATCCCTTCATCCTCCTCAATAATAACCATCTTCCTCTTCACTTGTTATTTTCACTTCTACCCCTCCAACTTCACCTCTTCCACCACCATCACCTCCTCAATCAACTATCATCATTCATGAGGATGAAATTATGATTGATTTCATTCCTCCTCTATCGCCACCTCCAAATAATCTAGATGACATTCCATCTACCTCCTCTCAGCCTACCTTCAACTTACTATCTCCTCTATCATGTCCTCCAAACTCTCCAATCCATCAATCCCCAGCTCAATCACCCATCCAGGACATCCCCACTACATCTACTCCTACCACTACAAGTTCTTACTACCACAACTCCAACTACATCAATTCCCTCCAACACTACCTCCACATTCCCTGAATTCCCCCCTTCCTCTGCATGTTCAAATTGTGGACATCAGACCCCCTTCACTCCCTCTGCTCCAGAACCTCCATATCTAAATTTATCTGTGATTGCCAAGATCTTCTCAAATTCATTTCTCCCTCTCTAGAGCAATTAATAGCCAATGTTATTGCTCCTCTCCCAGCCTCTATCAATTCTCTCTCTGCTAAAACTATTGCTCTCCATTCTGTCCCTTCTTCTAGGGACTGGCTTTAGGACCATCTGAAACAAGGCAGGGGGAGATATCCAGTGAAGAAGCTCCATTTCCTCCAGTTTCTCCTCCAGTGGTAGCAGCAGCAGCAGTTGTTCTAACTCCTCTTCTTCTAGCAGCAACAAAAGCAGATTCTCTTGAAATAGACATCCCTGCAGATATTGTTGATATTACAGATATGGATTCAGATATTGTTTTGGCTGTTGATATTGATGAAGAAAAAAGTATTGTTGGTGATCCTATTATAAATCACTCAGTTGATTTAAAATCTTTACTTGATTCTTTCAACCCAGTCTACATATATGCTTTACCAAGTTATGTTGTTAATTTTTCCAAGGCTATTGTGTGCTATTCTGCCCAAATAAGTCATGCAGTTATGGACCAAATAAGGGCACGCTTTGTTTCTCTAGTGGTTACTGAAATTTTAGCTGTTGAAGATATCTGTGAACCAGTTTCTGAGCCCAAGTCTTTTTCTCCTCCAACTTATAAGATGGATGAAAGTCCTATACCAAACCAAACTTGATGATATCATGCTTGCAGATAAAGAAGAAGAAGAAGAAAAAGGAAATCAGAGTATTACTGAAAGTTTTGCAGAACCAGAATCTCTAGTACAACCTCAGCCTGGGAAGCAGATCTCCAAAGAAATTCTTAAATAGATTGATGATTTATATGCCCATCTTCCTAGATCATCTGATGATGATGATGATGATAATGATTCTGATGACTTTGGTCCTAAGAAGGCAACATCTAAGAAGAGAAAAGTTCCTGCCAAAGTTGTTCCTAAGCCTAACCCAACTGCTGGCATACCCTACTACATCCTGAATAATATTACTCCTCCCCAGGTATGCCTAAGTGGATGTGGCTTTCTAAAAATGAGCAAAAGGCTAGTAAGAAGAGCAGGAGATACTCTCCTCCTCCTCAAAGGAACTGGAGAGGACCTCCTCCTCCTCCTCCACCTCCTACAGTAGGTGCTACAGGAAATATCTCTCAATCTTCAGGAAGTGTTGTAAATACTCAAAAGCATGCTTCAAGCACTTATCAATCTCAAAGACCATCCTCCTACAAGTCCTCTAGACCATCTAGAAGATACATTCATTGCATCCCTCCAAATTCTTATTATCAAAGCAAATCTAAATTGTCTCTGCCTCCAACAAGCTTTCAACAGGAATCAATTATTTTAAAAAAACCTCAAGTGTCTATTCAGGATGCTTCTAAAACTGATCTAGAGAGACCTCCCTCTCCAGTTTATGAACCTGAATTAGATCCCAACTTCAGAATGGCCAGATTTCAAGAACTGATTGGCTTATCTAAGATGAACAAGACAAAAGCAAAAGGATCAGATTCATCAAAATTCACTACAATATCAACCTACAGACAAAAATTACTTGACAAATTTCAGGTAGATAAACATTTATTTGATCCAAATGTGTATATGCAGGTCCATCTAGAAGCTGTGGTTCCTAGAGCATCAACTGTTACAGTACTTGGAGTGCAAGACATAAAGATGTCTAAGAAGGAAGCAGAAGATCCTCTAAGGAAAATTATATTTGCTAAATCATCTTCTGCTCCTCCCTCTAACAATCCTTGAACATTTTTTCTCTGAGATACATATGTGTATTGCACTTAGCTATATCATATCTGCTGATTAGTTTAAAATTCTGTCAGATATTTATATTGCTTTGTGTTTTTATGCTTTTCTATTTTCTATTTAGTGACCTTACCCAAATAGGAGGAGATTGTTGGATCCCTAGTTTGGATTTGGGCTAGGGTTCATTATTAGGTCTTGACCCATCATGTATAGCCTAGGGTAAATTTGTTAGTTCTATGGTTAGGACAGTCTGACTAGGTTAGACATCTTATGATCCAACCTTGAGAAGACTTCAGAGATCCAGACTTAGAATAATTGCAGTTCTAGAGAGTTCAGAAATCAGTTCGAAGTTCTTTGAACTCATCTCGACGATCGACGATCGCAGATCGACAAACTCAGAGTTCCTTCTCTGAGTTGAGCTCGATGATATTCGAGCTTAGGTCGACGAACTCCCTTCTCTCTCAGTTTCTCTGGTCGACGATATTCTATCTCAGCTCAACGATCTTGGAGATCAGCTTTGACAGTATCCTTCCAGATTATTTTTCTCTGAGCTCAGGACGACGAATACGATTTCTCAGCTCGACGAACTTTGAGTTCAGGTCGACAAAATCTATTCTGAGGTCGACGAAATTTGTCAGTTCATTTTCTCTATTCTCTGCAGTTAATCTCTAGATTTACCAAGGCTTATATTATATATTATTGCCTATATTTCTTTGAGTAATTAAATGTATATATTATTATGAATATAGTCGTTCATTGGCATCATTAATTACTCGATTTCACAGAGTCAATATTCGGCTTAATAACTGGGACAGTTAAGGAATCAATTTATTGCCCTCCTAGCCATTTTTACAAGTTCCAAGATTTCAGCAATTAATCAAGGAATAAAATTCAAATTCAGAGACAGAATTTTGCAAGAAAATATAAAAGAGTTTTTCAAGAAGATTGAAGACAAGAAGTTGTAGAATTGTAAAAAGGTTACAGGCAGACAGAAAAAAAAACATATTCAGTCTGCATACTCATTCAGTCTTCATCATCTATAAATCATCTCCAAGCTTTCAAGAGACATCAAAACTCAATCATTCTAAAAGCTTCTGGAGATCATCAAGAAGACCTACACCCTGCAAAGCTTCCAGTAATTTCCTGAACTATAATCATCTCAGGGGGAGCTTTGACAACATCAAGAAATCCACAAAAGTCTTCTCAGCTGTTTGAGAAAGAGAAGACAATATCACATCTTTCACCCCACTGTACACAAGGTGTTAACTCCCTTCAAAAGTTAACCACTTGGTTCTTAAGTCTCCTTATCAAAAGACTTAGCTTGGTTTTTGGGCACCTGATCAAAAGCCTAAAGGGATGTGAGATCTCCCTTCAAATAGATCTTGTGGTGATAGGGCACCTGAGCAAAAACCTGTTGGTGATAGGGCACCTGATCAAAAACCTGTAGTAGATTCCTACCAGGGTGGTAGAAGAGTGGATGTACCCAAGTTTAGGGGAACCACTATAAATTCCTTGTGTTGTCTAGTTGTTTGTTATTTTCTTATTGCTGTGTGATGTGTGCTGTGTTAGTTAGATTTTTCATTCCTACACTTTCTTAAGTTATATATATCACTATTTTAATTCCGCTATAAAAACCAATTAAGTTTTTAAGATACTCTATTCCCCCCCCCCCTCTAGAGTTAGATAGATCTATCCCCTCAGGTGGTAAAGCTTTTACCATCCATCATTGTGGACATTCAAATTAGTTTGAGTTCTAGTAACCTTAAAGCTTCTATTAGCATGTTCTGAGTTAGGATGCAAGTAGTCTGTGATATTAACCTGTAACCTCGCCGCCTATTTTTGGAATATGGTGTGGGCCTCGGCTGGACCCTCTATTATATTTCGTGTAACGTATGGAGGTGTTACAACTTGTTCCAAAATATTCGGGGTGGCTCCATACTTGGTTGTTCTTATTAGATTCAACATACGTTGGTCTAGAAAAGTGACTGTAGCATGTTTCAAAGTCATACTTATTTGTCGGAAAGATTAGTTTCTTGAAAGTAGTTTGACTTTGATGAGCCTGCCCTTTACCTTTACAGGATTTGTGTCCAACACCACTACCTTTCTTCGAAGCAAAAAATCCATCGATGAGAGGAAGGATAGTCTTTGGCTTCGAGAAGGTTTCTACAAGCTTTCTTTCATCCAACAACTTTTGTTCCAGTTCATTAATAGCTTTATCTTTCAGACTTACCAGTTCAGTAGAAGTTTTCATTTACTCTTTCAAGGATTGAACTTCAACTTCGAGAGGAGTCAACCTCTCGATTTCCTCCTTTAATTCAGAGTTTAGTGCCTTGTGAGAAGCAATTTCTTTGGCTTGGGATTTGACGACCTTACGACATTTATCAAATCCTGCTAGTAAAACCTTATACTGAACCAATAGATTTGAATCCTCCTCAAAAGAATACTCTTCATGACCATCGAAGGTTGTATCAGACTCAGAGAGAGGAGTGCTTGAGTTTAACTTCCCATCATATGGGGTGTCGCAGTTATCCTCATCTGAATGAGCCATAAGCCCAAAATAGGCTTCTTCATCTGAACTCGACTCATCTGAGTCGTTGTCACTGAAAGCCTTTAGCTTCTTCGCAATAAAATCTTCTCTTCTCTCTTCTTTCCTCGAAATGATTTCTTCTCTTCTTTTCTTGATCCTTACTTCTTCTGGTGCGGGCAGTTAGTGATCATGTGCCCTAAATTATTGCAGCAATAGCATACAACGTCAGAAGAAATATGTTTGTTTAGTTTAGATTTATACCTTTCATTGTCATTGAAGCTCTTCTTGTGATGATCACCATCATGATGTAATCTCCTATAATTAGTTGAGGAGGGCTGATTTTTTATCTGCCTCCTCTTACTAAGCATCCTCTTAAATTTCTTGGAGAGAAGAGAGAATTCTCCATCTGACATTTCTGAGCTTGAGGTGCTTGGCTCTAAATCTTCATGATCACATGAAGCTTGAGTTCTTGCAGGAGACATATCTTTAGCTTTCCTCGACCCTTCAGCCTTCAGGGCGACAAACTTCTCTCTAGTTGAAGGCCTGCTTCCTTCTTCAGCTTTTCTTATGTTGATTTGAAGTTTAAAGGAAAGCAGCTTTCCAAAGAGATTCTGTGGATCTGTGTTGGCAAGTTTACCAAACTCCCTTATAGAGCAAACCTTGTTATCTTATTCTTTTATTAGGGATCTAAAGAATTTATCGTTAAGTTCACCGTTTATAAACGCATGACCATAATTCCTTAGGTCATTGACAATTTTGAAGAATTTCTCATATCAGTCAACTATAGAGTCTCTTCTCTCATGCTTGAAAGCTTCATACTCCTGATTGAGGTGGGATTTCTTGTCATCCCTAACCTCCTCCATTCCTTCCATGGGAACAATCATAGATGTCCACATCTCTTTAGCAAACCTGCAGTGGATTAAGTTTTGTAACATGGAGTCGTCCACTGCAATAGCAATATATTCTTTGCCTTCTTGTCGAGAGAGATGAGAGCAATCTAATCTTTAGTTAAGTCCAGCATCTTTTTCGAAACCATCAGATTAGTATTCACAGTTGATGCAGTTATAGGCACATATGGGCCTTCTTCAACGATTTGAAATATTCTCGGATCAGCAACTTCCATGAATAACCTTACTCTTTTCTTCCACATGGAAAATTTTTTCTTAGATCACACAAGTAGCTTCATCGAGGGCATATCCTTGCTTCTATCCATTCCAGACATGTTGTTCTCTAACAACTAGATAAAGATCTCTTTCAAAGTGTTAACCTTTTAACGAACAACCTCGCTTTGATACAAATTAAAAGTATCTAGTAGTCGACTCAAGTCACCTAGAGGGGGGTGAATAGGGGAATCCTGCGGCTTTTACTTGAATTAAAATACTTCAAAAATTAGCAATGTAAACGTTTCTAGTGTTCTTTGACTAACAAGAAACCGAGGACTCAAATTTGTTTGGGTTCCTAAGGGTGTTTTGTTTGTAAATGCAAGTATGTACAAAGGCCAACAAAACTCTTATTTGGTATTTGGACAGTGGATGTTCCAGGAACATGACTGGAATAAGAAGCCTACTACAGAATTATACCCCACTCATAGATGGTCCAAAAGTTATTTTTGGTGGATCTGATAGGGGAATCAATAAAAAGGCTACGGTGTGATTACCAGCGGTATAGTTCTTTCACAGACGTGGCTTATATTAAAGGATTACAACATAATCTTATAAGCATAAGTCAACTATGTGACAAAGACTATATGGTTGTGTTCTATAAGGACAAGTGTTTGATAAAGTCGTTTGAAAACTTAGAAACTATTTTATCAGGCACTTTGAGTAGAACTATTTTCCTTCTTAATTTTCTTTGTTAAGAATCTTCTACACCAGTGTGTTTTTTAGTAAAAAATAATGCATCTCTTTGTGATCAATGACACAAGAGATTAACACATAAAAATTTCAAAACTATAAGTATGTTATTTTCTCACAACCTAGTGCGGGATGCATCTAATATTAAGTGCAATAAGAGAGTCCGTGTCACGCATGCCGATGGGCAAGCAGACAAGGGCTACCTTTAAAAGCATTATTGCCAAAAATTCTAATAGATGTTTATATCTGCTACATATGGACTTATTCGGTCTCATGCCAATTCATAGTTTAGGAGATAAATCTTACACTTTGATTATTGTTGATGACTTCTCACATTTTACATGGGTGTTCTTTCTAAAACCTAAGTCAAATACCTTTGACTCTTTCATTAACTTTATCAGGCAGATACAAAATGAATTGAACTGCTCTGTGGTCAAAATCAGAAGTGACCATGGAACATAATTTGAGTTTGGTGCCATGACATTTTTGTGCAAGCCAAGGTATCTTTCATGAGTTTTCCTCCCTTCGTACTCCACCACAAAATTGAGTTGCCGAGAGAAGGAACAGAACACTCATTGAGTCATGTACAACATTGTTGAATGACTCTTCATTACCTGAGTACTTCTCGGTTAAGGCAGTCAATATAGCTTATCACGTGCAAAACAGAGCCTTAATCAACAAGAATCATCATAAGACCCCTTATGAACTTCTGAAGGCCGCAAAATCGATTGTGTCTTACTTTAGAGTTTTTGGAAGCAAATGTTTTGTACTAAATAATGAGAAAAATTACCAAACTAAGTTTAGTGAAAATGTTTTGAAGGTACTTTCGTAGAATATAATAGCCATCGTAAGGCATATAGGATTTTTAATAAGAAAACCCTGGTTGTAGAAGAATCTATCAATGTTGTATTTGATGAGATGATTATGCTTCATAGATGCTCTTGTTGTATTTTATTGAAGATGCAAGTGCTAAACTTAAATAGCTAAGCTTGGAAGAAGAAGCAAAAGTAGATGTTCCTAGTTTAATCAAGATCAACTCTCCATATTTGATTGAAGAGGAAGAAGAACATCAAGATTAAGGGCGTACACTTGAAGTAGCAGAACCACCTGGTGGCATTGAGAATGCAAGAAATCTAGTGATCAAACATTCAAGAGATCACCTCATTGATCAGATCATTGGAGATCCAAGTGAAGGAGTTAGAATAAGAAGAGGTATAGCTAACAAAGTCTTGCACTAGAGTTTTCATTCTCAGATTGAGCCAAAGAAGTTCGAAGAAGCAAATAAGGATGTTTCATGGATTTTTGTGATGCAAGAAGAGCTCAATTAGTTTGAAACATGCAAAGTTTGAGAGCTAATACCAAGGTATAAAGGTTAGAATGTGATAGGGACAAAATGGATCTTCAGAAACAAGCTGGACAAAAGTGGAGTTATTATTTAGAATAAAGCCAGACTTGTTGCTCAAGGTTACTAACAAGAATATGGAATCGACTTTGTTAAGAAATTTTCTTTAGTTGCCAGGCTCGAAGCGATCGGGTTGTTCCTAGTGTATGCTCCTCACAAAGGTTTCAAGGTATATCAAATGGACGTGAATTCAGCCTTCTTAAATAGTAATCTAAAGGAAGAAGTATACATGGAACAAACCCCAGGTTTTATCGATCTATCCTTTCCTGATTTTATTTATTACTTACATAAAGCATTATATGGTTTGAAACAAGCTCCTAGAGCTTGTTATGAGACACAATGTAGCTTTCTTCTTGAAAATAAGTTCTCAAGAGAAAATATAGATAAGATATTATTTATTAGGGAAGTAAATGGCAAGATCCTATGAGTACAAATATATGTCGATGACATTATATTTGGATCTATACAAAACAACCTTTGTAAAAAGTTATCTAACACTTTTCAAGGGAAGTTCGAAATGAGCAGTATGGGTGAGCTGAAGTATTTCTTAGGACTTCAAGTGAAGCAATTTGAAGATGAAATTTCATCTCCTAGACAAAGTTCACCAAGAAGTTACTTAAGAAATTTAGAATGGAGGATGCAACCCCTATGAGGACTCTAATGGGTTCAACTATGTCTCTGTACAAGGATGAGAAAGGGAAACCTTTTGATGAACCTTGCTCTACCTTATTTTGAGTAGACCAAATATAATGTTTTCAATATGTGTATGTGCTAGATTCTAGGTGAACTCTAAGGAATCTCATTATGTCGCTGCTAAGAGGATTTTGAGATATATCAAAGGCACACCAAATCTTGGTTTATGGTACCCAAGAAGTAATGACTGTGAGCTAATTGGTTTTTTAGATGCTATTTCGCAATAAGTATGTATGATAGGAAAAGCACTTCCCGGACTTATCAATTCCTTGGAAGGAAGCTAATATCTTGGAGTAGTAAGAAACAGAATTGTATAGCAATCTCAATTGTTGAATCAGAGTATATCTCTGCAGGCATTTGTTGCGCACAACTTCTATGGATTAGAAATCAACTTGAAGATTATAATTTGAAAATAAATGAGATTATAATGTTCTGTGACTCATCAAGTGCTATAGTTATTGCAAATAATCCAGTCTCTCACAGTTGGACAAAGCACATCGAGATACTGTATCATTTCATCTGGGAGCATGTGGAGAACAATGACATTAATCTCAGCTATGCCCCGATAGATTAGCAAGTTGCAGACATTTTCACTAAGCCACTAGATGAGGCCAAGTTCACTCTCTTCAAAATGGAACTTGGTATGCTAACCATGGAATCATGAAAAGTTAAAGAAATCTGCCCAAGTATAAAAATTCAACTTCTCGAGAACTCAAGGAAGTATTCGTGACATTAGTCAAAAGAACATGTATAATTTTGACGAATTCGTCGAGACATCTCATGATATTTCTATAAATCAGAGCTTATTTATGTGTTATTTCGACGTATCTCCTGAGTTCTCACGTGTTATTTCGACGAATCTGCCAAATTATCCCGTGTCATTTCGATGAATTTCTATCACTCAGGAATTTTTGCTAACTTTTATTGGATCTGAAGAGTCTAAAAATTCCTGAGGTATGCGCCTCTATTTCTTCGAAATTTTAATACTATATAAATCGTCTTAAGGGCTTCACGTATTTCACACAATTCATTTAGACTTCACAGAAACTACTGATGATTCATCTCCCAACAACAAACCAAACTTTCTCCAGATGATTCACCTTCGTTCTCGTCAATGGAGCCCAGAGGCTCTGGAAATCTGCAGGTCGGTGGCGAACTAATATGAACTAGGTTTTCGACTACTTCTGATGAGTTTCAAAACGTAATTCTCATGTTAGAAATGTCTGATTTGTCATTCCTTCTCAATCATGTGTGCAGGGTTCTCGACAGAGAAGTCTTGGAATTTTTCAAGAATGCAAAGATAAGGCGTGAAGGTACCATGATTAAAAACAAGGTTAGAAATACAGTGATTCAACTAAAGGCCAGTTTACTTAATTTATTTTTGCGAATGCTAATGGTTGAGGAAGAAGATTTGCTTGAAGAAAGCGATTTTCACAGAGATCTTTCTGTCTGTGGTTTTTCTAGCAGGACAAATTCAATCCTAAGAAAAGAAATGAATGATGAGGGAAAGCTACTGTTTGACATAATTGGAAAATTTTTATTATGCAAAGTTGGGTCACACGACTATATGTCCAGTGACAAGTTCAAGCTTCTAGCAGCTATTATTTGCAGGAAAAGGCTAGATTGGGGAGTGGTTCTGTTTGATAAGATCAAGGAAAGTCTCAATGCACCAAACTTTGGAATGATTCTTACATTATATCTGAATCAAGTTGATAGGATAGATTTTTATATATCCTCTAAAATTACCATACATCATTTGAAGAAGATAGATTCCTCCATCTTCAGTAGATAGGAGAGAATAATTCCCAAGTAGGGTGGGATGAGAGAAGTTGTAGAAGAGGAAGAGTTCTTTGATGATGAGAGAATTCCATCTCCATCCCCCAATGAAACACCTGAGAACTTTGGTGTAGCTGCTGAGGGGGAGAACCTCACTTTAGTGAATGCTGAAAGTTTGCTAGACCCTTCGTATCATGTTCCAATCAGTGCTGATGTTGTAGAGACAGTGGTTCAAGGAAATTTTTAGGCTGATGATGTTCAAGATGATGATGTTGTTATTGTTGTTTATGAAAGTGTTCCTTATGAGAAGGAAACTATTGTGGATGCTAAGAAGGAACCTGCTATAGAGGCTGGGGGAGCCATTAGTTGACTCGTTCCAAGAGGACCTAGGAGATGTTAAAGTTCCTGTTGAGAGGGTAGAAGGTGGATTTGATCTCTGAGGTAGTTCAGGATAATGGGATTGATCCTTCTAAAAAGTTTCAAGAAGAAGAAACTATTGTGCTTTCTGAAATGGTAAGAGAAGTAGTAGTAATTCTTCCTATCAAAGAGCCTATAATAGAAAGCTTGCTCCAAGAGGACCATAGCTCCTTGAGAGCTTCTTGTGAGGGGGGATGTGGACTTGTCTCCTGCCCAAGACCCATTGACTCTAAGGGGATCTACTTTAAGTAGCCAAGAAACAAATGACAGAATTGAAGTTATGAGATATGAGGGTGAGAGTGCCCCTCCAACTGAAAATTCATTATTAAAATCAATTGAAGAAATGCTAGCCAAGCAAAAAGAACATTTTGATTTATCACTGCAGCAAGTTGTTGGCAGAGTGGCAGAAGTAGAAAAAGATCTAACTTATGTCCTAGCTAGAGTTAACCACAATATAGATAAGTTGCAAACCACTCTGATTGAATGGTTCACCCAAGGGGGTAAGGTCATCGACCATTCGATAAAGAGCATTGGTCGAGTATATAATGAAGTAACTCATCTTTCTAAATCTCATGATGCCATGATCTATTCCCATGATGTGAGTATGAATCATATTGATTGGAAGATAGGAATCTATAAAGCAAAGATCATCAAAACCCTCATTTCAGAAGTCAAAAAGGGAGAGGGAAGATTATAGAGAAGGATGAGCGAGTATACTCAGGAGGTGCAAAACAATATGCACAGTGCCAATACTTATACATATCAGAACATTAAGTGGTTACGAGAAAAATTAACAGGAAAGTTACATATCAAGCTCCACCTATTCAGTTTGAACATCCTGATATAGGTGGAGACTTCAATGTTGAAGGAGCTGAGTATTTTGACCAGCATCCTGTAGTGGGAGAGTATGTACCTCCTGATGCATATCATCAAGTTTGGTCTAATGCTGCTGAGGAAGAAGTAGAAATCATTGGAGAATCTTCTCAACCTCCTCAGAAGAGAAGAAGATATGATGAAGGTACTTCTGCTATAAGATCTGAACCTAACAAAGAGAATAGAGAATATGTTGAAACATGGAGTCCCATTTCAAAAGGAATTATCTTAGACACTAATAGTATTGTTGATCTAACGAATGAAGAGCCAAGGATTTATTATAGCAAAGAGGAATGGGATAAACACGAAGATTCAAATGTGAAGAGGAGGCTAGACTTCTGAAAATATGGAAGAGAAAATCCAGATGCTCCTCCTCCTCCTCCAAAGTATTATCCCAAGCCATACCCTTATTTTGACTAGCAGCATGAAAAGAGCAAGGAGCAGCATCAATGGAATCTGTAAAATGTAGTGAGAACAGTGAATGCCCATAAGACTTTTTTTATATAGATATTAATGTTTTGAAGATTTATTTCTATTTGTAATTCAGTGTCCCATTTTCTATGTTTTATATTTACGATTATTCTCTGTGTAATTCAGCTTAGTATATAGGGTTCTGACTTCTTCAAATAGGGGGAGATTGTTGGGTATTGTATCCACATTAGCCTTGATTTGAAGAAGACCCCTTCAACTAAGATGAATTGAGATTCTATTTGATGTTCCATTCTAGTTTTGTACTTGCAGGACTTTAATTGCTAAATACAAACCAATGTCAAATTACAATGGGTCATAAAACAAAGGACTATGCAATGTAATTCCTCATTATATAGGATATAGTGTTGACTCATGTGTAAACTCTCTATTGGGCTGTACTTAATCTCCAAGTGCAATAGAAGAATCAAGGAAGGGATGCTTGCTGAATATAGGATAGTCAGAATTTTCCTAGGTAAAAGTGGTCGAGTACTCACGTGAAGACTCATATCATTCGTCGAGACCTCACGTGTGCACTCGGGTAATTCGTCAAGTTTACTCGGGAAGTTTTTGAATGTATCAAAAAATGTTTTTTGTTTTGGCTAAGTTAAATTCGTTGAGTGATCTGTTGATCACTCGTGAATACTCGACGAATTCGACGAGTACTCTCAAGAGGTCACTTGAACACTGAATGGAAGTTTTATTCTGGTTCAATTTTTTGCCAAGTATTTTTTGTCAAATGGATTCAAGCAATTCGTTGATTCATTAAATAATTCATCGAGTATTTTGGAGATGTCACGTGATGACTCGATGAAGAGACTAAATAGATTTTTAATTTGAATTCTGTGACAACTTTCCTTTAGGGCACCGACCATGTACAGTACATGTGGAGCTCCATCCTAAAGTTTATTTCTTGCTGTTAGGAAAGGAATCTCTATATATGGTTAAGGTTTAAATTCAGAGAACCCTAATTGTTAACAAGCCAGAAAATTCGCAAGTTATATACTGTTGTCTAACTCATATTCGCACACGAAAGTTCTTGTTGCTGACCTATCAAAATCATGATTCCTCTTGAAGAAAGTTTTGACAAGATTTATGCTCTCTAATTCTCCAAGAATTTCTCCAAGATCCAGTCGATTCTCAGTTCAGATTAAGCTATCAAGTCTTAACTCAAGTCTTTTCCTTCTACGTTTTTTTCAATATTTATATTTCAGCAAGGAAGAAGATTGAGTCTCTTAGATATGAAGAAGATTTTTATTGGTATCTACTTTGTTTTGTAAAAATAACTTTTTCAACTCTTGTAGGAAGTTTTAATTTTGAGTCTTGCAGATCCTTATTTATAGGATCAAGTGTAGGAGAGTTTGTTCTACGAGTTTTTGTAGGACGCATTATCTCCGAGCTTGTAGGAGTTGAAGACTCTGAGGTGTAAGATTGTTGAAATCTAAGATTGGTGAAGTAGTTGAGTCAAGCCCGAAGTACTAGATAGGCGAGGCGGGTGAAATTCTTTGTTTTTAAGGGTAGCAAAACCACCTAGAGGGGGGGGGGGTAAATAAGTTTCTAGGTCTTTAGTATATCTTTTAACTTTTTGAAGTTTAGGCTATGACTGGTGATTTATTTTCTAGTGCTTTCATGACATTCACCCAGATGACACAAAAATTTATAGTGGTTCCCCAGATTATGGGTACATCCACTATCCCTCCCGCCTTTCTAATAGTGTGTTAGACATGGAACTTCTCCAATATCTCGGCTCTTAAGAGCTTACAACATGATCCCGCAGGACTACTCGGTCTCCTTCAATACTTATAACTCGGGCACAAAGCCCTATAACTCAGTGATTAGAAATCACCTACCTCAGGCCAACCGCCCTACCACTTTGGCTTGGAGGACAGCCCTACACTCAGACTCTTAACAGAATCCTACCACTTAGATTCACTCTTGAATCCTTCCTCAGATCTATAATAGATCCTAAATTCTGATTCTTCATAACACAGGCTTACAACTCAAATCCAAAAGAATCTTACAGAGTGAATAAGGTTTGATGTTTATTCGACACCAGAGAAATTATCTCAGAGTCTTTCTCCTTCCATCCAGAGAGATCAGTCCAGATTTCTTCTTCACAGCTCCAGAAAATAGACTTTAAGATTTGCCCAGCTTGAGCTATGAAGTGGCCGCAACTAGGGTTAGCCTTTGCAGCTCCTTCTTTCTTGCTATTGATGATGAATACGACAACAACGAATAGGAAGAACTTTCAGGTCGATCGATTTGAGCTTCTACTTCTTGTCTCAGTAATAATAGTTAAGACGACGATGATGTTATCTCGCTTTTCGAAAAGACAAAGCCCTAAAAGTTAATTTGATTTCCCCAATCTCATTCCTTTTATCTTCCACCGTGCAACAGCTTTCTTGACCTATGGGCCCAGCTTTAATTGATGGTTTATTGCCTTACTTTTATATAATATATCATACAAGCTGGCTATCGGCACCATTAGTGGTGGATTCCAACTTTCCCACAATGAGTTTGAATTTCGTTAAGTTTTGGCTGATGCCAGCATCTATGGACTTAGCCAAATTCTCAGTTCCATCCCAGGCGTTGAGTGCATTGAGTGACAAGCTTCACTCAATGATTATGGACTTAGCCAACTTTCTACACCATCAGCCATTGAGTGAACTGGCTTCACTCAATGATTCTGGACTTAGCCAACTTTCTGATTCCTCGGGTGTTGAATGCGTTGAGTGAATCCTTCATCACTCAATGCTTTTAGACTTCGCTCATCATTCTGCATCTAGCGTTGAGAGCATTGAGTGAATGACCTTCACTCAATGCTTTTTGACTTAGTCAAACTTTCTGCGCTGCCAAGCGTTGAGTGCATTGAGTGAGCCTTCATCACTCAATGCCCCTATACTTAGTTGCTTCATTGATTGCTTGTCTTCATGTTGAGGCGTTGAGTGAATTGGCTTCACTCAACACTTCTGTACTTAGCCGCAATTCTGAAATCTGCCAGCTTGCTGAGGCGTTGAGTGCTTTGAGTGAACTAGCTTCACTCAATGCTTCTGGACTTAGTAAATTTCTATCTCCTTTCTTCTTGGACTTTGACTGCAGCAGCATGACTCAATGCTTCTACTCAACTGGCTTTGAGTGAACTGGCTTCACTCAACGCCTGTGGATTTAGCCACAAAATTATCTCTACAATTTGTTGGGCTTTGACTGCCCTGTCTTTGCTCAACGCTTTTGTTGTCTTGCATTGAGTTGACTGGCTTCACTCAACGTCCGTGTACTTAGCAACAGAATTAATTTGTAGACTGCTGGGCTTTGACTGTCCACTCCATACTCAGCACTTTTTGTTGTCTGGTGTTGAGTGAACTGGCTTCACTTAATGCTTGTAAACTTGGGCGATATTCAACCTTTCCAGCATCATTCTTTTACACATGGCATTGAGTGAGCTTGCTTCACTCAATGCCTGTGGACTTTGTTGAATATCAACATCTGGCGTTGAGTGAGCCTGCATCACTCAACACCTGTGGACTTAGGCAAATTCCTGCCTTTCCAGCCAGCTTCTTTGTGTCCACCTGTCATTGTCACTTGATCCACCTGTCCAATCAATATGATAAAGAGCAACATGCATGCATGAACTTGAACATACATCAAATATAACTGTGTGTATACTATTGACTAGTTAGACTTCTTACAAATCTGGGACATTGGGATCAATGTTCCCAACAATCTTCCCATATTTGAAGAAGTCAAAATCTTTCATCAAAACTCTCAGTCAATGATACACACCAATATATGCAGCAATATATTGGAAAAATTTAACAAGTCAAACAAGTTATAGGTTACCACATTATCCTTGCCAGCAAGGTGATCATCATCACTTGCTGCTCCCCTTATTTTGCTGCATAGCCTTGATCACATCCTTCTCCCCCTTTTTGAATTCTATAGAATAGTCATGGAGGTGCTGGCCTTATATTCCTCTGAATATCATCTCCCCCTATCTGATTACAGATAATCAGCTGCTTGCAACTTCTCTACAGGAAGCAAAATTTGCTTTTGCAAGTGCTATACTTGCTCCCCCTCAACAAGAGCATCCTCTTTCAGCATCTGATAGACATTGTAGTCTTCTCCAGTCAAGATATCCCTTATTGTCTTCACTACCTGCAAGAAAGAGTAATTCTTGGAACCTAAATAGGGAAAGAGCAACTGAAGCTATACCAAGTTCAATATACCCAACTCAAATTTGAAGGTGTTGAACTTTGCTTCATCTAGTGGCTTAGTGAAAATGTTAGCCACTTGCTTGTCTATAGGGACATACTCAAGGCCGATATCTTCACATTCCACATGCTCTATAATAAAACGATATCTTATCTCAATATGCTTATTCCTGTTGTGTGAGACAGGATTCCTAGCAATTGAGATGGAACTAGTAGAATCACAAAATAAAGAATTTCTACTTATCTAGCGATTATAGTTCTGGAGCTGATGTTGGTTCTATAGCAACTGTGCACAGCAGTTCCCAGCAGCTATGTATTCTGACTCTATAGTTGAAATTGTAACACTTGTTTGCTTCTTGCTACTCCATAATACTAGTATTCCTCCCAAGAGCTGACAGGTGCCTGAAGTGCTTTTCCTGTCTTCTTTACAGCCTGCAAAATCTGCATTTGAATAGTCTGTTAGTTCAAAATCCCTATTTTTAGGGTACCTTAGGCCAAGATCTGGTGTGCCCTTAAGATACCTCAAAATCCTCTTGACAGCTGAGTAGTGAGATTCTTTAGGGCAAGCCTGATACCTAACACAAACACATGTAGCATACATAACGTATGGCCTACTTGCAGTAAGGTATAAAAGGGAGCCAATTATCCATTTATACAAAGTTTCATCAACCGGTTTCCCTGCCTCATCTTTTCCTATAGGCATACTTGACCTCATGGGAGTCTTCATGGTAGAGGCATTCTCTATACCAAACTTTTTGATCAGCTCCCTAGTGAACTTAGACTGGGATATGGACGAGTCATCATCAGTCTGTCTTACTTGGAGGCCCAAGAAGAACTTGAACTCACCCATGCTGCTCATCTCAAACTTTCCTTGCATAAGTTTGGCAAACTTCTTGCAAAGGTTGTCATCAGTAGATCTAAATATTATTTCATCAACATAAATTTGGACTAGGATGATATTACCCTTAGATTCCCTTAGAATTAGGGTCTTGCCTATCTTCCCCCTAGAGAATTTGTTCTCAATGAGGAATCTAGACAATGTCTCATACCAAGCTCTAGGATCATGCTTCAGCCCATATAGATCTTTCCTAAGTCTACAAACAAAATCAGATGAGTTATGAACAACAAAACCTGGGGGTTGTTCAACATAAACCACTTCCTTTAAGTCACTGTTCAGAAAAGTTGACTTCACATCCATCTGGTAGACTTTGAATCCTTGGTATGTAGCATATGCAAGGAAAAGTCTGATGAATTCCAATCTATCTACTGTGGCAAAGGTTTGATCAAAATCAATACCTTCTTCTTGCCTGTATCCTTTAGCCACCAGTCTAGCCTTGTTCTTAACTATAATGTCATTTTCATCAAGTTTTTTCCTGTAGATCCACTTGAATCCAATGACATTATGTCCTTGTGGTTTGGGAACCAGCTTCCAGACCTTACACCTCTCAAACTAGTTCAGTTCCTCTTGCATGGCTACAATTCAGAACTGATCTGTGTTGGCCTCTTCAAAACTCTTGGGCTCAACCAATGATAGGAAACTAGAATATAGTGCAATATTGATACTTCTGCTTCTGGTCACCACTCCTTGGCTAGCATCACCAACAATCAGGTGTCTTGGATGATCCCTTAGATGCCTGATAGCTGGAGCCAATCTTACTTCAGCATCCTATGCTTCATTGTCTGCATCTTGCTGACCTTCATTGACTTCACTTTGTTGATCATCATCCATAACCTGTGTGCCTTGTGCTTCCTCTTGAATGCATACTCTGTCAGATTCATCTTGAACTAATGGAGTAGCCTCCTTGATAGTCAGTTTGTCCATCATTAGTTTAGTACCTATATGACTAGAAGAGGAGCTTGGCAGCTCACTGTTAATCATTGTAGATTCATCTAAGACTATATGGATAGATTCTTCTACAACTCTATTTTTCAAGTTGTAGATCCTATAGGCCTTGCTATGATTATTGTACCCAACAAAAATCCCTTCATAGAACTTGATAACAAACTTAGTCTGTAAGACCCCCTTTTTTTTCTTTTTAAAACCCTGGGTCTTAGGCCCAGAGTCGCCGCTTTGCGGTGACACCTTCACGTCCTGAAGGGTCATCACCACAAGGCGTCGATTTTGCCGGCCAATTCGATCACAGAAAGGTAGCACAATAATTGAAGTAAGAGCAAGTCCACTGAAAGTAAATCACATATATAAAATAAAATCTCCACGAAGGGAGTGTCCACAGAATAACAATAATCAGAGTACTATAAATGCGGGCTTATGCCCGATACATCATGTCCTCACTACAATCTCTCATGCGGAAGCTAAAACAAAAACTACTCAGGGTCGAGACTCACGGTCCCGGCTGTATGAACTCCGGAGCTAGACTGCCCCATCTCCAAGCGCACCGGTCTCTGGGGCAGCTCCTCCATGCTGGGCTCCACGATCCCCTAAATGATGCGGTTCGAAAACCGTTAGTCATAAAGACTAAGCCCTATCATCCCCTACCCCTTCCCCCATGGCTCCTAAGTACCGAGCGGAGAGGAAGAAAGGGAAGGACCTGAAGGTGGAGATTTAATCAAGAAACAAATGACAGCGGAACTAATCTAGCAATTCTATAATAATATGACAGAAACAGAAAGTAAGAAAGGTAACCTTAACTTATGTGCGAAAGCGCATAAGCCAAGGGATCTTCTGCAAGGCTCCCATCGTATAGAGTGTCCCATACCACTTATACGTTGGGGTGTCGGTTATCAAACAACAGCATGTATATTGAAATTAACCTTTGATTTATAAACTTGCCCACAAAAGCTTATAGACCAAGGGGTCGTTTTGCAGGTCCTAACGTATAAGCGTCCCATACCACTTATATTTTAGGTGTCAGGGTTAAATGAATCGATTATGCTATGACATGCAAGTGGGTATGATGAAACATGTAAGTGCAACTCACACACCCGACTCTGTGCACACAGACCTTTAGTTCCCCCTTTCGGAGCCGTTACCTCCCAGGATACCTCCGTAGTGGCAGACGGAAGCGGTGGGTTGGGCCTCTCCCACCTCTAAACCAGTAAAGCACTACCGGTCAGACCTATCGTACGCCTCAATGCTTGGTGCACTAAGCGGACGCCTGCGTACTCTTGCAGGCTGGCACACCGGACTTCTGTTGGCAAAGTGTAACCACACACTTGCCGAGTCAGCGTATTGGCGTCGGTGCATCGACCCTCCAATACCGAAGACCCACCATCTTAATTTTCATTCCTTTTTATGCACATGCAAGTTTAATCGTAAACACACAAAAGCCGAGCCGAAGCTCCCCGGACCAAAACGTCCGTCTCCAAACCAACCGAGCCGAAGCTCCCCGGACCATCCCGTCCGTCTCTTAACCAACCGAGCCGAAGCTCTCATCAATCTTCCTGTGCCAACAGTGTTTGTGAAAGGTGTAGCCCTAGTTACTAAGTTACTCTTGTCGGTTTGTTATTACAGTTTACGTTAGCACAGGACTGCCCCCGGCATACCCCGTGAAGGGCTCTCAAGGGGCACTAGGAACCAAGACGACGGCATTACGGCCCGAAGTTCCCTTTCGCAAGGCACTTATTGTTATTGGTTGATCTCCCTTAACCTGATCCCCTTTTAGTTACTTTAGATCTAACCCTAGAGTATTAAGACTCTTCCATTCCCACCGGGGTGGACGATCTTTCGTCGTACCCGAGCACCTCTTATCTCTAGCTACCACTACTTCTCTCTACTTTTCAAATCTTCCTATTGTGATTTCCTCCACAATTGTCCACCCAGACAAAATGATTAACTCCAATGACTTTCCTGTATCATGTCCTATTGCAATTCACAAATTTGCTATATGCAGACCGACCTAGACTATATGACGAACTGGTTATGCAATGATCCCAAACTTATCTAAATTGCCCTTAATTATTTACTGGAGACTTATCAGGATATAAATAGCCTAAATCCAGAATGTGGTAATTTTCCTAATTTATCTGACATTTAATTAATTTTCCCGAAAATCCCAAGGGCTACCAGTTTGAACATGAACTACCCTAAGTTCTCATGCAAGATGTCCAGCAAATTTTATAATAAATAGTAGGTTATCTCAATAGGGTAAATCCAAAGTATCATAATTTTTCTATCATCAAAAGGGCACTAAAACTATTTTAGCAATAATTACTATCTCCCATTATTTATGAACCAAGTACAAGGAATATTCTTCCAAAAATTATAAATAATTTATGACATGCAGATAAAGGCCTAAAATTAGCACTGGCCCAGTTTCGTAATTTTTTAGTAATAAAATCATCCCTAAATAAATTTTCAGCATAGAACCCCTTTTTAACTTTTGTGAAGGAAGTACTGGATGTACTCAACTAAAAATTATATAAAAATTCAGGGGTAATCATTCTGTCCTAAAATATATATTTCCAAGATTTCATGAGATTCTCTTGAAAAGAAAGGTACAAATAATCAAAACATCAATAGGGGTTAAAATCAACTTTACAAACGAAGTGATAGAAATAAACATCATAAAATTCCAGTAAAATTTCTATAAACTCTACCCACTTCAAAACTAACTCTACCCGAGTTTCACAGCCTTTAGATAATTATTAGTGATGGAAGGTGCTTAATTAGTATTTTAACCTAAGGCTAAGATTAAGGTTTTGAGGCATCTACTTGTCTCCAAATTCTCCAAGGTTCTATCCAGACGATTATTATCGTGTTAATATCAACTCTACCGAGTTTCAAGGTAATACAAGAGCAATTGCCCACATATCCTTCACAACCCTCAAAACCCTCCATCTAGGGTTTGAGTTTGGATCCTAGGGTAAACCAACCCTAAACCACACCATTTTCTCCAAGTGGGTTATAATAACCCTTACAAGTCAGTGGTCAAGATATCAACCTCAGTAGAGGTCATATGACCATTCTAACCTCTCGTGCACTTTTTACTCAAAAATGCCTCACTTTGCCTAGTTAAGAATAGGTGACTCCCTATCCAAAACTCATCCAAATGAGTTGCAAATTTGTACAGAGTAAAGTTTTATAGCCAGGGACCACTCCCCAAAATTTGGGAGGGTTTGGAGGTCATTTAACTACTTAAATAAATTCCTCTAAGTTTATTAAATTAAAACAAAAACTTTAGGCAAAGTATCTCCAAAAATTCCCATTTTTAGTCTGCCTTTAGGTATAGCTAAGGTTAACCACCTGCCAAAATTTCAGGTCATTTGGACACGGGACGAGGAGTGGACATCCATTTTAATTTCTACCCAACTCTAGGTACAGCCTCCACTAAAACGGGTTCTGCGGTCAAACCGCTTACCCAAACGAGTTGAAATTAATTTTAAATTAAACTAGACTCATAGGGCTACAACTTTCATGACTGGTCATTTTTCCTAAAACGGCCTCTAAGTGCCTCGTTTTGCAGCATCAAAATGTGCTCATCTAAGCATATTTTCCTTATAAATTATTTACATAATTTATATATTATAAACAGCTTTTACTGTTCATCTTCTACAGAACCCGAAAACCAGAACACAGAAACTCTTATTTCCTGTAGCTCTTTCGCGATCCGTCACCAGTCGCCCGGTCACTTCCCTGGCCAGCCACCACCACCACCACCTCCGTTGAGGCGATGGCTAGCGGTCGGCAGTGGTTTGGCCGCCGGAGGTGGCGGTTTTCGGCGAACTCGAAAATACATTTTTCATGGTTTTCCATGAAAACGAGAGATAGGACCAGCTCCGTTGAGCACGAACTTCCTTTCTAAAAATCCTAAGATCTACCCATGAAAGAAGAAGCAGAGGAGGACCTTGTTCGCGGTTTGGAGGCGAGATGAACGACGGGGTGCCATGGCGCGGTGGTGGCGTTGCTGAACTTCTCCTGCAGCAAGGTACAAAGATCTGAGTCCGTTTGGTCAAGAGTGTAACCTTCTCATCTTGCTCTAAGGGGTCTTTTATAAGTCAGTAAGTGGGAAGGTGAAAGGGTAAAGCCTTAATGGTCATGAAGGCTCCTCTTAATAACCTTTCGGTTACAGTGAAGGGATAAGAAACGGTGGAAGATGAATAGGTGTTTGCCAGGTGGCGATTCCTATTGGACCAACACTTCCTCTTTATTTTATAATTACAGAAGGAAAAACGGCCCGTAATTACTCCTGGTGTAACTTCCCACACCAGCATTTATTACCACGCGTGTTAGAATAATTTCGGGTCTGAACCGTCGTTTCGGTCAATGTCACGGGCGTGACATATAGGTCACGGGCGTGACAGGCCAGGATGGCCAATTCTGGGGTCGACGATCGTTGAACTGAGATCGACGGTCGTCGAAGGGTGGTCACGCCCTAGGTCACGGGCGTGACACCTTGGTCACGGGCGTGACATGCCCGAATGGCAAATTCTAAGGTCGACGATCGTCGAACTGAGATCGACGGTCGTCGAAGGGTGGTCACGCCCTAGGTCACGGGCGTGACACCTTGGTCACGGGCGTGACAGGGTTATGAGGCAAATTCCGCGCTCGGCGATCGTCGCGCTGAGATCAACTATCACCAAATGGGGGGTCACGCCCTTGGTCACGGGCGTGACACCTTGGTCACAGGCGTGACAGAGCCGGGTTGAAAATTCTGCGCCCGACGATCATCTCCCTGAGATCGACGATCATCGAAGGAGTCACGCCCTAGGTCACGGGCGTGACGGGTCGGAAAACTCACGAGCGTGACCAACCCGTGACCCGAACCCCTCTCCATACAGGCGGGTTGTTCGGTCGGACCCGACCTCCTTGATAAGGATTTCAACTCCTCATCACCAACTGATTGATCGGCTCGATCGAAGGTCACGGGCGTGACAGGCCCGAACGGCGGAGGGTTCTGTCACGACCAACCGACTCCTAGGGGTCTAGCCGGAAATGGGATGTCACGGGCGTACATAGTCACATATGACTTTCCATCGACGATGTTTAGCATATCACGGGCGAGACAGCACGGGCTGACATGCCCAGACAGCACTCGACGATCGTCCGTGGAATCGAGATCTCGCAGTGAAATAGCTCACCCGTGGTTTGGTTTTTTGCCCTAGGGTTTCAAGACCCATCTCATAGGGAGTAATCTTGTGGCTCTTGGTGATGGAAGCCATGTTAAGTACATGACATACAGTGTTAACTGCCTCAACCCAGAAGTATTTTGGGAGAGATGTGTCACTCAACAAGGTCCTTCTAACATCTATGAGAGTCCTATTCTTTCTCTCAGCAATCCCATTTTGTTGGGGTGTTCTGGGAGAGGAGAATTCTTGGTGAATCCCTTGCTCTTCACAGAACCTTTTCATGCACTCAGACTGAAATTTAGTCCCATGGTCACTTCTGATTTTTACCACAGTACTATCAAATTCATTCTGAATTTGCTTGATGAATTTCTTGAAGACATCAGGGGATCAGACTTCTTCCTAAGAAAGAAAACCTAAGCAAATCTGGAAAAGTCATCAATAACTACAAGGGTGTATACTTTCTTACCTAGACTATGAATTGGCATAGGACCAAACAAGTCCATATGCAGGAGGTATAATCACCTCACTAAGTCTTTGATCCTAATGCCCTTGAAGGAGGTATTGTTTTGTTTGCTCTTTTGGCATGTAGAGCAGATACCCTCCTTAGTGCACTTAATCTTAGGACCATTCCTAACTAGCTCTTCACTAAAGAGCTTTCCTATGGTTTTATAATTCAGATGAGCTAGCCTTTTGCGCCACTGGACACAGTATGAGGTTTTCTCATCTATAACTAGACATACAGGGGAGTCTGTATCTAAGCATAGAAAATTTAAACAATATATATTCCCACTCCTAGTGTCTATCAAGATGACCTCTTGGTCACTTGACCTCTTTATCTGGCACTTATCCTTGTGGATTGAGGTGACATAGCCTAGATCACATAACTGGCTTATGCTTATTAGGTTATGTTACAAACCTTCCGCATAAGCCACTTTGGTGATAGTGACTATGCAAGTAGTGATCTTACCATACCCTCTGGTGACTCCTCTGTCTAAACCATCAAAGATAACTTTGGGTCCATCCTTCACTGGAGTATACTCCTTAAGATTACTCCTTGTTCCAGTCATATTCCTGGAACAACCACTGTCCAAGTACCATATAGGAGTATGGGCACTTGTACTAACCTACAAAGCATATTTACTTTACCTTAGGACCCCAATAATTATAGGGTCCTTGGTGCATGTCATTCTGAAAATGAACATGTCCACTAGCAATTTTTCTGACAAGTAGACTGACTTTAGTTCTAGCCACACTTGGATTATGCCAGCAATATATGGCATAGTTGCCCACTTTGCCACAACACCGACACTCATGAATGTTGTACCTTATTTTATGAGCTGGTCTGCTAGCTGTGTTGACAGCAGCTCTCTGTCCAGAAGGAACATCATCAGCCTTTTTCAGGTTCCTTTCAGTTAGGATCTGGCTGAAGCTAAGTCTTTCCAGTAGGCTTATTAGGCTTTCTCTGAATGCCATCACCAGCAGTCTTCTTTTCAAAAAAAACATACTCTTGATAGCATCAGAATAGAAAAATTAGGCTTACTGATAGACTGATCCTTGGTCAGAGTATTTGTTGGATGGCCCTGAACTTTGGCTGCAGCCACATTCTTGAGAGTAGGGGCTGGAGCACCAAAGACAAATAGTCCATGACGGGCCATTTGAATTTCTTCATGGGATTCCTTGAAAGAACTCATCCACAATTCCTTTTCTCCTTCCTAAGAAAGAAAACCTAAGCAACCCACTTTAGTAGTAATCTGTTTACCAGGTTTAGAACTATCCTTGTCCTCCTTGGAGGATTTCTTCTTTCCCCTATAGTAGTCCTCCTTGTGATGAGAGGAGGAGGAGGGCCTTCACCTCTACTAGTTCCTCCTCATCAGCTTCATAAACTGTCTAGAGAAAGCAGCAAACTCCTCATAAGACAAGTGGCAGTCTGATGTACATGTCTATGAACTTTCAGAGTCAGACTCAATAGTAGCCCTCCTTGGTGGAGAAGGTGTCCTTTCCCTGCTTATTCTTGAGGCTTCAGCTTTGAAGGCCACGGTCCTTCCTCTATCCTGGGACTTGTTATTTTTCTCCTCCTCCTTCCTAGCAGCCAGCTGCATTTCATAAGACAGTAGCTTCCCAAATAGAGTTGGTGGAGGAGTATTGGCCAGCTTTGTCACTTCCCTGATGGCACAAATCTAGGTGTCCCAGTCACTAGTTAGAGATCTTAGGGACTTATCATTAAGCTCATAATTACTGAAGACCTGGCAAAATAGGTCCTTAGCTCATTAACTATTCTAAAGAATCTTTCATAGCAGCTGGCTATGCTCTCTTACTTGGACTGCCTGAAGGCCTCATACTCTAGATTGAGCATGGACTTCCTATCATCTCTGACCTCTTCTATGCCCTCCATATAGAACACCAAAGTGTCCTGCATCTCTTTGGATGTCTTGCAGTGCACCAGATTTTGTAAGGTAGAGTCATTTATGGCACTAACAATAATGTTTAGTGCCCTCTTGTACAGGATGACAAGAATGACCTCATCCTTAGTCATTTCTGAGTTTGTCTTTGGTGTCTGGACAGTTGCATCCAGAGCTGAGACTTTCATAGGGATGAAAGGTCTCTCTTTGACTGTGGCAAGGATCCTTGGGTTAGATGCCTCCATGAAGAGTCTGACTTTCTGTAACACCCCGAAACTCAAAAGAGGGACGGGTGGCATTTTTAAGCCAAGACGGGGTTTTGAAGCAGGTGACACGGGTCCCGACACGGGCGTGTCGGAGGCCGTGTCAGGGTGTGTTCGACCACGGGTCGTGCGGTCGCCGTGTCGGCAGTCGTCGAGTGTCGAGTGGTGGGACACGGCCTAGGACACGGGCGTGTCCCAGGCCGTGTCACTCAAGGGAATCGACACAGTAGTACACGGGCCGTGACACGGGCACAGACACGGGCGTGTCAAATATGACACGGGCGTGTCCTATGCTGTGTCGCAAGGCCGTGTACCTCTCTGACTGCGAAGTGTTGTCCGATTGCACACGGGGGGCGTGACACGGGTACCAACACGGCCGTGTCACATGTGACACGGCCGTGTCATAGGCCGTGTCAAGGGCCGTGTGCTGGTTTTCGAATCGGTCGAGACGCCGAATGGCTGACACGGCCAGGCACACGGTCGTGTGTCAACCCGTGTTCGGCCCAGATTTTATGATTTCAGTCCCGATCGAGGCCGTTTGTTTCTTTGATTTGAGATCCGACGGCTGGGGGTTGTTTCCCCAGGGTTATACCCGGGAATAGGGTTTAGAAACCCTCATTTCTCTTGAGTGGTTCTCTTTCTAAAAGCTAGAGAGAGGAGAGAGCAAGGAAGAGGAAGAAGGACTAGATCCGGTCGCCGGAGGAGCTTCGGAGCTCCAAATCGCGATCCGAGTCCAGATCCGCGGAGGTGACGCCGTTGCGGTGTTTTCCAACCGCATAGTTTTCGATGGCGCCGCGGAAAAATGCAAGGGTAACGATTCTCATCCTAGGGCATGTGAAGCCCTCTTTTCCTTTGCATAGGAAGCCCTCTCTCGCGAGTGAGCGAAGAGTTGGAGCATTCCTTGGGGTAGATATGTAAAGTCCCCCTTATATAGAGTCTGTATGCGAAAACGGACGTAGGCATTATGTGTGAAGCCTATCCGGACAAGTAGAGTCGGATCGGTGATGTTGCATTGCATATGAACCGGGGAAGGCTCCGGGTGTTTGGGCGTTTTTCGGGTTTTCTACGTGGTAGATTGCAACAGGGAGCCTTGGAGATTAACTCCAAGGTGCACCCGGAAAACTGGGCAAAAGCAAGTTTTGCCAACACGGTGGCCGGGGAGCCAACGTGAACATAACTGGGTTATGTGATTGTTGTGGCGGAAACGGGACTCAGCGAGTCTTGACCTGCGCATATGGCTTAAATTGTCGTTGCGGTATGAGCACGGGTCAGGCGGAGCCGTACCCGGTCTATGTCGTTCGGTAGGACCGTTGGCATGGATGAGGGTCTTCGGCGGTCTATGGCTTAAATTGTCGTGACCAAGGCCAGGAAGGCAAAATGCTCATATGGTTGGCCGTCCATGAGGCGGTGGTGGAACGGGAACGTCTATGGCTTGAATTGAGGTGACGTTGGCCGGTTCGCCGTGAATGTGCCCTGAGTGCATGGCGTGTGTGGCTGTGCGAGCCTACGCCTGTGTTGAGGTGTGTTTACACTAATGTTATTGCCTATTAATAAAGTGCAGGGAAAGAGCATCGCCGCCCCGATTTTGGGGGCGGGATCGTTATAATTTGGTCAGCATAGCTGACCGTTATTTTGTTTACCACCGGGCGGTGGATTGTGGCTTGCAGGTGCTGCGGATCCGAGCGGGAAATAGTGGGCTAAAGCCCTTGAAGCTGTGCCGGCCCTCGAAGGCCTAAATGTTTATGTTTTTCCCGTTTATAATGTATGGTCGGCCTGCATGCCGAGATTTGGAAAACACTTTATTTAAAGCGAACTGTTGTAAGGCCTTAAGGCTGTAACATCCCATTTCCGACTAGACCCCTAGGAGTCGGTTGGTCGTGACAGAACCCTAGGAAGCCCAAAAATTGAAATAAATCGATCGAAATTTCGGGTCACGGGTTGGTCATGCCCGTGACCGACCCGTCACGCCCGTGACTTTGGGCGTGACTACTTCGACGATCATCGATCTCCGTGAGACGATCGTCGAACTTGCTGCCCGGGCATGTCACGCCCGTGACCAAGGTGTCATGCCCGTGACCGACCCGTCACGCCTGTGACATTGGGCGTGACTACTTCGACGATCGTCGATCTCCGTGAGACGATCGTCGAACTTGCTGCCCGGGGATGTCACGCCCGTGACCAAGGTCTCACGCCCATGACCTAGGGCGTGACTCCTTCGACGATCGTCGATCTCCGTGAGACGATCGTCGCACTTGCAGCCCGGGCATGTCATGCCCGTGACCAAGGTGTCACGCCCGTGACCTAGGGCGTGACTCCTTCGACGATCGTCGATCTCCGTAAGGAGATCGTCGAAATTGAAACTCGGGCCTGTCACGCCCGTGACCTATGTGTCACGCCTGTGACCAAGGCCGAAACGTCAGCCAGACTGGAAATTTCGGTAACCGACATTATAATCAATTCTGATTATGGGAAGTTACACCAGGAGAATTTATGGACCGTTTCCTTCTTTAATTATTTAAATAAATAAGGAAATGATGGTCCAATAGGAAATCACCACCTGGCGAACACTCTTCGTTTTCCAGCATTTCAACTGCCCTGCATCATAACCGAAACGTTAGGGGAGAACATTCATGACCATTAAGGATTTACCCATTCGTCTCCCCACTTGCTGACTTATAAAAGCCCACTTGGAGCAAGAGGAGAAGTTTACACGCTCAATCAAACGGATCAGATCTTTGTTCTTGCTGTAGGAGGAGTTCGGCTACGTCACCACTGCGCCATGGCACCCCGTCGTTCATCTCGCCTCCAAACCGCGAACAAGGTCCTCCTCTACTTCTTCTTTCATGGATAGATCTTAGAAATTCTTTAGGAGAGATATCGAGTCCAAAAGGATTAGATCGGATGGGAGTTTCATCGTATTTCCGTAAATTAATGGCGGCGAGTTCGCCGGAAACCGCCATCTCCGGCGGCCCAATCACCGCCGATCGATAGCCGTCGCCTCAACGGAGGTGGTGGTGGTGGTGGTTGGCCAGGGAGGTGACCGAACTGCCGGCGACGGAGCGCGAAAGAGCTACATGAAATATGAGTTTCTGTGTCTGGTTTTCGGGTTCTGTAGACGATGAACAGTAAAAACTGTTTATAATATATAAATTATGTAAATAATTTTCTAAGGAAAATATACTTGGAAGGGCACATTTTGATGCTGCAAAACGAGGCACTTAGAGGCCGTTTTAGGAAAAGTGACCAGACACAAAAGTCGTAGCCCTTCGAGTTTAGATTAATCTAAAATTTGTTTCAACATGTTTGGGTAAGCGGTTCGGCCGCAGCACCCGTTTTAGTGGGGCTGTACCTAGAGTTGGGCAGAAATTAAAATGGATGCCCACTCTTCGAACCTTGTCCAAATGACCTGAAATTTGGGCGGGGGATTGACCTTAGCTATACCTAACGACAGACCAAAAATGGGAATTTTTGGAGATACTTTTGCCTAAAGTTTTTGTAAAATTTTAATAAATATTATAAAATTAATTAGGAGATGAATTTAAGTCCAAACTCCCCCAAATTTTGGGTGGTGGTCCCTGGCATCAATGTTAAGATCTGTACAAAATTTCAACTCAATTGGTCGAGTTTTGAATAGGGAAGTATCAAGTCCTAGATTGGTCTTGGTGAGGGATACTTTGGGGAAAAGTACGATTGGAAATGGAGTGGACAAATCTCCTCAAAAGAGGCTGATGTTGTGGCCACTGATTTGCTGAGTCTATGTCTACCCTCTTGGGTAACATGGTGTGGATTAGGGTGGATTTTACCCTAAGATATTGGCTCAAGTCCAGTGGGTGGGAGTTTGAGTTTTGTGAAGGACATAGGAGCAAAAGCTCTTGTATGCCCTTGAAATTTGGAGGAGAGGGGGATGATATGATGAAAACCCTCTGGTTGAAATAGTGAAGGAATTGGAGGTAATTAGGTACCTCGAAAGTTGAGATTTTGGATTAGGATAAAAATGTAATTTAGTTATTTTAAGCACTAAATCTAATCCAAAAATTATGAAACTCGGGAGGAGGGAGTTTTAGGATGTTTTAGACTTATGGTAATTTTCCTGGAATTTTATGATTAATAAATATTATACTTCATGTGTTAAATGATTATTAGCCCGATTTGTTGTTTCAATTATTTGGAAGTTTTAAATTAATTATAATCAGTTAAAATTCTGGATTTAGATCTTGACTAGTAGAACATTGATCCCTGAATTTTTTATAGAATTTTATGTTGAGAAATTTTAGAGGTTCATTCACAATATTTTATATGGGCTTTTGAGCATAAAAATAAGTTAGGGCTTGTACAATTGCTGGAAAATTATGATAATTGGAACTTAAGGTTTTTAGGCCCTTTTATATCACTGGGAATTATTTGGGAATTTTTAAAGTTACTGTTATAGCACTTCATTCACAAAGCATGTTAGATTGTAATGTAGTATTTGATTTATTATAATTTAATTACCAGCAAGAAAATTATGGGATTCTGTCAAAGTTATTTTCATGATAAAACCAGCACCCTGTATTTTATTGGAATTATTTGGATGACAAGTCAAGGTAGTTTATTCATTAAGCTTGAAATAACTGAAAGAATGATTAAATAAGTTTAGGCCCTTGAGAATCATTGTAAAACTATCAAACTTTGGAAACTTGATATTTAGGCCTACTATTATTTACCTTAATTTTGTGATAGCTGGAATCAACTAGAATGTTATACCTCATGTTCGAAATGATGATATTAGACCCTTAAGAATAAATAAATAAGTTATCGGATTTATTAGGAAAATTCCAATATTTTGGATTTAGGCAAATCTTGTTAGGATAGACCCCCGATAAATAAATGGTGGCATTTGGATGAAAAAGTAAATTACGTGTAATCTTGATTATCGTGTAGCCTAGGTGAGTCCCTAGGAGGCTTGGTTTAGCACTGATGGTAGTTGGAAGATTAGGTATTACGCGGGTATGGCGGAAGACCGTCTTTCCGTGTGGAGAGGGTGAAGAGTCAAGCTACCCTAGGTTTAGTTTAATGTAACTCTTAAAGGGAAAAAGGTAAGGGAGATCAACCAATAACAATAAGTGCCTTGCGAAAGGGAACTTTGGGCCGTAATGCCGCCGTCTTGGTTCCTAGTGCCCCTTGAGAGCCCTTCACGGGGAATACCGGGGGCAGTCCTGGGCTAACGTAAACTGTAATAACAAACTGGCAAGAGTAACTTAGTAACTAGGGCTGCACCTTTCACAAACACTGTTGGCACAGGAAGATTGATGGGAGCTTCGGCTCGGTTAATCTGGAGACGGGCGTTTAGGTCCGGGGAGCTTCGGCTCGGTTGGTTTGAAGACGGACATTTGGGTCCGGGGAGCTTCGGCTCGGTTGGTTTGGAGACGGATGTTTTGGTCCGGGGAGCTTCGGCTCGGTTGATTTGGAGACGGACGTTTTGGTCCGGGGGGCTTCGGCTCGGTTTTTGTGTGTTTACGATTGAACTTGCATGTGCATAAAATAGGAAAAAGTTAAGGTAGTGGGTTTTACGATATCGGGGAGTTCGATTGCACCGACACCGATATCGTTGACTCGGCGAGGTGATTAGCACTTCGCCAACAGAAGTCCGGTGCGCCAGCCAGCAAGAGTACGCAGGCGTCCGCTTAGTGCACCAAGCGTTGAGGCGTACGATAGGTCAGACCAGTGGTGCTTTTACTGGTTTTGAGGTGGGCGAGGCCCAACCCACCGCTTCCGTCCGCCACTACGGAGGTATCCTGGGAGGTAACGGCTCCGAAAGGGGGAACTAAAGGTCTGTGTGCACAGAGTCAGGTGTGTGAGTTGCACTTGCATGTTTCATCATACCCACTAGCATGTCATAGCATAATCGATTCATTTAACCCTTACACCTAAAGTATAAGTGGTATGGGACGCTTATACATTAGGACCTACAAAACGACCCCTTGGTCTATAAGCTTGTGTGGGCAAGTTTATAAATCAAAGGTTAATTTCAATATATAAATATATGTTGTTGTTTGATAACCGACACCCCAGCGTATAGGTGGTATGGGACACTCTATACGATGGGAGCCTTGCAGAAGATCCCTTGGCTTATGCGCTTTCGCACATAAGTTAAGGTTACTTTTCTTACTTTCTGTTTTCTGTCATATTATTATAGAATTGCTAGATTAGTTCCGCTGCCATTTGTTTCTTGATTAATCTCCACCTTCATGTCCTTCCCTTTCTTCCTCTCCGCTCGGTACCTAGGAGTCATGGGGGAAGGGGTAGGGGATGATAGGGCTTCTTTATGACTAACGGTTTTCGAACCGCATCATTTAGGGGATCGTGGAGCCCAGCATGGAGGAGCAGCCCCAGAGATCGGTGCGCCTGGAGATGGGACAGTCTAGCTCCGGAGTTCATACAGCCGGGACCGTGAGTCTCGACCCTGAGTAGTTCCTGTTTTTGCTTCCGCATGAGAGACTTGTAGTGAGGACATTTTGTACCGGGCATAAGCCCGCATTTTATAGTACTCTGATTATTGTTATTCTGTGGACACTCCCTTCGTGGAGTTTTATATATATATGTGATTTATTTCCAGTGGACTTGCTCTTACTTCAATTATTGTGCTACCTTTCTGTGGTCGAATTGGCTGGCAGAATCGACGCCTTGTGGTGATGACCCTTCAGGACGTGAAGGTGTCACCGCAAAGCGGCGATTCTGGGCCTAAGACCCCGGGATTTTAAAAAGAAAAAAAGGGGGTCTTACAAGTGGTATCAGAGGAAAACATCGATCTGAAAAGGTAGCAGTCCACTAACCCTGGGTCACCCCCGCTCGAGTTAATTTGGGGACAAACTAAGCAGCGGAAGCAGTGGTGTGCCCATATGGGGATCACATATAAATTGTCCACCTTTATGTAATATTTGAACGTTTTCTCAGCATGTGTTTTTGTTACGCAGCCTCCAGCACGGCCTACGCCACAAGGTGGAGTTCAACAGGCTCAGGATGTTGCACCCCCCCCCCCCACCGATCCCCACTCCTTTCCTTTCAGTCAGGCATGGGACAGACTCTGACTGCCATCCTAGAGGCTTTCAGGGCCCAGCAGGTTCCGGCCCCGCAGCCAAACCCGGGGGCCAACTGGCTGAGCATCTTCCGGGGTCTTTCTCCCCCGTCCTATTTGGGGACAGAGTCAGCGGTTCGGACGGAAGAGTGGCTAGATATCATGTACGAGATGCTGACCGGGATACGGTGTCCCTGGGAGGAGAGGGTGGCTCTGGTTGTCTCCTGCCTAGAGTCCTATGCAAAGAGGTGGTGGAAGACGCTGTTGGACACGACATTTGCCGATAGGGAGGTTGCGGAGGTTACTTGGGAGGAGTTCAGGGCCGCACTCCTGGAGCATTTCGTTCCGCAGTCGGCTAGGGATGATTTGGAGGAGCGGTTCTTACAACTAAAGCAGGGCACCCGGACCGTGGTGGAGTACCATCGAGAGTTCGACCATCTGGCTCGATACACAGATTCCTACCAGCTGGACGAGGCAGGGTATATCAGGAGGTTCTATAAGGGCCTGCGGGAGGACTTGAGGGAGGCTCTGTTGTTTGTATCTGACGGGCCCATCTCCCGGATTTTGGAGATGGCAAAAAGGATTGAGGCAGATTGGCACGCCACCTGGGGCCGGAAACGGCTAGCAGAGGATCAGGGACGGAGAGGTAGAAATGACCAGCGGCGAGGTGCTGTACCAGAGGGGAGGAGGACAGAGGACCAGCCCCGTCAGGACGTGAGGCAGGAGCCGAGGGAACAGGTGATATTGGCCCCTCCACCTCTTCGGATGCAGGAGATGCCGAGACCCGGGGGAATGGCGTATCCCCCACCAGAGTGCTTCCTTTGTCATCAGATTGGGCACATTCGGAGGAACTGCCCCATGAGGGGGGCACCACCTCCAGCACCACAGGGCGGCCCACCAGCTCAGCATTACGGAGGCCGAGGACGCGGCCGCGGTCGTGGATACCAGGGGGAGATCGTAGACAGGAAAGGGAGCAGGTATATGCCTTGGACCTCGCGCAGCCTCAGAATCCGGAGCAGGTCATAGCGGGTACGCTGCAATGCCCTTTATTTTCATAGAATTTCCCTTTCAATGGTTAAAACTTTGAATCGCACCAGATAGATTAGCAAGGAAAGTAAAACTCACTATAGAACCCTAAGATATCTAATCACCCCAGGTATAGTTTTCATCAGCGGCAAGCCGGCCCGCACGCTGTTCGATACTGGAGCTACTCACTCCTTTGTGTCGGAGACGTTCGTAGAAGGACTGGAAGGTGTGGAGTGGTTCACAAGCTCGAGGATGAGGGGGCGACTACCAGATGGATCTAAGCTCCTTACCACGGATCACTGTAATATGGAGGCAGAAATTGGTGGAAAAGCGTTCGAGGCTCCAGCGACGATTTTGAAGCTGACGGACTATGACCTGATCCTGGGCATGGTATGGCTGCACTGGAACCATGCCCAGATTGACTGCCAGGCAAAGAGGATCACCGTGAGACACGGGGACTCTTTCATTACCATCGAAGGTATAAGACCTGTCTCTCGTATACTCTTATCTTCGGTACAGGCCGTTAAGGCCCATCTGCAGGGAGAGGAGGTCTATCAGATTCTATTTGAGATGGCGGAAGTTAAGGAGTCGGTGACAGACATCCCGGTGTGAGATTTCGCTGACATCTTTCCAGAGAAACTTCCAGGACTACCTCCACACCGAGAGCAGGACTTTCAGATACAGCTTGTGCCGGGGGCCAAGCCGGCATCTAGGGCCCCTTATCGAATGGCCCCAAAGGAGTTGGCAGAGTTTCGTACTCAGTTGTAGGAATTGGTTGAGGCAGGATTTGTTAGACCGAGTTCCTCGCCATGGGGAGCACCGGTCCTATTCGTGAAGAAGAAGGATGGGACACTCCGCCTGTGCATCGATTATTGAGCACTAAACAGGCTGACCGTCCGGAATACCTATCCGCTCCCACGGATAGACGAATTGTTCGATCAGCTGGAGGGGGCCCATTATTTCTCGAAGCTGGACTTGAGGTCAGGATACTACCAGCTACGGATCCAGGAGGAGGATATCCCGAAGACGGCCTTCAATAGCAGATATGGCCTGTATGAGTTCACCGTGATGCCCTTCGGGCTCACGAATGCTCCGTCGGCGTTCATGAGTCTCATGAACCGGGTTTTCGAGGCCTAATTGGATGTGTTCGTCATAGTATTCATAGACGACATCCTGATCTACTCTAGGACGGAGGAGGAGCACACTCGGCATCTGGCACTCACTCTGGAGAGGTTGCGGGAGCATCGCCTTTATGCAAAATTCAGCAAGTGTCAGTTTTGGTTGAAGGAGGTGGCCTTCCTAGGCCACATTATCAGCGGAGCCGGGTTGGCAGTGGATCCGGCAAAGATTCGGGCAGTTCGGGATTGGCCGCAGTTGAAGACAGCCACCGATGTACGAAGTTTCTTGGGACTTGCCGGTTACTACCGGAAGTTCGTGGAGGGGTTCTCTCAGATTGCCCTCCCCCTCACATCTTTGACGAAGAAGGAGGCACCTTTTGTTTGGACCCCGCAGTGCCAGGCGGCTTTCCAGGAGCTGAAGGACTGACTCATCTCAGCCCCTATTCTGGCCCTTCCATCTGGAAAAGAAGGATTCCAGGTGTACACCGATGCATCATACCAGGGGATGGGAGCAGTGCTGATGCAGAACGGACACGTCATAGCATATGCCTCCCGCCAGCTGAAGACCCATGAGAAGAACTACCCAGTGCACGACCTTGAGATGGGAGCGGTCGTTTTTGCTCTGAAGGTCTAGCGTCATTATCTTTATGGAGTCCACTGCGACATCTACTCCGACCACAAGAACCTGAAATACGTGGACACTCAGAAGGAGCTGAATATCAGGCAGAGGCGCTGGGTGGAGTTCTTAGCAGACTATCAGTATGAGATGCACTACCATCCAGGGAAGGCAAACGTGGTGGCCGACGCATTGAGTCGGAGAGCTACCACTTCCGAAGCTGGGCCCCAAGTTATGTCCATGGAGCTAGTCCGGTCATTCAGAGATATGCAGATATCCCTAGTGTCCGAGGATGATCCAGAGCTGTATAGGGAGTATCTGACATCGATGGTGGCCATAGACGATATTCGGGATCGCATTAGGGATGGACAGAGGACAGATGTGTGGGCAGAGCCGATGTTCCGAGCCTTGGAGGAGGGTTCGACAGGAGATTATTCCCTGAGAGATGGTCTGCTACATTTCAGAGGCAGAGTATATATACCCGCAGGAGGCCAGATCCGAGAGGATATTATGACAGAGGCGCATTGCAGCCGGTACTCTGTGCACCTGGGGATCACAAAGATGACCGCTGATCTGAAGAAGATGATGTTTTGGCCGGGCATGAAGAAGGACATTACGTACTTCGTGACCCATTGCGAGGCGTGTCAGTTGGTGAAGGCGGAGTGCAAGAACCCCGCAGGATTGTTGCAGCCACTCCCGGTGCCGGAGTGGAAGTTCGATGATATAGCTATGGATTTTATACATGGTCTTCCCCGGTCTCGGACGGGGAATGACTCGATCTGGGTGATTGTTGATCGGTTGACGAAGGTGGCCCGCTTTATACCGATCAGGAAGGATGACTCGGTGGGAGTGCTGGTACGGAAGTTCGTGGAGCAATATATCTGATATCATGGCGTGCCCCGGACGATAGTGTCAGACCGCGATGGACGGTTTACATCCAGGGAGTGGCGGTCAGTGCAGGCATATTTGGGCACCCGGTTGACTTTTAGCATGGCCTTCCACCCTCAGACGGACGGGCAGACAGAGCGCACCAACCGGACCTTGGAGGATTTACTAGATCGAGGGGAGCCGTGGGAGAAGATGTTACCGTTGGTCGAGTTCTCCTATAACAATAGCTACCAGTCCAGCATCAGGATGGCGCCTTATGAAGCCTTGTATGGAAGAAAATGTAGGACCCCGCTTTCTTGGGTTCAAGACGAGGATCCGAAGGTGTTGGGATCGGATTTTGTTGAAGACACCGAGGCTCTGGTGAGACTGATCAGAGATAGGATGTTGGAGGCGCAGAGCAGACATGCTAAATACTATGACGCCCAGCATCGTCAGGTGGAGTTTCGGGTAGGAGATCGAGTGTTCTTGAAGATCCGGCCTATGCACGGAGTCTCACGGGTGCGCGGTCGGAGGAAGAAGCTCAGCCCTAGGTATATGGGCCCTTACTGGATCCTGGAGCGGATCGGACCACTAGCCTACAGGCTAGAGTTGCCGCCAGAGCTGACAGCTCTACACGACGTCTTCCACATTTCTTCGCTGAGAAGGGCTCTACTATGCCTGGAGTAGCGGATTTTGACCACCGAAGGGCCGGTAGCTTCAGACCGATCTGTTCACTTGGAGCCGGTTCGGATCGACGACAAAGGAGTGCAGATCTTGCACCGCAAAAAGATCCCCATAGTCAAGGTTCTGTGGAGAAACCACGGTCAGGAGGAGCACACCTGGGAACCGCAGGATCTGATGAGGCAAAGATACCCGGAGTTGTTCAGTCAGGTACATCTCACCACCTCTCGGTATACTATAGATTGCCTTCTTGTTTTGGACAGTTAAGACTAGATAAGGAAAATTCAGGACCTAGGTATCGTACTCAATCAGAAAGGTAGGGGCTAATCTTTTGTTTATTGGGGAGATTGTCTTCGTTTATCAAACGAATAGTCGCCTGAACCCAATAGAAAGATCGTATGGGATGTTACAAGTTTAATTTATTCCGATAGAAATCCCCGTAGGCTCAACCTCAATTTCGGGGACGAAATTTTTGTTTTGTTTATTGGGATTTGTAACATCCCATTTCCAGTTATACCCCTAGGAGTCGGTTGGTCGTGACAGAACCCTAGGAAGCCCAAAAATTGAAATAAATCGATCGAAATTTCGGGTCACGGGTTGGTCACACCCATGACCGACCCGTCACGCCCGTGACTTTGGGCGTGACTACTTCGACGATCGTCGATCTCCGTGAGACGATCGTCGAACTTGCTGCCCGGGCATGTCACGCCCGTGACCAAGGTGTCACGCCCGTGACCGACCCGTCACACCCGTGACTTTGGGCGTGTCTACTTCGACGATCGTCGATCTCCGTGAGACGATCGTCGAACTTACTGCCCGGGCATGTCACGCCCGTGACCAAGGTGTCACGCCCGTGACCTAGGGCGTGACTCCTTCGACGATCGTCGATCTCCGTGAGACGATCGTCGCACTTGCAGCCCGGGCATGTCATGCCCGTGACCAAGGTGTCACGCCCGTGACCTAGGGCGTGACTCCTTCGACGATTGTCGATCTCCGTAAGGAGATCGTCGAAATTGAAACTCGGGCCTGTCACGCCCGTGACCTATGTGTCACGCCCGTGACCAAGGCCGAAACGTCAGCCAGACTGGAAATTTCGGTAACCGACATTGTAATCAATTCTGATTATGGGAAGTTACACCAGGAGTATTTATGGGCCGTTTCCTTCTTTAATTATTTAAATAAATAAGGAAATGATGGTCCAATAGGAAATCACCACCTGGCGAACACTCTTCGTTTTCCAGCATTTCAACTGCCCTGCATCATAACCGAAACGTTAGGGGAGAACATTCATGACCATTAAGGATTTACCCATTCGTCTCCCCACTTGATGACTTATAAAAGCCCACTTGGAGCAAGAGGAGAAGTTTACACGCTCAATCAAACGGATCAGATCTTTTTTCTTGCTGTAGGAGGAGTTCGGCTACGTCACCACTGCGCCATGGCACCCCGTCGTTCATCTCGCCTCCAAACCGCGAACAAGGTCCTCCTCTACTTCTTCTTTCATGGATAGATCTTAGAAATTCTTTAGGAGAGATATCGAGTCCAAAAGGATTAGATCGGATGGGAGTTTCATCGTATTTCCGTAAATTAATGGCGGCGAGTTCGCCGGAAACCGCCATCTCCGGCGGCCCAATCACCGCCGATCGATAGCCGTCGCCTCAACGGAGGTGGTGGTGGTGGTGGTTGGCCAGGGAGGTGACCGAACTGCCGGCGACGGAGCGCAAAAGAGCTACAGGAAATATGAGTTTCTGTGTCTGGTTTTCGGGTTCTGTAGAAGATGAACAGTAAAAACTGTTTATAATATATAAATTATGTAAATAATTTTCTAAGGAAAATATACTTGGAAGGGCACATTTTGATGCTGCAAAACGAGGCACTTAGAGGCCGTTTTAGGAAAAGTGACCAGACACAAAAGTCGTAGCCCTTCGAGTCTAGATTAATCTAAAATTGGTTTCAACATGTTTGGGTAAGCGGTTCGGCCGCAGCACCCGTTTAAGTGGGGGCTGTACCTAGAGTTGGGCAGAAATTAAAATGGATGCCCACTCTTCGAACCTTGTCCAAATGACCTGAAATTTGGGCGGGGGGTTGACCTTAGCTATATCTAACGGCAGACCAAAAATGGGAATTTTTGGATATACTTTTGCCTAAAGTTTTTGTAAAATTTTAATAAACATTATAAAATTAATTAGGAGATGAAATTAAGTCCAAACTCCCCCAAATTTTGGGTGGTGGTCCTTGGCATCAATGTTAAGATCTGTACAAAATTTCAACTCAATTGGTCAAGTTTTGAATAGGGAAGTATCAAGTCCTAGATAGGTCTTGGTGAGGGATACTTTGGGGAAAAGTACGATTGGAAATGGAGTAGACAAATCTCCTCAAAAGAGGCTGATGTTGTGGCCACTGATTTGCTGAGTCTATGTCTACCCTCTTGGGTAACTTGGTGTGGATTAGGGTGGATTTTACCCTAAGAGATTGGCTCAAGTCCAGTGGGTGGGAGTTTGAGTTTTGTGAAGGACATAGGAGCAAAAACTCTTGTATGCCCTTGAAATTTGGAGGAGAGGGGGATGATATGATGAAAACCCTCTGGTTGAAATAGTGAAGGAATTGGAGGTAATTAGGTACCTCGAAAGTTGAGATTTTGGATTAGGATAAAAATGTAATTTAGTTATTTTAAGCACTAAATCTAATCCAAAAATTATGAAACTCGGGAGGAGGGAGTTTTAGGATATTTTAGACTTATGGTAATTTTCCTGGAATTTTATGATTAATAAATATTATACTTCATGTGTTAAATGATTATTAGCCCGATTTGTTGTTTCAATTATTTGGAAGTTTTAAATTAATTATAATCAGTTAAAATTCTGGATTTAGATCTTGACTAGTATAACATTGATCCCTGAATTTTTTATAGAATTTTATGTTGAGAAATTTTAGAGGTTCATTCACAATGTTTTATATGGGCTTTTGAGCATAAAAATAAGTTAGGGCTTGTACAATTGCTGGAAAATTATGATAATTGGAACTTAAGGTTTTTAGGCCCTTTTATATCACTGGGAATTATTTGGGAATTTTTAGAGTTACTGTTATAGCACTTCATTCACAAAGTATGTTAGATTGTAATGTAGTATTTGATTTATTATAATTTAATTACCAGCAAGAAAATTATGGGATTCTGTCAAAGTTATTTTCATGATAAAACCAGCACCCTGTATTTTATTGGAATTATTTGGAGGACAAGTCAAGGTAGTTTATTCATTAAGCTTGAAATAACTGAAAGAATGATTAAATAAGTTTAGGCCCTTGAGAATCATTGTAAAACTATCAAACTTTGGAAACTTGATATTTAGGCCTACTCTTATTTACCTTAATTTTGTGATAGCTGGAATCAACTAGAATGTTATACCTCATGTTCAAAATGATGATATTAGACCCTTAAGAATAAATAAATAAGTTATCGGATTTATTAGGAAAATTCCAATATTTTTGGATTTAGGAAAATCTTGTTAGGATAAACCCCCGATAAATAAATGGTGGCATTTGGATGAAAAAGTAAATTACGTGTAATCTTGATTATCGTGTAGCCTAGGTGAGTCTGAAAGTGAGGGATAAGATCAATCCTAACTCTAGAGGGGGGGGTGAATAGAGTGATTTAAAATAGTTTTGCAAATTAAAACTTGTATGGAGAGAAGGCTTAGATTTACTTAGTGTATGGTGCTATAGCAATTAATCAAAGTAAGAAGAGAATCACAGCACAAAGCAAAACACAAAGAAACAAGCAACCAGAATACACAAGGAGCTATAGTGGTTTCCCAAAATCTTGGGTAGTCCACTCTTCTATCACCCTTGATAGGAATCCACTTCAAGATGAGTTGATCAGGTGTCTTGAGCACCAGAGAGTTTTTGACCAGGTTCTCACAAACCAAAGGGCTGATTTTTGACCAGGTTTCAGCAAAACCAAAGGTAACTTTTGAAGGGAGTTAAAACCCTGTACAGAAAGAAAAAGAAAAAGCTGATGTTGTCTTCTCTATCAATAAGTAGAGAGAAGCAAAGTGGATCTGTTGGTGTTGTCAAAGCTCCCCCTGAGATCAAGAAGTAGTTCAGGAAGGAGAGCTTTGCACAAGGGTGACAGGTCTTCAATGATCTGATCTGCTCCAGCAAAAGATGATCCAAACAAGTTGGATGGTTGTGTCTGAAGCAATCAGAATTCCTGTGTGTAAGCTTGAATGAATATCACAGAGAGCAAGAAGAAGAAGTCTTGTTGTTCTCTGTTGACTGATAGAATAATATCTCTGTGTTCTTCTTCTGAGTCTTTGATAGCCGTTGGCAGCAGGCATTAAATGCTTTTCTTAAATGTCCATGTCTCAAAGGAAGTGTCAGGCAAACATTCCTTAGAAAATTCCTTGAGCCATGCACCAGATTTGCTGTAACGGCCAATAAATCTTCAGCATTAATTGTTCTGACAGAAGGAATTTGAATTCCTATTCAAAACTGACGGGAGCCTGGAAAACGTCGAGCTCACAATAAAACGTCGATCTGAGCACGACACACGTCGGCCAGAGAGTGGTTTCAGAAAGAAGAACTGGGCTTGACGGAACGTCGAGCTGAGGTCGACTCCACGTCGAGCTGAGGTCGACTCAGCGTCGAGCTGAGGTCGACTCTGCGTCGAGCTGAGGTCGACTCTGCGTCGAGCTGAAGTCGACTCTAACTAACCTATGTGACCTTTATAACAACAAGGAGGTCACAACACAAAATCCCTATAGAAATATAGTCATCCTGACCCAAATAGTAATAGGGTGTTCCAACAATCTCCCCCTATTTGGATTAGGATTACTATTTACATGAATTTAGGGATTCAAAAAGAAGTAAAGCAAGACAAAGCTGAATAAAATACAACCAGACATGTGACAGAATAAAGCAGCATATATATAACACTATATAGCAGCAATAATGTTTAATGTCCTGTATCCAGCAGAGAAAAAGAAATAAAACACCTTACATTACTTTTCCTTTGGAGCTTTGTCTTGATCACTTCCCTTGAAGATAATTTCCCTGTTAGGATTTGTAGCATCCTTCTTGGATCTGTAATCTTCAGCTGCACCTAAGGATTTCTGACCTTTTCCACTAGCTGGTACAGCTGCAGGATGAAGCTGCATATACTTATCAGAATCAAAGAATTTCTTTGAGTTGTATTTCTCTAATTCTTCTCTCCTTTGATCTGACATGGTGCTGATGTGAGAGGTGTCCAGACCTCTTGCTCTAGCTCTGTCAATCTCATTCAGAGCAGCCATCTCAGTCATCCTGGCCTTCCAGTAAGCTGGAGTTTTAGTAGGATCTTCAAAAGGAATAGCTGGTTCATATCTGTTGGCAGAGTGTTCTTGATGAGTTCTTGGAGTGAAGTCAACTCTGGGTCTGTAAGGATAGGGACCAGAGGTTGGATCAATGGGTCCTCCCCTTTGGTAAGGTTGAGATCCTGATCTTCCTCTGGACTGCCTGCCTCTATTGTATCCTCTTTGCTGGTTATACCCTTGGGATCTTCTTGACTGATAGGTCTTGCCATGCAGAGATGATGGGCCAGGATTGGAAGAGAGGCTTGCACTTGCACCTGCATCTGGAGGAGGTGGAGGTGGAGGCTGATGGACAGGCTTGGAGGGGCCTTCATTGAACTTTATTTTCTTCTTCATTGCCTTTCTTTGGTTTAGAGAATATTGCATCCAGGGCTCAGTGATTTCACAATTGTACTTGATATGGTAAGGGATGTCATGATCTGTGGCTCTAGCCAATGGAACTCTTTTCATTGCTTTGGATCTTGCTTTCCTCTTCCTTGCAATGGTTGCAGAGGAGTCATCAGAATCAGTTGCAAATTCATCCGCTGAGCTTTGAGATTCATCACAAGGATCTATGTAAGTTCTCTTTGAGATAGGAAAATTGATGGGGGCTGGAGCAGCTGAAGAAGTAACTGGAGGAAGGTCTACTGACAGTGTAGAAGAGGAGTCTAACACTGCGGGAAAGGAAATAGCCTCAGGAGCCATAGAGGCTGAGGTGACTAGTTCCTGAAGAACTTGGGAGACAATGGTCTCAACTTCATCTGGTGTCTTAATCAATTCACCTGAAGTTTCTGAGGGAACAGTCTTAGCAGCTACTACTGCTTCAACAACAACATCATCACAAGCAGGAGCCACAGCTACCACTGCTTCATCAAGGATCATGGCATCAACAGCCAAGGAGGATGGAATGATCTTCTGAAAAGGGACAATGGCCCTAGACAGGTCTTCTTGAGGAGGCAGGAGGCTGTAGTTTCTGAAGTGAAGATGTGCTGGAAGGTAGAAGCTCTGGACAGAAGATGCCAAGGACTGAAAGTCTAAGGCACTGCTGATCATCTGAACTGAACCTTGAGGAGGAGCCTCAGAGGTCATCTGAACTTCTACTGCTGAAACTGTCTCTGAACAACCCTGTACTACCTGTACTGCTGAAGGCTGCAGCTCTTCTTCTGCTGACATCTCCCCCTGCCTAGAATCAGTGGCAGCTGACTCTAGGCCCCCAGAAGAAGGGCATGCCAGATAGGATGAGAGGGATGAGACTGAGGCAGAGAGAGAGCTCAGGGAAAGGACTAGAGGAACCAGCTTGGCATCCAATAGAGAGGAGAGCCTAGGGGCCAAAATATCAAAAAGCTTATTGGCCAATGGCAAAAGATCTACTTGCTCAAGTGGGACTTGAGTAGAGGTAGAGGGAGCAGCAGAGAAGGTGAAGGTAAAAGATGTTGTTGGTGGTGCAGACATGGGAGGGATAGCTGGTTCATGGATGGAGGATAGGAGAAGTTCTGAAAATGTTGATGAAGGGTGGAAGTCATGAGGAGAGGAGGGAGAGGCATCCATGAAGGATTCATCATGAATGTCAAGGGAAAGGATGTCCTCATGAGATGAAGAGTCCAAGCTCATGGGAGGAAAGTAGTGGAGGGGATGGAAAGTGATGAGTGGTGGAATGGAGGATGCAATAGTAGAAATGGATGAAGGGATGGGTTGAGTGGATGAGATGATTGTTGTTGTTGGAATGAAATAGGATGGGAGGATGATGGAGGAAGATGGCAAAACCCCTGCTTCTGGGCCAGTAGACTGAGGAAGAGTGACCTTTACAGTCCTGGTGTCTGTAGAAGTCCTCATTGCTGCAGCTGCCCTGGAGTTCACAATCTTCCTGTCCCACTTGCCAATCAGTGCACAAGTGAGCCTCTTAGAAGCATTGATGTGCTTCTTTGAGGACACAAGCAACTGAGGGCAACAGTGGTTCAGAATCAAACCAAGAACCCTTCCAAAGTGGACAAAGTTCTTATCCATTTTCTTCTTAATCATATCAAAAACAATCAAACCCCAATTGGGATGCTTCTTATCCAAAATTGCAGCCATAATGCAAAACTGATGCCTAGTAATGGCATCATGTGCATTTGCACAAATTACCTTGCCTGTGATATCTGCTAACAGCCTAAACTCAATAGCTAGGTTAACTTTTAAAAGTTTAGAGGGGTTACAAGAATTATGCCCCATTCTGTCTAGCATCACAGCAAACTCTTCCACAGAGAGTTCTATCTCATCATCTCCAATAGCAAAACCGAAAACCTCTGAAATGATTTGAGGAGAAATGGCTACCTCATTCCCTGAAATTGTTCCAGTCATCGTACTGTTATCTGAATTCACTGCAGTAAAAATCCACTCTTTGATTTCAGATTCTGGAAGAGGAATCCTGGTTGTCATGAAGTTAACCAGGTGCTGCTCTTTGAATAGCTCCAGAATATCCAGAAAATTCTGCGATGATCCATCAAAGGAGTCGATGTCGATGTCAAAACCTGAATCAAACTTCATTGCCGCCAATGCACCTGCAGCAATTGCCATTATCCTGCAAATAGATACCTTCCAAGATCAAGAGTAAAGGATTTGGAGGGAGAAAGCTTGAGCAGAAAATATGAGAGCGCAACTGCGAATTGACGGAGAAGAATGATTTTATACTAGGGTTCGACGCAGAAATGGAAAGAACGTCGAGCTCAGGTCGACGCTCTAAGGCTCTAGGAGAACTGAAATGGCTCAACAGCGTGCAGCTTAGGTCGACGTTCGACGCTTGGGCTGATGCTATACGTCGAGCTCAGGTCGACGTTGAACGAAGGCGTCGACCGAAGGGAGAAAAACTCAAGAAGCCAGGGAGCTGTGAACTTAGTTCAACGCTAGAAGTTGAGGTCGACGTTCGACGCTTTTGAGGGCGACGGACCGTCGATCTTAGTTCGACGCAGCGTTGAGCTTAGTTCAGAGCTCAAAGAAACCAAAGAGGAATTTTAAAATGAAATTTTTCCTATTCCTGTTAATTATGGGTTTCAAAATCTTGGAGTTTTAATTTATACTGTCTCCATCTAGCATTCCCAACTGATTGAGGAAGAAGAAGTGCTTCTTTTCATCCAAGGGCTTGGTGAAAATATCTCCTCTTTGTAGTTCAGTGGAAATGTATTCTTGTGCAATTTTCTTCTTTTCTACAGTATCCCTTAAGATGTGATGTCTGATCTCTATGTTCTTAGTCCTACTATGGAGAACTGGATTTTGTGCAATGCAAATTGCACTAGTATTATTACAAAAAAATTTAGACATCTCTAAGTTGTAGCCATAGTCTAGGAGCTGGTTTTGAATCCACAAAATCTGTGAGCAACAACTGCCTGCAGCCATGTATTCAGCTTCAGCAGTTGATGTGGACACAGAAGTTTGTTTCTTACAAAACCAGGAGACAAGTCTATCACCAAGGAATTGACAAGTTCCACTGGTGCTTTTCCTGTCTACTCTACATCCAGCATAATCAGAATCTGAAAATCCAGTTAGATCAAATCCTGAGTCATGTGGATACCAGAGACCTAGATTAGGACAACTTTTTACATACCTAAGAATCCTCTTAACTAATGTGAGGTGGGACTCTCTAGGGCTTACTTGGAATCTAGCACAAATGCATGTAGCAAACATTATGTCTGGTCTACTAGCTGTTAGATAAAGTAATGAGCCAATGATTGCTCTATAGTTTGTCTGATCAACTGGTTTTTCAGATTCATCAGCATCTAAAACAACATTTGTAGGCATAGGTGTTTTCATAGAAGATGCTTCAGACATTCCAAATTTATTAATCAGTTCTCTTGCATACTTGGTTTGAGAAATAAAAATGCCATCCACATGTTGTTTAACTTGCAATCCTAGAAAGAAAGCAAGCTCACCCATGCTACTCATTTCAAACTTTGAATGCATAAGTTGTGAGAACTTTTTGCATAAGTTTGAATCAGTAGACCCAAATATGATATCATCTACATAAATTTGTACTAGTAGGATATGGGACCTATGGGTTCTAATAAAGAGAGTTTGGTCTACTCTACCCCTTTTAAAATCATTTTCCAATAAAAAACAAGCTAAGGTCTCATACCATGCTCTAGGAGCTTGCTTGAGACCATATAAAGCTTTATGCAGTTTAAAAACATGATCAGGAGAGGTTGGAGAGATAAAACCTGGAGGTTGCTTTACATAAACCTCTTCCTTGATGTCTCCATTGAGAAATGCACTCTTGACATCCATCTGATATACCTTGAATCTCTTGTGAGCTGCATATGCAAGAAAGATTCTTATGGCCTCCAACCTTGCAACTGGTGCAAAGGTTTGGTCACAATCAATCCCTTCTTCTTGGCAATATCCTTGTGCAACAAGTCTTGCCTTGTTTCTCACAATTATTCCTTGATCATCCAACTTGTTCCTGAATACCAATTTGGTTCCAACAATTTGCTGGTTCTTTGGTCTTGGTACTAATTCCCAAACTTTATTCCTTTCAAATTGATTCAACTCCTCTTGCATTGCAATGATCCAGTTTGGATCTTGCTCTGCATCTTGTATTGTTTGAGGCTCAATTTGAGAAAGAAAGCAAGTGTGCATAATATTGTGATTAACTTGATTCCTTGTTTGCACACCTACTGAGATATCTCCAATTACTTGTGAAATTGGGTGATCTCTTGTTGTTACTAAATCAACAATGGGTGTTGATGGTGCACCAACCTGTGTTGTTGTTTCCTCTTGTGGAACAACAACTGGTTCTTCAATTTGTTGACCATTTGAGCTTTCCAAGACCTGAGATTCCTCTTCATTGTCACTAAGTTCAGCGTCTTGTTGAATTGTTGAAGGTAATGAATCTTTGTCTGTGATGGTAAGCTGCTTCAGATTTTCTGAAATTGAATGTTCCTGCAAATTGCTTATGGTAGAAGTCTCCTTCTCCTTATAAGACATATTAGTTTCATCAAATGTAACATGCATGGATTCTTCAATTTTATTAGAGCACTTGTTAAAAACCCTATAAGCCTTGCTAATCATGGAGTATCCCAGAAACACTCATTCATCAGCTTTGGCTTCAAATTTAGCTAGGTATTTCTTGTCATTATTGTGAATGAAGCAAATGCAACCAAAAATTTTGAAATAATTTACTTTAGGTTTCTTCCCTTTGAGTAACTCATAGGGAGTCTTACCCTTCAGTTTATGTATCAGGCTTCTATTCAAAACATAGTTGGAGGTGTTCACAGCCTCTGCCCAAAAGGTTAGAGGAAGGTGAGCATCTGTCAACAATGTTGTGGCAGATTCAATAAGGGTTCTATTTTTCCTTTCAACTACCCCATTTTGTTGAGGAGTTCTCGGAGCTGAGAAAGTGTGCCTGATACCTTCCTTCTGACAGAACTCTAGCATAAGAAGAGAATCAAACTCTGTCCCATGATCACTTCTGATCAGGGCAATGTGAGTATTGAACTCAATCTGTATGCCTTTGAGAAAATCTGTCAAAATCTTGAAGTTATCAGACTTCTTTCTCAGAAAGAACACCCAAGTGAATCTTGAGAAGTCATCTACAACTACTAAAGCATAAGATTTCCCTCCTAGGCTTTGTACATTAATTGGTCCAAAAAGGTCCATGTACAATAAGTACAAAATTCTAGGTGAATCACTCTTATTAAGTGACTTGAAACTATTTTTAGTTTGCTTGCCTAATTGACAAGCCTTGCAAAGTCCTTCCTTCTTGTAGGGACCAGAAGGTAGTCCTCTAACAAGGTTGTCTTTGGATAACTTAGCAATGGTTCTAAGGTTCACATGTCCTAATCTTTTATGCCATAGTTCATTAGGTTTGCTAAGGGAGTTAAATAAACAAATATCTACTTTAGATGAATTGAAATCAACTAGATATATGTTATCTTGTCTATTACCAATTAAAACAATGTTGTTATTTAATGCAATATTACATGCTGAGTTGGTAAACCAAACCTGATAACCAGCATCACATAGCTGGCTGATGCTGATTAAGTTGTGCTTTAGTCTTTCCACATAGGCCACTTTCTTGAATGTAATTGACCCTATTTTGACTTGGCCATAGCCTTTTGTTTGTCCAAAGTTTGAATCTCCAAAGATTACTTTGGGTCCATGTTTGGCTTTGAAGGACACAAGGTTCTCCTTGTTGCCAGTCATGTGCTTTGAGCACCCACTGTCCAAGTACCACTGCTGGTTCTCAATTGGATAGGTCTTTACCTGCACATACAACAAATCAATTGTTTTTGACCCAGTTTACCTTGGGCCTTTCTTGATATCCTTTAAACTCTGAAATAAAAGACATCTCAGGTTGACTCTTATAGCCTACAGGATGATATCTCCTAGGAGGTATTATCCATTCAGCATAAGGGTTAAAGTGATGAGATGTGGAGCTGGAATTAAATCTTGAATTAACCCCTGAGAACTGACTTTTGCTCTGAACTTGGCTCGACGCACGTCGAGCTTCGGTCGACGGACTCTGGTGAGTGCGTCGAGCTCCATTTGACGGCGAAGTCTTGCTTTGTTCAGAAGGTAGAAGGCGTCGACCTGAGTTCGACGTTTTCTTGCGATTACGTCGAGCTCTGTTCGACCTTCGTCGAGCTTCGTTCGACGCTTTTTGTCCAGTTTCCTGGGTTAAGTCAGCATTCTTCCTAGCCACTATCAAGACTCCTTTACCTTTGTCACTGGTAAATTTGATTGGAGTTGTCAGCACTATGGGTTGGCTGGATGAAGCACCCAAGCCCAGTGAACCATTCAATCTTGAGTTCACTGTACTTGTGATGTCCATTAATTTGATACTTCTCCCATTAAGGGTTTCTTCAAATTGTTTGGCCTTAGATAGTTCACCTTTCAGTGAAGCTATCTCCTCCCCACACTGCTTCAACTCTTCTAAGAGTCTAAGATTATCTGAGTTAATGGATTTGTATTCAATCAATTGTTCTCTAAGAGTTATAATTAACTTTTGAGATTCAATCAAGTCAACGCACATAGATTTGAACTCAGATTTAAATTCATCAGAATTAAAATCAAATGAATCTATTACCTGATCCTCAGTAAGTTCCTGATCAGATAGGTAGTCAGCATCAAGCTCTGAATCAGTATTCTTTTGAGATGCATTGATGGCCATCATGCAGAATCCTTTTTCTTCTGCATCATCCTCATCATCACTAGAGCTGGATGATGAATCAGACTCATCAGAGTCACTCCAGGATTCAGCCACAAATCCTTTTCTGGTGTGCTTGCTGTTGCTGGAGGAAGGCTTGTCATGGTACTTCCTTGACTCCTTATCCTTCCTTTTATCTTTTCTTTCCTTCTTGTCCCTTCTGTCCTTATCTTGATTTTCTGGACAGTTGGGGACAATGTGTCCTGGTTTCCTGCAGCCAAAACAGATAATATCTTTATTAGTAGATCTGTCATACCTTGGCTTGTCTTTGTCTTTGGATGACCATCTTCTGAAGTTCTTTTTATTCAGCTTATTGAACCTTTTGACAAGTAGGCTCATAAGCTCTTCATTTCCCAACACCTTTTCTTTAGGTTGTTCTTCCTGTGCCTTGAAGGCAATGGTTTTCTCAACCTTTTCAGTTGGTGTGGATATCTTCTGCTCTTCTTCTCTCTTCTTAATGAATTGCTCATAACTCTTGAGCTTTCCTAGAAGAGCTTCTGTGGATAACTCACAGACATTCCTTCCATCTTTAATTGACCAGATTCTTGAGTCCCAAGAGCTAGGGAAACAAGTCAGTATCTTGTCATTTATCTCAGTGAGAGATATGTCCTTATCTAGTGATCTAAGCTCACTGATGATTAGACTCAGTCTGTTGTACATGTCAGCAACTGACTCAGACTCTGCCTTTTTGAAGTTCTCATACTGGGTGATGAGGTAGGATCTCCTATCCTTTCTTTCATCTGTAGAACCTGATACAATTTCTGAAAGTTTTTCCCAGATCTCTTTGGCAGTATTGCATTCAGCTACTTTCTGGAAAATGTCATCTGACATGGTTTGAACCAAGATGTTCATGGCTTTAGCATCTGCTGCCTTCCACTTTCTTATGTCAGCATCAGTTCCTGAAGGAGGAGGAACAGCTGATGTACTTGTTCCTGTGGGAGGCCTTGGACAATCTGTCAACACAGAATTAAAGATGTCCTCATCAAATGAATTCATGTAAAGTCTAATCCTTGCCTTCCATAGTGCAAACTTAGAGAGATTGCACATAGGAGGTCTGGTGCTAGCAAAGTTCTTGTTTTGTGCCATGAGTTTTAAGGATAAGTAAAACTAAAAGAAATAACCCTTTTGAGAGAAATGATCTTATCAGAGATCTTTTGATCCAGGTGTTAGCCTGTATGAATGATCAACCTCCCTCTGATACCAATTGAAAGTGAGGGATAAGATCAATCCTAACTCTAGAGGGGGGGGGGGGTGAATAGAGTGATTTAAAATAGTTTTGCAAATTAAAACTTGTATGGAGAGAAGGCTTAGATTTACTTAGTGTATGGTGCTATAGCAATTAATCAAAGTAAGAAGAGAATCACAGCACAAAGCAAAACACAAAGAAACAAGCAACCAGAATACACAAGGAGCTATAGTGGTTCCCCAAAATCTTGGGTAGTCCACTCTTCTATCACCCTTGATAGGAATCCACTTCAAGATGAGTTGATCAGGTGTCTTGAGCACCAGAGAGTTTTTGACCAGGTTCTCACAAACCAAAGGGCTGATTTTTGACCAGGTTTCAGCAAAACCAAAGGTAACTTTTGAAGGGAGTTAAAACCCTGTACAGAAAGAAAAAGAAAAAGCTGATGTTGTCTTCTCTATCAATAAGTAGAGAGAAGCAAAGTGGATCTGTTGGTGTTGTCAAAGCTCCCCCTGAGATCAAGAAGTAGTTCAGGAAGGAGAGCTTTGCACAAGGGTGACAGGTCTTCAATGATCTGATCTGCTCCAGCAAAAGATGATCCAAACAAGTTGGATGGTTGTGTCTGAAGCAATCAGAATTCCTGTGTGTAAGCTTGAATGAATATCACAGAGAGCAAGAAGAAGAAGTCTTGTTGTTCTCTGTTGACTGATAGAATAATATCTCTGTGTTCTTCTTCTGAGTCTTTGATAGCCGTTGGCAGCATGCATTAAATGCTTTCCTTAAATGTCCATGTCTCAAAGGAAGTGTCAGGCAAACATTCCTTAGAAAATTCCTTGAGCCATGCACCAGATTTGCTGTAACGGCCAATAAATCTTCAGCATTAATTGTTCTGACAGAAGGAATTTGAATTCCTATTCAAAACTGACGGGAGCCTGGAAAACGTCGAGCTCACAATAAAACGTCGATCTGAGCACGACACACGTCGGCCAGAGAGTGGTTTCAGAAAGCAGAACTGGGCTTGACGGAACGTCGAGCTGAGGTCGACTCCACGTCGAGCTGAGGTCGACTCAGCGTCGAGCAGAGGTCGACTCTGCGTCGAGCTGAAGTCGACTCTGCGTCGAGCTGAAGTCGACTCTAACTAACCTATGTGACCTTTATAACAACAAGGAGGTCACAACACAAAATCCCTATAGAAATATAGTCATCCTGACCCAAATAGTAATAGGGTGTTCCAACAGAGTCCCTAGGAGGCTTGGTTTAGCACTGATGGTAGTTGGAAGATTAGGTGTTACGCGGGTATGGCGGAAGACTGTCTTTCCGTGTGGAGAGGGTGAAGAGTCAAGCTACCCTAGGTTTAGTTTAATGTAACTCTTAAAGGGAAAAAGGTATGGGAGATCAACCAATAACAATAAGTGCCTTGCGAAAGGGAACTTCGGGCCGTAATGCCGCTGTCTTGGTTCCTAGTGCCCCTTGAGAGCCCTTCACGGGGAATACCGGGGGCAGTCCTGGGCTAACGTAAACTGTAATAACAAACTGGCAAGATTAACTTAGTAACTAGGGTTGCACCTTTCACAAACACTGTTGGCACAGGAAGATTGATGGGAGCTTCGGCTCGGTTGGTCTGGAGACGGACGTTTAGGTCCGGGGAGCTTCGGCTCGGTTGGTTTGAAGACGGACGTTTGGGTCCGGGGAGCTTCGGCTCGGTTGGTTTGGAGACGGACGTTTTGGTCCGGGGAGCTTCGGCTCGGTTGATTTGGAGACGGACGTTTTGGTCCGGGGGGCTTCGGCTCGGTTTTTGTGTGTTTACGATTGAACTTGCATGTGCATAAAATAGGAAAAAGTTAAGGTGGTGGGTTTTACGATATCGGGGAGTTCGATTGCACCGACACCGATATCGTTGACTCGGCGAGGTGATTAGCACTTCGCCAACAGAAGTCCGGTGCGCCAGCCGGCAAGAGTACGCAGGCATCCGCTTAGTGCACCAAGCGTTGAGGCGTACGATAGGTCAGACCAGTGGTGCTTTTACTGGTTTTGAGGTGGGCGAGGCCCAACCCACCGCTTCCGTCCGCCACTACGGAGGTATCTTGGGAGGTAACGGCTCCGAAAGGGGGAACTAAAGGTCTGTGTGCACAGAGTCGGGTGTGTGAGTTGCACTTGCATGTTTCATCATACCCACTAGCATGTCATAGCATAATCGATTCATTTAACCCTTACACCTAAAGTATAAGTGGTATGGGACGCTTATACATTAGGACCTGCAAAACGACCCCTTGGTCTATAAGCTTGTGTGGGCAAGTTTATAAATCAAAGGTTAATTTCAATATATAAACATATGCTGTTGTTTGATAACCGACACCCCAGCGTATAGGTGGTATGGGACACTCTATACGATGGGAGACTAGCAGAAGATCCCTTGGCTTATGCGCTTTCGCACATAAGTTAAGGTTACTTTTCTTACTTTCTGTTTTCTGTCATATTATTATAGAATTGCTAGATTAGTTCCGCTGCCATTTGTTTCTTGATTAATCTCCACCTTCATGTCCTTCCCTTTCTTCCTCTCCGCTCGGTACCTAGGAGCCATGTGGGAAGGGGTAGGGGATGATAGGGCTTAGTCTTTATGACTAACGGTTTTCAAACCGCATCATTTAGGGGATCGTGGAGCCCAGCATGGAGGAGCAGCCCCAGAGATCGGTGCGCCTGGAGATGGGGCAGTCTAGCTCCGGAGTTCATACAGCCGGGACCGTGAGTCTCGACCCTGAGTAGTTCCTGTTTTTGCTTCCGCATGAAAGACTTGTAGTGAGGACATTTTGTACCAGGCATAAACCCGCATTTTATAGTACTCTGATTATTGTTATTCTGTGGACACTCCCTTAGTGGAGTTTTATATATATATGTGATTTATTTCCAGTGGACTTGCTCTTACTTCAATTATTGTGCTACCTTTCTGTGATCGAATTGGCCGGTAGAATCGGCGCCTTGTGGTGATGACCCTTCAGGACGTGAAGGTGTCACCGCAAAGCGGCGATTCTGGGCCTAAGACCCCGGGTTTTAAAAAAAAAGGGGGGGTCTTACAAAGGCCATTTCTATTTTATGTGTATTGGAACATTCCTGCGGGTGTTTTTGTAGTGGACATTCATGCTGTTGGCAGGGTTCTTAATTGTACAACTTAATAATTGCTTCCGTTAGGTGTTGTGTAGGACGTTATGATTGGTTGATTGGTTTCAACGCGTAACCAACCGGTCTGTCCGTAGTATATGGCGTCGGGCCCCGGCCGGACCTACTGCTATATGCTATACGACGGATAGGGGTGTTACACTTTCTCCTTCCAAATTCCAAAGCCTTCCTTTCTACAGATAGGGATCTTCATGGAACCAAGCTCCTTATGGTTCTCTCCTGAACCCATAAATATACTCTGACTGCTACCCTTGGAGATCTACTCAAACTGTTAAGCCTTTCTTGAGTAATCTCCCTCTGATACCAATTGAAATTCTTTATTTTCAAGGGTAGCAAAACCACCTAGAGGGGGTGAATAGGTTTCTAGGTCTTTAGTATATCTTTTATCTTTTAGAAGTTTAGGTTGTGACTGGTGATTTATTTCCTAGTGCTTTCAAGACATTCACCCAGAAGACACATCAATTTATAGTGGTTCCCTAGATTATGGGTATGTGCACTGTCCCTCCCGCCTTTCTAACAGTGTGTTAAACAAGGCACTTCTCCAATATCTCTGCTCCTAAGAGCTTATAATACGATCCCGTAGGACCACTCAGTCACCTCTAAGACTTATAACTCGGGCACAAAGCCCTACAACTCAGTGATCATAAAATCACCTACCTCAGGCCAACGGCCCTACCACTCAGGCTGGGAGGACAACCCTACACTTAGATTCTTAACAAAATCCTACCACTCATATTCACTCTTGAATCCTACATCAGATCTATAACAGATCCTACAGTCTCAACCTTTAAAACACAGGCTTACAGCTCAGATCCAAAAAATCTTAATGAGATAATAAGGTTTGATGTTGATTCGACACCAGAGAAATTATCTCAGTGTCTATCTCCTTCTGTCCTGAGAGATCAGTCCAAATTTCTTCTTCACAACTCCAGAAAATAGTCTTCTGGATTTGCTCAGCTTGGGCTATGAAGTGGCCGCAGCTAGGGTTAGCCCTTGCTGCTCCTTATTTATTTATGTTGATGATGAAGATGATAATAGTGAATAGGAAGAAATTTCAGGTCGATCGATTTGAGCTTCTGCTTCTTGTCTCAGCAACATTGGCGAAGATGACGATGATGTTCTCTTGCTTTTCAAAAAGTCAAAGCCCTTAGAGTTAATTTGATTTCCCCGATCTTATTCCTTTTATCTTCCGTCGTGCAATGACTTTCTTGACATGTGGACCCGACTTTAATTGTTGGTTTATTGTCTTCCTTTTATATAATATATCATACAGATGGCTATCGGCGCCATCAGTAGTGGATTCCAGCTTTCTTGCAGCGAGTTTGAATTTCGTTTACTTTTGTTGACTTTTGGCTGACATCAGCATCTATGGACTTAGCCAAATTCTCAGTTCCATTCCAAGCGCTGAGTGTGTTGAGTGAACAAGCTTCACTCAACGATTCTGGACTTAGCCAACTTTATGCACCATCAGGCATTGAGTGCATTGAGTGAACTGGCTCCACTCAACGATTCTGAACTTAGCCAACTTTCTGCTTCCTAAAGCGTTGAATGCGTTAAGTGAAGCCTTCATCACTCAATGCTTTTATACTTGGCTCATCATTCTGTATCTAGGCGTTGAGAGCGTTGAGTGAATGGACTTCACTCAACGCTTTTTGACTTAGCCAAACTTTCTGCGTTGTCAGGCGTTGAGTGCATTGAGTGAGCCTTCATCACTCAACGCCCCTTGACTTAGCCGCTTCACTGATTGCATGTCTTCATGCTGAGGCGTTGAGTGAACTGGCTTCACTCAACGCTTCTGTACTTAGCCACAATTCTGAAATCTGCCAGCTTGCTGAGGCGTTAAGTGCGTTGAGTGAACTGGCTTCACTCAACGCTTCTGTACTTAGTCAATTTTTGCCTCCTTTCTTCTTAGGCTTTGACTGCAGCAGCATGACTCAATGCTTCTGCTCAACTGGCGTTGAGTGAACTGGATTCACTCAACGCCTATGGACTTAGCTGCAAAATTATCTCTATAATTTGCTGGGCTTTAACTGCCCTGTCTTTACTCAGCGCTTTTGTTGTCTTGCATTGAGTGAACTGGCTTCACTCAATGCATGTGGACTTAGCCGCAAAATTACTTTACATACTACTAGGCTTTGACTGTCCACACCATACTCAGCGCTTTTTGCTGTCTGGCATTGAGTGAACTGGCTCCACTCAATTCCTGTGGACTTGGGCGATTTTCAGCCTTTCCAGCATCCTTCTTTGACGCCTGGCATTAAGTGAGCTTGCTTCACTCAATGCATGTGGACTTCGTCGAATATTGATAGCTGGCGCTGAGTGAGCTTGCATCACTCAATGCCTTTAGACTTAGGCAAATTCTTGCCTTTACAGCCATCTTCTTTGTGTCCACCTATCATTTTCACTTGAGCCGCTTGCCCAATCAATGTGATGAAGAACAACCTACATGCATGAACTTGAACGTACATCAAATACAACTGTGTGTATACTATTGACTAGTTTGACTTCTTACAAATATGGGACATTGGGATCAATGGTCCCAATAGCGGGAAAGTGGGTGTACCCATTCTGAGAAACCACTATACATATGTGTTTCTCTGCTTTGTGATCTCTATTATTCTGTGTGCTTATTTTTAAAGTAATTTAATTCGGCTTAAAGACATAGAATTCACCTATTCACCCCCTTTAGGTGATTTAGGAAGACAACTAGATACTTTCAAATCCGAAACTTTATATGGGAGAAATAATTTGCCGGCACGGGTTGCCCTTGGCCATAGTCACAGACAACAGGTCGTAGTTCGTCAGCGAAGAGTTTGTCAGCTTATGTAGCCAATTGGGCATCGATCTTCGATTCGCGTTGGTCCACCACCCCAAGATCAACGAGTAGGTGGAAGCCACGAATAAGATAATTATTAATTTGTTGAAGAAGGTGATGTAAAACTTGAAAGGTAACTGGGTAGCCGCAAGTGTTCATCGGACTTCCTTGGAGCATCTTGGTTTAGTAGTGACTTAATCCCACTAAGGTATACTTTTATTCAAAGTTGTTTTACTTCTTGATCAATGATTATTGCAAGATCCATTTCTCTTTGGGTTTTCTTAATTTATTACTCTACACACATGTGATGTGCATCCCACTTAGAAAACCAACAAGCCGTGGGGGATGGTGATGGGGAATGAATGATTGAAAATGACGAAGAATAGTGGCTCTCACTCTATCTTATGGAGGAACTTAGCGACCTGGCTGCCCTTTGCAAAGAGGAGGTCAAGCGTCGAATGGCATGGTACATTGATAAGAACATCATGATCAAACACTTTGTAAAGGGGGACATAGTCCAAAAAAATGTCGACGCAGTAGGAAGTGGGGAATCCATCAGCAAGCTCCACCCTAACTGGGAAGGACCCTTTATAATCCTCGAGGTACTTTCCTAAGGAAGCTATCGCATGTAGAATGCCTAGGGAGCACCCCTTAGCAACTCTTGGAGTGGTTATGACCTGAAGCATTTTTACCTATGAAGTAAACAACCAGAATTCTCTCCTCACCAAAATGTATTTTCATTTCTTCATCATAGCCCAATAATTCTGAACCAAAGCACCCTCGATAGGTTCTCATTGACTAGGCTACCACAAGCAGGCAGGGCAAAAAGGTCGCTCGAGTGGAAGGTTGAGATGTGATCAATTCTGAACCAAAGCTCTCCTGATAGAATCCCGCTGAACGTGCTACCACAAACCGACAGGCATGCTGGTCACTCGGGTGGAAGGATGAGATGAGATCAATTCTGAACCAAAGTGCCCCTGATAGGATCCCACTGACAAGGCTACAACAAGTCGACAGGGTAGGCATGTTGCTTGAGTGGAAGGTTGAGATGAGATCAATTCTGAACAAAAGTTCCCTGATAGGATCCCGCTGATTGGGCTACCACAGGACGGCAGGGCAGACAACTCCCTTGGGTGGAAGGTTGAGATGAGATCAATTCTGAACAAAAGTGCCCCCGATAAGATCCCACTGATCGGGTACTACAAGCCAAAAGGGCAGGCAGGTCACTCAGGTGGAAGGTTGAGATGAGAATTCTTAACCAAAGCACCCCAAATAGGATCCTGGTGACCCGGATACCAAAAGCCGGCAGGGTAGGCAAGTTGCTAGGGTATAAGGTTGAGATGAGTTAAATTTTGAAACTAAGTACCTCTGATAGGATCCTGTTTACTGACCTACCACAAGCCGATAGGGCAGGCATGTCGCTCGGGTGGAAAGTTTTGGTGAGATCAATTCCGAACCAAAGCACCCCTAATAGGATCCCACTGACCATATTACCACAAGTTTACGGTGAAGGCATGTCACTCGGGTGGAAGATTGAATAGACGTAAAGGGAAAATAGGCTCAGGGTTAATCTCCCAAGGTCCTGAGAGTCGGGTATCTTTGGAGACGGATTGAAAGGAAGCAAGCTAAATGAAAGAAAATGGAAAACAAATGAGTGAGATAGAGAGGGGTAATAATTCTCATCCCTGTCTCACGCACTACTCACTCACCCAACTTCGGGGGCTGAGCGGAGGCTTCTCAAATGGCTAGACCACACAAGGAGCTCGTGCCCCCTCCTCTATGCAAGGGGTACTCGCAGGCTCCCAGGGTCATAATTTGTTTGTCCCTCTTTCGAAAAGTCATGAGCGTGCCATTCTCGCCGGGTTCAGTTCTTGTGAGCCCAAACATGGCTCCCAGATTGTTTGGGTGAGTTGCATAGACCTAAAGGGCGAGCAATCGACAACAAACTGAAGGAAAAAATTACTAAGCGCAATGAAAAGAAAAATGACGCAAAGGAAGATTAAGACAACCTTTCATATATAACAAAACTTTTGTTGGTAAGGAAGCCATTACATCGCAAAAATTAACAAAATGTTCAGAACTCTCATCTTGCACGTTCAAAATAAGATAAACACAGGGTGCTTCCCAAGAACGCTTCAGTTATGGTCGTTGAGCTCGACCAAAGTGGCATTCCAGTGTTATGGGTTAGGAAGGATTATATCCTCCAGGTGCTCATCTATATTATCTCTGGTGAAAAACAATTTCAACTGATGCCCATTCACCTTGAACTCGCCTTTTTCTAGGTGTGAGATTAGGACTGTCCCATAAGGTCACACCTCTTTGACTACAAAAGGGTCGGAACAACGGTACTTAAGTTTGTCTGGAAAAAGATGTAAGCGTGAGTTGCAAAGGAGTACTTGGACTCCTGGTTTAAAAAATTTCAGGTGCTTAAGTTTCTTATTGTGATAAGCGTTTGTGTGTTCCTTATATAACTTATTATTTTCATAAGCGAAGGAACGCCACTCATCGAGCTCGTTAAGTTGGAACTTGTGTAGCTCGGCAGACAAGTTTTCATCAAAATTAAAATACTTAAGTGCCCAAAAAGCATGATGCTCTAGTTCGACTAGCAAATGACATGCTTTTTTGTAGACCATTCGATACAGCGTACAAGCAATAGCGGTCTTGCATGCGGTCCGATAAGCCCAAAGTGCATCGTCAAACTTAGCCAATCAATCTTTTTTATTTATAAAAACTGTTTTTTCAAGAATTTGTTAAATTTCCCAGTTCACTACTTCTACTTGGTCACTCATTTGAGGACGACAGGGGGTGGCCAACCTATTTGTAATGCCATATTTTGACAAAACTTTGGCGAATTGGGCATTACAAAAGTGAGTTCTCCTATTGCTCACTATTACTCGCAGTGCTCCAAATCGTGTAAAGAGCCTTTTTAGAAATTGAGTAACGACTCGGGTATCATTAGTGGGAAGAGCTTGTGCTTCCGCACACCTTGACACATAATTGACCGCTACCAAAATATAATGATTTCAAAAGAAGTTGATAGCGGACTGACAAAGTCGATTCCACACAAATCAAAAACTTTGATCTCTAAAAACAAATTCAAAGACATTTCATCAAGCAGATAAATTTTACCTGAGTGTTGGTATTGTTCACAACGACTTACATGTGAGTGAACATCTTTGAAGATGCTCAGTCAATAGAAGCCCCCTTCAAGTACTTTCCTTGTCGCCTGATTAGTTTTGCAATGTCCACCGACGGGTCCCTCGTGGCAATGTTTTAATATTGGGGCGCCCTCCTCATGAGAAATGCATCTCCGCACCACTTGATTCGCGTAAACTCGAAAAAGAAATGGATCCTCCCAAAAATAATTTTTCAAATTGGAAAAGAATTTTTTATTTGCTTGATAAGAAAAATCTTTTGGGAGAAATCTCACAACATGATAGTTTGTGAAATCGGCAAACATAGGGGTGGGGAGAGTTATTACCTTATAAATTACGAGGATACACTCCCCCGGAAAAGTATAATCAATATATTCCTCAATAAGCTCCTCTGCATTTGGAATCTTCAATCGAGAAAGATGATCCGCCGCTAAATTTTTCGCTCCTCTTTTATCTCGAATTTCCAAGTCAAATTCTTGGAGAAGTAAAATCTATCTAATCAATCTTGGCTTTGTATCTATTCTGGTTAGTAAATAATGCAAAGCCAAATGATCGGTAAAAATGATTATTTTAAACAACGTGAGGTAAGAGCAAAATTTATCAAAAGCGAAAATAATGGCTACTAACTTTTTCTCGGTGATGTTGTAATTGTCTTGTGCATCGATTAGTGTTTTGCTAGCATAATATATTAGATGAAAATTTTTATTAATATGTTGTCCTAAGACCGCACCAATGACAAAACTACTAGCATCACTTAATTTCAAACGGAGATCCCAATTGGGAGCTATCATGATGGGTGTGTTTATCAATTTAACTTTAATAATAGAAAAAACGTGCATCAATTCTCATCAAAAATAAATGGCGCGTCTTTTTCTAGAAGGTGAGTGAGGGGTTTGGTAGTTTTAGAAAAATCTTTTATAAACCGACGATATAATCCAACATGCCCAAGAAAACTACGCATGACCCTAATGTTCGAAGGGGGAGATAGCTTTCCTATAGTTGATATCTTAGCTTTGTCTATCTCGATACCCTTGCTAAAGATTTTGTGGCCTAGCACTAATCCTTCTGGTACAATCAAATGGAACTTCTCTCAATTTAACATAAAATTAGTGTATTCACATCGTTGGAGCATGCGAGAAAGGTTATCTAAACATAAATCAAATGAATCTTCGAAAATGGAAAATCATCCATGAAGACTTCCATTATATCCTGCACTAACTCATCAAAGATCGCTAACATACACCTTTGGAATATAGCCGACGCGTTACACAACCCTAATTGCATCCTACGATAGGCGAAGGTGCCAAATAGACAAGTGAAGGTTTTCTTCTCTTAATCCTCGGGTGCAATTGGGATTTGGAAGTATTCCAAGAGACCGTCAAGAAAACAAAAAAACTAATGCCCAGAGAGCCGTTCAAAGATTTGGTCAATAAACGGTAAAGGAAAATGATCCTTCCGGGTTGCATCATTTAATTTGCGATAATTTATGCAAACCCATCATCTGATAATGGTTCGAGTAGGGATTAAATCATTTTTATCATTCAGAACTACCGTTATTCCTTCTTTCTTTGGCACCACTTGGACCGGACTAACCCAAGTGCTATCCAAAATTGAATAGATAATGCCCGCATCTAATAATTTAATCACCTTCATCTTAACCAGCTCCTTCATATTATGATTTAGGCGGTGTTGAGGTTGTATCATTTTTCACGAATTTTCCTCTAATAAAATCTTATGAGTACAAAAGGAGGGGTTAATCCCTTTCAAATCTGTTATCCTACATGCAATTGTATGGCAATGAATTTTTAAAATGTTTAATAATTTTAACTTTTCTTCGTCAGATAAATACGTCGACACAATTATGGGAAGCTTTGGATCCTCCGCTAAAAACAAATATTCTAAATGTTCTGGCAATTATTTTAATTCTAATGTTGGAGGTTCATCATACGAAGTTTTAAAACGATCGCTACCTAACTCTAATATTTCGAAAATAGGTGCACAGTGATCAAATTGTCATCAATATTTTCATTAGAAATTAAATCTAAATTTTAAACATCATCTTCATGAAGAAGAGGTGGCGAAATGTTTTCAGATAATAAAAATGAGTCTTCATCGGGTGAAGCCTTTAAAAATAAACAAGTGTCATCATTGGAGAGTGTATTTTTCATAGAAGACTTAATAATAAAGGTAAGTTTGTCATCTCCGACTGTAAGGAAGAGTTTACTGTTACTAACATTTATAATAGTGTGTGGGGTGGCAAGAAAAGAACGGCCGAGAATAAGTGGCATCTCGACGTCTTCTTCTATGTCTAGGATGACGAAATCTATCGAAAAAAAAATTGTCAACCTTGACAAGAACATCCTCGATAATACCCAAAGGGTATTTAATAAAATGATCCGTCAATCTGATACTCATTCTTATTGGATTATGCTCTCCTAATCCTAATTTCTAGAACAAAGAATAAGACATCGAATTAATTGAGGTGCCTAGATCGGCTAATGCATGCTCCACCAATAAATTGCCAAATAAACATGGAATGGAGAAACTATCCGGATCGGTTAATTTTTTAGGCAATTTATTAAGCAAAATCATCGAACATTTCGTGTTCAATTGAACGGTGAAAATATTTTCATGTTTCTTTTTATTGGGCAAAAGATCCTTAAGGTACTTTGTGTACTTCAACATTTGCACTATTGCTTCGCAAACCGACAAATTTATATTAATTTGTTTGAACATTTCTAAAAATTTGTCGTAATGCTCATCCATTCGGCCCTTCTTTAACTTGTACGGATAGGGAAGGGGCGATTGAAATTCCTTAATTTTATTTTCATTAGAATTTTTAGGAAGAGTAGAAGATGTAGAAATTGTTACCTCTTCTTCTACCAACTTTGTTGGAGGTGTGACCTCTTTCCCGCTCTGTAGCATGATAGCCTTAGCTTGCTCCTTTGGTTGGGCTCTGTATTGCCTGGTAGCACTCCTTGCTGACGATCTGAGAGAATCTTTGCAATTTACCCAATTTGGTTTTCCAAATTGCGAATGAATCTGGTGAGATTCTGGATATTAGCATCGTTAGTCATCGCATATTTGTGAAAACTTACTCAAGAGAAGGAGATTTTGAAGCTGGTGGTGGACGAAATTTTGGTGGAATAGCGTGAGGTGGTCTAGCCATGTTTCTTAAATTGCTCCAAGAGAAAGTTGGGATGATTTCTAAAACTCGGGTGGTAGGTATTACCAAAAATTGTAATACCCGAATTAAAGGGTGGCTGATTCGGATTACCCACGTAATCCACATACTCGGTGTTGGAAAAAGGAGAAACCCAGGTAGAAGTAGAAGAGGAAGAAGTCATCTCTTCTATTTTCTTATTTAGAAGCTCTACATGGATAAAAAGATTAGAAACTGATTCAATTTTGTATATCCCGGTCGGTTTGTTAGGATGACCCCAATAAGTACTTTGTTGATAGGTATTCATGGTCATACCCTCTATATGTTCTTTAGCGGCTGTCAGTGCTTTATTTTTAAGCATGTCATCGGTGGCGGTATCAATATTTTGCCTTGTTTGAGTATTAAGACCGTTATAGAAGGTTTGTATTTATAACCAATCGGAGATTTGATGATGGGACAATGGCGAAGTAGTTCCTTAAATCGTTCTCAAGTATCATATAATGTTTTTGCATCAACTTAGGAGAAATATGAAATATCATTGCGCAATTTATCCATTTTAGATAGCAGAAAATATTTCATAAGAAAATATTTCGTCATTTCATCCCAATTAGTGGTGTAGCCTCTTGGTAGAGACCTCAATTATTAACCCTGAAATCGGTGATCCCGCCCAAGGTAGCCAGCTCGCAAGTCGCAGCCTGCTCCAGGTTCCCTCTAGAGGTTGCGGCCTATCAGCCCTCTTTTTTATGGGCGGACAAACTTCTCTGTCTGCTCCGGCCGCGCGGCTAGGGCGGTCTCGCCAACCTAACTGCCCAGGTCACACAGCGACCGCTCATTCTATAGGGGTTGCAGACTGCTTCCTCAGTCCGCCCTTGCAGGCCGCGCGGTTAGATCAGCTAACTGTGCATTGGTTCTCTATTCCAACAGGAGATGGGCTTGCTTTACCAAAGAGGGAGACCTGCTCCTTCTATTCAGCAGGAGGTGGCGGATTCAGTCTTCAGTCCGTATAAGGGAGGCAGGCTTGCTCCTCCCTCCAGCTCTCCAGCCCGCACATCCAGACGGCAACATGGCCAATAACTCTACGCCATACCACGCCATACCTCGCGGACTCATCTCCAGCAGGAAGATGACCTGCTATATTCAGTCAGATAGGTCTCCTACCTCTGACACAAGCCACCAACAGCAGTGGCGACCCGCCTCCATGTCGCCAGTCAGCAGTGGCGACCTGGACTCTTCAGTCCGCCAGGTCGCCAAGCCTCGTCGCCCAGCAGGAACGATAAGCCTCCAGCCACAGAGGCGTACTCCTCCAGTACATCGCGTGCTAGGAGGACTCATCGTGTAGTCCGCCATAAGGACCCCACCTCAGTAGCCAACAATCTGCCTCATCATCTCCACAGCGGGCTAGGCAGACTCATTCTTTAGTCCGCCAGCTAGTCCTCTATTTTTTTGGTGCCCGCTTCTTCTCAACAAGAGGCGAACTGCTCCTCAGCTCGCACAGCTCGACGCGGGCTCGCTAAGTATAGCAAGGGCGGACTCGTCCCAATCCTCCAGCCACAGATCAGCTCAAGTAGGTGTCCCTAACTACACACTATAGTGCGGACTCGGAGGACTCCTCGTTCTACTCGCACAACTTACCGCTCTACCGGGGGTGACGTTACCAAAACCGTTACCTCCTCGGGCCTATAAATAGGCCCCCATACCTCTCACTCGGGTGGAGGGGAAGGAGAAAAAGTACGGAGACATGGGAGGAACGACAAGGTCAAGGCACCAAGTGCTGCGGACTCAGTTTTCCAGTCCAGGAGGCTAGCCCTTGCAGCCTCCTCTCAGTCCGCTCGACCTCGCTTGTCTTCTCGGCCTAATCGCGCAGTTCGCTCGGCATAGTCTAGCAAGCTGCAGGATCAGCTAACCGTACGGTCTGCCGACCTCCCTGGTTAAACCGCGCGGCCTCTGGCAACTTCTTTCCTTAGCCGTCAGCTTCCCCCTTTGTACCATTTATTGGCTTTCCATGTAAATGTGCAATATCAATCTGTAATACTGATTCATAATCAAAAGAAAACCTGTCGCAGGACTGGCATTTAAGCCGTGACAGGTGAAGTCTGTTGTTGCCGCTGCTAGCGGCCCCCTCTTCTTCTCAACTCCTCTCTTTTTCTCGGCATCAACCTATGGAGCTAATCGTCAAAGTAACTGTCAGCTCGACAGTTCCTCATCAACCTCCTCCTCATCCCCATACCCCGGACCGATCGTGCTCTACTCTCGAGCAAGCTAGCGGAAGAGCGCATTTTCCGCATCAACATTTAACACGCGACCTTCAGATCTCGAACAGACGGTGAAGTCAGTGGTTACTCATGTCAGACCATCATCCAACCGAGAACCTTGCTCCTTCAAGTCCTAGTGAAGATCCTCTCTGGGAAGCCTTGGAGCAATCGCACAGAGAAACTACCCAACAGTTTCAAGCAATCAACCATACTCTAGTTGCTATCGCGCAGCGATTAGAAATACAATCTACAGCAGCATTAGTTCCTCTAATCAACACCAGCGTTAGAGACTTTGCAAGCTTGTCCACCAACCTATCCGCCTGTCTATCCTCTTGTTTACCCACCAACCTTTCCGCAAGGGCCTGCAGCCCCTTTGCGGTCTAAAAATGTCGAGTTCATAGCTCGTCAAAACTTCTTCCGGGAAGCTGCCCGAGGAAGTCCAATAAGATTTTTAAATTTTCAGGGAAGTCATCCCTACTCTTCAGCTCTTGCCTTTCAGATGCTACCAAATACAAACTTTTTATAACAACCTTTGATGGACAAGTGAGGGATTGGTTCTATGGACTACGTCCCCAATCAATCTCTTACTTTGTTGATTTGCGAAGAGAGTTTCTGCTCAGGTTTTCTACCTCTACAAAGAGAAAGGGCGGTCCAGAAGCCCTCTTTGAGATCAAGCAATAAGAGAACGAGACTTGGTCTCATTTTGTGGATCGTTTCCAGAAAGAAATCTCGGACATTGAGATCGTCGATCAAGAAATGTATCGAGTGGATCTTATTCATGGTCTACGTGAAGGACCACTCAAGTTTGAGACTAATGTCCGATCACCAAGGACATATCAAGAGTTGATTGGTTTAGCCAACTCATACATTTGAGATGAGAAAAGCAATCCCAGCTTCGTCTCCAGGCTTATAGTAGAGAAAGATTCTTCTTCATCTTACAAGCAGCCTCTGTGGTCCCCTTGAAATGATTTTCCATCCTACTCAAAGAAGGGAAGAAGATTTCAATGTTATTAATACCCTTTCCCGGGCAAGGATCGTGCCCGAGATCAATTGTTACTATTGCCAGCTCTAGCTCTGCAAACAACTTTGGTTCATCAGCAGCAAGATGATGACTTGATGGAGTCCGAACTTGATGAGGCTATGCAAGAAGTGAGCCAAATCATGAAGGGTAGGTCTAATTTCAAAAGGCCTTACCAGCCAACAGATCAAAGATCAAAAGATTCAGATCCATTCTGTGAGTTTCACAAAGAAAGCATACATTTGACTAAAAAACTGTCGAGTGCTTCGTCAACTTGTACAAAAAATGCTGAGGAAGGGTAAGATGTGCAATCTGTTCCCGAAGGATGACCACTCTGATCCGTCAACTTCAAAAGGCAAAGAAGTAGAAAACATTCCTTGTAGCTCAAAGGGAGTGGGCCAAATCAACAACATCGACATTTATGAAACCATCGACACCAATGACGAAGGCCCCCTTGGATGGTTATAAGTCTAAGCTGAAAGAGGACATCGCAGTCTCCCCAAAAGTTCCTCACAATCATGGCTGGTTGTTTTTTGCTTTTCATTCTTCAAACATTTTTTCTCTAAAACACATTTAAGTGTTCTTTCATTCATTTCAATAAATTTTTACGTCAGAGATACCATACTGATACATTCCCTTTATAGAGTGCTTCCACCTCTATTTTTTCTTTTTGCCAAAGAGATCACTGAACCACCGAGATATCGAGTCTTGCTTAGGGCCCCCTCGAGGTTGAACTCTGGCGTAAGACCACAATGACCACATATAGTGGGGAGTGTTCACATATGTGCAGTGGGGGCCGTTCAACTCTCATGCGGAGGATGACAAGACTTCGGATCCTAGCCGGTATCTAATACAGAGTGAGCATCAAGGGAGGTCCCATGTGTTAGCTCTGTTGCGCTCTGTTAGGGATACATTACAGTTACGATGATCTTTGATGGGCAAGCAATGACGATCAAGTGTATCCTTACCTCCTCGATCATCTCACAATTATAATGGATGAATACTCAATAGTACTCTAAATCCGTGCCTTTGCGGGGCCCACAACTCCACTGATCAATCCACAGACAAGCAATAGGCCACTTGGCGCATCTATTCTAATTGATCAGCGATGCTTGTAACTCGAGGCATGAGAGCAGTGCATCTGTCGATCCTTCTCAGGATTTTCTATGCTTGTTTCTCTTTTGTGCCCTTCTAAAGGATGCGCGGACAGCCCGCTCTTGGTAGGACTATACCCTAGATGATCTTTCTTAGGCAAGCGATGCATAAGGCCCACGAGGAACACCTGTGGGCCGCATCCAGCCTTTTTTGGGTCATCTACGGGTGTAGCCCTCCTTTTTTTCATTTTGCCTTCTTATAGGTTAACAGGTTAAATCCAACCTATCAAAAGGATTTGCAGCATCTTCTTGCTTAAACTCACTTTATATATTCAGCTTTCATGAAGCTCTATCCGTTTATGATTGATTATACTTACTCTTGGCATCTACTATTCAATCAAGGATTCTATTTCTATTTATCGACAAGCAATGCTATTGAGTTCTAATCAAGATAGTTTCATCTTGCTGATCTGGATTTCTTATATAAAGCATCATGCTTGATCACGCGAGACTATCACTATTGCGGTTTGATCTCTATTCAGTTAATAGCATATTTTTTCGGGTATCTCTGCTGCTATCCAATTATACCTTAACTATCAACAGTCAACATTTGCAAGTTCCATCCAGGTACTTGCAATTTACTTTTCTATCATATCTGCTGCTTACTCTTCTTTTATAGAGATTAGCAGACATTTGCAAGTTCCATCCAGGTACCTGCAATTTACATTTCTATCATATCTGCTGCTTACTCCTCTTTTGCAGAGATTAGCAGATATTAGCAAGTTCCATCCAGGTACTTGCAATTTACATTTCTATCATATATGCGGTTTACTCTTCTTTTATAAAGATTAGCAGATATTAGCAAGTTCCATCCAAGTACTTGCAATTTACTTTTCTATCATATCTGCTGCTTACTCTACTTTTGTAGAGATTAGCAAATATTAGCAAGTTCCATCCAGGTACTTGCAGTTTACTTTTCTATCATATCTACTTCTAACTCCTCTTTTGTAGAGATTAGCAGATATTAGCAAGTTCTCTTCAGGTACTTGCGACTTAGCCTTCTTCTATATCTGTTACTCACTTTTCTTTTGTACAGACAAGCAGATATTAACAAGTTCCATTCAGTTACTTGCAATTTACTTTTCTTTATTTTCTGCTACTTACTCTTCTTTTGCAGAGATTAGCAGATATTAGCAAGTTCCATCCAGGTACTTGCAATTTACTTTTCTATCATATCTGCTGCTTACTCTTCTTTTAAAGAGATTAACAGATATTAATAAGTTCCATCCAGGTACTCGGAATTTACTTTTCTATCATATTTGCTGCTTACTCTTCTTTTGTAAAGATTAGTAGATATTAGCAAGTTCCATCCAGGTAATTGCAATTTACTTTTCTATCATATCTACTGCTTACTCTTCTTTTGAAGAGATTAACAGATATTAGCAAGTTCCATCCAGGTACTTGCAATTTACTTTTCTATCATATCTACTACTTACTCTTCTTTTGCAGAGATTAGCAGATATTAGCAAGTTCCCTTCAGGTACTTGCAACTTAGCCTTCTTCTATATATGTTACTCACTCTTCTTTTACAGAGATTAGCAGATACTTGCAAGTTCAGTCCAGGTACTTGCAACTTAGTTTTATATCTATTGCTTACTCTTTCTTTTACAGAAGATAACAGGTGCTTGCAAGCCTCCTTCAGGTACTTGCAAGTTATCATTATTTTGTGCTTTCCTCTCATTTTAATTTTGCAGAGCTCATTGGAAGACATTCACATCTTCTTCATTTTGCAAAGCAACTCAGGTACACACGAGATGTACCTTTTTCACTTGCATTAACTTTTCCTTCGCAAGAAAAAGATTGGCATTTATAACCCTTTTCTAAGGAGAGATATCAGGTTCTATCTCTCCCTGCCTCTTGTTTTTCTGAGGGATGGATCACAATGTTTGTTGGTCTCCTAATTTTTCTAAGTTCACTTCGGGATTTAAAAAAGTGCGGGGATTATGTTAACCCAGAAATCGGCGATCCCTCCCAAGGTAGCCAGCTCACAAGTCGCGGCCTGCTCCAAGTTCCCTCTGGAGGTCGCGGCCTGTCAGCCCTCTTTTCTATGGAGCGGACATACTTCTCTGTCCGCTAAGGCTGCGCGGCTAGGGCGGACTCTCTAATCTGACCGCATAGGTCATGCAGCGGCCGCTCGTTCTGTAGGGGCTGCGGACTTTTTCCTCAGTCCGCCCCTGCAGGCCGCGCGGTTAGATCAGCTAACCGTGTGTTGGTTCTCTATTCCAATAGGAGATTGGCTTACTCCACCAAAGGGGGAGACCTTCTCCTTCTATTCAACAGGAAGTGGCAGATTCAATCTTCAGTCCACCTAAGGGAGGCAGGCTTGCTCCTACCTCCAGCTCTCCAGCGCGCACATCCAGACAGCAACATGGCCAACCACTCTACACCAGACCGCGCCATACCTTGCTGACTCATCTCCAGTAGGAAGGTGACCTGCAATATTCAGTCTGACAAGTCGCATACCTCTAACACAAGCATCCAGCAGTAGTGGCGACCTGCCTCTAATTCGTCAGTCAACAGTGGTGACCTGGATTCTTCAGTCTGCTAGGTCGCCAAGCCTCGTCGCCAAGCAGGAACGATAAGCCTCCAGCCACAGAGGCAGACTCCTCCAGTACATCGCGAGCTAAGGGGACTAATCGTGTAGTCCACCATTAGGACCCCAGCTCAGCAACCAGCGATCTTCCTCATCATCTCCGCAGCGGGCTAGGCAGACTCATTCTTTAGTCCGCTAACTAGCCCTCCATTTTTTGGTGCCCGCTTCTTCTCAGCAAGATGAGGACTGCTCCTCAGCTTGCACAGCTCGACGCGGGCTCGCTCAGCACAGCAAGGGCGGACTCGTCCCAGTCTGCCAGCCATAGATAAGCTCAAGTAGGCGTCCCTAACCACACACTATAGCGCGGACTTAGCAGACTCATCGTTCTACTGGCACAACTTACCTCTCTACTAGGGGTGACGTTACCAAAACCGTTACCTCCTCGGGCCTATAAATCGGCCCCCATACCTCTCATTCGGGTGGAGGGTGAGGAGAAAAAGTACGGAGACACGGGAGGAACGATAAGGTCAAGTCACCAAGTGCTGCGGACTCAATTTTCAAGTCCAGGAGGCTAGCCCTTGCGGCCTCCTCTCAGTTCGCTCGACCTCGCTCGTCTTCTCTGCCTAATCGCGCAGTCCACTCGACATAGTCTAGCGAGCTGTGAGATCAGCTAATCACGCGGTCTGCAAACCTCCCTAGTTAAACTGCGCGGCCTCTGGCAACTTCTTTCCTTAGCCACCAGCTTCCCCCTTTGTACCCTTTATTTGCTTTTCATGTAAAGGTGCAATCTCAAGCTGTAATACTGATTCATAATCAAAGGAAAGCCCGTATTAGGAGTGGCATTTAATCCGCGGTAGGTGAAGTCTATTGTTGTCGCTGCTAGTGACCCCCTCTTCTACTCTACTCCTCTCTTTATCTCGGCATCAACCTGTAGAGCTAATCGTCAAAGTAACCGTCTGCTCGACAGTTCCTCATCAACCTCCTCCTCATCCCGGATTCGCAAGCGTTGTCGAATGGTTCGCTTTATTTTCGGGTCAAACTCAAATAGATCTGACGGATTCCCTCGGATCATACACCAAATAAAACAAAAAATTTATAATTAAAGATTTGGAAATTAAAATTTCTCGGATTTCCCAATGACTACCCAATGATGGGTTCACAATGTACTGGGTAGTCTTGTGGGATGAAAACCCAACACGGATCTTTCTGAAGAAATTTCAATTTTAAAAATTTAAAATAAAACTTTTTAACAAAAGATTATTTTTTTATTATTTTTTTGAAAACAAAGAAAATGATAAAATTAATAGAAACTTGCTTTCAAAATATCAACAAAAAGAATCCTTGGTAATGGTACCAAAAAATTGATGGTTTATTTTTAACAATAAATCGATTCGACAAGTATACATATCGCTTTATAATATAGAATCAAGTGTCGTATTTAGACTCGGGGTTATCGACTACTTATACTCATAAGAAAGAGCTATTATTTTATTGGTCGAAAAAGATGGGTTATTTTGTAAAGCTGTAAAGAAGCGATTTTTAACTAGAGAGAAAATTGAAAGATTAATAAAGATAGTACTCGATCTCGAATCCCTTTGGCATGAAATAAACTTTAAAGAAAGATAAATTTGCAAACTTCCAAAATAAAACTACGACTATGGAAGTTCTCAAATTATATAGACGCCCTCTCGAGAATACACTTACAACTAACCTTAGGTTGATCGATTAAGACCTCTCGGCCAGTCGAAACCCCTAAGCTTGCTTTAGGCGATGAACCTAACTATTGGATTTGACTCCAATTCGAAAGATTTATATCACCCTCTCTCTAGTAATGCATGCAACTACTTTTATCTTTGAGTGGTCTTCTCGCTTGCACAAATCACTCGATCATCTAGCATGCAGATCTTAGATCAAAAGGCATAGCCATGACATATGAATTTGATATAGTAAAATGTTGGTGTTACCATGGTGATCTAGAAGTGATCAAACATGTAGTCTCACTGCCAACGCAATATGATCTTATGGGGTCGCACATTACAGCTTTGGAGAAGTTGGAAAGGTTTGTGTTGGCCTTACTCTTATGTGATATGAGTGAAGGACCAAGCTTATGACATTCTGGATCTGAAGGTTTTTCATTCCAGGACCTATATTGTGAATATGGGTCATCATATAAGTTTTCAAAAGACTCTAAGGTAATTCGTCGAGTATATTCTTGAGGTTTCCACAAACCTATCTGAATTCATCGAGTATCGTAATGTTATCTCGAAGAATTGGACTTAGTTCGTCGAGTATCGTCTTGATAATCCCGATGAATTGGACTTGGTTTTGTCGAGTATCGACTTGATGCTTTAGACGAAATGTTCTGTCTGAATTTGTCGAGTATCGTCTTATTATTTCTACGAATGGTCCTTGATTCTTTGGGTATATACGTGTAAACTCGAAAAATGTTATTACATCCAGATTGATCCTTTAAGTCCCGGTTCGGCGTGGTTTGCGGGTATCAACTGCATCGGTCTTTTGTATATATACGATATAAATAGTAAACTGAAAAAAGAGTTAATTTTTCTAACCTAATCGTTTGAGATCGAAGAGGGCGGCGTCTTATTCCTTCCCGACAGAACCATTCCGCACCGAAGAATTCGCAGCCACCAATACATCCTGCCGACCACCCGATTTTCTGTCGTCGCCTGGAAAGTGTTTCCCCAGGCCTTGTCTTCTTCGTTGCCGCCTCTCCTTTAACGGTTCTAGCAAACCGTGGATACGTTGAGGGCATCCCTTCTTCCAACCTAGATCTTGTGCGACAAGAGTCTACGGGTTCTCCTTACTTGTGTGGACATCTGTAGAGGCTTGTACACAATTCTGCTGTCGGTACTCCAGCCGCAAGTGACCGTCGGATTCCTTGGAGCATCTTGGTTGAGTAGTGACTCAATCCTGCAAAGGTATAATTTTAATTGCTGCAATTTTACTTATTGATCAATGTTCATCGCAAGATCTGTATTTATTTTGGGTTTTTTTTCCTAATTCCACTGCGCACAAGTGTTGTGATGTATAGAAAAACCCAACAGTGGTATCAGAGGGAGGTTGGCGATGATAATTATTTCAGAAGTTGCTAAATCTAGTGCGTGTAGATCTGGAAATTTAGAAGTGTTCTGAATGCCCAAATCTAGTCCTGGAGCATCAAATGTTGATGAAATTTTGTGTGAAATCGGTGGTGTTTTTCCAAAAATTGGTCAGGGCGTTGCCCAACACCCCACAGGGGCTCTACCCCTTGACCCCGCTCGATGATCGGTCAACGTGACCATCGCCAAGGGCGCTACCCCTTGGACCCCATTAGGAGCTCTGCCCCTAAGACCCCACCAGGGGCGTAGCCCCTTGGAACCCCGCCAGGAATGCATGTGATTTCGTTGTGATATCTAGGTTTCTCCTTAACAGTAATCGTCCCTCTTATTGGTTTTTGAAACCAAGTGTGTTAGATTTTGAATCTCACAATTAGTGACGAGATTGTCTACTGTGTAAGTGGAGATGGTGTTGCTCATGTCCAATGCATGTAAATCTTAAGATTTTGAAGGGTTCTAGATGTTCAGATTTAGCCCAGTTTGTCAAGTGTTGATGATTCTTCTTTGTGCACATCAAGGATGTATTTGGATTGTGAATGTTGTTTGTATTTTTTTGAATGTGCACATTAGTTAATTGTTAACCATGATCAAGTGTTAATCAATTTTATTTAAAATCACTTTTACAATATTAAGTATTCGGATGTCTTCTGATAGATGACACTCTTCCTGCCTCGATCGATGAAGTGTGGGCTTGCCAAAGTAAGGTGCATTAATCTATATTGGTATGGGTGTGAGCGGATAACTGTGATATATTATTATCGACATCGGGTCAAACTTAACTGGGTGACCTCAAAAGTTGAGTGCCCAGAGGCATAGGGTTGGCATGCACTATATGATGGATACGAATAAAGATTTATTCACCAACCATACAAGAGTTGCATGATGATGCAATCGGAAAGTGTTGTCTACCTAAAGAGCTACATTATGAGAGAAAAGCCAGAGCTTACTCATGTTGTTGGTGAAATACGGATCTTATCCACTAAGAGAGTAGCTCGCATTAACTCTCCGAATTGATATTAAGGTTTATTAGTTTGATTAAAATAGTGAGAGTAATTTTAATTAAAGTCCTAATTGAAATAAAAATATATTTTGATATATAGCACATAGTTTTCTTTGCATAAATTCTTGTAGAATTTCCATGGCAAGTGGATCTCACTCCACCCTGTACCTCATAGCTATCCTTGAGAAGGAGAAATTGAGTGGGACAAATTATCTGGACTGGTACAGAAATCTGAGAATTTTTTTCAGGCAAGAGCGTAAGCTCTATGTTTTGGAAGAGGATTCCCCTGAAGAGCCAGTCGGGAATGTGTCCTGGGCTGATAAAGATGCATATAAGAAGTATCCAGACGACTCCTTGGATGTCGAAGGCCTCATTCTCTGCACCATAAACTCTGAGCTTCAGAAGAAACATGAGAACATGAGCTGTAACGAGATTGACGAGCACCTTAAGAAAATATTTCTAGGGCAAGCTCGGTGAGAGAGGCTTGAAATCACCAAGGCATTTTTTTAGTGTAAGATGGGAGCTCAAGACCTAGTGGGGACTCACATACTCAAGATGATTGGGTATATAGAGAACCTTGAAAGACTAGGTTTTCCTCTGGGCCAAGAGTTGGCTACAGACCTGATCCTGAAATCATTTTCGGACAGTTACGAGCAGTTTGTCTTAAATTACAATATGAATGAAATTTGCAAGACACTGCCCGAGATCCTAGGCATGTTAAGAACTGTCGAGATCAATATGAAGAAGTTCAAGCCTGCTAGCCTCATACTGATAGTGTATAAGGGCAAGGGCAAGGGCAAGGGTTTCAAGAAGACTAAGGTTGGGCCTAAGTCATCTCTTGAGTCCAAGTCTTCAGCACTGAAGAAGAAAGGCTTGGTGAAGGAAGGGAAATGCCATCACTGTGGCAAGGATGGTCATTGGAGGAGGAACTGTCCTTCTTATATTGAGGGTCTGCAGAAAATGAAGGGAGGTATGACTTCCGCTTCAAGTATTTATGTTAGAGAGATAAACCTTTCTGCTCATTCATCTGGGTATTGGATACCAGATGTGGTTCTCACATTTATATAAATGTGCAGGAATTGGGAAGGAGAAGAATGCTGAGTAAAGGAGAGGTGGACCTGCATTTTAGCAATGGAGCAAGAGTTGTTGCTGTCGCCGTAGGAGTTTACCATCTTTCTTTGCCCAGTGGACTTTTAATAGAACTAGATAATTGTTATTATGTTCCTTCCATAACTAGAAACATTATATTCATATCATGTCTTGACATGAAAGAATTTCGTTTATAATTAAGAATAATTATTATTCAATTTTTATGAATAATGTTTGTTATGGTATAGCCCAAATGTTTAATGGTTTATATGTTTTGAACTTAGACCATCAGATCTATAATATAGAAAATACTAAAAGATTAAAAATAAATGACTCAAATCCTAAGTACTTTTGGCATTATCGTGTGGGCCATATAAATGAGAAACATATATCCAAGCTCCATAAAGATGGACTACTGGCCTCATTTAATTGTGAATCATTTGAGAGATGTGAATCATGTTTATTAGGCAAGATGACTAAAGTCCCTTTCACTAGTTTCAATGAGAGGGTTGATGATCTCTTAGGTATAATACATTATGATGTATGCATACCCATGTGTTTTATGGCTAGAGGTGGGTACTTCTACTTTGTTACATTTGTTGGGTCCATTGATCTCAATGTCCTAGATTTGTAAGAAGTCAAACAGGTTAATGATATGCACATAGTTATATTTGATGTATGTTTAAGTTCATGCATACAGGTTGGTCTTCGTCACAATGATTGGACATATAGTTCAAGAGACAATGACAGGTGGACTCAAAGTTATAGGCTAGAAATTCAGGAAAATACCTAAGTCTAGAAGCGTTAAGTGAGGCAAGCTCACTCAATGCCATACAAATAATAGCGCTGAGAGAAGGCTGGCAGTAAAAGCTTAGAGTATTGAAAAGGCATAAATGTGGCTAAGTCCACAGGCATTGAATGAGCTCAACTCACTCAACGCCATATGGCCAGAATCATTGAGTCAAGGATATCATGTCAAAGCCTAAGCAGTGGAAGCTAGAAAATTGACTAAGTCCAGAAGCGTTGGGTGAAGCTTCATCACTCAACGACATGCTGAGTCAGTCAACGCCAAACTTCAGCAAGAAGGCAAGATTGCAGAAATTCAGGCTAAGTATAAAAGCATTGAGTGAAGCTTATACACTCAATGCTCTCAACGCCATCAGGCAGAAAGCTGAAGAATATGGCCAAAGAAAAAAAGCATTGTGTGAGGCATATACACTCAACTCTATCAATGCTTTTAAGCAAAAAGGGCAGAAGAATCTGGTCAAGGCAAAAAGTGTTGAGTGAGCCATATACACCCAACGCTCTCAACGCCTAGCAGAGCTGAAATATTTCCAAGTCCAGATTCGTTGAGTATGGCCTATTCACTCAACGCCACTCAACGGCTAGCAGAGCTGAAGAAAATTCTAAGTCCAGAATTACTGAGTATTGTTTATCCACCTTTCGTCGAGCTGAGCTTTGAGTTCGTCGAACAGAGTTCAGAGTTTGTAGAACTCAGCTTTCACTTGTTCGTCGAACTGAGGATTTCTAGAATGATGCTTGATTTCGTCGAGCTGATCTCTGGGTTCGTCAAACTGAGTTTTGAGTTCGTCGAACTGAGGATTTCTGAAATGATTCTTGATTTCGTCGAGCTGAGCTCTGGGTTCGTCGAACTGAGTTTTGAGTTCGTTGAACTGAGGATTTCTGAAATTATGCTTGATTTTTCTAAGTCCATAATGATGTTGACATCAACAAAGTCAACAAGTCAACGAATTTCAGATTCGTTATTTAAATGCTGCAAATCGACATTAACGTCGTTATCAGTCTATAGTAAATCTCAATTTGATTAAGCTGAGGTTTTAACCACCGTTAAAACTAGGACACGTGTCAATCATCCCACAAATCGATGGGATTATAAATAGCAGCTGAGATCGAGATCAAATAAAATTTTTCTAATAAACATTCTAAAAACGAGAAGCAGGAGTTCGTCGTCTTCATCTGCCATTGTTACAGAACCAAGAACATCAAATTGATAAATCTGAAGGGTTTCTGAGTTCACTAGTGCAATCAACATCTGCTAAAGCAAGTATATGGAACTCTCTGAGGAAGACGAATCAGTCTAGGCAAGCCCTAGCTGAAGTTAATTCACGATCCAAGCCGAGCCAAATCTGAAGATCTTTCTCTGGATCATTGAAGAAGAAGAAGATATATGTACAGAGTTTTCTTTGGACAGAAGAAGAGGCAGAGTAATTAATTTTCTGCCAATAAAGGTTAGCTAATTGAAGACATTCATTCTTAATCTTTCCCCTTCATCAGCAAGAACATGATCAAGGTCCTGAGGAACTTTTAGCACAAGCCACAGATAGTCAAAGATTGTCATTCTTGTTGCTAGGAAGCAGATAGGGCTGAGATTTACTTAGCCCAGGAAGAAATTGACTCGGAGAATAATTTCTCTTGAGTCAAATCAACAACTCTTTCAAAATTAGTGGATCTGTGATAGATCTGTGTTGAGGCCTATATTGATTTGGTTGTCTGAGAGATCTATAAGATCTTATTGTAAAGCCTAAATTATAAAGGCTGTGAGAAGGATCTTTGAGATCTTATTTTAAAGCCTAAATTATAAAGACTGTGAGAAGGATCTATGAGATCTGTGTTATGTTCGTGGGCCTGTGATTGGGATCCCTATGTGGATCCGTGTGGGGCTGTTTCTCCTAGCCCGTGTAAAGGGCATTTGTTCTTGTGTTTGGTTGTCAGGAGATTACTGTGTGGAGGGCTGTGAGCCAGTGTTGTAAGTCTCAGTGGAGATTGACTGATCCGGTGGGATCGTACTGTAATCTCTGAGGAACCATAGTTTTTGGAGAAGAGCCTTGTCTAACATACTATCAGAAAGGCGGAGAGGGACAGTTGATGTACCCATACACTGGGGAACCACTATAAAAATCTTGTGTGATGTGTCTTGTGTTTTGTTGTGCTGAGTATTGTATTCTTGAAAGTTGAATTAAGTATAAACAGTAGGACATAGGTCATAGAAGATTTTAAAGAACCATAAATGACTGCAATAACCTATTCATCCCACCCCACCCCACCCCCACCCCCACCCCCCCCTCTAAGTGATTAGCTACCCTTGTAATCAAAGACTTTCAAGTGGTATCATAGGGAGGTTACTCAAGAAAAGACTTACACGTCTGAGGAGATCTCCAGGGAAGCTGTTAGAAGGTTAAGATGGGTTCAGGAGAGAATCACAAAGAGCTTGGATCCATGAAACTTCCTCTTTGCAGGAAGGAGAATTTTGGCATATGTAAGGAAAGGGTAAGATTGTTCATGGAAGCATCTGATCCTAGGATCTATATCACATTTCAAGAAGGACCATTCATCCCAATGAATACATCTATACTTGATGCAAATCTTCAGACTCCAAAGAAGTATACTTAAATGACTAAGGATGAAGTCATCTTAGCAACAATGGATTAAAGGGCACAAAACATCATAGTTAGTGTCATAGATGACTCCACCTTTAAAAACCTTGTGCACTGTAAGACCTCAAAGGAAATGTGGGACACCTTGATAGTGTATATGGAAGGTACTGAGAAAGTGAGAGATGATTGAAAGTCAATGTTAAATCAAGAGTATGTAGCTTTCAGACAAATCAGGGAGGATACCATAACTAGCTGTTATGAAAGGTTCTTCAGGACAGTTAATGATCTAAAGACCTATGGCAGGTCTTTAGTAATTATGAGCTAAATGATAAGTTTCTTAGATCTCTTATTAGAGACTGGGACACTAAGATATGTGCCATTAGAGAAATGGCAAAGCTGGCAGATACTCCACCAACCATACTGTTTGGTAAGCTGCTTTCAAATAAGATGCAGCTGGCAGCAAGGAAGGAGGAAGAGAAGACTAGTAGAGGCAAGGCCAAAGAAACTACTGTGGCCTTCAAGGCAGATAGCTCCAAGAGGAGCAAGGAGAAGAATCCTTCTCCCCTAAGAAGGCAAGCTGAGTCAGAATATTCAGATCAAGAGGAATCAAGCTGTAATATGTCTGATGAGGAGTTTGCTGCTTTCTCAAAGTAGTTTATGAAGCTGATGAAAAAGAAGGGGTGGAGGAGCAAACCTACCTCTTCCTTCTAGCATAAAGAGGACTACTACAGAAATAAGAAGAAACCCTCCAAAGAGGGCAAGTATGAACCAAAACCTGGTAAATATTTTTCTAAAAAGGTTGTTTGTTTCTGTTGTAGTAAGCCAGGTCATGGTGTGGCTGATTGTCCTGAGAAGAAAGAATCTGGTGAAAAGAATCATCACCATAAGAGAAGCAAGAAGGAGAAAACTTTCATTGCTAAGAGGGATAAAAGCTGGACTGAGTGTTCCTCATCAGAATCAAAAGAGGATGATGAAGCATACATTGGGCTGATAACAAGATCACATGAGGAATCCTTCCAGGATTAGCCTGGACCATCTAAGGTACACTCTTCATCCAACTCTTCATCCAAGTCCAAGTATGTGACTGGTCCAGATTAAAGTGCTTCTTCATCAAGAGATGAAGATGGCTCAGAATAAGAGGAAGACAGAAATAAAATGATTGAAAGACATGGTGAACTTCTGGAAGCATTCAGAAGAAGTAAGTTGTTGACCAAACAGCAGGCTTAGGAGATTGTATCTCTGAAGCTTGATGCTTCCCAGCATTCTGAAATAGCAACTTTGCTAGAGCAGAAAATTAGGGAAGTTAGCCAGTTGAAGAACATTACTGTTATTCAGATGGGCACCAAAAATTTTAAGAATAATCATATCTGGAATCTAGAAGGTAAACTCCAAAAGGAGAAGAAGCTAGTGGCTAAGTTTTCAAAGCCATGTATTGTGTTGCCCTTGATAGATTCCTTCTCCTCCCAAAAGGATAAGAAAGGGATGGGCTTCAAAGGGAATACTAGAGCTGGTAATTCTAAAAGGAAGAACAAAGTTATTCACCACTATGGTGGTAGGAATGGCAAGGGTGCTAGTGCATACAAGGCAGCCCATGAGGAGGTCCAAATGGCCCATCCTGGCCCATTTGTGTATGGTGTACCAGCCCCAACACTCAAAAAAAAAGGTTGTTGCTATACCTGCTAGACTGAGAACTACTGACAGCAATGTTGTTAAACCAGCCCTTAAAAGAAGGTACAACATCTATGAGTGCTGGTGTTGTGGCAAAGTGGGCCACTATGCCATTGATTATTGGGACAATAATAGTGTACAGAGAGCTAATGCAGGCTTACTTATCAGAAGAGCTGTAGGCAGACATATTCATTTTCAGCCTAACATGCACCTAGGACCCAATAAGAATTGGGGTCCTAAGGTTTAATGATTTATTTCTTGCAGATGAGTCCAAGTTTCCATACCCCTATATAGTACTTGGACAGTGGTTCTTCCAGGCACATGACTGGAACAAAGTGCATCCTGAAGGATTTCATTCTAGTAAAGGATTGACCTAAGGTGATATTTTGTGGATTAGATAAAGGGATCACCAAAGGTTATGGTAAGATCACTAATGGTTTAATTACTTTCACAAAAGTGGCTTATGTGGAAGGGTTGCAACAAAACCTTATAAGCATAAGTCAATTATGTGATCTTGGATATGTCATTTCTTTCCACAAGGATAAGTTCCCTATAAGAAGATCAAGTGACCAAGAGGTCACTTTGACTGGTACTTGGAGTGGGAATGTCTATTGTCTAAATTTTCTTTGTTTATCATCAGACTCTCCCATTTGTCTAGTTGCAAATGAGAAAGCCTCATATTGTGTCAAATGGCACAAGAGGCTAGCTCATTTGAATTATAAGACTATGGTAAAGCTCTATAATAAAGAGTTAGTTAGGAATGGTCCTAACATGAAATGCTCTAAGGAAGGTATTTGATCTGCAGGCCAAAAGAGTAAGCAGAAAAAAGCTTCCTTCAAAAGCATTGAGACTAAAGATTCTATGAGGTATTTATAACTCTTGCATATAGACTTGTTTGGTCCAATGCCAGTTCATAGTCTAGATAGGAAGGTTTACACCTTTGTGGTGGTTGATGACTTTTCCAGATTTGTTTGTGTATTCTTTTTGAAGAAAAAGTCTGAAACCCCAAATGTCTTCAAGACATTTGTCATACAAATACAGAATGAACTGAACAGTACTGTGGTCAAAATTAGAAGTGACTGTGGGACTGAGTTTTAGTCTGAATGCATGACAATAATCTGTGAACATTATGGGATTTAGCAAGAGTTTTCCTCTCCAAGAACACCCCAGCAAAATGGGATAGCTGAGAGGAATAATAGAACTCTCATAGAGGCTGGTAGAATACTACTAAATGACACTTCTCTCCCAGAATATTTTTGGGCTAAGGGTATAAATATAGCTTATCGTGTCCTTAACAGGGCTTCTATCACCAAGAGCTACAATAAGACTCCTTATGAGATTATGAAGGGTAGGAAACCAAACCTTATATATCTCAGAATTTTTGGGAGCAAGTGTTTTGTGCTCAATAATGGAAAATCCTATAAAACTAAGTTTGCTGCCAAAGCTTATGAGGGGATATTTGTTGGGTACAGCAATCATAGTAAGGCTTATAGGATCTACAACTTGACAACTAAAGTTGTAGAGGAGTCAGATAATGTAGTGTTTGATGAAACAAATATTATTAACAATGAGCTGTAAATCTCTTCTTCTAGTTCTACAGGTACTGAACTAGTGTTGAAAAAGCTCACTCTCAATAGAAATGGAGAAGATGCTCCAACAATACAAGACCAAGTAGAGGGTGTGTGCATTCTAGAGGAAGCAAAAGGATCATAGAAAGTGGATGAAGATCAACATCATGAAGAACATGATGTTGAAGCAATACTGACTCCAGCAGTAAGACATCTAAGGGATCATCCAGACCATCAGATTATTAGTGATGCAAGATAAGGAGCAGTGACAAGGAGCAAATGTCTCAACACAACAATGTACTCTTGCTTCCTGTCATAGGTAGAACCTAAGAAATTTGAAGAGGCTAACTAAGATAAGTTTTGGATTGGAGCTATGCAAGAGGAATTGAATCAGTTTAAGAGATGTAAGGTCTGGAAGCTGGTTCCCAGACCTCAAGAACATAATGTCATTGGAACTAAGTGGATCTACAGGAATAAACTTGATGAAAATAGCATTATAGTTAAGAATAAAGCTAGACTGGTGGCTCAGGGGTACAGACAAGAGGAAGGTGTTGACTTTAATCAATCCTTTTCCCCTATAGCAAGACTAGATGCTATCATGTTATTCCTTTCATATGTTGTATTCCAAGGGTTCAGATTCTATCAGATGGATGTGAAATCAGTATTTCTGAATGGAGATTTGAAAGAAGAAGACTATGTGGAACAACCTCCAGGTTTTGTTGTTCATTACCATACTGATTTTGTTTATAGACTAAGAAAAGCTCTATATGGGCTAAAGCAAGCCCCTGGAGCTTGGTATGAAACATTATCTAGCTTCCTCAATGAAAATAAATTCTCAAGGGAGAAGATAGACAGGACCCTATTCATTAGGGAATCTAAGGGTAAGATCATCCTAGTCCAGATATATGTTGATGACATTGTCTTTGGATCTACTGATGATAACCTTTGCAGGAAGTTTGCCAAACTTATGCAAGGGAAGTTTGAGATGAGTGGCATGGGTGAACTTAAGTTTTTCTTGGGTCTCCAAGTAAGACAAACTGACAATGGAAGTTTATCGGGGAGTTAATTAAGAAATTTGGGATGGAGAATGCTTTCACCATGAAAACTCACATGGGATCAAATATGTCTTTAGACAAAGATGAGGCAGGGAAACCTATTAATCAAACTTTGTATAGAGGGATAATTATTCTCTTTTATACCGCACAGCTAGTAGGCCATACATCATGTATGCTATATGTGTCTGTGCTAGATATCAGGCATGCCCTAAAGAGACTCATTTCTCGGCTGCTAAGAGAATTTTGAGATATCTAAAGGGCACACCAGATCTTGGCCTATGGTACCCTAAGAATAGGGATTTTGAGCTAATTGGCTATTCAAATGCAGACTTTGCAGGCTGTAGAGAGGACAGGAAAAGTACATCAAGTTCCTGTCAGTTTTTGGGTAGAAGGCTACTGTCCTGGAGCAGCAAGAAGCAGACTAGTGTATCTATTTCTAGAGTAGAATCAGAATACATAGCTGTAGGAAGCTGATGTGCACAGTTGTTGTGGATGCAGCATCAACTCCAGGATTATAACCTCTAGATAAGTAAAATTCCTTTGTTTTGTGATTCTACAAGTGCAATCTCTATATCTAGGAATCCTGTATCACATAGCAGGACTAAGCACATAAAGATTAGATATCATTTTATAAGAGAGCATGTGGAATGTGAGTATATTAATCTTGAGTTTGTCCCAATAGACAAGCAAGTGGCTGATATTTTCACCAAGCCACTGGATGAAGCAAAGTTCAACACCTTCAAATTTGAATTGGGTATGTTAAATTCGGTATAGCATCAGTTGTTCTTATTGAGGGGGAGCAAGTTATGCTCTAGGTGTTTCTCTGCTCTCAAATAGGGGGAGTAGATAGCATACTGCTCCTGAGATATTTCACAGAAGTCAAAAAAAGGAGAAGTAGTACAAGAACAAAGTAGCAAGGGGGAGTAGCAGTAACAAATAAGCAGCTATAAGAAAGGCTTCACAGGTGAAGCAGATTGTAGCAGCAGGATGTAGTAAAGCAGGGGGAGCACAAGGGAAAATGAGGTAATAGGGGAAAATGTGGTAACTCAATATGGTCACTCTTGCTGCTCTTAGATTAATACAATATAAATATTTTTGCTGCATATGTTAGTGTATATCATTGATAAAAAATTCTCAAGTGGTGTTTTGACTTTTTTCAAATAGTTGGAGAATGTTGGGTCAATTGATCTCAATGTCCTAGATTTGTAAAAAGTCAAACAGGTTAATGGTATACACATAGTTATATTTGATGTATGTTTAAGTTCATACATACAGGTTGGTATTTGTCACAATGATTGGACATATAGTTCAAGAGACAATGATAGGTGGACTCAAAGTGATAGGCTGGAAATTCAGGAAAATACCTAAGTCCAGAAGCATTGAGTGAGGCAAGCTCACTCAACGCCATACAACTAATAGCGCTGAGAGAAGGCTGGCAGTCAAAGCTTACAGTTTTGAAAAGGCAGAAATGTGGCTAAGTCCACAGGCATTGAATGAGCTCAACTCACTCAATGCCATATGGCCAGAATCGTTGACTCAAGGATATCATGTCAAAGCCTAAGCAGTGGAAGCCAAAAAATCGACTAAGTCCAGAAGCGTTGAGTGAAGCTTCATCACTCAACGTCATGCTGAGTCTGTCTGTCACAACCTGTATTTTTCCCAATAATTTAATTATATCAGAGCAAGGGGAAAATATGCGTCGTGATGCCACGCCGTGCAGGGGATAACTGCAGGCGTTCACGCAAGACTCCAAGCTCTACAATTTTAGAAGAAAACATACATGGTTATGAATAAAATCCAGATTAAGTTATGATGGTAGTCGTATCCCTCGGCTTAGTGAATCATCTAGTTCACGATTTAAAATGTAAATTATACGCTTGCGGAAAATACTTATTTAAATTGACTCTAATATCCTACATGAGTATGAACGTCCCCGAGGAAAAACTCATACAATGCAAACCCTATATTTATAATAAGTATAGAAAAGTCTTTACGCTAAATAGAAAGTAGTGGCCTCGTTTTGAAAGAGATGACAAGTATGCTTTATTAATTGTATGGTTTTGTAGGTTAAAAATATCTAATCATGCAATCCTAGCAATAAATCATCCCAGAGAGCAAGTAATGTAAACCAAACATAAGGAAACCACAACAGCTAGCAAGTGTCCAAACATAGGTCAAAAAACCTGTGGGCGTCAACAACCTAACACAAACCCACAGTAAGAATATGTCTGAAACTGGGCAAAGAAAACTAAAACAACAAACTACCTCGCTACGGCGAGGGGGAAAACTACAGCCAAACTGCTGCTGCTAAGGCTCCAAAACCGGCTCCGCTACCTGCTAATGCTCCGAACCTGAGGCATTCCAAAGACAGAACACCTCAGCAAGAGGGTACAAATGTTGGCAGAAAAATAAACAAAATAAAACAAAGGTCAGACGGGGTACCAACCCAAGACCAACAGTACTGAAGTAAGGTGCCAAATAGGAAAAGAAAGAAATACCTACGTAAATCGTCACGTACTCCCGCAAATACGCCAGATTTCTCAAGGCAAAAAAAAGGGAACAACAAAAGTAAAAACATAAAGAAGAATTTTTGTTGGGGTTTGTCTCCACAATGCCTCAGATTTGTAGGAGGTCAGACCTTGAACTAAGATGAATTAAGGTGTATTTGATGCTGTGTTTAAGTTGTATGTGTGCAGGTCCTTAATGCCAAGTGTAGACCAATGTCAGTCTATAATGGGTCACCAAACACAGGACCATACAATGTAATCCCTCATTGTGTGATCCAAAGTGTTGGCCCATGTATAGCCTCTCTATTGGGATACACTTCCTTCATGCACTTGGATTGATGGACAGAAGCATTGGAGCAAATTTCCTCATAGAATTTTTCTAAGTCCCTAATACTCGAGTAACCCCTTATGATACTCGAGTATCAGGCTTAATACTCGAGTAGTTAGTAAGACATACTCGAGTAGTTAGAGATACTCGAGTAGTTAGAGATACTCGAGTAGTCAGTTAGACTTACTCGAGTAAGGTCTTAATACTCGAGTAGTCTGTGTCCCATACTCGAGTAGTTAGTGAGATACTCGAGTAATCAGTTTAGCTTACTCGAGTAGGGTCTGAATACTCGTGTAGATATATCTATACTCGAGTAGTTAAGTTAGTCACTCGAGTAAGTTCTTTTCATACTCGAGTAAGTAACTTGATACTCGAGTAAATCATGTTTGATACTCGAGTAGATCCTTTTCTTCTCCTCTGCAAGTTCAAAGTACTGATACTCGAGTAAATACCCTGATACTCGAGTATGTGTTTTCTGATACTCGAGTAAATACCCTGATACTCGAGTACGTGTTTTCTGATACTCGAGTAATTCCCTGATACTCGAGTATATGTGTTTCTGATACTCGAGTAATCCCCTGATACTCGAGTATATCCTTCTGTTACTCGAGTATATGTTTTCTGATACTCGAGTATCTAAGTTCCCATACTCGAGTATTCCTTCTCTCACTCGAGTATAGCTGTTCTCTAATTCAGAATTCTTCTAAGTTCTAATTCGTCTTAAGTATTTTGAATCTGTCAATTCTGATTGGTCCACGTGTCATCATTAATCAATATTATGACCGTTGGAACCCACCTATAAATAGGTCTTTTCAGAAATGACTTTTAAGCGTTATTTACAGAAATATTCTTTTTAAGAAAGAGAAATTCCGTGAACCCTAATTTCACGCCGCCGCCATTGCCGTTCACGGAAGAAGAAGAAAAGTTTGGATCGCGACCTTCGTTTTCATCGATCTTTCCTCCAGCGATCCAGAAGAAAGAGAATCACTCGATCTTGCCGAGCCTTGAAGATTCCAGATCTACTTTCTCGATCGAGGTGGTTCTAGTTTTCAGATTCGTGGATTTCTCTCAGGTCATCTTCAACCTTTTTTTCTGATCAAGCCGAAGTTCCTAAAGAAGAAGACCGTCAAAGATCCAGATCTGAGATTGATGTTTTGATTTTTATTTTCAAACCAAATTTCATTGTAGGAGATTTTTCTCCGAGACTTGTAGGAAGTTTTGTCTTCTGAGTTTTGTAGATCCATTTTGGATCGAGATTTATAGGAACGTGGTTCCGAGGTGTAGGATTGTTTTCAATCCGAGATAGTGGAGTAGCCGAGTCTAGTAATTTGCTAGATCGGTGAGGAAAGTGGACGTACCCAAGATTGGGGAACCACTATAAATCTCTTGTCTTCTGTGATTGCTTGATATTTGCTGTGTTAGTTTTTAATTCCGCATTTGACACGCATTTCACCTATTCACCCCCCTCTAGGTGATTTAGGCTAACAACTTAGACCTCTCAATTGGTATCAGAGGCAGGTTGATCGTTAAAAGGTTAACACCTTGATCTTATCCTTCTAAGTTGTTTCTTGAAAAGTATCAAGCATGAGTAAGACCAAGGATTTTGCTAAACTCCCTATCTGCACCAAGAACAACTTTCCTATGTGGAAGGAAAGAGTAAAGTTCTTCATGGAAGCAGTAGATCCCCGGATCTTCATGATTGTTGAAGAAGGTCCCCACATTCCTATGACTGCATCCACCATAGATCCCACCAAGCAAGTTCCCAAGAAGCTGATGGATCTAGATAAGGATGAGATTGCACTTGTCTCTCTGGACAAGAAAGCCAAAAATATTATAGCAAGTGCAGTGGATGACTCAATGCTGCAAAATCTGATTCATTGCCAGTCTGCCAAGGAGATGTGGCAATCCCTTGTGACTCTAATGGAAGGTACAGAAGAAGTGAGGGATGATCGTAGATCCCTACTGAACCAAAAATATGAAGCCTTCAGGCAGGGTCATAAGGAAGCCATAGCTGACACTTTTGAGAACTTCTTCAAGATAGTAAATGGCCTAAGAGTTTATGGACGTGTCTTCACCAACGGGGAACTCAATGACAAATTCTTAAGATCCCTAACCAAGGAATGGGGCAATAAGGTATGTGCCATTCGGGAGTTTGGAAGGTTAGCTGAGACGGACCCGCAGAATCTGTTCGGAAAGCTTATGTCTTACGAGCTGCAAATCAACTCAAGAAAAGCTGAAGAAGAGACAAGCAGGTCTGCATCCAAGGAGAAATCTGTCGCTCTAAAGGCAGATAGCTCAAGGAAGATAAAGGCTAGCTCTCCTGCCCCAGTTCCTGAGGCTGATGAAGAAGAATCATCTGAGCCTAGCTCATCTGGCTCAGAACTATCTGATGGAGAGTTCTCCCTACTCTCAAGGCAGTTCAAGAAATTCTTGAACAAGAAGAAGCAATGGAGAGGCAAGGATGCCTCATATAGAAGATCACGACATGACGGTGATCATCGGAAGAAAGGCTCAAGCAGCCATGACAGGTACAATTCTAAACAGAACAAACATATTTCAACTGACATCATTTGCTATTGTTGCAATAAGCCAGGTCACGTCATCGCCGATTGCCCTCACAAAAAGAAAGAGGGTGGAAGAAGAGAGGAAAAGAAATCCTCACACCATAAGAAGAGGATAGAGAAAAGCCTAGTAGCCAAGAAGAGCAAAACTCTCAGCGACTCTGACTCATCTGAGTCAAGTGAAGAAGAGGAAGCTTACTTTGGGCTCATGGCTCATTCAGATGATGAACAAGTCCCCCAGTTCACTGGGGAGGTAAAATCTCACACTCCTCTCTCTGACTCTGATGATGACAATGAGCAAGAGGGCTATTCCTCTGAAGATGAATCTGAGCTCATGAGTCAGTATAAGGAGTTACTCACCGCCTACGAAAAATGTCGTAGAGTAGTGAAAACTCAAGCCAAAGAGATAAAATCTCTACAGGCTAGTGAGAGCAGCTTGAGAGTAGAAGTCAATAAGACTAACTCTCTTCAAGAGAACTTCAATGCTGCTATGGAGGAATACAATAAAGCTCTCAAGCACCTTGACCTTAAAGAGACAATCATCAAGGAATTGGAACAACAACTCGAGGCTGAAAAGAAGCTTGTTGAGAGCTTCTCTAAGCCTAAGACAGTTCTTCCAATCGTTGTTGAATTCTCTGCTAAGGCCAAGGGTGCTGGTTTAGGCCACATTGGCTCTTCTAGTAAATCCTCTAGAAGAAACAAGGCCAAGAGAAAGAATAAGGCTGCCCGAAAGACTCTAGCTGAAGAAAAAGGGAAAGCTCCCTTGGAACCTGTTGTGTTCAAGAAAGTTATCTTTCCCACGAACGAACTCGATTATGAGTCCACCTACGGACACTTTTCTAGGCCAATCCCTGAGAAGCCTAAGTCAAGATACCAAGGTTGGACTCGTCCTCGTAACTTTGGCGAGAGTGTCTTCAAGGCACCTTATGAGGAGATTCAGCTTCAAAGCTATGGACCTTATGCTCATGGTCATAACTTTAAGAAGACACCAAAAGTAAAACCCATTGTAGAAAAGCCTATGAAGGAGAAGACTTCATGTAACTGCAATCATCATGAAGCCTCTTCCTCCAAAAGTAAGGCTCCTGCTAGACCTTCATTCCAGAAAGTCAGGCAGGACTACCCAAGGCAAAGATACAACAGGTTCAACTGTTGGTGTTGTGGCAAAATTGGTCATTTTGCCAGTGATTGTTGGTTCAATCCTAATAATGCTGCTACCCCTAAAGTTAGCAACGTGAGAATGACCACTCATGAGGCTAATACTCGTAGGGGGAGTATTCTAACTCGAGACCAAGGACCCAAACTTGTTTGGGTTCCTAAGGCTAAATGATTGTAATTGCAGGTATGTCCAAAGGCCACCAAAATGCCAATCTGGTACTTGGACAGTGGATGTTCTCGGCATATGACCGGAACAAGAAGCCTACTTCAGAACTTCACCCCAGTCTGCAACGGACCAAAGGTCATCTTTGGAGGTTCAGATCGAGGAATCACTAAAGGCTATGGTATGATTTCTAACGGTAGCGTATCCTTCTCGAATGTAGCCTATATTGAAGGATTGGAACACAATCTCATCAGCATAAGCCAACTATGCGACAAAGGATACGTAGTTGAATTTCATGCTGACAAGTGTTTGATAAAATCGGTTAACAATATGGAAACTATTTTATCAGGCACTCGAAGCAGAAATATTTTCTGTTTGAATTTTATTTGTATAGACTCTTCGACACCAGTGTGTCTTTTGGCAAAAAGTAGTGCATCTCTTGCTGACCAATGGCACAAGAGACTAGCACATATTAATTTCAAAACTATTAATAAATTATTCTCTCAAAACTTAGTGCGTGATGCACCCAAGGTCAAGTGCGTTACGGACAGTCCTTGTCACGCTTGTATCAAAGGCAAGCAAACAAGAAGTTCGTTTAAAAGCATAATAGGCAAGGATTCCAATAGAAGTTTACAGCTTCTTCATATGGACTTGTTTGGTCCACTGCAGGTTAGAAGTTTGGGAGGTAAGGAATATACGTTGGTTATTGTGGATGATTACTCGCGCTTTGCGTGGGTGTTCTTTCTGAAACACAAGTCAGATACCTTCGGTATTTTCACTAATTTTGTCAGGCAAATCCAGAATGAATACAACCGTTCCGTAGTCAAAATCAGAAGTGACAATGGAACGGAATTCAAGTCTGGAGCCATGACAGAATTTTGTGAAAGTCAAGGTATCTTTCATGAGTTTTCCTCTCCCCGCACACCACAGCAAAATGGAGTGGCTGAGAGAAGGAACAGAACACTCATAGAGGCTTGTCGAACCATGTTAAGTGATGCCTCACTTCCGGAGTATTTCTGGGCTGAAGCCGTCAACACCGCTTGTCACGTGCAAAATCGAGCACTCATCAACAAGAACCATGATAAGACTCCTTACGAACTTCTAAAAGGCAGGCAACCAACCATTTCATACTTTAGAATCTTTGGTTGTAAGTGCTTCGTACTTAACAATGGCAAGTATCACACTACAAAGTTTAGCGAGAAAAGCTTTGAAGGTATTTTTGTAGGTTATAGTAGCCATAGTAAGGCCTATAGAGTTTTCAATAGAAAAACTCTGGTTGTGGAAGAGTCGATACATCTTGTATTTGATGAGACGAGTCTGTTGCAAAGCAACTCGTCTAGTGTGCCTATTGTAGATGCAGGTACAAAGTTGAAAGAACTCAGCTTGGATGAACCTATTGAAGATAAAGATGAGACGTTCATCAAGATCCCCTCTACAACCACCTTTGGAGAGGGAGATGATCAAGATGAAGAAGACATCCCAGCTGAAGATACAACTCCAGTGGCTGAAGAGATCCCAGATGCAAGGACTTTAGAGTTCAGACACTTGAAGGATCATCCTGTTGACCAAATCATAGGAGATCCTCGGGATGGTGTCAGAACTCGTCGAGGTACAACTAACGAGAATTTACACTTAAGCTTTCTCTCACAGGTTGAACCAAAGAAATTTGAGGAAGCCAACTCCGACGCATCCTGGATTCTAGCCATGGAAGAAGAATTAAACCAGTTCAAAAGATGCAAAGTCTGGACACTTGTTCCTAGACCCAAGCATAAGAACGTCATCGGGACAAAATGGGTCTACCGGAACAAGATGGATGAAGACGGAACAATTATAAAGAATAAAGCCAGACTTGTCGCCAAGGGATATCGTCAAGAGGAAGGGATCGACTTCGACCAAACTTATGCTCCAGTAGCAAGACTGGAGGCGATCAGATTATTTCTTGCCTACGCTGCACTTAAGGGCTTTACCGTCTATCAGATGGACGTAAAGTACGCCTTCCTGAATGGTGACATAAAGGAAGAAGTGTATGTAGAGCAACCGCCAGGTTTTGTTGACTCAACCTTTCCTAACTATGTTTACTTATTGCAAAAAGCACTATATGGTCTTAAGCAAGCTCCTCGAGCTTGGTATGAGACGCTATCTACCTTTCTTCTTGAGAACAAGTTCACGAGAGGAAAGATAGATAAGACATTATTTCTTAGGGAAATAAAGGGCAAGATTTTGCTAGTGCAAATCTATGTCGATGACATTATTTTCGGCTCTACAGACAACAACCTCTGCAAGAAGTTTTCTAAACTTATGCAAGGGAAGTTTGAAATGAGCAGTATGGGAGAGCTGAAGTATTTCTTAGGGCTTCAAGTGAAACAATCTGAGGATGGAATTTTCATCTCTCAGACCAAGTTCACCAAAGAGCTGCTTAAGAAATTCGGAATGGAGAATGCAACCTCTATGAGGACTCCAATGGCCTCAGCTATGTCTCTGGACAAGAACGAGAAAGGGAAACCTTTTGATGAAACCAAGTACAGAAGCATAATTGGGTCCTTGCTCTACCTTACTGCAAGTAGGCCAGATATAATGTTCTCGACATGTGTATGTGCTAGATTTCAGGTGAACTCTAAGGAATCTCACTACATCGCTGCAAAGCGAATCTTGAGATACCTCAAAGGAACACCAAATCTTGGCTTATGGTACCCAAGAAGTAATGATAGTGAACTAATTGGATTTTCAGATGCAGATTTTGCAGGAAGCAAAGACGACAGGAAAAGCACCTCCGGGACTTGCCAATTCCTCGGAAGGAGACTCATTTCCTGGAGCAGTAAGAAGCAAAACTGTGTAGCCATCTCAACGGCTGAATCAGAGTACATCTCTGCAGGGAGCTGTTGTGCACAGCTTTTGTGGATCAAGAATCAGTTTGAAGATTACAACATGAAGTTCCAGAACATTCCACTGTTCTGTGACTCTTCCAGCGCAATTGCAATAGCCAACAACCCAGTCTCCCACAGCAGGACCAAGCACATAGAGCTTCGCTACCATTTCATCCGGGAGCATGTGGAAAATGGAGACATAGATCTTCAATATGTCTCCACAGACAGGCAAGTTGCAGATATCTTCACCAAGCCGCTGGATGAGTCCAAGTTTTCATTCTTCAAAACTGAGCTTGGACTGCTTAACAAAGAAGACCAATGATGGACTCAGAAATTTAGAAGTGGTCAGAAATGTTGGATACTCTGAGGTACAGTTTTTTTTTGTTTGTGAAAATTCCTTCAAGAAATTTGAGACTCGAGAATAGTTACATTTACACGAGTGAAATAGTGAATACTCGAGTAACAAGTCAAATATACTCGAGTAATCAAATCAATACTCGTGTATGCACTCTTTATACTCGAGTATGAAAAGTCTTCAGAATTTAATACTCGTGTATTGAACTTCATATACTCGAGTAATCAGATTGATACTCGAGTATGAATTTCTTATACTCGAGTATGGAAAAATCCGTCAAGACTAAATACTCGTGTATACTCAGTACATACTCGAGTATATGTTAAGGATTACTCGTGTATAGTATGACCTAATCGAGTATACTAAATCCAATACTCGTGTATGCCGTAAACTTCTCTCGTGTAATCGGATTTCTCTGGAATTTTTCAAACTCTCTATTCGCACAACGAATTTGCCGCCTCATTCGGGTATGTTTTTATGTTTAATCATTTTTAGACCTAATTAGGATTAATTATATATATATATAACGAAAACGTCCATTCCACTTCTCATTCACTCGTGTATCCGCCGACCTATCGTCTTCCCGACTCTGTCTCGTCGCTCTTCCGTCGCCGCCGATTTCTCAGCTTCAGATGGCTCCTCCGTCGTCCAAAATCGGAATCGGCTCCGAACTAGTTCCAGATGGTATTGCAGACCTCTCAGATGACTTCCGCAACCTTCTCATTCTGTTCGACACCGCTGGATTGACCTACCTCCTCCAGACGCCGTGCAAGGCTATTATTCCCGCAGTGGAAGAGTTCTACAAAAACCTAAAGGTTAAACGAAATGGAAAAGTTCTAAAGACCAAGGTCAGAGGACTCAAAATCAGATTGGACAAAACCTTAATCTCTGTTTTACTCCGGCTGCCCGTCGTTGAGGAAGAGGATGAACTCACAACCGCAGATTCTGACAGAACAGCCCTATACTGTGGGGTTGATCCCGAGTGTGATACTTTCAGCAGAGCAGATTGCAATAGAGAGGGAAAATTTCTGATTGATGTTATCTCCAAGGTCATACTCTGCAAGATCTACTCCATCCGAGAAATTTCTCACAACATGTTTGAGATCATGCAAGCCATCGTCTGCAGAAAGAAGTTCCAGTTTGGCATGATGCTACTGGACAAGATTCAGGGGAGCATCAAGCAACCCAGTTTTGCAAGGATTATCTCACTCATCCTCCATGAGATAGATCCTCAGGTTTTTGACCTTTCTAAAGGTATTCCTCTCCACCATATGAAGAAAGTCACCCTCGCCTCCATACATAGATATGAAATCAAGCTTCAAAATACTTCCCAAACCTCCAGACAGCAAGCTGTCATCAGGACCCCATCTCCTCCTCAACATCAAGTTGCTGACACTCTGGGTGCAGCAATTGAGGGGGAGCCTGCCTCTTCTCTTCCTCAGAATCAGGTTTCTTCAGAATCAGTAATTCCAGAACAAGAAGAAATAAGAATTCCTACTCCTCCAGTCTCTCCTCCTCCAGCAGAGATTCCATCAGCAAACCCAGACTCAGAGCTTCCAGACTCAGCAGCCCTTCTGTCTACAGCTGAAGATATCAACAAATTCATTGATGAGCTCAGCTCAGATGCCCCACTCTTCCAGAATGGATCAGCTGCAAAGTCCCCAGCTCCATCTCCTGCAAGAACCCCAGCTCCATCTCCTGCAAGAACTCCAGTCCAATCTCCAGTCCAATCTCCTGAGAGTGAGCCTAGCAAATCAGCTCATATTCTCCTGTCTGATGATGAGATGTCTCCAGATCCTGTGGAGGCACCTCTGAGGACTTTGGATTTCTCCATGCCCTCTCTCCTACCCTCAGAAGAAGATGTTGAAATAGAACCCTTCAAGAGAGCTGTCAGCTCAGTGGTGATCACAAAAATCCTTCCTTGGACTGCCCCTGCTCCTGCTCCTGCTGCTTCAGCTCCTGAACCAACCTCAGCTCCCTCCTCTTCAGATATAATAAGCAAGATTGAGCTTATGCTCAAAGAACAGAGAGATTACTTTGATGCCTCTCTGCAATCAGTAACATCCAAGGTCTCTGCTCTTGAAACAGAGATGAGCAGAGGCTTTGCTGAGATTCAAGCAAATACTGATGAGTTAAAAAGGTTGTTCCAAATTGGAGGCAAAGCCATAGACCACACCATTACAAGCATAGGTGAGCTAAGAAACCAGGCCGAGACAGTAGCTCACAATCAGATCAAGCTAGATGAGAGAGCTGAAATGAATGTTGTGAAAGTATGTAATGAAGTGGGCACCTTCAAAGATGAAGCCATTGCAAAGCTAAACATAGATATCAGCAAGGGGGAGAAAGTTGTAAAAGAACAAGTGGACAAACTACATGAGCAAGCTCAAATAGTTGTAAAAGAACAAGTTGAAACTCTCTCTAAACAGGCTCAAACTACAGTGGATGGAATTGTAAAGGAAATGAAAGCAGACATTCTCTCTCAACTTCAATCTGTAAAGTTTTATACCTATGACACTGCTGTGTGGCTGCATAACATGAACTTCCCTAATGCCCAGCTCAACCCAACCATTATACCTCAGCACCTAAATCCTCTTGAAGAGCAACCCTCTGCAGATGCCCCTGTCCAAGCTACCATTCCAGAAAGTGGTGTGCCAGCCTTCTCTCCTAGACCTGAGGGTGATGTGACTGAGCCCCCTCTTAACTACTCTGACATGTGGCAAGATGATTTTCTTTCCAGTTCTCAAGGTCCTTCTAAGAAGAAAAGAAAGTATGGTGAAGGTGCTTCTGCAAGTCGTTCTGCTCCCAGGAAAGAGCCAGCTTCTGAAAGTAGACCTCCTGTTGTTCATGCTGAAGTGTGGAGTCCTACCTCTAAGTCCATAATTCTTGATACTTTGAGGTTAGTGACAGATCTTGGAGAAAACAGAGATCAATTCTACAATAATACATAATGGAAGGCCTATGAAGTGTCCCAGATTAAAATCAGACTCCATGACAGAAACTGGGGACACAATAATCCATCTGCTCCTCCTAGGCCCAGGACTTACTTTCCCAAGCCATACAGTTATCTAGAAAGGCAAGAACTAAAGAGAGAAAGGATGCACAAGGATGCCCCATCTTGAGCTGAACTGAGAATGTGAAATTGGACTTTTGTTTCTATGCTTAAAACATTTCTATATATATATATTTAATTCTGATTATGGAAATGTTTTACTTACCCTGCTTTAGTTAAGTCTATTCTCCTGTTATATGCATGTTGTTTCTTTTACTCCTAAGTAATTCACCTTAGTATAGAGAGTGCTGACATCTACAAATAGGGGGAGATTGTTGGGGTTTGTCTCCACAATGCCTCAGATTTGTAGGAGGTCAGACCTTGAACTAAGATGAATTAAGGTGTATTTGATGCTGTGTTTAAGTTGTATGTGTGCAGGTCCTTAATGCCAAGTGTAGACCAATGTCAGTCTATAATGGGTCACCAAACACAGGACCATACAATGTAATCCCTCATTGTGTGATCCAAAGTGTTGGCCCATGTATAGCCTCTCTATTGGGATACACTTCCTTCATGCACTTGGATTGATGGACAGAAGCATTGGAGCAAATTTCCTCATAGAATTTTTCTAAGTCCCTAATACTCGAGTAACCCCTTATGATACTCGAGTATCAGGCTTAATACTCGAGTAGTTAGTAAGACATACTCGAGTAGTTAGAGATACTCGAGTAGTTAGAGATACTCGAGTAGTCAGTTAGACTTACTCGAGTAAGGTCTTAATACTCGAGTAGTCTGTGTCCCATACTCGAGTAGTTAGTGAGATACTCGAGTAATCAGTTTAGCTTACTCGAGTAGGGTCTGAATACTCGTGTAGATATATCTATACTCGAGTAGTTAAGTTAGTCACTCGAGTAAGTTCTTTTCATACTCGAGTAAGTAACTTGATACTCGAGTAAATCATGTTTGATACTCGAGTAGATCCTTTTCTTCTCCTCTGCAAGTTCAAAGTACTGATACTCGAGTAAATACCCTGATACTCGAGTATGTGTTTTCTGATACTCGAGTAAATACCCTGATACTCGAGTACGTGTTTTCTGATACTCGAGTAATTCCCTGATACTCGAGTATATGTGTTTCTGATACTCGAGTAATCCCCTGATACTCGAGTATATCCTTCTGTTACTCGAGTATATGTTTTCTGATACTCGAGTATCTAAGTTCCCATACTCGAGTATTCCTTCTCTCACTCGAGTATAGCTGTTCTCTAATTCAGAATTCTTCTAAGTTCTAATTCGTCTTAAGTATTTTGAATCTGTCAATTCTGATTGGTCCACGTGTCATCATTAATCAATATTATGACCGTTGGAACCCACCTATAAATAGGTCTTTTCAGAAATGACTTTTAAGCGTTATTTACAGAAATATTCTTTTTAAGAAAGAGAAATTCCGTGAACCCTAATTTCACGCCGCCGCCATTGCCGTTCACGGAAGAAGAAGAAAAGTTTGGATCGCGACCTTCGTTTTCATCGATCTTTCCTCCAGCGATCCAGAAGAAAGAGAATCACTCGATCTTGCCGAGCCTTGAAGATTCCAGATCTACTTTCTCGATCGAGGTGGTTCTAGTTTTCAGATTCGTGGATTTCTCTCAGGTCATCTTCAACCTTTTTTTCTGATCAAGCCGAAGTTCCTAAAGAAGAAGACCGTCAAAGATCCAGATCTGAGATTGATGTTTTGATTTTTATTTTCAAACCAAATTTCATTGTAGGAGATTTTTCTCCGAGACTTGTAGGAAGTTTTGTCTTCTGAGTTTTGTAGATCCATTTTGGATCGAGATTTGTAGGAACGTGGTTCCGAGGTGTAGGATTGTTTTCAATCCGAGATAGTGGAGTAGCCGAGTCTAGTAATTTGCTAGATCGGTGAGGAAAGTGGACGTACCCAAGATTGGGGAACCACTATAAATCTCTTGTCTTCTGTGATTGCTTGATATTTGCTGTGTTAGTTTTTAATTCCGCATTTGACACGCATTTCACCTATTCACCCCCCTCTAGGTGATTTAGGCTAACAACTTAGACCTCTCAATTTTAATTTGCTTTAATAAGCACCTGTGGTCGACCCTACCTCAAAACACGGGCGAGGTGGTCCCTCAACTGGACACACCCCTCACGAATAATTTATCCGCTTAACTGCGAGGGAGTCTCATACTCTCCACCATACACCGCAGATTCCCAAAACCCGGTAGGCTTCCACAAGGTACCATAAAGGAGTCAGACCATGCGGAGGTGGTTTTATCCACTAACTCCCGCAAATTTTAGAAACCCAAAGAAACCACAACACAAAATATATCTCGAGATTTGGCTCATCAGATTCTACTTGACACTTCTAGTTTCAAGACATGGTTGATCAACCCCTATGAACGATTTACAATCCTAGACAAACTCTAATACGATCAATAACGATAGGTAATGCATTTAAAGGCATTAATAAGACACATCAAGAACGATTAAATATACCATGACAAGATCAAGTTTACCAAGAAAAAATCTTACAATCTCGAGTGATCATCAAAAAAGGTTAATCGTAGCAATAACTTGGAAAACAAAGTGCAGAAAATTTTAAAGAACATAAAAACTGAACCGTTACCATCAAATCGTAGAAGGAGAAATGAAGGGAATCCACCACTTGCCTTGGTTTTACCGGAAAAGTTCTCTGAATCGCTCCGCATCGCAGATCGGGGCAAAAGAACACGGGAGGAGTTGAAATCTAAACAAAAATGGTCGAAAAGGGGGTTAGGGACGAGAAACCCTAACGAGAAAACTCGAGGAAAGGGAAAAAATTTACCACGATAGCGTAGCTCTCGATGAGAGCTTTCCAGATCTACGCTCGGTTGAAGATTCCGAGCACCGGAGCTCCGTCAGCGGCCACCGGAAGGTTCACGAAAAATTCTCTCGCTCGCTCACGCCGCTCTGATTCGGGAGAAGGAATCGGAGAAGATGAAGTGTTTATTCTTTTCTAATAACCTAAGTATAAGAGTATATATATATAAGTACTTATAAAATATTTTGTCTAAATATAAAAAACGGTAAAAGTACGAGCAGTTCGCGGAAAACAAAATTAGAGGTCTAGAAAGGCTTCAAATCGAAAAGTGCCCAACATGAAAGTTGTAGATCTCGTCAAGATGAACAAATTTCATGTTAGCGATTTTTCCATAAGGCACTGTTTTGACCCTCAAAAAGGCTCCCGAACACAAACTACAACGGACTACACGAGAACAAGCCTACGGGTACTCGAGAGGTAGAAACGACTACTCGAGTAGAAGAGAGAATTACTCGAGTAACAGGATCGATATACTCGAGTAACAGGATCGATATACTCGAGTAGCAGAATAGGATTGATATACTCGAGTAACAGAAAGATTACTCGAGTAGAAGAAAGATTTACTCGAGTAACAGGATTGATATACTCGAGTAACAGAAAGATTACTCGAGTAGAAGAAAGATTTACTCGAGTAACAGGATTGATATACTCGAGTAACAGAAAGATTACTCGAGTAGAAGAAAGATTTACTCGAGTAACAGGATTGATATACTCGAGTAACAGAAAGATTACTCGAGTAGAATAAATAATTTACTCGAGTACTAAAGAAACTCACTCGAGTAAAAGAACCGGCACTCGAGTATAGCTTAGCATGAACAGTACCTACAGGAGACGCAGGGAATCTCACTCGAGTATAAAGAAAGCAGAAAGACGATTTCTTTGCAAATATACCTTTTGATCAAACTATACGAATGAATAGTACTTTTCATAATAAAATAATCGTATTTTTACATATTGAATCAGGAAACGCGAGATCAAAACGGAGGCCCAAACGAGCGCCGAATTGAACGAAACTCACGCCATAGGCGAACGCGGACACTACGAACGCAACGGCGAAGTCAAAACCAAAATCAGACGAGCCATTCTCGAGATATAAGTTTTCAAAGTTTACGACGAACATAAATTCTACAAAACTTTGGAAAAACGCCGAGGCCCAAATATCGCTCGGATCGCGACGAAACTTGATGAGTAAGTCAAAAATTACTCAACTTAAATTCCAATGCAAAATTTTCCCATTACAACAAGAATTCGGCCGACTTGACCGCATGGACGCGAAAATGTCTTTATGGCATTACGTCGTCATCTTGACGTTAAAGGTAATGTCATGACGTCATAAATATGATGCTTCCCATTTAAATAAAATCGTCGAGCAAAATCGGGGGCGTTACAGTCACTCTCCCTAAAAAGAAGTTTCGTCCCGAAACTTAACACAACTCCAAAACCAACTCAAAATGATAAATTCCAACGTAACTGAAAACATATCGACGTACCCGAAACTAGGAGAAGAGGTGCGGATGAGATTCTCTCATTGCTGACTCCAATTCCCACGTCGCGCTCTCGACGTCTTGATTTCTCCAAAGAATCTTAACCATGGGGATGGTCTTTCTTCACAAGACACGCTCTTGAGATTCCAAAACGCGGACAGGCTCTTCCACATACGACAGATTGGGCTGAATTTGGGGCACCGAGTCAAGAATTTGACGATCACTACGAACACACTTCCGCAACTGGCTCACATGGAACACATCGTGGACACCAGGGAAGCTAGCAGGTAATTCCAGTCGATAAGCTGACACTCCGATGCGCTCAAGAATCTGAAAAGGTCTCACATACCGGGGGTCTAACTTGTGGTTCCTTCCAAATCTTTTTACTCCTGGCATCGGAGAAACTTTTAGAAAAACCAAGTCCCAACCGACAAACTCCAAATCGACCCTTCGTCGATTAGCATATTTCTCATAACGCTCTTGTGCTACATGAAGTTCTCTCGAATATGAGTCACCGCATAATTCATCTCCTCAAGGGCTTCCGGACCTAGCAATTGTCTCTCACCAACCTCCACCCAAAATAAGGGAGTCCTACAACGCCTCCCATACAAGGCCTCAAACGGGGCCATCTGCAAGCTCTCTTGATAACTATTATTGTAAGCAAACTCCATGAGTCTTAGACGCTCGTCCCAAGCACCACCATGATCCAAAATATAACATCTAATCATGTCCTCCATGATCTGATTTACTCTTTCTGTTTGCCCATTCGTCTGCGGATGATAGGCGGTGGAATACCTCAAGTCGGTACCCAACCCCTCTTGCAGGCTCTTCCAAAAGCGAGACGTAAATCTGGAGTCCCGATCTGATACAATGCTAACAGGCACTTCATGTAACCTGATGACCTCTTCAACATATAGCTCAGCTATCTTCTTCATCGAATACCCAATCTTAAACGGAACAAAGTGGGTACACCTTGTCAATCTGTCGACTATCACCTAAACTGAGTCATGCCCACGGGGAGATTTTGGTAGACTGGTGATAAAATCCATTGAAATACTCTCCCATTTCCAACTTGGAATATCAAGCGGTGTCAATTTACCACCAGGCCTTCTATGATCAGCCTTGACACGCTGACACGTATAACATTCTGATACAAACTTTGCGATATCACTCTTCATCCCTACCCACCAAACAAATTGCTTTAGATCTTTATACATTTTGGTGGAACCAGGATGATAGGAAACACTGGAACCATGAGCTTCTTCACAAATTTTAGCTCAGATGCCACCCATGTCAGAAATACAGAATCTACCCCGATATTTCAGAGTACCTAGCTCGTCCAAAGAAAAATCAGGTAACTCTCCTTTCTCAGTTCTATTCCAGAGGTGCGACAATTCCGGATCATCCTTTTAGTGTACCCTAGTAAGGGAAATCCAAGAGGGCGCTTCTGCTTCCAAACTAGCAGGCGTAGAACTACTCTCAATCTCGATGTTCATCAACAAGAATTCTTCTACTAAGGACTGCACTGATAGATTAAAAATTTTAGCTGTCTTCCTACTCAAAGCATCAGCTACTACATTAGCCTTTCCCGGATGATAAAGAATTTCTACTTCATAATCCGCCACATATTCTAACCACCGACGCTGGCGTAGATTTAGTTCCTTCTGAATGAAGACGTACTTCAAACTCTTATGGTCTGTATAGATCTTGCACATCGCGCCATACAATAAGTATCGCCACAGCTTCAACGCATAAATTACGGCAGCAAACTCCAAATCGTGCGTAGGATAGTTTCTCTCGTGAATCTTTAGTTGCCTCGATCCATACGCGATCACCTTACCATCTTGCATTAAAACACAACCAAGTCCGTTGTGTGACGCATCGACGTACACAGCATACTCGACTCCTTCAGTAGGTAAGGTTAAAATTGGGGCAGTACACAGTCTCTTCTTCAACTCTTGGAAAGCCTCTTCACACTTATCACTCCAAATGAATGCAGTATTCTTCTGAGTAAGTCTAGTTAAAGGAGCAGACAACACCGAAAATCCTTCCACAAATCTTCTATAGTAGCCAGCGAGGCCTAAGAAGCTCCTAATCTCCTTAGGTGTAGAAGGTCTTTTCCATTCCATCATGGTAGAAATCTTGGTCGGGTCTACAGAAATACCGTCCTTGCCTACAACATGACCCAGAAAGGACACCTGAGGTAGCCAGAACTCACATTTGCTCAACTTCGCATATAGCTTATGCTCCCTCAGGGTCGACAAAACCAAACGCAAATGCTGAGTATGCTCCTCAATATTGCGGGAATACACTAGGACATCATCTATGAACACAATAACGAATCGGTCCAAGAAATCCTTAAACACCCTATTTATCAAATCCATGAAAGCAGAGGGTGCATTGGTTAAACCGAAAGACATCACCAAAAACTCATAATGTCCATGCCATGAATGGAATGCGGTTTGGGGAACATCTTCCTCGCGAATCCTTAACTGGTAGTAGCCTGAGCGAAGATCGATTTTTGAAAATACCGAGCTACCACGCAACTGATCGAACAAATCATCGATCCTTGGTAGGGGATATCTATTCTTAACGGTCACCTTATTTAATTCCCTATAATCGATGCAAAGCCTCATCGATCTGTCCTTCTTCCTTACGAACAAAACTGGAGCACCCCACGGAGAAGAACTTGGTCTAATAAAACCACACCTCAGCAACTCATCGAGCTGAGTACGCAACTCATCCAACTCACGCGGAGCCATACGGTACGGTGCTTTGGCGATGGGACGAGTGCCTGGCTCGAGGTCAATCACGAACTCAATCTCCCTCTTAGGAGGAAGTCCTGGAAGACTATCAGGAAAGACATCTGGAAACTCTCGCACCACCGAGACATCCTCGAGACGTGGTGTAACAGAAGTTGTTTCCAGAGCAAAAATAAAAACTAAAAACGCCTCGCAACCAGACTTTATAGCACGTACCGTAGAAATGACAGGGGAAACTCTGTCCTGAAATCCATAGACGCTCATAGGTTGGCCATTGTCCATCCTGAAGTCCAATCTTTTTGCCTTGCACTGGATGACTGCATCATACTTGGACAGTCATTCCATGCCCAAAATCACATCAAAATCAGCCAAGTCTAAAATTATCAGATCCACAAGGGCCAGAAAATTGCCAAGATGAATAGGGCATCTCAAGACTCCTTGATTGGATATCACCGAATTACCGGAGGGAAGCTTGACGTCGAAGGAGTCTCTCAATTGATCAACATCCAGGCGATGTTTATCAATAAACCTCCTGGCCACAAAGGAATGAGTGGCACCCGAATCGAACAGAACGCGCGCCCACCTATTCCGCACCTTAAACTTCCCTAAAACCGTAACATACATAACTAAACGAATGATAACTAAGGCAACAACGATAAATAATAGGGATAAAATAGACTGGGGCTAACCTGAAATAACTTGCGTAGAGTTTTGAGCTTCCTCGTTAGTCATCACGTTCAGCTTTCCTTTTCCTTTATCTCGGGTTGGTGGTGGCGGCAGAGCTCGAAGCGGGGCAGGCTGCAGTGGGGTTTGAGCCTGGGGGCACGAAGATTTCTGGTGTCCCTTCTGCCCGCACTGGAAGCAGATCCTTTCTTTCATCCAGCACCGACTCACATCATGACCCTTCCTTGCACAGAACGAGCATACGAGCTCTCCCTTGGGTGCACCTTGGATGGCGTGATCTTGTTGCTGCTTCAGGAAGGCTGTTCTCTTGAAACATCTTTCGTAAGGGTGGCCAGGATGACCATAGAAACTACACACTTCCTTACCTTTCTTCTTCGAAGAAGGTCCAGATGCCCTGGATCTACCATCCTCAACACCCTTCCTTTTCTCTTTCCTCGCCACAGCACCGCGGTTCTTGGCATTTTCAATCGCTTTAACTTTTAGTGCGGTTTCCACTGCCACAGCATAACTGTCAGCTCCATAAGCGCATGCCCACTGCTGGACATCACTTCTTAATCCTCCCAGGAAACGTTTCACTCTTCCCTCCTCCGAAGCTACCAAATCGGGAGCAAATCTACTCAACTTGCTAAACTCAATCTCATATTCGCTCACCGTGAGCTGTCTCTGCTTCAAATGCAGGAAGTTATTCATGAGACGGTCCTGCTCGACCGAGGGCAGAAACTTCTTCAGCAACATCTTCTTGAAAGAGTCCCAGGTACAGCCTTCCTTCAGACTCTCCTTTTCACGAATCCACCAACTCTTTGCTAGGACTTTTAACTGATAGGCTGCAATCATAACCTTCTGGGCTTCTAGAATCCCGAAATACGAAAACAACTCCTCGATTGAGATGATCCAATCATCCAAAATCATAAAGTCGGCACTCCCGTCGTAGGTGGGACGTCCCAATCGCTGGAAATGCGATATGAAATTCATTTCTGGTGGTATTGCCACCGGGGCCACCAAAGGAGCAGGGGTAACGGGCACAGCTTGACCTAAGGCAGGCTCTTACACTGAAGGCTGCCGCGCTGGAGCGGTAGACAACAATGACTGAATTTGCATTTGTATCGCAACTACTTGCCTTGACAGAGCCTCGTTGCTCTGGCGCAAACTCTCAATCAACGCATCACTCTACGCACCTGACGACTCACCCTCCGACTGGGGAGTCGATCTCGTCGCAATACGCTTTGGAGGCATTTCTAAAAAGGCAAACGAACAACCCGATTAAAATCCTAGATTACGACTAGGGCAAACAAAACTAGTTCAGACCATACTTGAAAGACACTTGCTAAAGCTGTCACTTGCTCTGGGATTATATGATGATGATATGTCCTACTCAGGATGATATCCTATCATCCTATTGACTCATGTGCCTATGATATGAATGCATAAATTCTTTACTCTTATTTAAAATCATGTGTATACATATGTCATCAAGTAAATCTTTAGCCTGGCATGTTGTGCTCATGTTATGTTATGCTATGCATGTGGTGCTATGAATTCTATAAAAGGCCTTAATGCATGTTATGAGCGGCGTACACATGCAATGTTATGCATCCCATACTACATAATATTGCATGCAACGAAAAGAAAACGAGCTAATGGGCATTCATGTGGTGAGGTTATGCATCCCATACTACATAACCCTCACATGTTGCAACCTATGGTGGATCCATATACAAACACATATTATGCATCCCATACTACATAATATGCCCCGTATACTTCTAATCATGCTTATGAGTGTAGTGTTCATGTTTCAGCCAAGACATATTGATGACATATCGGTGTGTGTATGATATGATACTAAGCAACTAACACTAACAAGGGAAGGTTGCCCGACCAATTGCCAAGCAACCTCCCTCTGATACCAACTGTCACAACCCGTATTTTTCCCAACAATTTAATTATATCAGAGCAAGGGGAAAATATGCGTCGTGATGCCACGCCGTGCAGGGGATAACTACAGACGTTCAGGCAAGACTCCAAGCTCTACAATTTTAGAAGAAAACATACATGGTTATGAATAAAATCCAGATTAAGTTATGATGGTAGCCGTATCCCTCGGCTTAGTGAATCATCTAGTTCACGATTTAAAATGTAAATTATACGCTTGCGGAAAATACTTATTTAAATTGACTCTAATATCCTATATGAGTATGAACGTCCCCGAGGAACAACTCATACAATGCAAACCCTAGATTTATAATAAGTATAGAAAAGTATTTACGCTAAATAGAAAGTAGTGGCCTCGTTTTGAAAGAGATGACAAGTATGCTTTATTAATTGTAGGGTTTTGTAGGTTAAAAATATCTAATCATGCAATCCTAGCAATAAATCATCCCAGAGAGCAAGTAATGTAAACCAAACATAAGGAAACCACAACAGCTAGCAAGTGTCCAAAAAAAAAGTCAACAAACCTGTGGGCGTCAACAACCTGACACGAACCCACAGTAAGAATATGTCTGAAACTGGGCAAAGAAAACTAAAACAACAAACTACCTCGCTATGGCGAGGGGGAAAACTACAGCCAAACTGCTGCTGCTAAGGCTCCAAAACCGGCTCTGCTACCTGCTAATGCTCCGAACCTGAGGCATTCCAAAGACAGAACACCTCAGCAAGTGGGTACAAATGGTGGCAGAAAAATAAACAAAATAAAACAAAGGTCATAAGGGGTACCAACCCAAGACCAACAGTACTAAAGTAAGGTGCCAAACAGGAAAAGAAAGGAATACCTACGTGAATCGTCACTGTACAACCCCATATCCGGCCGAGCGGGATCCTCCCCAAGTGGCATACTTGGGGCGACCTACGAGCGACGTTTTGATATAGCCCCGTTCGGGGGCGTGCGGGTCCTCGCGCGTGCGTGCGGAGGCCTTGTGTGCATATGCTTTTATATACCTTATATTATATATATATTATATTATATATATTATATTATATATTATATTATATATATATATATATAATTTGATAAAACAAAAAGCAAAAAGGAGGAGATGGCAAGTGGGGGGGCAGACTTTGGGTACAAAGGAAGAAAACAAAAAAAAGAAAAGAAAGAAAGAGGGTGCAGGGGGGTACGAGCAAGGGGACAACAAAAAAAAAGGAAAAAAGCAAAAAGAAAAGAGGCATCGGGAGGAAGAAGAAGTGAAGCAGGGGAAAGCCCTTAGGGCTTTCCCGATCCCGTCGCCGGCCGCCTGGAGCAACCTGCTCGGCCTCCTCCTCTCTCGTCGCCGGCCGCTTGGAGCCAGCCGCTCCTCCCTCCATCTCTCCCGCCGCCGGCCAAAAAGAGCGAGGCTCCTCCTCCTCTCCCGTCGCCGGCCAGGGCCGAGCTCCTCTCGGCCCCCTCTTCCAGGCCGCCCCTCTCTTCTTCTCGGCCTAGAGCATCGCAGCAGGCCGAGCTCCTCTCGACCTCCCCTCTCGTCGCCGGCCAGGGCCGAGTTTTTCTCGCCCCCTCTTCCAGGCCGCCTCCAGCGGGGTCGAGCTCCTCTCGGCCCCTCCCTCTTCCAGGCCGCCTCCAGCGGGGCCGAGCTCCTCTCGGCCCCTCCCTCTTCCAGGCCGCCTCCAGCGGGGCCGAGCTCCTCTCGGCCCCTCCCTCTTCCAGGCCGCCTCCAGCGGGGCCGAGCTCCTCTCGGCCCCTCCCTCTTCCAGGCCGCCTCCAGCGGGGCCGAGCTCCTCTCGGTCCCTCCCTCTTCCAGGCCGCCTCCAGCGGGGCCGAGCTCCTCTCGGCCCCTTCTTCTTCCAGGCTGCCTCCAGCGGGGCCGAGCTCCTCGCGGCCCCCTCTTCCCGTCGTCGCCTCGAGCAAGGCTCGGCCTAAAAGGGAGATCGGCCACCGCCATCGCCGCCTCGAGCAAGGCTCGGCCTAAAAGGGAAATCGGCCACCGCCATCGCCGCGTCGAGCAAGGCTCGGCCTAAAAAGGAGATCGGCCACCGGCACCGCCGCCAAGCACGCGCCAAGGGTAACGATGTTTCTTCTCGGGCAGGTGAAGCCCTCAATTTACATGTTCGCATGGAAGCCCTCTCCACCAACGGGTGGGGGAAGGGAGCTCTCCGACGGGTTGACATATACGTCCCCACTATTAATTGCATCTAGTATCCGGAAGTGTGAGTACGGATTTAGGCATGCTGTGTGAAGCCCATTCGGACGTACGAGCCGAATTGGTGATGTGCTGTGTGAAGCCCATTCGGACGTACGAGCCGAATTGGTGATGTGCTGTGTGAAGCCCATTCGGACGTACGAGCCGAATTGGTGATGTGCTGTGTGAAGCCCATTCGGACGCATGAGCCGAATTTGTGATGTGTTGTGTGAAGCCCATTCGGACGCATGAGCCGAATTGGTGATATTCTGTGTGAAGCCCGTCCGGACGTATGAGCCGGATCGGTGATGTTCTGGGGTTCCCGGAGAAGACTCCGTGGAAGTTGGATATTGTCTATTTGCAGGGAATGCGCACCGTAGCCCCGAAAAAGGGGTGTACAGAACATGTTTGGCCCGCTTATGTTAGCCGATTGTCGTTCAACTGGCAGTCGTTCGTCGAGACGTTGGCGTACAGGTGTTGCAGTACCAAGCGGGGAATAGCGGGCTTAAGCCCAAGCTTGTGCCGGCCCTCGAAGGCCTTTTTTTATTTATATTGTCGGCCTGTGTGCCGATGTACGGAATTAATATTCCTGTAATAATTTATAATCTGTGATGCTCTGTCAATGTACGATTTACTCTGTTTGCTTTGGGCGAGCGGTGTGCTCGTGAACCGCTCGTCCCGTGGGAGCCCCGAGGTTTATGCCGGGAAGCCCCTATTGGCCTATTGATAGCCTTTTAAGGCAGCGGAGTCGCGTTGTCTGCAGCCTAGTTGGGCAGCGTGTTATAGAATTGCTCGACGATGTTGCGCCTTTAGTAGCGCATTTGAGGAGCATTTTGTATAGACCCAAGGAGATACATCTGGATAGGAGAGAGTTGGTCTTGAGACCCTCCTTAGATGTTCCGGTCGGCCAAGAGCGCCCTCCGAAGGTGTCTTAGCTCAGCCTTTGGCTTGGGAGGGGAAGAGTTTGTTAGTCTTCCGGGTATGCGGTGGGACCTCCACGCTGAGACCTTGGGTCTGTCCCTTACGTTCCTAGTCTAGAGCCTAGATTGTTCATTTGAGTGTAGTAGGTGTGCGGTCACCCCTCTTTTGGGACCCCAAACTCCACGGAAGTCAATTTTGACTTCGGTCAATTTTGGCTTCAACAGTTATGGTGCGGTGAGCGTGGAGAGTGACCAGCACAGAAAAACTCATGCGAACGTCATGGCTATAGAAGAGGAACTAGGTGACAACCAAGGTCATGTGATGAAAGAAGTCCTCTCCCACTCCCCTTTTGTCGATCCTAACCATCCTAGCATTTCGTCTCAAATGTTTCTCAAATACCAAAGTTTAAACCCTCACAGCAAAAAGTAATATTTAAAATGATGTTCCGCTGGCTAAAATTTCAAGGTTAGGAAGCGCACAGTCAAAGGGTTGAAGTGTTAGTATTAACATATTGGGTTCAGACTTATGCAAGACATCTAAGTTCTAGAAAATGTATATTAACAATTATTCTCAAATGTGTGTTTTAGGATGGGAGAGGTGGGAATAGAAAGAGCAGTAAAACCAAAGAGGATCGCGACATTCATGAATCGTAACTAATTCACCTGTGCTAGGGGATTTGCTTGCGAATCTGTAAAATGAAATCCGGAGAACAAAGATGGATCAGAATCAAACTTGTAACCCTTAATTTCAAATGGATGTGCAGCTCCACCAGACACATCCTGACTGTATTTAGCTAAAGACCCAACATAGCATAACCCACCAATACCACTACCAATTACCACGACATCTGCTTATGACTCCTCGGAACATCTGTCATGATTAAGCAAAGAGATGTTTACGATAAGTGGAATATAAGTATAATTACGGTTTTTAGATTTATATAGGAAAGATTAGCAGACAACTAACTACTAAAGGCTCAATCTTTCACTCTCTAATGACAAACATACATATGAATGTTAAGCGAAGAGCACTTACTGTATCACCGCGTAACCCAGGGTGGTTAAAGTGATGAGTATAATGAACCAAACAAATATTATTTATCGTACCTCTCTTAGTTGAAATCCTACATGAGGTTGATTGTTAGCATGCTATTTATACATCTCTAATTGCAAATATAATTATGGGAGCTTAATACACCAACAAAATTATAAGATTTTTATTCTATCAAAAAATACCAAGTATGATAAGATATGAGAACAGAAAATTCAAACGATGATTTGATTTAAAATAGGGAAACAAGAAAGATATATGTAAATTGAATAGGACGTTCTACCCAAGAGATCAAAACGTGCCTTAGGGAGAATATTATATGATTGACCCCGGTTCCCAAGAGGGTGGGCGTAGCGGGTAGAGGTGCCTCGTGTCGGACTTTGGCTTGGTTGATCGGGTTAACAGTTCTTTTGAGTTATTTAATTATCTTTATGTTTGATTTATTGTTGTGTTGGAGAGGAGACCCCGAGAAGACCCGCTGACCAGGCTCTTATCAAGCTGGCAGGGCTGTAGGCTCACTCAGGGTTGGAATTGGTTTGGAGAGGAGACCCCCAGGTAGACCCGCTGCGCAGGCTCCCATCTAGCTGGCAGGTCCGAAGGCTCGCCTGTGGGGGAGAGGTTTGGTTTGATCTTCATCGGCACCCCGAGCTCGGCTCGGCCCCAGGTAGACCCGCTGCGCAGGCTCTCATCTAGCTGGCAGGTCCGAAGGCTCGCCTGTGGGGGAGAGGTTTGGTTTGATCTTCATCGGCACCCCGAGCTCGGCTCGGCCCCAGGTAGACCCGCTGCGCAGGCTCCCATCAAGCTGGCAGGTCCGTAGGCTCGCCTGTGGGGGATAGGATTGGTTTGATCGTCATCGGCACCCCGAGCTCGATTCGGCCCCAGGTAGACCCGCTGCGCAGGCTCCCATCAAGCTGGCAGGTCCGTAGGCTTGCCTGTGGGGGATAGGATTGGTTTGATCGTCATCAGCACCCCGAGCTCGGCTCGGCCCCAGGTAGAGCCGCTGCGCAGGCTCCCATCAAGCTGGCAGGTCCGTAGGCTCGCCTGTGGGGGATAGGATTGGTTTGATCATCATCGGCACCCCGAGCTCGGCTCGGCCCCAGGTAGACCCGCTGCGCAAGCTCCCATCTAGCTGGCAGGTCCGTAGGCTCGCTTGTGGGGGATAGGATTGGTTTGATCGTCATCGGCACCCCGAGCTCGGCTCGGCCCCAGGTAGACCCGCTGCGCAGGCTCCCATCAAGCTGGCAGGTCCGAAGGCTCGCCTGTGGGGGAGAGGTTTGGTTTGATCTTCATCGGCACCCCGAGCTCGGCTCGGCCCCAGGTAGACCCGCTGCGCAGGCTCTCATCTAGCTGGCAGGTCCGAAGGCTCGCCTGTGGGGGAGAGGTTTGGTTTGATCTTCATCGGCACCCCGAGCTCGGCTCGGCCCCAGGTAGACCCGCTGCGCAGGCTCTCATCTAGCTGGCAGGTCCGAAGGCTCGCCTGTGGGGGAGAGGTTTGGTTTGATCTTCATCGGCACCCCGAGCTCGGCTCGGCCCCAGGTAGACCTGCTGCGCAGGCTCTCATCTAGCTGGCAGGTCCGAAGGCTCGCCTGTGGGGGAGAGGTTTGGTTTGATCTTCATCGGCACCCCGAGCTCGGCTCGGCCCCAGGTAGACCCGCTGCGCAGGCTCCCATCAAGCTGGCAGGTCCGAAGGCTCGCCTGTGGGGGAAAGGTTGGCTTTTGAGATACTTCAGTTCAGCCACTTCATCGACACCCCGAGCCGGGCTCGGCCCCAGGTAGACCCGCTGCGCAGGCTCCCATCTAGCTGGCAGGTCCGAAGGCTCGCCTGTGGGGTAAAGGTTGGCTTTTGAGATACTTCGATTTGACCACTTCATCAACACCCCGAGCTCGGCTCGGCCCCAGGTAGACTCGCTGCTCAGGCTCTCATTAGCTGAGCAGGGCGGTAGGCACACCTGGGTCGAAAGGTTTAGCTCTGTGTGTGCTAGAGTGTACAAAAAGATATAGCTTAGATATTTTACAATGTTATGAGGAATTGTATACTTATTATAAGTAATGGTATAAGGGCAGTTCGGTAGCAGGGAGCGCTACAAGTATCAAGTGGTTCAAAATGGTCAAAAGGTGCGCAAAGAGATTAGTGTCCTAAGTGCAATTTTCAGATTCTCTCAAAATTTTTCTTTGGGTCGGCTCCCACTCGCCGGATACTTGGATTGGACATTTCTTTCCGAGCTTGTACCAATCTCGAAAAGAGCGGGGATTGTGTACAACCCCGTATCCGGGCGAGCGGGATCCTCCCCAAGTTACAGACTCGGGACATGCTACGAGCGACGTTTTGATATAGCCCTGTTCGGGGGCGTGCGGGTCCTCGTGCGTGCGTGCGGAGGCCTTGTGTGCGCAGGCTTAAAATTTACATTTGCTAAATATTTTAATATATATTATATTATATATATATATATATATATTATATTAGAGAATGGGAGTTGTTTTGATTTTATAAAAGAGAGAAGAAAAAGGGGGGCAGGGGACGGGCAGAGAGACAAGAAAAAAGCAAAAGCAAAAGTAAAAAGAAGAAAGGGGAGCAGGCATCGGGGGAGAGGAAGAAGGCAAGCAGGGAAAAGCCCGATCCCGCCGGCCAAACCTGGAGCAGGCCGCCCGTCGCTCCTCCTCCTCTCCCGTCGCCGGCAAGCCCGAGCCCTAGCTCAGCCCCTCTCCCTCTTCCAAACCGGGAGCAGGCTGCCCGCCGCTCCTCCTCCTCTCCCGCCGCCGGCAAGCCCGAGCCCTAGCTCGTCCCCTCTCCCTCTTCCAAACCTGGAGCAGGCCGCCCGCCGCTCCTCCTCCTCTCCCGTCGCCGGCCGCCTGGAGTAACCCGCTCGGCCTCCTCCTCTCCCGTCGCCGGCCGCCTGGAGTAACCCGCTCGGCCTCCTCCTCTCCCGTCGCCGGCCAGGGCCGAGCTCCTCTTGGCCCCCCACTTCCCATCCAGGCCGCCCCTCTCTTCTTCTCGGCCTAGAGCATCGCAGCAGGCCGAGCTCCTCTCGACCTCCCCTCTCGTCGCCGACCAAGGTCGAGTTTTTCTCGCCCCCTCTTCCAGGCCGCGTCCAGCGGGGCCGAGCTCCTCTCAGCCCCTCCCTCTTCCAGGCCGCCTCCAGCGAGGCCGAGCTCCTCTCGGCCCTTTCTTCTTCCAGGCCGCCTCCAGCGGGGCCGAGCTCCTCTCGGCCCCTTCTTCTCGTCGCCGCCTCCAGCGGGGCCGAGCTCCCCTCGGCCCCCTCTTCCCGTCGTCGCCTCGAGCAAGGCTCGGCCTAAAAAGGAGATCGGCCACCGGCACCGCCGCCAAGCACGCGCCAAGGGTAACGATGTTTCTTCTCGGGCAGGTGAAGCCCTCAATTTACATGTTTGCATGGAAGCCCCTCTCCACCAACGGGTGGGGAAAGGGAGCTCTCCCACGGGTTGACGTGTACGTCCCCGCTATTAATTGCATTTAGTATCCGGAAGTGTGAGTACGGATTTAGGCATGCTGTGTGAAGCCCATTCGGACGTACGAGCCGAATTGGTGATGTGCTGTGTGAAGCCCATTCGGACGTACGAGCCGAATTGGTGATGTGCTGTGTGAAGCCCATTCGGACGTACGAGCCGAATAGGTGATGTTCTGTGTGAAGCCCATCCGGACGTGTGAGCCGGATTGGTGATGTTCTGGGGTTCCCGGAGAAGACTCCGTGGAAGTTGGATATTGTCTATTTGCAGGGAATGCGCACCGTAGCCCCGAAAAAGGGGTGTACGGAATATGTTTGGCCCGCTTATGTTAGCCGTCTTTCGTTCAGCTGGCAGTCGTTCATCGAGACGTTGGCGTACAGGTGTTGCAGTACCAAGCGGGGAATAGCGGGCTTAAGCCCAAGCTTGTGCCGGCCCTCGAAGGCCTATTTTTATTTATATTGCCGGCCTGCGTGCCGATGTACGGAATTCATATTCCTGTAATAATTTATAATCTGTGATGCTCTGTGAATATCTGATTTACTCTTTTTGCTTTGGGCGAGCGGTGTGCTCGCGAACCGCTCGTCCCGTGGGAGCCCCGAGGTTTATGTCGGGAAGCCCCTGTTGGCCTGTTGATAGCCTTTTAAGGCAGCGGAGTCGCGTTGTTTGCAACCCAGTTGGGCAGCGTGTTGTAGAATTGCTCAGCGATGTTGCTCCTTTAGTAGGGCAAGCGAGGAGCATTTTGTATAGACCCAAGGAGATACATCTGGATAGGAGAGAGTCGTTCTTGAGACCCTCCTTAGATGTTCCGGTCGGCCAAGAGTGCCCTCCGAAGGTGTCTTAGCTCGGCCTTTGGCTTGGGAGGGGAAGAGTCGTTAATCTTCCGGGTATGCGGTGGGTCCTCCACGCTGAGACCTTGGATATGTCCCTTACGTTCCTAGTCTAGAGCCTAGATTGTTCATTTGAGTGTAGTAGGTGTGCGGTCACCCCTCTTTTGGGACCCCGAACTCCACGGAAGTCAATTTTGGCTTCGGTCAATTTTGGCTTCAACAGTCACGTACTCCCGCAAATACGCCAGATTTCTCAAGGCAAAAAAAAGGGAACAACAAAAGTAAAAACATAAAGAAGAATTTTAATTTGCTTTACTAAGCACCTGTGGTCGACCCTACCTCAAAACACGGGCAAGGTGGTCCCTCAACTGGACATACCCCTCACGAATAATTTATCCGCTTAACTGCGAGGGAGTCTCATACTCTCCACCATACACCGCAGATGCCCAAAAACCCGGTAGGCTTCCACAAGGTACCATAAAGGAGTCGTACAATGCGGAGGTGGTTTTATCCACTAACTCCCGCAAATTTTAGAAACCCAAAGAAACCACAACACAAAATATATCTCGAGATTTGGCTCATCAGATTCTACTTGAGACTTCTAGTTTCAAGACATGGTTGATCAACCCCTATGAACAATTTACAATCCTAGACAAACTCTAATACGATCAATAACGATAGGTAATGCATTTAAAGGCATTACTAAGACACATCAAGAACGATTAAATATACCATGACAAGATCAAGTTTACCAAGACAAAATCTTACAACCTCGAGTGATCATCCAAAAAGGTTAATCGTAGCAATAACTTGGAAAACAAAGTGCAGAAAATTTTAAAGAACATAAAAACTGAACCGTTACCATCAAATCGGAGAAGGAGAAATGAAGGGAAACCACCACTTGCCTTGGTTTTACCGGAAAAGTTCTCCGAATCGCTCCGCGTCGCAGATCGGGGCAAAAGAACACTGTAGGAGTTGAAATCTAAACAAAAATGGTCGAAAAGGGGGTTAGGGACGAGAAACCCTAACGAGAAAACTCGAGGAAAGGGAAAAAAATTTACCACGATAGCGTAGCTCTCAATGAGAGCTTTCCAGATCTACGCTCGGTTGAAGATTCCGAGCACCGGAGCTCCGTCGGCGGCCACCAGAAGGTTCACGAAAAATTCTCTCTCTCGCTCACGCCGCTCTGGTTCGGGAGAAGGAATCGGAGAAGATGAAGTGTTTATTCTTTTCTAATAACCTAAGTATAAGAGTATATATATATAAGTACTTATAAAATATTTTGTCTAAATATAAAAAACGGTAAAAGTACGAGCAGTTCGCGGAAAACAAAATTAGAGATCTAGAATGGCTTCAAATCGAAAAGTGCCCAACATAAAAGTTGTAGATATCGTCGAGACGAACAAATTTTATGTTAGCCATTTCTCCATACGACACTGTTTTGACCCTCAAAAAGGCTCCCGAACACAAACTACAACGGACTACACGAGAACAAGCCTACGGGTACTCGAGAGGTAGAAACGACTACTCGAGTAGAAGAGAGAATTACTCGAGTAACAGGATCGATATACTCGAGTAGCAGAATAGGGTTGATATACTCGAGTAACAGAAAGATTACTCGAGTAGAAGAAAGATTTACTCGAGTAACAGGATTGATATACTCGAGTAACAGAAAGATTACTCGAGTAGAAGAAAGATTTACTCGAGTAACAGGATTGATATACTCGAGTAACAGAAAGATTACTCGAGTAGAAGAAAGATTTACTCGAGTAACAGGATTGATATACTCGAGTAACAGAAAGATTACTCGAGTAGAATAAATAATTTACTCGAGTACTAAAGAAACTCACTCGAGTAAAAGAACCGGCACTCGAGTATAGCTTAGCATGAACAGTACCTACACGTGACGCAGGGAATCTCACTCGAGTATAAGGAAAGCAGAAAGACGATTTCTTTGCAAATATACCTTTTGATCAAACTATACGAATGAATAGTACTTTTCATAATAAAATAATCGTATTTTTACATATTGAATCAGGAAATGCGAGATCAAAACGGAGGCCCAAACGAGCGCCGAATTGAACGAAACTCACGCCATAGGCGAATGCGGACACTACGAACGCAACGGCGAAGTCAAAACCAAAATCAGACAAGCCATTCTCGAGATATAAGTTTTCAAAGTTTACGACGAACATAAATTCCACAAAACTTTGGAAAAACGCCGAGGCCCAAATATCGCTCGGATCGCAACGAAACTTGACGAGTAAGTCAAAAATTACTCAACTTAAATTCCAATGCAAAATTTTCCCATTATAACAAGAATTCGGCCGACTTGACCGCATGGACGTGAAAATGCCTTTATGGCATTACGCCGTCATCTTGACGTTAAAGGTAACGCCATGACGTCATAAATATGATGCTTCCCATTTAAATAAAATCATCGAGCAAAATCGGGGGCGTTACAGTCACTCTCCCTAAAAAGAAGTTTCGTCCCGAAACTTAACACAACTCCAAAACCAACTCAAAATGATAAAATCCAACGTAACTGAAAACATATCGACGTACTCGAAACTAGGAGAAGAGGTGCGGATGAGATTCTCTCATTGCTGACTCCAATTCCCACGTCGCGCTCTCGACGTCTTGATTTCTCCAAAGAATCTTAACCATGGGGATGGTCTTTCTTCGCAAGACACGCTCTTGAGATTCCAAAACGCGGACAGGCTCTTCCACATACGACAGATTGGGCTGAATTTTGGGCACTGAGTCAAGAATTTGACGATCACTACGAACACACTTCCGCAACTGGCTCACATGGAACACATCGTGGACACCAGGGAAGCTAGCAGGTAATTCCAGTCGATAAGCTGACACTCCGATGCGCTCAAGAATCTGAAAAGGTCCCATATACCGGGGGTCTAACTTGTGGTTCCTTCCAAATCTTTCTACTCCTGTCATCGGAGAAACTTTTAGAAAAACCAAGTCCCAACCGACAAACTCCAAATCGACCCTTCGTCGATTAGCATATTTCTCATAACGCACTTGTGCTACATGAAGCTTCTCTCGAATATGAGTCACCGCATAATTCATCTCCTCAAGGGCTTCCGGACCTAGCAATTGTCTCTCACCAACCTCTGCCCAAAATAAGGGAGTCCTACAACGCCTCCCATACAAGGCCTCAAACGGGGTCATCTGCAAGCTCTCTTGATAACTATTATTGTAAGCAAACTCCATGAGTCTTAGACGCTCATCCCAAGCACCACCATGATCCAAAATATAACATCTAATCATGTCCTCCACGATCTGATTTACTCTTTCTATTTGCCCATTCGTCTGCGGATGATAGGCGGTGGAATACCTCAAGTCGGTACCCAACCCCTCTTGCAGGCTCTTCCAAAAGCGAGACGTAAATCTGGATTCCCGATCTGATACAATGCTAACAGGCACTTCATGTAACCTGATGACCTCTTCAACATATAGCTCAGCTATCTTCTTCATCGAATACCCAATCTTAAACGGAACAAAGTGGGTACACTTTGTCAATCTGTCGACTATCACCCAAACTGAGTCATGCCCACGGGGAGATTTTGGTAGACCGGTGATAAAATCCATTGAAATACTCTCCCATTTCCAACTTGGAATATCAAGCGGTGTCAATTTACCACCAGGCCTTCTATGATCAGCCTTGACACGCTGACACGTATAACATTCTGATACAAACTTTGTGATATCGCTCTTCATCCCTACCCACCTAACAAATTGCTTTAGATCTTTATACATTTTGGTGGAACCAGGATAATAGGAAACACTGGAACCATGAGCTTCTTCACAAATTTTAGCTCGGATGCCACCCATGTCAGGAATACAGAATCTACCCCGATATTTCAGAGTACCTAGCTCGTCCAAAGAAAAATCAGGTAACTCTCCTTTCTCAGTTCTATTCCAGAGGTGCGATAATTCCGGATCATCCTTTTGGTGTACCCTGGTAAGGGAAATCCAAGAGGGCGCTTCTGCTTCCAAACTAGCAGGCGTAGAACTACTCCCAATCTCGATGTTCATCAACAAGAATTCTTCTACTAAGGACTGCACCGATAGATTAAAAATTTTAGCGGTCTTCCTACTCAAAGCATCAGCTACTACATTAGCCTTTCCCGGATGATAAAGAATTTCTACTTCATAATCCGCCACATATTCTAACCACCGATGCTGGCGTAGATTTAGTTCCTTCTGAGTGAAGACGTACTTCAAACTCTTATGGTCCGTATAGATCTTGCACAGCGTGCCATACAATAAGTGTCGCCACAGCTTCAACGCATAAATTACGGCAACAAACTCCAAATCGTGTGTAGGATAGTTTCTCTCGTGAATCTTTAGTTGCCTCAATCCATACGCGATCACCTTACCATCTTGCATTAAAACACAACCAAGTCCGATGTGTGACGCATCGACGTACACAGCATACTCGACTCCTTCAGTAGGTAAGGTTAAAATTGGGGCAGTACACAGTCTCTTCTTCAACTCTTGGAAAGCCTCTTCACACTTATCACTCCAAATGAATGCAGTATTCTTCTGAGTAAGTCTAGTTAAAGGAGCAGACAACACCGAAAATCCTTCCACAAATCTTCTATAGTAGCCAGCGAGGCCTAAGAAGCTCCTAATCTCCTTAGGTGTAGAAGGTCTTTCCCATTCCATCACGGTAGAAATCTTGGTCGGGTCTACAGAAATACCGTCCTTGCCTACAACATGACCCAGAAAGGACACCTGAGGTAGCCAGAACTCACATTTACTCAACTTCGCATATAGCTTATGCTCCCTCAGGGTCGACAAAACCAAACGCAAATGCTGAGTATGCTCCTCAATATTGCGGGAATACACTAGGACATTATCTATGAACACAATAACGAATCGGTCCAAGAAATCCTTAAACACCCTATTTATCAAATCCATGAAAGCAGAGGGTGCATTGGTTAAACCGAAAGACATCACCAAAAACTCATAATGTCCATGCCGTGAATGGAATGCGGTTCGGGGAACATCTTCCTCGCGAATCCTCAACTGGTGGTAGCCTGAGCGAAGATCGATTTTTGAAAATACCGAGCTACCACGCAACTGATCGAACAAATCATCGATCCTTGGCAGGGGATATCTATTCTTAACGGTCACCTTATTTAATTCCCTATAATCGATGCAAAGCCTCATCGATCCGTCCTTCTTCCTTACGAACAAAACCGGAGCACCCCACGGAGAAGAACTTGGTCTAATAAAACCACACCTCAGCAACTCATCGAGCTGAGTACGCAACTCATCCAACTCACGCGGAGCCATACGGTACGGTGCTTTGGCGATGGGACGAGTGCATGGCTCGAGGTCAATCACGAACTCAATCTCCCTCTTAGGAGGAAGTCCTGGACGACTATCAGGAAAGACATCTGGAAACTCTCGCACCACCGAGACATCCTCGAGACGTGGTGTAACAGAAGCTGTTTCCAGAGCAAAAATAGAAACTAAAAACGCCTCGCAACCAGACTTTATAGCACGTACCGTAGAAATGACAGGGGAAACTCTGTCCTGAAATCCATAGACGCTCATAGGTTGGCCATTGTCCATCCTGAAGTCCAATCTTTTTCCCTTGCACTGGATGACTGCATCATACTTGGACAGCCATTCCATGCCCAAAATCACATCAAAATCAGCCAAGTCTAAAATTATCAGATCCGCAAGGGCCAGAAAATTGCCAAGATGAATAGGGCATCTCAGGACTCCTTGATTGGATATCACCGAATTACCGGAGGGAAGCTTGATGTCGAAGGAGTCTCTCAATTGATCAACATCCAGGCGATGTTTATCAACAAACCTCCTGGCCACAAAGGAATGAGTGGCACCCGAATCGAACAGAACGCGCGCCCACCTTTTCCGCACCTTAAACTCCCCTAAAACCGTAACATACATAACTAAATGAACGATAACTAAGGCAACAACGATAAATAATAGGGATAAAATAGACTGGGGCTAACCCGAAATAACTTGCGTAGAGTTTTGAGCTTCCTCGCTAGTCATCACGTTCAGCTTTCCTTTTCCTTTATCTAGGGTTGGTGGTGGCGGCAGAGCTCGAAGCGGGGCAGGCTGCAGTGGGGTTTGAGCCTGGGGGCACGAAGATTTTTGGTGTCCCTTCTGCCCGCACTGGAAGCAGGTCCTTTCTTTCATCCAGCACCGACTCACATCATGACCCTTCCTTGCACAGAACGAGCATACGAGCTCTCCCTTGGGTGCACCTTGGATGGCGTGATCTTGTTGCTGCTTCAGGGTGGTTGTTCTCTTGAAACATCTTTCGTAAGGGTGGTCAGGATGACCACAGAAACTACACACTTCCTTACCTTTCTTCTTCGAAGAAGGGCCAGATGCCCTGGATCTACCATCCTCAACACCCTTCCTTTTCTCTTTCCTCGCCGCAGCACCGCGGTTCTTGGCATTTTCAATCGCTTCAACTTTTAGTGCGGTTTCCACTGCCACAGCATAACTGTCAGCTCCATAAGCGCATGCCCACTGCTGGACATCACTTCTTAATCCTCCCAGGAAACGTTTCACTCTTCCCTCCTCCGAAGCTACCAAATCGGGAGCAAATCTACTCAACTTGCTAAACTCAATCTCATATTCGCTCACCGTGAGCTGTCTCTGCTTCAAATGCAGGAAGTTATTCATGAGACGGTCCTGCTCGACCGAGGGCAGAAACTTCTTCAGCAATATCTTCTTGAAAGAGTCCCAGGTACAGCCTTCCTTCAGACTCTCCTTTTCACGAATCCACCAACTCTTTGCTAGGACTTTTAACTGATAGGCTGCAATCATAACCTTCTGGGCTTCTAGAATCCCGGAATACGAAAACAACTCCTCGATTGAGATGATCCAATCATCCAAAATCATAAAGTCGGCACTCCCGTCGTAGATGGGAGGTCTCAATCGCTGGAAATGCGATATGAAATTCATTTCCGGTGGTATTGCCACCGGGGCCACCAAAGGAGCAGGGGTAACGGGTACAGCTTGACCCAAGGCAGGCTCTTGCACTGAAGGCTGCCGCGCTGGAGCGGTAGACAACAATGACTGAATTTGCGTTTGCATCACAACTACTTGACTTGACAGAGCCTCGTTGCTCTGGCGCAAACTCTCAATCAACGCATCACTCTGCGCACCTGACGACTCACCCTCCGACTGGGGAGTCGATCTCGTCGCAATACTCTTTGGAGGCATTTCTAAAAAGGCAAACGAACAACCCGATTAAAATCCTAGATTACGACTATGGCAAACAAAACTAGTTCAGACCATACTTGAAAGACACTTGCTAAAGCTGTCACTTGCTCTGGGATTATATGATGATGATATGTCCTACTCAGGATGATATCCTATCATCCTATTGACTCATGTGCCTATGATATGAATGCATAAATTCTTTACTCTTATTTAAAATCATGTGTGTACATATGTCATCAAGTAAATCTTTAGCTTGGCATGTTGTGCTCATGTTATGTTATGCTTTGCATGTGGTGCTATGAATTCTATAAAAGGCCTTAATGCATATTATGAGCGGCGTACACATGCAATGTTATGCATCCCATACTACATAATATTGCATGCAACGAAAAGAAAACGAGCTAATGGGCATTCATGTGGTGAGGTTATGCATCCCATACTACATAACCCTCACATGTTGTAGCCTATGGTGGATCCATATACAAACACATATTATGCATCCCATACTACATAATATGCCCCGTATACTTCTAATCATGCTTATGAGTGTAGTGTTCATGTTTCAGCCAAGACATATTGATGACATATCGGTGTGTGTATGATATGACACTAAGCAACTAACACTAACAAGGGAAGGTTGCCCGACCAATTATCAAGCAACCTCCCTCTGATACCAACTGTCACAACCCGCATTTTTCCCAACAATTTAATTATATCAGAGCAAGGGGAAAATACGCGTCGTGATGCCACGCCGTGCAGGGGATAACTACAGACGTTCAGGCAAGACTCCAAGCTCTACAATTTTAGAAGAAAACATACATGGTTATGAATAAAATCCAGATTAAGTTATGATGGTAGTCGTATCCCTCGGCTTAGTGAATCATCTAGTTCATGATTTAAAATGTAAATTATACGCTTGCAGAAAATACTTATTTAAATTGACTCTAATATCCTACATGAGTATGAACGTCCCTGAGGAACAACTCATACAATGCAAACCCTAGATTTATAATAAGTATAGAAAAGTCTTTACGCTAAATAGAAAGTAGTGGCCTCATTTCGAAAGAGATGACAAGTATGCTTTATTAATTGTAGGGTTTTGTAGGTTAAAAATATCTAATCATGCAATCCTAGCAATAAATCATCCCAGAGAGCAAGTAATGTTAACCAAACATAAGGAAACCACAACAGCTAGCAAGTGTCCAAAAAAAGGTCAACAAACCTGTGGGCATCAACAACCTGACACGAACCCACAGTAAGAATATGTCTGAAACTGGGCAAAGAAAACTAAAACAACAAACTACCTCGCTACGGCGAGGGGGAAAACTACAGCCAAACTGCTGCTGCTAAGGCTCCAAAACCGGCTCTGCTACCTGCTAATGCTCCGAAACTGAGGCAATCCAAAGACAGAACACCTCAGCAAGAGGGTACAAATGGTGGCAGAAAAATAAACAAAATAAAACAAAGGTCAGACGGGGTACCAACCCAAGACTAACAGTACTGAAGTAAGGTGCCAAACAGGAAAAGAAAGGAATACCTACGTGAATCGTCACGTACTCCCGCAAATATGCCAGATTTCTCAAGGCAAAAAAAAAGGGAACAACAAAAGTAAAAACATAAAGAAGAATTTTAATTTGCTTTACTAAGCACCTGTGGTCGACCCTACCTCAAAACACGGGCAAGGTGGTCCCTCAACTGGACATACCCCTCACGAATAATTTATCTGCTTAATTGCGAGGGAGTCTCATACTCTCCACCATACACCGCAGATGCCCAAAAACACGGTAGGCTTCCCAAGGTACCATAAAGGAGTCATACAATGCGGAGGTGGTTTTATCCACTAACTCCCGCAAATTTTAGAAACCCAAAGAAACCACAACACAAAATATATCTCGAGATTTGGCTCATCAGATTCTACTTGAGACTTCTAGTTTCAAGACATGGTTGATCAACCCCTATGAACAATTTACAATCCTAGACAAACTCTAATACGATCAATAACGATAGGTAATGCATTTAAAGGCATTAATAAGACACATCAAGAACGATTAAATATACCATGACAAGATCAAGTTTACCAAGACAAAATCTTACAACCTCGAGTGATCATCCAAAAAGGTTAATCGTAGCAATAACTTGGAAAACAAAGTGCAGAAAATTTTAAAGAACATAAAAACTGAACCGTTACCATCAAATCGGAGAAGGAGAAATGAAGGGAAACCACCACTTGCCTTGGTTTTACCGGAAAAGTTCTCCGAATCGCTCCGCGTCGCAGATCGGGGCAAAAGAACACTGTAGGAGTTGAAATCTAAACAAAAATGGTCGAAAAGGGGGTTAGGGACGAGAAACCCTAACGAGAAAACTCGAGGAAAGGGGAAAATTTTACCACGATAGCGTAGCTCTCGATGAGAGCTTTCCAGATCTACGCTCGGTTGAAGATTCCGAGCACCGGAGCTCCGTCGGCGGCCACCGGAAGGTTCACGAAAAATTCTCTCTCTCGCTCACGCCGCTCTGGTTCGGGAGAAGGAATCGGAGAAGATGAAGTGTTTATTCTTTTCTAATAACCTAAGTATAAGAGTATATATATATAAGTACTTATAAAATATTTTGTCTAAATATAAAAAACGGTAAAAGTACGAGCAATTCGCGGAAAACAAAATTAGAGGTCTAGAATGGCTTCAAATCGAAAAGTGCCCAACATGAAAGTTGTAGATATCGTCGAGACGAACAAATTTCATGTTAGCCATTTCTCCATACGACACTATTTTGACCCTCAAAAAGGCTCCCGAACACAAACTACAACGGATTACACGAGAACAAGCCTACGGGTACTCGAGAGGTAGAAACGACTACTCGAGTAGAAGAGAGAATTACTCGAGTAACAGGATCGATATACTCGAGTAGCAGAATAGGGTTGATATACTCGAGTAACAGAAAGATTACTCGAGTAGAAGAAAGATTTACTCGAGTAACAGGATTGATATACTCGAGTAACAGAAAGATTACTCGAGTAGAAGAAAGATTTACTCGAGTAACAGGATTGATATACTCGAGTAACAGAAAGATTACTCGAGTAGAATAAATAATTTACTCGAGTACTAAAGAAACTCACTCGAGTAAAAGAACCGGCACTCGAGTATAGCTTAGCATGAACAGTACCTACACGAGACGCAGGGAATCTCACTCGAGTATAAGGAAAGCAGAAAGACGATTTCTTTGCAAATATACCTTTTGATCAAACTATACGAATGAATAGTACTTTTCATAATAAAATAATCGTATTTTTACATATTGAATCAGGAAATGCGAGATCAAAACGGAGGCCCAAACGAGCGCCGAATTGAACGAAACTCACGCCATAGGCGAACGCGGACACTACGAACGCAACGGCGAAGTCAAAACCAAAATCAGACAAGCCATTCTCGAGATATAAGTTTTCAAAGTTTACGACGAACATAAATTCCACAAAACTTTGGAAAAATATCGAGGCCCAAATATCGCTCGGATCGCGACGAAACTTGACGAGTAAGTCTCAACTTAAATTCCAATGCAAAATTTTCTCATTACAACAAGAATTCGGCCGACTTGACCGCATGGACGCGAAAATGCCTTTATGGCATTACGCCGTCATCTTGACGTTAAAGGTAACGCCATGACGTCATAAATATGATGCTTCCCATTTAAATAAAATCGTCGACCAAAATCGGGGGCGTTACACTATCAATGCCAAACTTTAGCAAGAAGGCAAGATTGTAGAAATTCAGGCTAAGTATAAAAGCATTAAGTGAATCTTATACACTCAACGCTCTCAATGCCATCAGGCAGAAAGCTTAAGAATATGGCTAAGGCAAAAGTGTTGAGTGAGGCATATACACTAAACACTCTCTACGCTTTTAAGCAGAAAGGGCAGAAGAATGTGGCCAAGACAAAAAGCATTGAGTGAGGCATATACACTCAACGCTCTCAACGCCTAGCAGAGCTGAAATATTTCCAAGTCCAGATTCGTTGAGTATGGCCTATTCACTTAACGCCTAGCAGAGCTGAAGAAAATTCTAAGTCCAGAATCATTGAGTATTGTTTATCCACTTTTCGTCGAGCTGAGCATTGAGTTCGTCGAACTGAGTTCTGAGTTCGTCGAACTCAGCTTTCACTTATTCGTCGACCTGAGGATTTCTGGAATGATGCTTGATTTTGTCGAGCTGAACACTAGGTTCGTTGAACTGAGTTTTGAGTTCGTCAAACTGAGGATTTCTGAAATGATGCTTGATTTCATCGAGCTGAGCTCTGGGTTCATCGAACTGAGTTTTGAGTTCGTCAAACTAAGGATTTCTGAAATGATGCTTGATTTTTCTAAGTCCAGAATGATGCTGACGTCAGCAAAGTCAACAAGTCAACGAATTTCAGATTCGTTATTTAAATGCTACAAATCGACATTAACGTCGTCATCTGTCTACAGTGAATCTCAATTTTATTAAGCTGAGTTTTTAACCGCCGTTAAAACTAGGATACGTGTCAATCATCTCACAAATCGATGGGATTATAAATAGAAGCTGAGATCGAGATCAAATAAAATTTTTCTGATTAACATTCTAAAAATGAGAAGCGGGAGTTCGACGTCTTCATCCGCCATTTTCACATAACCAAGAACTTCAAATTGATAAATCTGAAGGGTTTCTGAGTTCACTGGTGCAATCAACATCTGCTACAGTAAGTACAGAGGATCTCTCTAAGGAAGACGAATCAGTCTAGGAAAGCCCTAGGTGAAGTTGATTCACGATTCAAGCCGAACCAAATCTGAAGATCTTTCTCTGGATCATTGAAGAAGAAGAAGATATATGTATAAAGTTTTCTCTAGACAGAAGGAGAGGCAGAGCAATTCATTTTCTTCCAATAAAGGTTAGCTGATTGAAGACATTCATTCTTAATCTTTCCCCTTCATAAGCAAGAACAGGATCAAGGTCCTGAGGAACTTCCAGCACAAGCCGCAGATAGTCAAAGATTGTCATTCTTGTTGCTGGGAAGTAGATAGGGCTGAGATTTACTTAGCCCAGGAAAATATTGACTCAGAGAATAATTTCTATTGAGTCAAATCAACAACTCTTTCAAAATCAGTGGATTTGTGATAGATCTGTGTTGAGGCCTAGATTGATTAGGCTGTGTGAGAGATCTGTGAGATCTTATTGTAAAGCCTAAATTATAAAGGTTGTGAGAAGGGTCTGAGAGATCTTATTGTAAAGCCTAAATTATAGAGGCTGTGAGATCTGTGTTAGGGTCGTGGGCATGTGATTGGATCCCTGTGTGGATTGGTGTGGGGTTGTTTCTCCCAGCCAATATAAAGGGCATTTGTGCCTGTGTTTGGTTGTTAGGAGATTACTGTGTGGAGGGCTGTGAGCCAGTGTTGTAAGTCTTAGTGGAGACTGACTGATCTGGTGGGATCGTGCTGTAATCTCTAAGGAGTCATAGTTTTTGGAGAAGAGCCTTGTCTAACATACTATTAGAAAGGCGGAGAGGGACATTGGATATACTCATACACTGGGGAACCACTATAAAAATCTGGTGTGTTGTGTCTTGTGTTTTGCTATGCTGAGTATTGTGTTCTTAAAAGCTGAATTAAGTACACATAGTAGGACATAAGTCATAGAATATTTTAAGGAACCATAAAAGAATGCAATAACCTATTTATCCCCCCAGGTGATTAGTTACCCTTGTAATCAAAGACTTTCAACATTTACTGATGATTTCAGTAGATATGGATATGTGTATTTTATCTGAAACCTTTAAAAAGTTCAAAGAGTTTAAGAATGAAGTAGAGAACCAGCTGAGTAAGAGGGTTAAAGCACTCTGATCTGATCGAGGTGGTGAATACCTAAGTCATGAATTTCGTGATCATCTAAAATAGTGTGGTGTTGTATAATAGCTCAGTCCACCCAGAACGCCGCAACATAATGGTGTGTCTGAGCGGAGGAATCGTATTATGTTAGACATGGTAGGTCGATGATGAGTCATGTAGATTTGCATGTTTCATTTTGGGGAATTGCTCTAAAGAATGTTGCTTTTACACTAAATCGTGCTCCAACAAAAACGGCTCAAAAGACACCATATGAGATATGGACTTGGAAGCATTCTAGTATGTCTTTCATTAATATTTGGGGTTGTGAGACATACGAGCGACGTCAAATGCCTGATAAGCTAGAACCCAAGTCAGATATATGTTATCTTATGCAGTATCCTAAGGAAACTAAAGGGTACTATTTTTACCTACCGTATGAGGGAAAAGCGTTTGTCACGAGAACTGGTGTCTTTCTTGAGAAAGAGTTCTTAAGTAAAAAGACTACCAGGGTAGACCTTGAACAAGTTCAAGAACCATAAACAGTGAATAAATCGAAATTAGAACCTGAGCAAGGAATACAAGATGTTGTAGCTAGAGAACCTGCTCAAGAAACACAAGTTCCACGTAGATCTAGTAGACTAAAATTTGAACCTGAGAGATATAGATTTCTCGTATCTCAAATAGGTAATGTGTTGCTTATGGATCATGATGATGAGCTTGCAACCTACCAAGAAGCTCTGTGTGGATCGGACTCTGAGAATTGGCTTGAGGCCATGAAATCTAAAAAGGACTCCATGTATGCAAACAAAGTTTGGACCTTGGTGGAACCACCTGAAGGGGTAAGACCCATGGGTGCAAGAGGGTCTTCAAGAAGAAGACCAGTATGGATGGGAATGTACAAAGATTTATAGGGCAACTAGTGGTTAAAGATTTCAAGCAAATTCATGGTGTTGACAATGATGAGACCTTTTCCCCTGTTGATATGGTTAAGTCCATCAAAATTCGGCTTGTTATTGCTATGTATTATGACTATGAGATCTGGTAGATAGATGTCAAAATGGCTTTCCTAAATGGAAACCTCCTTAAGGAAGTGTATATGACACAACCCGAGGGTTTTGTTTCTCCAGGTGAAGCCACTAAAATATGCAAGCTGCAGAGATCCATTAATGGATTAAAACAGGCTTCTCGAAGTTGGAATCTTCGTTTTGATGAAAAGATCAAAAAGTTTGGTTTTATGAAGAACAATGATGAACTGTGTGTTTACAAGAGGATTAGTATGAGCATTGTTGTATTTCTGATATTGTATGTGTTGGTGTCACCATTGTGATCTGGAAGTGATCAAGCATATAGTCTCACTGCCAACACAGTATGAGCCTTCAAGGTCGCACATTAGAGCGTTTGGAGAATTTTGAAGATTTGATTATGTTGGTTTTAATCATATAAGATGAGTGAAGGACTAGACTCGACCAGGCATTGAGTGTGTCGAGTTAAGTATTGACTCGTCGATATTCAGCGTTGAGAGCGTCGAGACCACTCGATGCCTTCGTCGAGTCAATTATTGACTTGTCGAATTAGGCACTGATTATGTCGAGACCACTAGACGCCTTCGTCGAGTTAAATGTTGATACGTCAAAATTAGCGTTTAGAGCGTCGAGTTCACTGATGATTCGTCGAGTCAAGTGTTGATTCGACGAGTCTAGCGCTGAGAGCATTGAGTTCACTCGATTCCTTCGTCGAGTTAATTGTTGACTCGACGAGTATGGCGTTGAGAGCATTGAGTCCACTCGACACTTCGTCGAGTAAATTATTGACTCGTCGAATTAGGCGTTGAGTGTTCTCGACGCTTCGTCGAGTCAAGTGTTCACTCTTTGATTTTAGTGTTGAGCCCACTCCCAGGCGTTGAGTGTGTTATGATCACTCGACTATTTGTCGAGACAAGTGTTGACTCGTCGAATTATGTATTACAAGTGTTACGGGTCTGCGGATAGCGATGAGACTCTACTATTTTTTCCCTTTGGGTATAAATAGGACATGTTTTAGGATTTTAAATAGAAGAAGAAGAAGAAAAAAAAACGATAAGGTACCGTATAGAAAGGACGGGTTCGTAACTGCCACACTATTCTAAAACCCTAGATAATAGGCCCGACAGAAAGCGTTTTCAAAAGTGCCGATCTCGTTGTCGAGCCTATTTCCGGCGAGTGTCGTCGCCTCCTCTTCTAGAGCAGACCTAGCAGTCCGTGAAGATGTAGAGTGCCTTTCTCAAACCGAGATCTTGTGTGATAAGAGTCTACGGGTTCTCCCATTCGTATGGATCATCTGTAAAGGCATGGACATTATTTTGCACTCAGAACTCCAGCCGCAAGTGATCGACAGATTTCTTGGAGCATCTTGGTTGAGTATTGACTCAATCTATCAAAAGTAAATTTTATTTATAGTTATTTTTCTTCTTGATCAATGTTCATTGCTAGATCTGAACTATTTTGGATTTTTTTGTTCCATTTCCACTGCACACAAGTGTTGTGACGTATAGCAAAACCTAATAGTGATATCAAAGGGAGGTTCGGTGATGATCATTATTTCAGAAGTGCTAAATCTATTGTGTGTAGATCTAGAAATTTAGAAGTGTTCTAAATACCCAAATCTATTCTTGGAACCCCTCCAAGAACGCATGTGATTTCGTTGTGATATATCAGTTGATTTCCTTGTTACTCCTTAACAGTAATCGTCCCTCTTATTGGTTTGTGAAACCAAGTGTGTTAGATTTTGAATCTCACATTCAGAGACGAGCTTGTCAACTATATAAGTGGAGTTTGTGTTGCTCATGTCCAGTGCATGTAAATCTAAAGATCTAGAAGTGTTCTAGATGTTCTGATTTAGCCCAGTTTGTCAAGTTTTGATGATATTTCTTGTACACATCTGGGATGTATTTGGATTATGAATGTTGTAAGTCTTATTTTGTGGATATGCACACTGGTTAATTGTTAACCATGATTAAGTGTTAATCAAGTATCTTAAAATACCTTAAGCAATATTAAGTAGTCGGATGCCTTCTGATGGATGACACTCTTCCTGCCTCGATTGATGAAGTGTGGGCTTGCCAAAGCAAGGTGCATTAATCTATCCTGGTAAGGGTGCGAGAAAATAATTGTGATATCCTACTATTGACATCGGGTCAAACTTAACTGGGTGACCTCAAAGGTTGAGTGCCTAGAGGCATAGGGTTGGCATGCACCATATGATGGATGCGAATAAGGAGTTATTCACCAACCATACAAGAGTTGCATAGTGATGTAATCGGCAAGCGTTGCCTACCTAAATAACTGTATTGTGAGAGAAAAGCTAACTCATAGTGTTAGTGAAATACAAATCTTGTCCACTAAGAGAGTAGCTCTCATAAACTCTCTGAATTGATACTGAGGGTTATCAGTTTGATTAAAATAGTGGGAGTAATTTTAATTAAAGTCCTAATTGAAATAAAAATTGTATTTTGAAATGTAGTACTGATTTTTCACTACATAAATCCTTGTAGAATTTACATGGCAAGTGGATCTCACTCCACCTTGTCCCTCAGAGCCATCCTTGAGAAGGAGAAACTGAGCGGGATAAATTATTTGGACCGGTACAGGAACCTGAGAATTGTTCTCAAGTAAGAGCATAAGCTTTATGTTTTGGAAGAGGAATCCCCTGAAGAGCCAGCCAGGAATACATCCTGATCTGATAAAGATGCTTATAAGAAGTATTAAGACGACTCCTTAGACGTCGAATGCCTCATGCTAGCAACCATGAACTCTAAGCTTCAGAAGTAACATGAGAACATGGGTTACAAAGAAATTGACAAGCATCTCAAGAAAATGTTTCAAGGGCAAACTCGTCAAGAGAGATTTGACGTCACTAAGGCGTTTTTTCAGTGTAAGATGAGAGCTCGAGACCTAGTAGGGACTCATATACTCAAGATGATTGGGTATATAAAGAACCTTGAAAGGCTAGGTTTTCCTCTAGGCCAAGAGTTGGTTATAGACTTGATCTTGTAATCGTTCCCGGACAGTTACGAGCAATTTCTCTTGAACTACAATATGAATGAAATAGACAAGACACTTCCTGAGCTCTTAGGCATGTTAAGAACTGCCGAGATCAATATGAAGAAGGCCAAGCCTGCTAGCCCCATATTGATGGTGCATAAAGGCAAGGAGAAGGCCAAGGTCTTCAAAAAGACGAAGGTTGGACCTAAGTCATCTCTTGAGCCCAAGTCTTCAGCACTAAAAAAGAAAGGCTTGGCGAAAGAAGGGAAATGCCTCCATTGTGGCAAGACTGGTCATTGGAGGAGGAACTGTCCTTCTTATATTTAGGGTCTGTATAAAATGAAGGGAGGTATGACTTCCACTTCAAGTATCTATATTATAAAGATAAACCTTTCTGCTCATTCATCCTGGGTATTGGATACCAGATGTGGTTCTCACATTTGCATGAATGTGCAGGAACTGGGAAGGATAAGAATGTTGAGTAAAGGGGAGGTGGACCTGCGTGTTGGAAATGGAGCAAGATTTAATGTTATCGTCATAGAAGTTTACCATCTTTCTTTGCCCAGTGGGCTTATAATAGAACTAGATAATTGTTATTTTGTTTCTTCCATAACTAGAAATATTATATCTATTTCATGTTAGGACATGATTGGATTTTATTTTATTATTAAAAATAATTGTTGTTCTATATTTAAGAATTATGTTTGTTATGGTATAGCCCAAATGTTTAATGGTTTATATGTTTTGAACTTAGACCATCAGATCTATAATATAGAAAATACTAAAAGACTAAAAACAAATGACTCAAATCCTACGTACCTTGGCATTGTAGTTTGGGCCATATAAATGAGAAATGCATATCTAATCTCCATAAAGATGGACTACTGGACTCATTTGATTATGAATCATTTGAGAGATGTGAATCTTGTTTGTTAGGCAAGATGACTAAAGTCCCTTTCAATGTCTTCAATGAGAGGGATGATGATCTCTTGGGTATAATACATAGTGATGTATGCGGACCCATGAGTTCTATGGCTAGAGGTGGGTATTTCTACATTATTACATTTACTGATGATTTTAGTAGATACCGATATGTGTATATTATGAAGTCAAATCTGAAACCTTTGAAAAGTTTAAAGAGTTTAAGAATGAAGTAGAGAACCAGCTGGGTAAGAGGGTTAAAGCACTCTGATTTGATCGAGATGACGAATACCTGAGTCATGAGTTTCTTGATTATCTGAAAGAATGTGGTATTGTATCACAGCTCACTCCACCCAGAATGTCACAGCATAATGGTGTGTCTGAGTGGAGGAATCGTACTCTGTTAGACATGGTACGATCGATGATGAATCATGCATATCTGTATGTTTCCTTTTGGGGTTTTGTTTTAGAAACTGCTGCTTTTACACTAAATCGTGTTCCAACGAAAGTGGCTCTGAAAACACCGTATGAGATATGGACTGGGAAGCGTCATAGTATGTCTTTCATTAATATTTTGGGTTTTGAGGCATACATATGACATCAAATGCCTAACAAGCTGGAACCCAAGTCAGATAAGTGTTATCTTGTTGGGTACCCTAAGGAAACTAAAGGGTATTATTTCTACCTACCGTCTGAGGGAAAAGTGTTTGTCACAAGAACTTGTGTCTTTCTTGAGAAAGAGTGCTTAAGTAAAAAGACTGCTAAGGTAGAACTTGGAGACGTTCAAGAACCACAAACAGTGAATGAACCGGAATTGGAACCTGAGAAAGGACTACAAGTTGTTGTAGCTGGAGAGCCTGCTCAAGAAACACAAATTCCATGTAGAACTTGTAGACGAAGGTTTGTGCCTGAGAGATATGGATTTCTCGTGCCTCAAATAAGTAATGTGTTGCTTATATATCATGATGATTAGCCTGCAACCAACCAAGAGGCTATGTGTGGACCGGACTCCGAGAAGTGGCTTTGTATGAAAACCATGTTTAGACCTTGGTGGAACCACCTGAAGGGGTATGACCCATAGGGCACAAGTGGGTCTTCAAGAAGAAGACCGACATGGATGTGAATGTACAGAAATTCAAAGGGTGATTAGTGGCTAAAGGTTTCAAGCAAATTCATGGTATTGACTATGATGAGACCTTTTCCCCTGTTGTTATGGTTAAGTCCATCAGAGTTCTGCTTGATATTACTGCGTATTATGACTACGAGATCTGGCAGATGGATGTCAAAATGGCTTCCCTAAATGGAAACCTCCTTGGGGAAGTGTATATGACATAAATCGAGGGTTTTATATATCCAGGTGAAGCCACTAAAATATGCAAACTGCAGAGATCCATTTATGTATTAAAACAGGCTTCTCGAAGTTGGAATCTTCGTTTTGATGAAAAGATCAAAGAGTTTGGTTTTATAAAGAACGAGGATGAACTGTTTGTTTATAAGAGGATTATTGGGAGCATTGTTTTCTTCCCGATATTGTATTTAGATGACATACTACTAATCGGGAATGAAAAACCGACCCTACAAGTTATTAAGAACAACCTAAGGAACTGCTTTTCTATAAAAGACTTGGGCGAAGCGACTTATATACTTGGTATTAAGATCTATATAGATAGATCGAAGAAGTTGTTGGGTTTGACCCAAAGTACATACATTGATAAGGTGTTGAAATGGTTCAACATGCTTGAGTCCAAGAAAGGATTCATACCAATGTCTCATGGTGTGAGTCTCTCTAAGGACCAATGTCCTAAATCTCGTGAAGATAAGGACCGTATGAATTTGATTTCATATGCTTCAGCAATTGGGTCAATCATGTATGCAATGATATGTACTCGACCCGATGTCTCTTATGCTTTGAGCATGACTAGCAGGTATCAGTCTGATCCCGATGATAGTCATTGGATTACTATCAAAAATATCCTAAAGTACTTGAGAAGGACTAAGGATATATTCTTGGTATTTGGTTGAGAGGAAGAGCTCGTTGTAAGGGTTACACATATGCTAGCTTCCAAACTGATAGGGACGACTCAAAGTCTCAGTCATGATTTATATTTTGCCTAAATGGGTGAGCTATTAGCTAGAAGAGTTCCAAGTGGGAGAAGTTGTTGATTCTACAATTGAGGCCGAGTATATCACCGATGCGAATGCGGCGAAAGAGGCTGTATGGATTAGGAAATTTATCGGTGAGCTAAATGCAGTTCCTAGCATTATTAGTCTCGTAGTTCTCTTCTATGACAACAACGGTGCAATTGCACTTGCTTCGGAACCTAGATCTCATCAACGCTCCAAGCAAGTACTTCGGCAGTTCCATCTTATTCGAGAGATTGTCGATCGAGGAGATGTGAACATTTGTAGAGTGTCGACTTAAGAGAATATTGCGGATCCACTGACAAAGCCTCTAACGTAGAGAAAGCATGATGGTCATGTTAGATCTTTGGGTATACGATACCTTAATGATCAGCCCTAGTGGGAGTCTTATGTATTGTATATTTGTCAGTTGTTGTAATAATTCATTTGATGAATAGAGTAATATACATTTCATTTATATATTTTGGCAAGTTCTTTTATTGTGTAAATTTATTTCTATTGTGATAGATTAATTTAACGTAATAAATGCCCTTAGAATATTTGCTTCCATAGGAGTCAAGTGGTGACTTGAATGTGAGAGCCTATGTTCTTAGAAGCTTCATTCTTCAATGGTCCCTAGTCAGTGTATTATCTTAGATGTTGAGGGCGATGATGATACATTAAGACTAGCATGTGAGTTGACTGATGACCGGTTCTCACAAGTCATGATATTGTGATATCAAGTCATCACATGGGTACTTGTTAGTGAACATGCAAGTTGTATTGGAAAGACCCACCATGAGAATACTTTGTGGACTGTTATATAAATGTGTAAGTATGGCTAAAGTGGCAATGGTGTTTGTGGTCCTTTGACCTGAAGTCACATCATTCATCGAGTGAGGAAGAGCGTGCTTTGATGCTATCAAAAGTTCAGTCTTGAGAAAGTTGGATGATAAAGGTGATTATTGGGTATGTTATGAATCATTTAGGTATTTGCATGTGAGCAGATATGATATTTGTCCTCCTATATGACAGGAGTTGCTTCCATTGGCCTTGATGGAATGGGACTGAGAAATGCATGGTCATGCTTGGTTGAGTCAATATGTGATATTGGGCTCACCAATTTCTGAAATTTCATTCTAGATCAAGAAAATTAGGATTGAACAATTATGAGGGTGATACGGTCTATACCTCTAGTTCTATCCGGATGTAAGGGGCGAAGGGACATGATAATACTAATACATTGGTCACAATGGATTTCGAGTTTTAAACTCTTAGTGCTTGGGGAGCTATGATGCATTACTAGATGCCGCTCATTGTTTGTGAAGCTTTTGTTTGATACTTTCAAGATCAAGTGGGAGATTGTTTGTGTTACCATTGTGATCTAGAAGTGATCAAGCATATAGTCTCACTTCTAATGCATTATGAGCCTATCAGGGTCGCACATAAGAGCGTTTTGAGAATTTGGAAGATTGGATTATGTTGGTTTTACTCATATGAGATGAGTGAAGGACTAGACTCAACCAGGAATTGAGAGCATCGAGTTCACTCGATGATTCGTCGAGTCAATTTTTGATTCTACGAGTCTGGCGCTGAGAGAGTTGAGTTCACTCGACGCCTTTGTTGAGTTAAATGTTGATTCGACAAGTCTAGAGTTGAAAACATTGAGTCTACCCGACGCTTCGTCGATTAAATTATTGACTCATCGAAATAGGCATTGAGTGTACTTGACACTTCGTCGAGTCAAGTGTTGACTCGTCGATTCTAGTTTTGAGCCCACTCCCAGACATTGAGTGTGTTATGATCACTCAACGAATCATTGAGACAAGTGTTGACTTGTCAAATTATGTATTCCAAGTGTTATAGATCTGCTGATAGCTACAAGACTCTATTGTTTATCCCTTTGGGTATAAATAGGGCATGTTTTAGGGTTTTGATCATAAGAAGAAGAAAAAATGAGAAGGTACAGTACAAAAAATATGGGTTCGTAACTGCCCACTGTTCTAAAACCCTAGAGAATATGCCTCACGGAAAGCGTTTTCGAAAGTGTCGATCTCGTCGTCGTTGAGCCTATTTCAGGCGAGTGTCGTCGTCGCCTCTTCTGGAGCAGACCAAGCAGTCTGTGAAGATTCAGAGTGCCTTCTTCCAACCTAGATCTTATGTGACAAGAGTCTAAGGGTTCTCCCATTCATGTGGATCATATGTAGAGGCGTGGACATTATTCTACGCTCAGAACTCCAGCCGCTAGTGATCGATAGATTTCTTGTATCATCTTAGTTGAGTATTGACTCAATCCCTCAAAGGTAAATTTTATTTACATTGATTTTTCTTCTTGATCAATGTTCATCGCTAAATCCAAAATATTTTGGGTTTTCTTGTTCAATTTTTGCTGTGCACAAGTGTTGTGATGTATAGCAAAACCCAACAGTATGTCGATGATATACTACCGATTAGGAATGACAAACCAACCCTACAAGTTTTTAGAATAACCTAGGGAACTGCTTTTCTATGAAAGACATGGGCGAAGCAACTTATATACTTGGTATTAAGATCTATAGAGATAGATCGAAGAAGTTGTTGGGTTTAACCCAAAGTACATATATTGAGAAGGTGTTTCAACGGTTCAACATGCTTGAGTCCAAGAAAGGATTCTTACTTATGTCTCATGGTGTGAGTCTCTCTAAGTACCATTGTCCTAAATCTTGTGAAGATAAGGACTACTGAAGTTGATTCCATATACTTTGATAATTGGATCAATCATGTATGCAGTGATATGTACTCGACCCGATGTCTCTTATGCTTTGAGCATAACTAGCAGGTATCAATCTGATCCTATGATGGTCACTGGATAGCCGTCAAGAATATCTTAAAGTACTTGAGAAGAACTAAGGATATTTTCTTGGTATTTGGCGGAGAGGAAGAGCTCGTTGCAAAGGGTTACACGGATGCTAGATTCCAAACTGATAGGGATGACTCAAAGTCTCAATCAGGGTTTATATTTTGCCTAAATGGAGGAGCTGTTAGCTGGAAGAGTTCCAAGTAGGAGACAGCTGTTGATTCTACAACTGAAGCCGAGTATATCGTTGCTGCAAATTCGGAGAGGGAGGTTGTATGGATGAGGAAATTCATCAACAAGCTAGATGTAGTTCCTAGTATTGTTGATCCCGTAGTTCTCTACTGTGATAATAACGGTGCAATTGCTCTTGCTTCGAAACCTTGATCTCATCAGCACTCCAAGCACATACTTTGGCGATTCCATCTTATTCGTGAGATTGTCGATCGAGGATATGTGAGCATTTGCAGAGTGCCGACTAAAGAAAATATTGTGAATCCACTGACAAAGCCTCTCGTACAGAGAAAGCATGATGGTTATGTTAGATCAATGGGTATTAGATACCTGAATGATCAACTCTAGTAGGAGTCTTGTGGATTATATATTTGTCGGTTGTTATAATAATTCATTTGATGAATAGAGTACTATATATACATTTCATTTTATATTTATGGAAAGTTCTTTTATTATGTCATTTTATTTTTATGTGATAGATTTATTAACATGATAAATGCCCTTAGAATGTTTGCTTCCATAGGATTCAAGTTGATGACTTGAATGTGAGGGCTTATGTTCTTAGAAGATTCATTCTTAAAAGGTCCCTTATCGGCATATCATCTTAGAAGCTAAGGGAGATGATGATACATCAAGACTATCATGTGCATTGACTGATGAGTGGTTCTCATAGGTCATGATATTGTGATATCAAGTCATCACATGGGTACTTGTTAGTGAACAAGTTGTATTGGACATACCCACCATGAGAATACTTTGTGGATTGTTATATGAACGTGTCACAAGTAGGTCTCAAGTGACAATGGTGTTTGTGGTCCTTTGACCTGAATTCATAGCATTCATCAAGTGAGGAAGAGCGTATTTTGATATCATCCAAAGTATTCCTTGTGAAAGGTTAATGATAAAGGTGGTTATTTGATATGTTACGAGCCATTTAGGTGTTTGTGTGTGAACATAAATGGGATTTGTACTCCTATATGACAGGAGTTGCATCCATGGGCCCCTTGATGGAATGAGACTGAGAAATGCATGGTAATCCTTGGTTGAGTCAATATATGATATTGGCTCACCAATTTCTTGAAGTTCATTCTGGATTAAGAAACTTGGATTGAATGATTATATGGGTGACATGGTATATTCTTATAGTTCTATCCTGATGTAAAGTACAATGGGACATGACAACACTGATGTATTGTTCACAATGGGTTTTTATTTTTAAACACTTATTGCTTAGGGAGCAATGATGCATTGCTAGATGCCACTCATTGTTTGCAAAACTTTTGTTTGATACTTTCAAGATCAAGTGGGAGACTGTTGGTGTTACCATGGTGATCTGGAAGTGATCAAACATGTAGTCTCACTGTCAACGCAATATAAGTCAATGGGGTCGTACATAAGAGCTTTGGAGAAGTTGGAAAGGTTTGTGTTGGCCTTACTCATATGTAATATGAGTGAAGGACCAATCCTATGACGTTCTGGATCTGAAGGTTTTTCATTACGGGACCTATATTGTGAATATGGGTCATCAGGTAAATTTTCAGAAGACTCTAAGGTAATTCATCGAGACTAGTCTTGATTTTTCCACGAATCTGTCTAAATTTGTCGAGTATCGTAATGTTATCTCGTCGAATTGGACTTGGTTCATCGAGTATCGTCTTGACAATCTTGACGAATTGGACTTGGTTTCGTCGAGTATCGACTTTATGCTTCAGACGAAATGTTCTGTCTGAATTCGTCGAGTATCGTCTTATTATTTAGACGAATGGTCCTTGATTCATCGGATATATATGTGTAAACTCGACGAATGTTGTTACCTTCAGTTTGATCCTTTAAGTCCCAGTTCGGCTTGATCTGCGGGTATCAGATGCTTCGGTCTTCGGTATATATACGATATAAATAGTAAATAGAAAAACGAGTTAATTTTTCTGACCTAATCATTTTGAGATTGAAGAGGGTGGAATCTTATTCCTACCCGACGGAACCGTTTCGCACCAAAGAAGTCGCAGCCACCGATCCATCTCACCGACTACCCGATTTACTGCCATCGCCGGGAAAGTGTTTCCTAAGGCTTCGTCTTTGTCGTTGCCTCCTCTCCTTTAATAGTTCTAGCAAATCGTAGAGACATTGTGGGAATACCTTCTTTTAACCTAGATCTTGTGTGACAAGACTCTAAGGGTTCTCCTTGCTCGTGTGGACATCTGTAGAGGCATGGACACAATTCTGCGCTCGGTACTCCAGCCGCAAGTGACCGTCGGATTCCTTGGAGCATCTTGGTTGAGTAGTGACTCAATTCCGCAAAGGTATAATTTTATTTACTACAATTTTACTTCTTGATCAATGTTCATCGCAAGATCCGTATTTCTTTTAGGTTTTCTTATTCCTAATTCCGTTGCGCACAAGTGTTGTGACGCATAGAAAAACCAAACATAAAAATCAAAGATATATCGAAGCAAATTAAATTAGAAAGCTTACTAAGATTTGTAACGATAACGCAAAATTTATTTCATTCCAAAATTCATCTTGAACGAGTGCTAAAAGAAATTTAGCTACTCATTTTGATGGTGGAATCACATAAGAATGTAAAGGAATACATGATTGTTAAAAAAGAAGTGGTTGAATTGAAATTACTTGAAAGACAAATTACACTAGGAAATAAATTACCAAGACTAGAGTAGTAGTTTGAAAATGGCAAGAAATGCGGGAAACTAACTCTAAAATTTGATTCCATGCTCCTGAACTTCTCTGAAATTTATCAAAACTTTTGCTGGTGTCACGCCCATGCTTAGGGCATGTAAGGAATCGAACCACCACTTTGAAATCCTGGGAAACGTTAGGAGAAAAATTGCCCAATGCAATAATAAACGGGTCACCCCTAGGTCATGCCCATGACCTAGGGCGTGTCTTGACCGAGTCTGGAAAATGGTGGGAAACGGTGCGATTTGCAGTTAATCCGGCGGTTTGGGAAGGCGTCACGCCCTTTGGTCACACCTGTTACCAGGTCGTGTTTACTGAAACGTCACGCCGGCGCGAACGACTGTCTTGTATGCTTGGCCACGCTGCTTGGTCTGGTGGTCACGGCCCCTGTCACACCCCCTGTCACGCCCCCTATCACGCCCCCTGTCACGCCCGTGATATGGGCGTGTAAATTTAATCTGGAATGGCAGATCATCTAGTGCGCTGGAATCAGAGCACTGTGCATAGTAGTAGTCACGACCCCTTATCATACACGTGACCAGGGCGAGTAACTTTTGATTTTTTTTTCAAAAGCTTATCCAAAAATTGCCTAGATTCCTCCAATGAGATCCAAATTGTTAATTACATCTTAGATTGATCTGAAATTCAAAAATAAGTTAATTAGAAGTTAATTTAACAAAATATAAATAAAATAAGGCCATTTATTTAATAAAAATTCATAAAAATAGAGTTATCAAGGGTCAATTCTTTGCTCGTCTTTCTTAGTTTCTTGGGTTCGACTGTGAAACAAATAAGTCAAGCTACTCCCACTTAGTCTGAATGCAGCTGGACCGGAATCTGATTTATAATAGTGTACATTTCATCATTCTCATGCTAAAATGTTCACTTTTCCAAAAGCATCATATTTAGTAAAGTTCATCAACACATGATTCTTTATCCGGGCGAATCACAAGATGGATAATCATTCAAATTTGAATTCACATTGTACCTCAAAATGATGGTGTTCTTTTTAGTGTTAAAACTCAACTTATTTACCAAAGTTGAAGCCCTTGAGTACAAGCAGTACACTTAGCAAAAGATTTCCAAAATCATTTCATCATCAAAACTTGATTCATTCACAAGAGTCGAAACCCATGTTGTTAAGATATGAGTAGCACTTGTGTATTACGATAAATATGTCTTTCTAGTGTGATAAGTAAAGTTTGTTTTAAAGAAGATAGATTTGGTTTTATATAATCTTTTACGTATATAAGTCTATCTCTTTTTTTTTACTTACTTATATCCTGTGGATTAAGGCAAGAGTACCTATCACATAGGAGTATAGTATTTTGTAGAAAATATCAAGGTCGTATTTTTCCTGGGATCGGTGTTAATTATTATACTTTTTAGAACGGACTATTATTTTATCGAACGAACAGAGTGGAGTTTATATTTAAAAACAAAAGATAGAAAAATATATAGACGTGATTTTATTAAGATAGGGACTTAGAAGGTAGTCCTCGATTTTAGAATTACTTTGAGAGAATATTAATTCAGCTATTAAAGAACAACTTTATTTCTTTATTACCTAACTTAACGAGAGGGTCCCTTTGGTAGCATCACTGACTCGAAAGTACGATCGGGGAGGCTTGCATGTAAAACGGGTTAACGTAAACGTAGTGTCTCTTCACCTGGTATATGATCAATTAACCGAAAACCCTAGTTAGGATAACTAGAAAGTAGAGTTGAAATAGTTGAAAACAATATCCAGCCCAGAGCTCATCTTGACCAAGTGCTAAGGGTTCTTAGCCTCTTCTCAGGATGGGGGCGGTATAAGGTACATAAAATAATATCTACCTATCTATCTCAATCAAGGATTTAAGCTTTCGCTTCACCTTTGTTTTTGGGATAGGGTAGTAAAATTTTGCAGAGCTTCCGCACTATCTTAATCCAGGTCATAGGCTTTTGCCTCGCCCTTCATTCAGGATAGTATGAAATAATAAGGGTTTGAAAATAATTTTTAAAGCAGTTTCACACTATTTTAATCCAGGACATAAGCAGAGCTTCGCCTTTCATTCGGGATAGTATAAAAAAAAGAAAGTAAAAACTGAAAATAAAGCAGTAAAGTACTCAGAATTAAAATTAAAAGAGTCTATTTTATAAAGTCCGAAAAATTATTACAACTTTCTAAAAAGCTGAAAAGAAAGTTAAAATATTACAACTTACAGAACTTTAGAATACTTGAAAGCTACTACCAGTTCCTTGTCAGAGAGCTGGGGAGTCCTAACAGTTCTTAAGGAAGCTGCTGGTGTTCGAATAATTCTACTCAGCACTGCCCCTCTATTTATAGAAAAAAAATTGCTTTTGGAAAAACACTTTTGGAAAAGTTGCCAAATAGCTTATGGAAAAGCTGCCAAACAACTTTTGCAAAAGCTGAAATTTAGCTTATGGGATAGCTGTCTATTGGACAGCTTGACACGTGGCGGCTTGGATAAGTATGAAGCTGACGTGGCAGCTGAGTTGGCTGGCTGGATAAGTATGAAGCTGCTGATGGATAAGCAGCTGATGGAGAAGCTGTTGGACTGCTGATTGAAAATCTGGTGGACTGCTGATTGAAAAGTTGGCGGGTTGCATGTTGCTGGCGGGTTGGCGGGTCGAGCAGGCAGCTGGCGGGTTGGCGGGTCGAGCAGGCAGCTGGCGGGTTGGCGGGTTGGCGGGTTGATTTAATTGGCGCAAAAAATGCTTTCACCTGGAATCGAACACGTGACTTCATGAAACTCTATATAGCTCCCACTCCACTAGGCCAGCTAATCATATCTTCATAAACTCAAACACATTATAAATATAAACTATATAGGATTTAGTAGCTTTATATTTTATTTTAATATATACATTTAAACTTTATATTTTATATATTATTATATTTTATAGTATTTGAATTAATTATTTTAAACTCACTAAAGCTCCCCTTAACTTTATATATATTATTTATAATTTTTTTATATACATTATTTTAAAACATATTTTTTTTATATCTTTAATATATATACATATAAGTCATATTATATTTTATATTTAATATTATAAATAATTATAGTAAACTTAAATATATTACTTCTAATTTTATACATAACTTATATATATTTTTATTTAACTTTAATATATTCATTTTTGTGATAATACAGTATTACTTTTTACATAGTTTTATTTAAATAAGAAAATTTAAAACAAATCATTTATTCCTTAATTTATATAAAAAATTCCTTATTTACGTACAAAATGATATTCAAACTATACTAATAAATGAGTATTATTTATCACTCATCATAGTGTCGCCACTTAACCTATTCACAAGTAGCAATGCTCACATATATTCTAAATGCCATTCAAAACGTAGTTTGGATTTTTGATCAATAACTACTTGAAATTTAAAACTACAATAAGAAAAAAAAAGGAAAAAATCGCCAATTCTACCAATCCTACACAACTTTGGTGCATAGGCTCCATGCTTGGTTGAAATGATGCATGATGCAAATGATTCCACCACCTAATCACCGCAGACATGACTAATCCATTTAGTCATACTACACTTGGTAGCACATATGACATGACACCATTTCTATTCTATGTGAAATAGTGACAACGTACTTGTTAAACTGACCTAAATTTTGCTAATTTTATCATAGCTCAAAATACAAGGTTCATGAGATAAATAGTTATCGAGTGAATAATGATCAAATAAGATCGCATGCATTCACCCAAAAGAGTTTGTTATTTAGATGCAAAATTTTGACTCATCAACTATACTCATAATGCAATCATAAGCTTACGAATAGCATTTACATATCCACTGCGACATCAATATGGATTATACTTTATGGGTGCATGATTACATCAAAAGTTTGTTAACTGACTATCTATCTGACAACACTTTGTAAACCCCAAAACATAAACTCACCACAAGGGTGAGATATAATACGGCGAGATGCAGGCTATTCCATCGCCTTCCCATCTCCTGAGTTATCTAGTTTGTGATCAGTTCCATTGGTCGACTAATTTCCTACCTTGGTGGCCCACCACACGCATACGAGCTGGAGAGTGTACACTCTTCCATGCACTTAACTCCTAGTAGCGGACTAACATGTCCTAAGTTACTGAATCTATAGCAATCACCCTACAAATCAACGCACTCATGGCAAGTCACATCAATATCTCTCTATAATGGATCACCCAAGCTATTCAATAATTCACATTGAAATTCTTTCTCTAAGTAGTGGCATGTCATACTAAAGGTTCCTTTTCATGATGGACTACAAAGATGCGGGTGATGTAAGGTTCGCCTATATCACTTGGTCCTTTAGCTTGTGCATGTTCTCAATACAGGAACTACAATCCTAAGGCTAGACATTATTGGAAAAAAAAATAAGTTGGTGCTAAAGCAATACGATGGAAGAGCTAATAAGAAGACAGAACTAAATGAAAAAGAAAGCTCTGTGGAGGTGCCTTCCCCTCTATTCACTATTGAATATTTATAGCAGATAATTACAGCTTTAAAAGTTACAAAAAATGGTAATTACTATCTAACAATCAATTTTGATTTACAAACGTTTTGAAACGTTTGAAATTAATGGGCTGTTATATTACTATAATTAGTGTTGTCACTAATTGTATGAAACCGCTGAAATGTTATTGATGCCATCAAGGAAACGGCTGGGCATTAATTGAGGCCACCAAGGATTAATTCCAACATAATCCCCCTTAATCCGGTTGTGGCCCAAGGTTGTGAACACCTAACAGGTGCCGCATTGTTGCTAGTTTTATTGTCGGCAACGCCTTCGTCAGTAAATCTGCTCGTTGCTCATCTGTGCGAACAAACTCCACAATGATTTGCCCTTCCTTAACGCATTCATGTATGAAGTGAAGCCTCATGTCAATATGCTTGATACGTCCATGAAATACGGGATTCTTCATTAATGCGATTGCGGACTTATTATCAACAAATAGCTTTACCGCATCAGTCTCCTTCCCAGTTAGCTCGCCCAACACGCACCTGAGCTACAATGCCTGGCATGTCGTTGTTGTTGCCTCCATGAACTCGGCTTCACATGATGATAGGGCAACTGTTTTCTTCTTCTGTGAATTCCAAGACACTAAGCATTCATTGATATATAACATCATGCCCCCGGTACTCTTCCTATCATTGTTGTCGTCTGCCAGATCACTATATGCATACCCTGTGATCACCTCAGCATCTCCTCCCCTGGTATATACTAGACCATAACCCATAGTACCTTTTATATACCTGAGGATCTGCTTGACCGCCTTATGATGCGTCACTGTGGGCCTCTCCATGAACCTGCTCAACACACCAACAGAAAATGAGAGATCTGGTTGTGTGTGAAGTAGGTACCTGAGGCAACCAATAACACAGTGATACTCCGTTGCATCAACTGGTTGTCCATCAGGGTCCTTGTATAGTTGAGATCTTGGTTCCATAGGAAACTTGGTGGGATTGCATTCAAACATCCCGAATTGGGTCAACACCTTCTTGGCATAAGCTTCTTATTTAATTGAGATGTCGTTTTCTCCTTGTTTGAACTCAATCCAGATATAGTAGTTGAGCAATCCGAGATCACTCATCTCGAATTCGGACATCATCTTTCATTTAAAAAATGTGATCGCACCTGTGTCTCCTCCTGTCACAATGAGGTCGTCGACATATACAATGACAATGACCTTTGCTTTTCCTGCTCCTCTTGTGTACACAGCCTGTTCTTGAGAACACTTCACAAGATCGAGCTCCTCTAAGCTTCTATCGAGTCACATGTTCCAGGCTCATGGTGCTTGCCGGAGCCCGTAGAGTGCCTTGCTCAATTTGAGCACCAAGTGCTCCTTGTCCTTTATTGTGAATCCCTCCGGCTAGGCAACATAAACTTCTTCATGAGCTCCTCATTCAGGAAAGCAGACTTGACATTGAGGTGGTGAAGTTGCCAGTCGCGATTGGCAGCAATTGCAAGAATTACGTGCACGGTGTCGAGTCTGGCCACCGTTACAAACACCTTCTCGAAATCAATTCCTTGTTGTTGTATATACCCCTTCGTGATGAGCTTTGCTTTGTGCTTGATCATGTCTCCATCTGAGTTCTTCTTCAGTTTGTAGACCCATTTGAGTCCTATTGGCTTGTGTCCAGGCGGTAGCTCCGTGAGGGACCAAGTCCCATCCTTCTCAATGGACTATATCTCCTTGGACATGGCATCCTCCCAGACTTGCTGCCCAGCACCCTCATGGTAGCAGGATGGCTCCCTCGTCTCCACGAGCATGGCCTCTTCTTCCATGTCCTCCTCGTTAAGTTGCACTCTTTGAGCATCTCTCAGGATGTCGTCGATGTGCCTGTAATGAACATGTCCTTTGACATCAGAACTGTGTCTCCCTTCTGTCAACGACGTGGCAAGATCATCTGCCAGCGATTCAGTGGTCGTTGACGTCGCTGGACCGGTGGGGGATGTGGAGGGCGTTGTCGTGCATCCCATAACACTCGTCGTGGTTGTTGGCCCTCCCGGCGACACCTCGCCGGCCAGCGGAGTTGATGAAGAGGCATGAGCTCTAGTTGATGACTCTCCTGCAAGACCTCCTGTGGGCGGTGAAAAGGGTCCCTCTATAGGCTCATTGATGCATTCTTCCTCAATGAAGAAATCAGGAAGGTCCTTGTCGCCAACACCTATGCTCCAGCACCACTTCACTTGTTCCTCAAATTTTACATCTCGGCTTGCATGAATTTTCCCGTGTCGTGGATCAAATAGACGATGCACCTTGCAGCCGTCCTCGACACCAAGGAATACTATCGACTGGCTTCGGTCATCGAGTTTCTTCAGGTGTGGTGTTGTTAACTTTACGTGTGTTGTGCATCCAAACACACAAAGATGTGACAGATGTGGATTTATTCCATTCCAGGCCTCAAACGGAGTTCGTTCTCCCAATGCCTTTGTTGTCAAGTAGTTTAACAAGTACACTGCTTGCCGTACTGCCTCTCCCCAAAGCTTTCCTGGCACGTTCATACTTTTGAGGAGGGACCTCGCCATTACCATCATCGTTTTATTCTTCCGTTCCACCACGTCATTTTGTTGTGGCATGTATGGTGCGGTGAGGTGTCATTTCATCCCGACTTCCTTGCAAAGTCGATTGAATTCAGCGGAGAGAAACTCTCCACTACGATCAGTCCTCAGTGTCTTAATGCCTCGTTCACTTGTGTTCTCGATCTGTGTTTTGAATCTTTAGAACGCAAAGTAGGCTTGATCCTTCATCTTGATCACATACAACCACATCCACCTGGAGTAATCATCCATGATTAACATGAAATAACTATTACCGACAAGGCTCGAAGGAGTAATCGTACCGTGGAGATCAGCATGTAATAACTAAAGAGGTCTCTCTGCTCTGTAATTTGATTTTTCTAGGAAATTTTGCCTCGCTTGATTCGCCACCAAGCACCCTTGACATAGTTGGTTCGGGTGTGTGATCAGAGGTATGCCCGCCGCCATTTCTTTGTCAGAAAGGAGCTTCAAAGTGTGGAAGTTGACATGGTCGAGCCTGGCATGCCATAGCCATGCTGGATCTTCAAGGTTCACCAGGAGACACATCGCCTCCCCTTGATACAACTCTATTTTGTAAAGACGATTTACGGTGCGCCTCACATTCATGAGCAGCCTTGTATGACAGTTGTCGAGCACCTGTAGGATATCCTCATCCATGATCACTTTGTGGCCGGTCTCGGTAAGTTGTCCGGGGCTCACGATATTGATTCGGAGCTTCGGGATATAATATACCTCCTGGAGCAGCCACTGATCTCCATTCCTACAGTTAAATAGGATTGAACCCTTACCCATGATTTACACCATTGAACCATCACCGAACTTTACTTTTCCGGTGACCTTTCGGTCCAGCTCGTGGAACTTCGCCTTGTCACAGGTCATATGGTTGCTAGCCCCGTTGTTAAGGTACCAGACATGATATGGGTTAGCCTTGCCCTCCAGCCTTGCCTTTTCTTCGCTCAGAAGGATCGAACCATGCCCTTCTTGTTGTTCCGCCGCCATTTCCTCCGACACCGCGAGCATTAGGGTCGGGTCGGTGTCGTCTGAAAGTGTGTGATGTGCCTCCTCCTTCTTTGGGGTCCTGCATTCATATGCATAATTCTCCATCTTGTTACAGTTAGGCTCTTGTCATGTCCACCGCCGCCGGAACAATTTACGTCATCATTATTTGGCACCCCGCCGCGTCCGCCCTTGCCGCGCCCTCTGCCATGACCACGCCTACTCCAGTCATGGTTGCTAATGTCTGTAGGGGCATAGGATTTGACATCCTTCCTCTGTCGTGTATGCCACTCCTCCTTAGTGAGCAAGAGTTGGCCATCGCCCCTGCCGTTTCCGCCATATGTGCATGGGCGAGTTCGCTCTTCATAAGCTTTAAGCCGCCTCATGGCTTGTAATGCCTCCATCCGTCACATGGAATATAACAGAGGGCCTGGTCGGGGCCCCACGCCATATTTCACAGACAAATGGCGGAATCACGTATGAATATCAAAATTACTTTCTACTCGCATCTTAACTCAGAGCATTCTAGCGGATGTTTATAACTTGCAAGAACTCATCCAATGAGCATCCACTAAATAGATAAATAACACATTTATATATAACACCAGGAATGTATACATGTACACAAACGCTCATGGCCTTAAGGCCTTACATGTTTCTCTTTACAAGATGTGGTTTCATACATTGACACGCAGGCCGGCCACATAGGAAATCAAATTCTTCGCATGGCCTTTAAGGGCCTACAAGTAACAGCAGCAAGGGCTTCTGTCCGCTCAATCCAAGCCAGCGCCATCAAGGTCAGTACCTGCATATGGACGTCCACACCAGGGGTTATAAACAAAGCAACGGTCAGCATTCAGCAGACCAATTATAACGACCCTGCCCCTTACCCGGGGCAGTGGTTCCTCCCCTACATGCATTGCAATCATAACATATATATATCATAACAAGTGCACTCACGCACAACATCATCACAAACGCCGGCCTTCGTGCCAGACGCTCCGTGCACTCAGGGCACGCTTACGGTGTACCGAATCATCCTTGGTCCCACCACCGATGTAAGACCCCTTTTTTTTTCTTTTTGAACACCGGGGTCTTAGGCCCAGGATCGCCACTTTGCGGTGACACCTTCACGCTCTGAAGGGTCATCACCACAAAATGCCGATTCTGTCGGCCAATTCGATCACAGAAATATAGCACAATAAATTAAAAGCAAGTCCACAGAAGTCACATGTATAGAAATAAAAGTCTCTATGAAGGGAGAGTCCACAAAAATAGTGTAAAAGGTATTGAAAGTAAGGGCTTATGCACGGTACATCATAATCCTCACTACAGGTCACTCATGCGGAAGCAAATTATAACATCAACTATAAGTCGGAACTCACAGTCCCAGCTGTCTGAACTCCTGAGTTAGACTGCCCTATCTCCAAGCGGGCCGACCTCTGGGGATGCTCCTCCATGCTGGGCTCCATGATCCCCTAAATGATGTGGTCTGATAACCTTTAGTCATAAAGACTAAGCCCTATCATCCCCTACCCCTTCCCCCATGGCTCCTAAGAACCGAGCGGAGAGGAAGAAAGGGAAGGACATGAAGGTGGAGAATAAATCAAAAGAAGGTGACAGCGGACCTATGCTAGCAATTCTATTATAAATAATGGCAATAACAGAAAGTAGGAAATGTAACCTTAACTTATGTGCGGAAGCACCTAAGCCAAGGGATCTTCTGCAAGGCTCCTATCGTATAAAGTGTCACATACCACTTATACATTGGGGTATCGGTTATCAAACAGCAGTATATAAATACAGAATTTAACCTTAATTTATAAACTTTCCCACACAAGCTTATAGACCAAGGGGTCGTTTTACAAGGCCTATTGTATAAGCGTCCCATTCCACTTATACATTAGGTATCAGGGGTTAGATGAATCGATTATGCCATGACATGCTAGTGGGTATGATGAATCATGCAAGTGCAACACACACACCCGACTCTGTGTACACAGACCTTTAGTTCCCCCTTTCGGAGCCATTACCTCCCAGGATACCTCCGTAGTGGCAGACGGAAGCGGTGGGTTGGGCCCCGCCCACCTCTAAACCAGTAAAGCACTACCGGTCAGACCTATCGTATGCCTCAATGCTTGGTGCATAAAGCAAACTCCTACGTACTCTTGTCGGCTGGCGCACCGGACTTCTGTTGGTGAAGTGCTAACCACACTTGCCGAGTCAGCGTATTGGCGTCGGTGCATCGACCCTCTAATACCGAAGACCCACCACCTTAATTTTCTTTCCTGACTATGCACATGCAATATTTATCTTATCAAACCAATCGAGTCGAAGCTCCCCAAACCATCCTGTCCGTCTCTTAACCAACCGAGTCGAAGCTCCCCGGACCATTCTGTCCGTCTCTTAACCAACCGAGCCGAAGCTCCCAACTATATTCCTGTGTTAACAGTGTTTGTGAAACGTGCAACCCTAATTACTAAGTTACTCTTATCAGTTTTTTAATACAGTTTACGTTAACCCAGGACTGCCCCCGGTATTCCCTGTGAAGGGCTCTCAAAGGGCACTAGGAACTATGATGGTAGCTGAAGCCCATCGTTCCCTTTCGCAAGGCACTTATTGTTATTGGTTGATTCCCTTAACCCATTCCCTTCTCATATTACAGTAGGATAATCCTAGGGTGATTTTGACTCTTCCTCTCCTTGGGGAGGACGATCTTTCGTCGAACCTGAACACCTTTAGACTCTAGCCAAACCACTTCTCACTACTCTTCTTATCCCTCTATAGTGAAATCATCCACATCAGTCCACCCAGCTAAAATGACTAACTCCAACAACTATCCCAGATCATGTCTTATTGCAATTTAACATTTTGCTATATGCATACCAACCTAGGCTATATGTCGAACCGAATAGGAGATAATCTAGATAATCATCCAAATGCCCTAAATTATTTACTGGAGACTTATCATGGCACAAATAGAATAAATCCAGAAAATTGTAATTTTCCTAATTTATCTGACATTTAATTAATTTTCTTTAAAGCTTCTAAGGGCTACCAATTGAACATGAAGTGCACTTTTCAGGAATGTATAAAGCTTCATAAAATCATGATAAATCCTAAACAACAATTTAACAGTAAAGCCAAAATATAACATTTTTTTCCCAGTAATTTAAGGACTCTAATTTAATTTTGATAATAAATCCTATCTCCTTTCATTAATGAAGTAAGTGCAGTAGATAATCATCCAAAATTCTTAATTAATCTTCTCGAGTAGATACTGTCATAAAAACATCAGTGGCCAAATTTCATAATTCTTCAATGGGGATTGAGCTCTAGAATAAATAATTACCAAAATCTCAAAAAGCTATATTTGTGAAGCAAGTATAGTAAATATTCTTCTAAAAATCATGAATAAAATTATACAACTAGATATTGATCTGAAAACATCATTGGCCAGGTTTCATAATTTTACAGTAGGTAATTTTCTCTAAATGATTTATTGACCATAATTTCCCTTTTGGAACTTGTGAAGGAAGTACTAGATATATTCAACTAAAATTTGTAACAAAATTCAGAGATATTCATTTAGACCTAAAGCATCTGCTGACCAAGTTGCATCAGATTCAAATGAACAGAGTAATCAAAATAATTAAAAGACTAGTTTTAGCAAATTGATACCTAACAAATACAGTACCTGAAATATAATCGGTACAATCCTAATAAAATTACTAAGGGTTCCTCCTAGTCTAAAACTTACTCCACCCAAGTTTCACAACTTTTAAATAAGGTTTAGTGGTTGTGCTTTCATAATTGAGCTTCTACCCTAAAACTAGGGTTAGGGTTTTGAGGTGTCTACCTACCTCCAAATCCTATAAGATTTCTACCAGAGAACTTAGGATTCACTACCTTCAACTCTACTGAGTTACAAGGTCACACAAGGGCATTTACCCATATGCCCTTCACAACACTCAAAAACCCTTTCTTAGGGTTTGAGTTTGAACCCTAGGGTAAATCAACCCTAAATCACACCATTTTCATTAAGAGGGTGACATTAGCCATGCCAAGCCAGTGTCCAAAATTTCATCCTCTGTTGAGGTGAATTGACCACTCAAAACCCCAAGGGGGTGTTTGGACCTAAATAACTCTATAAGGGTCAACCTAGGGTTGGATAAAAATCTATTCAAAACATCTCCAAATGAAATGAAATTTTTACCAGAGCCTTATCATGCCCTCTAAGACTACCCACCCAAATTTGGTTGGATTTTGAGGTGTTTAAGACACCTAAATAATTTATACATGGATTATTAAAGTTTTCCAAACACTATAGAAAAATATTCTCCAAAAATACCCATTTTTGGACAGGCTCTATATATAGTTAAGGTAGACCCCCTGACCAAATTTCAGCTCATTTGGACAAGGGATGAAAGGTGGGTATCAATTTGAACCTCGGGATAGCCCTAGGTATAGGTCCCACCAAAATGGGTGTTGTGGTCAAACCACTTACCCAATCGAGTTGAAATAAATTTTAGAATAATCTAGACTCAAAGGGCTACAACTTCTGTGACTGGCCATTTTTCCTAAAATGGCCTCTAAGTGCTTCATTTAATAGCATCAAAATGAGCTTGATAAATCACTACATATTATATATAAATATAATAATTTAGTATTATAAGTTACTGTTCATCTTCTCAAAATCCCGAACCAGCAACCTAAAAATGCTTAAAAACTGTAGCTTTGCTTGAGCCATCGCCGGCCATTTGGCCACCTCCCTGGTCAGCCACTGCCACCACTACCTCCGTCGAGGTGGTAGCTATCGGTCGACGGTGGTTTGGCCGCCGGAGGTGGTGGTTTCCGGCGAACCTGACTACAATGAATTTTGGAAAAACCATAAAAACGCTCACCCGATCCAGTCTTTTGAGCCTGATGTCTCTCCTAATAATTCCTAAGATCTATCCATAGAAGAAGAGGTAGAGGAGGACCTTATTCGCGGTTTGGAGTCGAGCCGATCGTCGGGATGTCATTTGCGCGGTGGTGGCGTCGCCAGAATTCCTCAATAGCAAGGTAATAAGCTCTAGCTTTGTCGGGCAAGGGTGAAAACTTCCTCTCTGAGTCTAGGGAGTCTTTTAAAGGAGAAACAAGGCTGCGGGTGGGGGTATAAGCTGTCCAGCCATTAATGCCTCCTTAAAAGCATGCTTTGGCCATGGTGGAGGGGAGATGAAACGGCTCCAAAATAGCTAAGAGAAGGCTGGAAACTCCTCCTCTCCCCGAGAGGAGTTGAATCCAGCCATTTCAAGGGGGAGAGGATGGAGCCGAGCCCTTAAAGCCATTAATGTCCATGTAAATCGTTGCTCGGCCATTGCTGGAAGGAAGAGGAGTCGGCTGCCACATGGCATTTACCAGTCAAACTTTATTTGAATAAGACTTAATGAAGTCTTAATAAAAGAAACGGCCTTTTTAACGCATTCTGGCCCACTTCCTAGACCGGCCCGGTTCAACTGAACCATCAGCCAAGCTTAAAAAAGTTTCTAAGTAAAATGGCGTTGAGTGAGCTCAGCTCACTCAATGCCATCCTGGATACGGCGTTGAGTGAGCTCTACTCACTCAATGCCATCCATGCTGCGGCGTTGAGTGAGCTCTGCTCACTCAACGCTATCCAGGATATTGCGTTGAGTGAGCTCTGCTCACTCAACGCCATCCAGAATACGGCCCTTCTAGACTATGGCGTTGAGTGAGCTCAGCTCACTCAACGCCATCCAAATTATGTCGTTGAGTGAGCAGAGTGAGCTCTGCTCACTCAACGCCATCTAGATTATGGCATTGAGTGAGTTCAGCTCACTCAACGCCATCAGATTATGGTGTTGAGTGAGCTCTGCTCACTCAATGCCACCCAGACTATGGCGTTGAGTGAGCTCAGCTCACTCAACGCCATCCAGATCATGGTGTTGAATGAGCTCTGCTCACTCAACGCCACCTAGATTATGGCGTTGAGTGAGCTCAGCTCACTCAACGCTATCCAGACAACACCAGATGGCGTTGAGTGTAGTCACTGCACTCAACGCCATTCAACTTATGGCGTTGAGTGCACCTAACGTACTCAACGCCAACCCACCTATAAGATGGCGTTGAGTGCAATCAGTGCACACAACGCCATTCTTCTTATGGCGTTGATTTCACTCGACGCACTCAATGCCCGAGTCCTCATCTTATTTTAAGAAAGTTTTCGACCTACTATTTGCATACCAAGGTGATTTTCACCTTCCTACCTAAGCTCTCTTGGTCTTCCAGGGCTTCTTAGGGTTTTTTCATGACCTAGTCATGACAAAACCACTCCTAGGGGTCTAGCCGGAAATGGGATGTTACAACCGATTAGAGGTTATTAGCTTGTTGGTCGGGCACTAGTCTATTACAACACACATGCTGGAGACATCCTCGCCCATACCACTCAGAGGTTTTCACCTCACGGCAATGAATGAGCACTCGAGATCGACCTACCCCCGTAGCGTAACAAGCCGGGAAGGCCCGCACCCCCCCCCCCCCCATTTGTGTTGCCACCAATCGATCGCTCATAACACAGGTACATAGTACCTCTAGATCAACCTACCATCGTAGTGTAACATGTCGGGAAGGCCCACAACCCCCCATTTGTGGTGCTACCAATCGATCTCTCAAAACACATGCATACAGTGCTGCTTTCCAGTTCAGCATACAGCTCACGCAGAGCGTAACATTCCAATGCCACAAAGACTCCACAATCACAAAGAATGGCTCTCACGGCCACCTCACATATAGCTCATGCAGAGCATACAACTCAAGGAGCTCACAAGCATCCTCACAAACTCCGTAACCTACTCATTACATACACAGAGTCTTCTCCGTTTCGCAATATAAACATCACCAATCCAGACTAACCATCCGGATGGGCTTCACACTGCATGCCTATTCCGTACTACTCATTTCTAGATCTAGATGTAGACTCAACCAGGGATATCACCTATCAACCCGCTGGAATCGCTTACGCTTTCCACCTCTTGGTGGAGGATTCCATTCAAATACATAAAGGAGGACTTCACTTATCTAAGAAGGAGATCGTTACCCTAGACGATCGCTTTGGAGCCATGGAAATCTAGCCGGATGAAAAGCACCGCAACAACCATGCCTTCACGGAACTGAACTCGGCTCGCGACTCGGAACTCTGAAGCTCCACCAGCGGCCGGAATCCTTCTCCTTCTTCCTTCCTTGCTCTCCCCTCTCTCTATCTCTTTAGAAAGAGAATGGCCAAAGATAGAATGAGAGATAATTCTCAATCCTTAGTCTTATAACAGCAGAAGGAGTCCTGGACCATTAGATCAAATTTGAAGGAAATAAACGGCCATGATTCGCTCTAAAAAGCATCTTCCCTTGGCTGAAACGGCTTGTCACACGCCCGTGTCACAGGCCGTGTACCTTAAGCGGTACATAACCGACTCAATTCAAACCAGGACACGGGCTTAGACACGCCATTGTCAAGCTCCTAACACGCCCATATCAATCAATACACGCCCATGCTGAGGGGCGTGTCCCTCAATCGACATAGGACCAACAAATCCAGAAATGGACACGGGTTCCCAACACGCCCGTGTAAACTTTGACACGCCTGTGTCACCTAGAACACGCCTGGGATCCAGGCCGTGTTCCTCACCTGACACAGCCAGGCTACCTACCCGAGCAGGACACGGCCAAGGCACACGCCCGTGTCGCAGGCCGTGTGCCAGACCGACACGCCTCTCGAAGATCATCGACTGTATTTCGTTGAGTACTCGAGAAAACACAGTGAAGGACACGGCTTGGGACACGCCCGTGTCCCAGGACGTGTGCCTCACTCGAGACACACTCAAGGCCCACTCGATTCCTACTCGAGATGCACTCAAGTATACGGAGCAGGACACGGCTTGGGACACGCCCATGTCCCTAGCAGTGTTGCCCAGTCTACATGCCAAGTATTTTTGGGGTGTTACATGGCTTCCTCAAATAGTATGGTGTCTAGATCATAGAATTGTTTGATCTCAGTGATCACATTCAGGAAATGATCCAGTACTAAATCAAAAAGCTTTTTGATCAATGCGGCAACGTCGAGTGTCGCCCCGAGATTTACATACCTGACGGACATGGCGTCGAGTTTTCCTGAGTACTGGTCCAGGGTCTCTCCATCCTGCATGTGCATGATGTCGAAGTCATTAATCAACGTCTGTAGTCATGCGTTCTTGACGCGGTCTGCGCCAATGAACCTTGTCTTGAGACAATCCCAAACCTCTTTCGCCGTTCTTTTTCTTGCCACTTACATCAAGAGGTCCACCGGGAGAGCTTGGAGAAGATGCGAACTCTCCTTCTTGTCCTTTCTCATTTCAATGACCACTCCATCTGCCGGCTCGATTGCTTCCCAGTTGCCTTATTCCTTCATCATCGATTGGACCCGAATCACCAAGCTCGTGTAGTTTGTCGCCGTCAGTTGTGGGTAGTGGAACATCCCACCTCCGATCTCCCACACCGCCTCAGCTTGAGGAATGATGACTTGAGTAATGATCGACATCCTTCACTCTGATACCAGATATTTGTAAAAAAATAAGTTGGTGCTAAAGCGATACGATGGAAGAGCTAATAAGAAGATAGAACTAAATGAAAAAGAAAGCTCTGTGGAGGTGTCTTCCCCTCTATTCACTATTGAATATTTATAGCAGAGAATTATAACTTTACAAGTTACAAAAAATGGTAATTACTAGCTAACAAATCAATTTTGATTTACAAACGTTTTGAAACGTCTGAAATTAATGGGCTGTTATATTGCTGTAATTAGTGTTGTCACTAATTGTATGAAACAGCTGAAATGTTATTGATGCCATCAAAGAAACGGCTGGGCATTAATTGAGGCCACCAAGGATTAATTCCAACAGACATTGGTCCTACAAAAAACATAGTGCACACAAAGCACCAATCCAAATCATATGGTCTACAAACCCCAAAAACATAATTGAGCATTTGCTAGTCTGGTCGGTCATTCTTGACTCACAATCTCTTCCATGGAAACAACATATAAGAAGAACAATCTCATGCCGAGCAATATGATGGGGGTTTGGTTCAGTCCCAATCTGTTACTCAAATCACTGTGTAAATGATGGAATTTCTAATACGTCTGACTTTTCAATCCAAAAGGCGACAGTCATCCCAATAGGTTTGAATTTTCCTACCGAACTACACGATGTGGGTGTGCCTCACATAAGCCCATTCACGTCGATTTCAAAAATAAGCTTATAGATGTATAACCACAAATGCTACACAACCATTGAGTCTAATATACACTCTAAGTAGAGACCTGACCATTCTCAAAAGGCCTACAATACCACACATGCATTGAGTCAAATATGTGGCACGCAATGCCAAACACATCAAAACTCAACATAATATGAGTAGCTTCACAATGTGCCTATAATTTATGAGGTATTTGTAATTCGTTGCGGGATTCATCAATTTTATCTCACATTGGGGTTCTTGATCTCCCCTTTGATTCCACATTTCAAAACTTAATATGATAATATCGATATCCCTCTACAAAGGTAGTGTCACATATAGGAGAAAGTATTTAATAACATTGATTAAATTTGTAAATCATGATATCACATTCCATTACGGAGAGTTAATCAAAGTTTAACAACACCACTCATGAACCATAATCCACCACCTCCACTTACATAGTTTGTGATTAGCACCCAATCATCAACCATAAGTATGAACGTATGCACTCGTTTATGCACATCAGGGTCATACCACCAAGCATGGGGGTAACCCAATCGATCAGATGCTTTGACATGTGAAAATTATTTTCACACAACATAACTGTTACCCAACAATTTCAACCAATATGTCGCCAAAGATTTGGCACCATATACATTCATCCACTATAGTACAAGGTGAAACATTGCAACAAATCTCACATTTTAAAGGCCACAATTTTTCGTCAAATTAGTCCTTTTCACATAAGGATAACCACATAGGATAAAAGACTTATCAAAATACTATGGCGGTCATCACCTTAAGCTATGGTAATACCCAAATCATAACCGCAATTCACCTGACGTTCATATTCTTTTATGAGTAATCACCAAATCCATTTTTAAATAAATTCCATTTTTGAAGGAATGAAGACCAAAAAGCACTTTAGTCACTCATCATTAACGCTTACACATGTGAAACACGTGATCCAGTGGTCATATATAGGGAAAACCACCAAGCATGGAGCACTCAAGTTCACAAATATATACGGAAAATGATAATTGTAGTCATTCATAAGTGGGAATTCTGCTTAAATTTAATCGTTTAGGCTCTTGCACTGTATGTGCTCACCAGCCGTTAAAAAGAGTTCGTCCAAAAACCTGCAAACTACCGGATCGCAAAACCTATAATTCGATATCAAATTGTAACACCCTTATCATGTAAATAAATTATAGCATAAGTCCAACCGGACTCTGGTGATTGCTTTCCACTTAAGAAAAGAGAGCCGAACTAGCAATCCAATTAGGAAAGTATACCTATCGAACTGTAGCTAGGGGACACAAGTGTCGTATTGAAATTCGGGAACCGTTGAGTAAACTTACTCACACGAAGACTATTATTTTATTGACGGAAATCTGTAGGGATAAAGAGAAAATTAAACGCACTTAATGAAAGGAAAAAATAGCACTAAAGGAGAACTAAATGCAGCTAAGTAGAGAGCATAAAAGAAACGATTACAATAAAGGGTTGGAACAAAGGAATGGAAATGCACTCGATCGAGAATCACCTCGGCTAAAGTCGATTAAAAATGCGATAAATAACCTAAACTTAATAGGGTGAAGGTCCTTGACCGTGGAGGTTCCTAAAGCTTAAACACACTTCTCTCGAAGTCATGCCCAACTGAGTTTAGGAAGGTCCGACTAACTCTCGTCTAAATCGGAGTCCTAAAGCTCGCTTTATGCGGTGAACCCCACTATTGGATTTTACTCCAATCCGGGAGATTTGGACGTCTGCCTCTCTCGAGGGGTACGTACAAGAATGAAAGCTAAGATGGAAAATATATATCGATGATATATCTCCAAGCAAAGGTTAATCAAGAGTAATCCAAGGTATAAATCCTAAAAATAAAAGGTAAATTCAAAGCATCATAACTTAATCACTCGAACCTCGGATCATCAAGATCTAGTACAAGGATGATTAGTTAATCATAGTGATGTGGAGGAGGAGGGATGAGTAGTAAAGCATAATAACACAAAGTAAACAAGGAGCACTTATATTAATGAAGAAAGAGAGCTACACTTGAAATGAAAGATTACAATTGCAATGAAAATTGAAATCCTATTCTAGCCCTACAATTATCAACTAGAGCAAGTGCAAAAATTACAACAAAAGCTAAAACAAACTAAGCACTAAGCGAGGGTTAAGAAAATTACAAAATAAGAAAGAGAGAGGGAAGAAAGCATGAAAAACACTAAGAACAAAGGGGCAGCACCTACCCCTCTCAGCACAAACTTCTTCCGGACACCAGGGGGACCTCTGTATTTATAAAATTTTCCACGGGTTAGTCATGCCCTAGGTCACGCCCGGGGAGGGCGTGTCAGGTGGCGTGATACGTACGGGGTTGACCTCGGGTTCTGGATTCTGGCGGGAAGGATGATTGCTTCTGTACGATGGCTGACACGCCCTGGGTCATGCCCGTATAGGGGGGCGTGACACGTACGTCACATCGAAATCGTTGGTCGGAAATCCATCAGTCTTTGAAAAGGGGGCAAACACGCCCTGGGTCACGCCCGTATAGGGGGGCATGACAGTACAATTGGCATGCTGAGGCTAAAAAGCATTTAATGTGGCAGCAAGCTTCAGGAAGAGGGAGACACGCCCAGTGTCACGCCCTGGGACATGCCTGGGGAGGGCGTGACAGCCATTTTTCCTGTTACTTGGTCTCTGGTGACACGCCAGCTTGACACGGCCAGTGACACGGCCGTGTTTAAGGCTGTGTCCTACTCGGGATGAACTCTGGACTTTCCACTGGTGGCTGACTTCCTTGGGATTGGGTGACACACCCTGTGACATGCCGAGGGAGGGCGTGATAGGGGGGCGTGTCAAGTCATCTTTGGCCAAAATTTTGGAAACCTGCAAAAAGACAAGAAAATGTTAGTGGCAATAATATTTACATAAGAAAGATAAAAATTAAGCTAATAAGACATGATTAGTGTGTTAAAAACTAGAAAATACCCTAATAGTTTAAACTACAAAACATACTATCAAATTCCCCCAAGCTTAAGATTTGCTTGTCCCCAAGCAAAAATATAAAAACTAGATAACCATAAAATGGGACTAATCAAAAAGTTCTAATTATGTCTACACAAGTATTATGTGAAATTCTAAGTAGGGAGAAGGTGAAACGCAAATCTAAAACAATTATTTAGGTATGGTTTAACTTTTATAAACTTTACTTAACGAAAATAAATCATCCAAAATATTGACGAAATTCTTTAAATAATTTTAAGCAAAGCAACGAAAATGGAAAACGCATTGAGTTGTTACTAGATCCAAGCAACGCATTATAATTATATCAATTAAACAACAAAACTCTAAGTTTAAATCCAAAACTAATACTGATTTACTTTTCTTCTTTTCTTAGTTATTAAATAAAATTCAAAAACATGAATCAAGAGGACTTAATAGGATCGAAACGCTTCATTTAGGATTTTGATTAGGAGTGGAATTCAAAGATAAAAAGGGTGGCTTAAAAATCACACTAAACCCAAAACAAAGAGTTTCAAAAATTTAATTTTAAACAAAATATTTTTCTTTCTTTTTTCTTTTTCCATTTCTTTTTCTTTTTCTTTTTTCAAAACAAAGGTCATAAATATTTTTATTTCCATTTTGAATTGGCCAAACAAAAGCAAATATTTCTTTTGAGCATACTTTTTTTAAAAACTTTTCCCAAAATTATCACAAAATAACCTATCATAATCATGAAAAAATTTTATGAAACTCAAAAAGTTAGCGTGATTAGATAGGTTGGAAATTTTGGCTTTGGTGAAAATGATATGAAAAGAGGAGCTATCAAATGAAATTGGAAAAAGGCTCAAAAAGCAGCTAACTAGTGGTGAAAGTTTTTAGGTTGGCAGGAAAGCTCAAACGAAAACAAAAACGACCTAAATCATTTTCATGCTTTTAAATTTATTTTAAACATAGATTTGAAAATTTTCAAAAAAAAGTAAGTCCTAGATAATAAAAGAAGATTGATGAAATTATCTTGAAAATAGAAATAATATGTGACTTGGATCGTTCACATCTACTGTGCTATTCAAATGTTGACCTTACAAAAATTATTAAAAAACGAAAACGAAAATTGTGGATGATGAATTTTTGAGAAAGTAAAGAAAATAAAGAACGAAACAAATAATGGAAATGCGAGTTTTAGAAAAAAATGTTTACGTTAACATGCTACCGTGAATTAAAAACACAGCATGGCCAACATTTTACATGTGAAACATAATTAAAAAGGGCGATTAGAAATATTATAATTAATTAAGTTGTTTACATGAGATTTTGAGAAGAAACAAAACAAAAACAAAGGGTACTATTGAAATACCAAAATGTCTAAACTATTAAAATAATGACAAAAAGCATTTTTTTTTGAAATATTTTCTATTTTTTTGGATTTTTAAGATATTCATTTTTTTCGAAAAATATTCACAAAAAGCAAAATATTCACACATAGCAAAAAGGAGGACGTCCTCCCCCAAGCTTAAAATGGGCATTGTCCTCAATGGAGAAAGGAGGTTAGAGAAGGAGAGAAAATGAAATTATAGAATTGAAAAATAGGTACTTCCCCGGATTTATTTGCTGCGAATGCTGATTGATGTTGCTCCCCTGTGCTTGCGCTTTGGATCTTCATGAAATGTCTTCTTTGGACTTCGTGATGGATTCAGCAACGTTGGAGCAGGCGATCGCAGAAGCTTCAGCTTTTCGGAGCCGTCCGGGGCAAAAATTCTAAAATAAATAAAACAAAAAAAGATAACTTGGGTTACCTCCCAAGAGCGCCCTTTGTTTAAAATGTTGTTTGAGCTCGACGCAATAAAATAATAATGTCCAAAATATTTTGTCCAAAATAATAATAATTAAAGTTTTTAACAAAAACAAAATAGTTCGAAGTTAGTTAAAGTTCATGCAGAAGAAACTTAACAATGTTTCGACTGACATCATCATCACCAGAAAAATAAAGCTTAAGACGCTGACCATTAACTTTGAAATTACCCTTATCAGGGTGCAAAATTAAAACAGCACTATAAGGAAAAACTTCTAAAATAGAAAACGGCCCAGACCATCGCGACTTTAATTTGCTCGGGAATAAACGTAATCGAGAATTATACAAAAGAACTCGGTCGCCCGGCTAAAGATTTTTGGGTGCCTTAAGTGTTTATCGTGAAAACATTTCGTCCGCTCTTTATAAAATTTGTTGTTCTCGTATGCATAAGAGCGTCACTCATCGAGTTCGTTAAGTTGAAATTTTCTAAGGTCACCGATAGAGTGGGGATCGAAATTTAAAAATCTTATGGCCCAAAAAGCACGGTGTTCTAGTTCTACGGGTAAAAGGCATGATTTTCCATAAACTAATCGATACGGCGTACATTCGAGGGTGGTTTTGTTCACTGTTCGGTAGGCCCATAGAGCATCATCTAATTTGGCTGACCAGTCTTTTCTAGATGTTGAAACAGTCTTTTCTAAAATTATTTTAATTTCTCTGTTCACTACTTCGACTTGTCGGTTAGTTTGGGGGTGGTAGTAAGTTGAAAGTTTATGCGTAACGCCATATTTAGTAAGGATTTTAGAAAACTGTGTTACAGAAATGAGAACCCCTATCGCTAACGATGGTGCACGGCGTACCGAATCGAGAAAATAATTTTTTTAAGAACGTAACTACAACTCGGGCGTCGTTCATAGGAAGAGCTTGGGCTTCATCCCATTGAGAAACATAATCGACAGCGACTAAAATATTCTAATTCCTGAAGCTAGAAGGAAGAGGGCCAACAAAATCAATTCCCCAGAGGTCGAAAACTTCGCACTCGAGGAAATAATTTTGTTGTATTTCATTTTTATTGGAAATATTGCCCGACCATTGGCAACTATCACACCTACTCACAAAGGCTTGCGCGTCTTTAAACAGGCTAGGCCAGTAAAAACCCGCGCTTAACACTTTGTGAGCGGTGCGAGCAGCTTGATAGTGCCCACCTGTTGGTCCTTCATGCAAATGCTTAATAATATCAAAACCTTCTTCATAAGAAACACATCTCTTATCACCTGGTCTGCACAGACTCTTAAAAGATACGGGTCCTCCCAAAAATAGTTCTTCAACTCAGAAAAGATTTCTTCTTTTGTTAAGAGGAGAACTCTTTTGGAAGCACACGATCCACTAAATATTTGGCGATGTGTGCAAACCAAGGAGAAGTAGATGTGTTAATTGAAAATAGCTTCTCATCGGGAAATTAATCGTTAAAAGATTTTTCATCTAATTTTTCTATAAAGGGATTGTCTAATCGGGAGAGATGGTCGGCGGCCAAGTTCTTGGCTCCTCGCTTATCACGGATCTCTAAGTCAAACTCCTGGAGGAGTAAGACCCAGCGAATCAAGCGCGGCTTGGCATTTGATTTAGAAAGAAGATATTTGAGGGCCGAGTGGTCCGTAAAAACAATAATTTTTGAAAGCGTAATATAAGGGCGGAATTTATCAAAAGTGAATACTATAGCTAGGAGCTCCTTCTCGGTCGTGGTGTAATTTTCCTGTGTAGATGTAAGCGTTTTACTTGCATAATAGATGGGGTGGAAGTTTTAAGATATGCGTTGACCTAATATGGCTCCCACCGCGAAACTACTCGCATCGCACATAATTTCAAATGGAAGGTCCCACACCAGAGCTATCATAATTGGGGCATTAATTAATTTTTCTTTTATTAAATTAAAAGCAGCAAGGCAAAGGTCATCAAAAATGAATGGGGCATCTTTTTCTAAGAGATGGGTAAGGGGCTTGGTGATCTTGGAGAAGTCCTTTATGAAGCGGCGGTAGAAACCAGCTTGACCTAGGAAACTTCTTATAACTTTTATGTTCGTAGGCGGCGGCAGCTTCTCGATAACTTCTATCTTGGCTATATCTACTTCAATCCCTCTCGCTGAAATCTTATGACCCAAAACTAACTCTTCCCTCACCATAAAATGGAATTTTTCCCAATTCAGGGCAAGGTTAGTCTCTTCGCATCGTTCTAAGACTTTTTCTAGATTTTCCAAATAACTATCGAAAGCGTCGCCGAACATGGAAAAATCATTCATAAATACCTCCATAATGTTTTCTACATACTTGTCAAAGATAGCGAGCATACATCGTTGGAATATAGTTGGCGCATTGCACTATCCAAATGGCATTCTTCGGTAAGCAAAGGTGCCGATGGGACAAGTAAACGTAGTTTTCTCCTGGTCCTCGGGGGAGATGGGGATTTGAATGTACCCTGAGAGGCAATCGAGAAAACAATAAAAGCTATGGCCAGATAATCTCTCTAAAATTTGATCAATGAACGGCAAGGGAAAGTGATCCTTGTGGGTGGCATCATTTAACTTACGATAATCTATACACATTCACCACCCAGTCACCGTCCATGTCAGGATTAATTCATTATTCTCATTACTAACTACCATTATCCCTCCCTTCTTCGGCACTACCTGGATAGGGCTAACCCACTTACTATCAGATATAGGGTAGACAATTCCTGCGTCTAAGAGTTTTGTAACCTCGCCCTTTATGACTTCTTTCATGTTCGGGTTTATACGGCGCTGAGGTTGTATGGAGTTACGCGAATTATCAACCATTAAGATTTTGTGAGTGCAGAAAGATGGGCTTATGCCCTTGATATCATAAATTTTCCAGGCAATAGCTCGGCGATGTTTACGTAAAACTAAAAGAAAATTATAATTTTGCGCATCCATGAGGTAGGCCGAAACTATTACTGGTAACTTGGAATATTTTTCTAAGAATGCATACCTAAGATGTTCGGGTAGTTCCTTCAATTCTAGGGTAGCGGGTCTTCATACGAAGTTTTAGAAATCCGTTCTTTTTCAAAAACTATGTCCTCGTAGAATTTTTTTAACCGAATAATTAAAAGAGGTGGGGCTAGTGGCCATGGCAGCTTCTTGCAACGATTCAGTTTGAAGAGTAGAGGAGTAACAAAATCAGAAAATTCTTTTTCAAATTCAGAGAGGTGATAGGAGGATTCTTCACTTAGGTGCAGCGATTTAGTTGGAAGAGTGAAGGAGGAATAAAAATCAGAAAATTCTTTTTCAAATTTAGAGAGTCAATAGGAGGATTCTTCACTTAGGGCATCTACGAAAAACAGGAGTTATCATTTGCTAGGGTGTTCTTCATCGAGGGGGTGATAGAGAAAGTCACTTCATCGTCGCCTACTCTAAGGAAGAGCTTACCATTGCTTACGTCAATGATAGCTCGGGAGGTGGCATGGAAGGGTCGGCCAAGGATCAGGGGAACCTCGACGTCTTCTTCGATGTCCAATATGACGAAGTACATCGGGAAGATGAACTTGTTGACTTTGACTAGAACATCCTCCACTATTCCTAAAGGGTACTTAACAGATCTATCGGTGAGCTGGATACTCATGTGTGTGGGGTTGAGGCTACTAATTCCTAACTTCTTAAACAACGAGAGGGGCATTAGATTAATACTCGCACCTAAGTTGTCCAATGCGTTCTTTACAAAAAGATCACCAAAGACACGCGGAATAGAAAAACTACCTGAGTCACTGATTTTCTTTGGTAAACCGTTTATCAAGACCGCAGAGAACTTGGCGTTTAGTTTGACGTGCGACAAGTTCACTAACTTCTTTTTGTTATTCAGGAGGTCCTAAAGGTACTTAGCGTACTTCGGCATCTGGGAGATCGCTTCGTGGAAGGGCAGATTTTATGTGGATTTGCTTAAACATTTCTAAGAAGCAGGAGTACGGATCATCCTAATGTTGTTTGTTAAGTTCGAAAGGGTATAGTGGAGTTGGATTATTTTTGAAAATGGGTGGTGGAGTGAGATCTTTTTCTAAAATGGGGGTGATAACTTCTTCAGCAGGGGGTGGAATTTTAAAAATGGGAGCGGAGCTTTGATTTTTTTTTAAACGGGGGCGGAGCTTGCCTCGGGCTCTTCACTAACCATACCGGAAACTTACTTTCTACTCCGAAGAGTTATAGCTTTTGCTTGCTCTCTCGGGTTGGGCTCGATATTGGAAGGAAGAGACCGGGTGGGTCACTCAGAAATAATTTTTGCGAGTTGCCCTACTTGATTTTCAAGACTTTTAACGCTTCCGGTTAAGGTTCTTATAGTAGCGTAATTAACATTCAGATATTTTTAAAACATTTCCTCCAAACTTGGAGGTTTTGGAAAATTTTGAGGAGGTGGTGCAGAAAAATTGTTTTGTGGTGGCGGGCGCATTGCGTTTGAGGGATTACTCCACGAAAAATTCGAGTGATTTCTTAAAGTAGGATTATAACTATTTGGAAAAACAAAACCAGGAGCATAAAAATTCGCAGAAGAAAAATTATTAAAAGCATTTCTAGGCATATTATTAACATAATCTAATTGTTCGGGAGTAGGAGTTGGAGATTCCCATACCTGAGGGGCAAGGGGCGGATCTAGGAATTGTAACTAGGGGGGATAAGAGGTGGCGGATTCTCGGGGGGTTCGGGGGACAGCGGCCCCTGATTGGGGGTTTGGGGGAAGCGCCCCCGAAAATTTTTTTTGACAGAGATTTTTATTTATGGACTTTAATACAAATTTTTTGCTTGCTCCATATCATTGCAGATGAATGAGATCATTATGAATTATGATCATGCATAATCACAGATATAAGAAAATTTTTATTTATTTTGGGATAGGAAGACGACGGGATGAAAACCCCACAAATGTTTTCACAATATCATCTATTTCAAGAGATTTTGCAATGCCCTTTTAAATATAGATAATCATAAGATTAACCAACCAATCATCACCCATAGTCGTGCGCAAACGAGTTTTGATGATTTTCATTGCTGAAAAACTCGTTCGGTGGTTACAGTAGAAACTGGGAGCGTTAAAATTAGTCAAATCAGCTCTGATAAATTAAACCTTATACGAATGAGACGGTGAAAACCCTTAAAATTAAACCCTATACGAATCGCGATCAGACCGACCTCTTATAAAAAAAATTTAAAATTCAGGGGGGTCAATTGACCCCCCTGGACCCTTATTATGCCTGCCCCTGTCGGGGGGCTGAGCCCCCCTAGCCCCCCTTGTACCTCCGCCCCTGTGAGGGGCCGAGGCAGCAGTCATCTCCGTAATTTTTTTGCTTAATATTTCAACTTGCAAAGCTAGCAGGGAGATGTTGTCTACTTCAAAGATACCTGCAGGTTTGTTTGGGAGGGACCTAGGCAAATTCCACTGATAGTTGTTCATGGCCATGTCCTCGAAAAGCTCAAGAGATGCTTCCGGGATCTTATGGTTTAAAGTACCACCAGAAGCTGCGTCTATCATTTGCTTTGTATTTTGATTTAGCCCGTTATAAAATGTCTGCACTTGTAACCATATAGGCAGCGCGTGATGTGGGCATCATCGTAATAATTCTTTAAATCTTTCTCAGGTTTCATATAAGGTTTCAGAGTCTATTTGTCCAAAAGCCGAAATATTTTTCCTAAGTTTTGTAGTTATAGCTGGCGGAAAATACTTCGCCAAAAATTTTTCAGTTAATTGATCCCACATTGTGATGTTGTTTTTAGATAGAGTGTTCAGCCACTATTTATCCTTAGTTCTAAGAGAAAAAGGGAAAAGTCTTAGCCTAATAGCATCATTTGTGACACCATTTATCTTGAAGGTGTCACAAATCTCAAGAAAGCTTGTTATATGTGCGTTTGGATCATCATCTTGAAGTCCGTCATATTGCACATACTGTTGCACCATTTGAATTATGTTAGGCTTTAGTTCGAAATTATTATTAGTTGTGACAGGGCGCACTATACTGGATTCTGTTCCCTCTAGATTTGGTCGTGCATAATAGGACATAGGCCTATGCACGACCTCCTCCACGTGGGGTTCTTCCATTCTTAAAGTAGAAAGTGACTCGGAATCCTTAACTAGTATTTAGATAGTGGGGCCTTGAAATTGCGATCTTCTCCGAAGAGTACGCTCAATTTCGTGGTCCAAGTCCAAAATAGCCGACGGATTCTCGTGGTCATGCACTAAAAGAAGAGAAGAGAAGAAAGAGAAATAAATAAACTAGAAAAAAAGAACTAATAATTTTTTTTTTTTGAAATAGATTTTTTTAGATAATTTAACTCCCGAACTTCCCAAGGGCTACCCAATGAAGGGTTCGCAAGGTACTAGACAAGATAGTGGCATTTAAAGCCACATTGCCCTTTTTGAGAGAGTTATATGGTGTAGAAAAATTGTGAAGTGGGTTTCTATTAAGAGCATTAGTAATTTTTTTATTTTTTATTTTTTAGAAGGAGGATGAGAAAGAGAAATAATAAAAGTAATAGGTTCGTGTTTTTGATATATCAACAAAAGTTGCTCCCCGGCAACGGCGCCAAAAACTTGGTGATCGTTTTCCGCTTAAGAAAAGAGAGTCGAACTAGCAATCCAATTAGGCAAGTATACCTATCGAACTGTAGCTAGGGGACACAAGTGTCGTATTGAAATCCGGGAACCGTTGAGTAAACTTACTCACACTAAGACTATTATTTTATCGACAGAAATCTTTAGGGATAAAGAGAAAATTAAACGCACTTAATGAAAGGAAAAATAGAACTAAAGGAGAACTAAATGCAGCTAAGTAGAGAGCATAAAAGAAACGATTACAATAAAGGGTTGGAACAAAGGAATGGAAATGCACTCGATCGAGAATAACCTCGGCTAAAGTCGATTAAAAACGCGATAAATAACCTAAACTTAATAGGGTGAAGGTCCTTGACCGTGGAGGTTCCTAAAGCTTAAACACGCTTCTCTATAAGTCGTGCCCAACTGAGTTTAGGAAGGTCCGACCGACTCTCATCTAAATCGGAGGCCTAAAGCTCGCTTTACACGGTGAACCCCACTATTGGATTTTACTCCAATCCGGGAGATTTGGACGTCTGCCTCTCTTGAGGGGTGCGTACAACTCTCTTTACTCTTGAGTGCTCACTTCAAACTATCGGCCTGTATACCTATCTCTTTTCTCTTATAACTAAGGCTGAGTAGTGGCTGAACACTCTACCTAAAAATAGCATCACAACCTGTGATCAATTAACTGAAAAATTAGGCAAAAATATTGTTCCTAAGTCTTTACTCTTTAGCTTGATACTCCCCGGCAACGGCGCCAAAAACTTGATGATCGCTTTCTTCTTAAGAAAAGAGAGCCGAACTAGCAATCCAATTAGGCATGTATACCTATCGAACTATAGCTAGGGGACACAAGTGTCGTATTAAAATCCGGGAACCGTTGAGTAAACTTACTCACACGAAGACTATTATTTTATCGACGGAAATCTTTAGGGTTGAAGAGAAATCTAAACGCACTAAAGAAAGGAAATATTGCATAAAAAGAGAACTAATTGCAACTAAAATAGAAAGCATAAAAGAAGCGATTACGATAAATGGTTGGAATAATGAGATGGAAAGCACTCGATCAAGAATCACCTCGGCAAGTGTCGATTAAAAACACGATAAATAACCTAAACTTAATAGGGTGAAGATCCTTGACCATGGAGGTTCCTAAAGCTTGAACACGCTTCTCTCGAAGTCGTGCCCAACTGAGTTTAGGAAGGTCCGACCGACTCTCGTCTAAATCGGAGGCCTAAAGTTCGCTTTACGCGGTGAACCCCACTATTGGATTTTACTCCAATCCAGGAGATTTGGACGTCTGCCTCTCTCGAAGGGTGCGTACAACTCTATTTACTCTTGAATGCTCACTTCAAACTATCAGCCTCTCGGCTAGCCAAGAATGAAAGCTTAGATGGAAAATATATATCGATGATATTTCTCCAAGCAAAGGTTAATCAAGAGTAATCCAAGGTCTAAAACCCTAAAAATAAAAGGTAAATTCAAAGCATCATAACTTAATCACTCGAACCTCGGATCATCAAGATCGAGTAAAAGGAGGATTAGTTAATTATAGTGAAGTGGAGGAGGGGATGAGTAGTAAAGCATTAAGAACACAAAGATAAAAAAGAGCACTTTTATTAATAATAAAAGAGAGCTACACTTGAAAAAGTAAATTACAATTGCATGGAATTGAAAACCTATTCTAGCCCTACAATTAGCAACTAGAGCAAGTGCAAAGATTACAACAAAAGCTATTACAAAAGCTAAAACTAAACTAGGGTTAAGGAAAAACACAAAATGAGAAAGAGAGAGAGAGGGAAGAACACTAAAAAAAAGACAAGAAACAAAGGGGCAGCACCTCCCCCTCTCAGCCCAAACTTCTTCTGGACACCAGGGGGACCTCTATATTTATAGAATTTTCAACGGGTTGGTCACGCCCTAGGTCATGCCCGGGGAGTGCATGTTAGTGGGCGTGACACGTACGAGGTTGACCTCGGGTTCTGGATTCTGGCGGGAAGGATGATTGCTTCTATACGATGGCTGACATGCCCTGGGTCACGTCCGTATAGGGGGGGGCGTGACACGTACGTCGTGTCAAAATTATTGGTCGGAAATCTGTCAGTCTTGGAAAAGGGGAGAACACGCCCTTGGTCACGCCCGTGTAGGGTGCGTGACAGTACTGTTGGCGTGCTAAGGCGAAACAACATTTAATGCAGCGGTAGGCTTTGGGCAGAGGGCGACATGCCCAGTGTCACGCCCTGGGACACGCCCGGGGACACGCCCGGGGAGGGCGTGTTAGGGGGCGTGACAGCCGTTTTTCCTGTTACTTGGTCTCTGGTGACACGCCAGCTTGACACGGCCAGCGACACGGCCGTTTTTAAGGTTGTGTCCTACTTGGGATGAACTTTGGACTTTCTACTGGTGGCTGACTTCCTTGGGATCGGGTGATACACCCTGTGATAAGATTTAAGGTCATCTTTGGACAAAATTCTGGAAACCTGCAAAAAGATAAGAAAATGTTAGTGGTAATAATATTTATATAAGAAAGATAAAATTTAAGCCAATAAGACACGATTAGCGTGTTAAAAACTAGAAAATACCTTAATAGTTTAAACTACAAAACGTACTATCAGACTCCCGCAACATAAAACATCCACAACATAGTAATGTTAATAAATGGTACATGAAATAAACGTGCTAAACAACTATGAGATTAAAATCACAATGGAAGCTTAATACAAAATTTATAAAGTATGAATGTCCACAACTACCGTCCAAGTTTTGGAAAATAGTTCAGCCTTAAAGTCTTATATAACTTTTAAATAAAAGTACTCAAAAAAATGGAAACTCCGTCGTCACAACACGAATTGGGCTCCAGCCCAATAAGCTCCACTATGAGCTACTCCAACTGAAACCATAAACACAAGAGTGGAGAATGAAGGTCAGCATGAGGCTGACCAAAACAACATATCGACCCCTTATCCCGGTCATCCTATGCTAGTGAGGGGCTGCCCAAACGGGCTTCATAAGAAAAACAAGATGCCCTGGTTATAGGAGAAACGAGCAGAGATTGCGAGAGATTATATATTGTGCAAATATCTTAAAGAACTAGGTCATGTAGACATCACAGAAATGTTCATGCGAGCTTCAGGAAAAGCGTTGCATATATCATGTTGAGTTGAGCGGGATGATAGGCTAAGTAGCTACTGATGCATGATCGCCCAAGCTATCGAGGAATATGACATCTAGTATGCAAATTACCTAAGCTGCTAGGTCGAGAGGACACTGGATTTATGACCACCCTGTGTGTTAAGGAGGACACTATCTGATTTGCAGATAACCGGAATGTTATGCCGAGCAGGCTCTGAGAGGATGATCTTCTAAGCTTAAGAGAGATCTCCTGGTTTGCCATTAACAAAATTGGGGGTCCAAACGGACTCCCAAAAACTATCCTCCCGGGTTATTGTGCTGACAATTTTGAACTTCCTTGCGGTTGCAAGATTTTAGTTAAACAGTATTAGTCCTCTACCCAGGACGAGGCAGAGGTTCGAATGAAAGTCGGATTGATGACCCACGACACTTTCCCAAGCGTTCAAAGAGGAATTTCTCTTCTTCTTCAATTTTTTCTTCTCCTCTACCCAAACCTTTGGTTATTGGAGGTTTCTGCCTCTGTGTTCCTGAAAAATTCATCGTTCTTTTGTACTTAATAAAAATACATTTTCATGTCCTATAAATCTAGTGTTAATGTATGTTATGCTTTACTTGAAATGATTTGGTGTGACGCAACACTCATTAATTTAGTTTTATCATACTTTTACGTATGATTTTGCAAAATCAAATCTTATGAATGCATAAATAGCCAATCAATATTATAGTCTATGAATTCTCTCTTTGTGTTCCCTATGATACATCAAACTCACTCATCTTTATTACTTACAACCAGTACACAGTCATAGCACTTCCTTCAGGATTTACAACGTGCACTCGATGTGCGTCATCTGGGGTAGATATGCTAAGGCAAAAAGGAAAGCATATAAAAAGATGTTGCATAGAGCCCCTACTTCCAAGATTTTGCCAATACCAAGCAAGTTCTACATTGGAGAGTGCAAGGAAAGGAACCAAAAATGGCCAAAGAGTAAAAAGATTAATTAAACGAGGGACGGATTGTAAGAAGAGGTTAAACAGAAAGAAATTGAGAAAAATAAAAATAAGTTTATTGAAATTCTAAAAATTGGCAAGTTGAAACAAGACAACTCGAATCCCCAAGGAAAAAGGCAACTGAATATTGAAGCCTAATAGGGCTAAGAATTTATATGTTAGGGATGTGAATGAATTTGTCCGTTAAAACAAGGAAGGCTTGGGTTTCACTATTAATACATATATTTAGTTTAAGAGAGCAAAATTTGAAGAACCTTCCTTTGTCAAGCCCAGTGATGCAATTGTTATGTGTAATGGTACCCCTAATGTCCTAATCTCTGAGAAAATTAAATTCCAAGAAAATCAGTTTCCCTAATTCATAAGGTGGAAGTGCAAATAATGAAAGGAAAGCAAGCAATTAAATCAAAAACAAAGATGGCTTCAGTTAGAAGCATACTTGCAGAAGTAACCAGGAGATGATTCACTGCGAATGAGGTATATATGAAGGCAATTGATGATATGAGAAAGCTAGAAAACATAATCAAACCTTTAAAAGAAAATCCTAGAAATTCTGCAAAGAAGATATATCGAGTTTTTGGTTGCTTGCAAATTAGCATAAGTTTGGATTAAGAACTTGGGTCAGCATATCTTTTTGTATTCTATATTGTTCTTTGTTTTTTTCATATGCAAAGGAATACAAAGTTGTGAAGGGTTGGTTTTGGATTAAAGAATCTCACTATTTTTCAAAGTTGTTGCCCTCAATGCTTTCATTACTTTTCTTCTATTAATCACATTATCTTTGTAATGTATGGTATATCAAATAAGAGTAAAATGTTGGGAAAAAAATTAAATTTTATAAATCAGATTATCTCTATATGATTTGGGTGAAGCCTAATCATGCATAAAAATGCTTTGGTTTTACCCTTTTTCGGCAGGTCAAGGTACTTACTAAAAATTTAGATACAATAAAGATTTGTCATGTGCAGACTACTTTCGTCGAATTGTAAACGGCATAAGTAATTGTGCTTCTTTGTTTGTCGGTTTCCACTCAATGTACAAACCATCACTAAAGACAATCCATAAGTGTACGTTGATTTCTTCCCATAGCATGAAGACTTATGAAGATAAGTTAATATAGAGGAAGTGCTTATATTGAAGAAAGGAAGTGCTTATATTGAAGATATTAGAAATCTACGTTAACTTCATATCACCGCGTAAGTAAGAAACTGACATAAAAGGCATTCGTCGATCTCTATTGAGCTGACGGAGAAGTATCATGTTCATATAATAATTTGATTTGTGGATAACATTATATTCTGCATAGGAAGATGTTAGTCAAATTATATTATACTAACAATGCTTATTCCTCGAATGCAGACATAATGTTTTAAAAGGTGTTAGTCGAATGAAACTCGACTAATAGAGTTATTCTCTAAATGAAGAAGCAATGCAGTAGAAGTCATTAGTCAGACGTAATTCGACTAATGTGTAAAGTTCTTATATAAAGGATTATTAGAATAATTCGGGAGATGATATTTGAATGAATTTCGACTCTCAAGAAAGAATAAAGATATATGGTCGTTCGACTTTTTTCAAGGACGTTATCAGATGAAGAAAATGAAAAAGATTTCTGACATAAAGAGCTTACTTTTTTCAAATTATAGAATTAGAAAAACTTCTTTTTCTATCCAAAAGTATCTAGTGTCGACTAAATCCACCTATGGGGGGAATAGGTGTCGTGTAGTCTTTTGCGGAATTAAATTAACCTGCACAAATTAACAAACACAACACAGAAAACACACAAAGAATTATAGTGGTTCCCCGATTTGGGTACGTCCACTTTCCCCCCTTCGACCTATCTCTCACCAAGGGACGACTCGATCACTTCTCCAAACGGATTGAAATCCAATTCTCACACTACGGAAGGAACCCTTCCAACAAAAGAGTCACAATTCCACCACCACGGGTTGCACCCAACCCTTACAACTAGGAATTAAAATTCCTTTACAACAAACCAAAATTGAATGTAAAAGAAAATACAAACAAAGCTTTTGGAGATTTTGATGTCCTTCTTTGTTCGTTGAAGCTTTCTTGAAAGTTACGAAGAGTCCACAACAAGATTTCTCTCTTGGAGAGGATCTTGTCAAGATCGGCGGTGGCAAGTGATTGCGGCGGCGATACTTTGTAGATCCAAACTTCTTGACGAAGCAAGCAAGGTCTACGAACGATCTCAGTCGGATCAGTCGTCTCAACCAATTCGGAATGGAGAACAATTCTCGTTCAATGAATCGGAAGACAAGAGATCTCAAGAGAGATGCGTGAGACGCTCGGCTTGCCTCAGAACTGTCGTCAGAAGATCAAAGAAGCACTGAGATCAACGGCGACGACGAACTGCGAGCGGCGACAAGCAATCGGCGGTTTCCGCGATCGGCTAGGGCACGGCGTCGGCTACTTTTGATTTTGCGTGAATGACTGTGTGTAGAAGTTCAAAATACGCGTATATATATACCCTGGTCCAACCCTAAAGACCGTTGTGGGGCCCACAAGGAGAAACCCTATCCCCGGCTGAAACAGCGCACGGCAAGTTGGTCCGGTCCAGCGGACGAGGAAATTTGCCTAAGGAAAAATCGGCGGGAATCGTTGGTGATTCCCGTCAATGTCGGCGGGAATCACTCACGATTCCCGTCGATTCTGCCTTGACTGAATTCCTGTTGGAAAACTGTCAGTCGGAATCAGTCGGCGGGAAGGGCTGACTGATTCTCATCGAATCGGCGGGAATCACTAACGATTCCCGTTGAAGTCGGCGGGAATCACAAGTGACTCCTGTCGAAGTCGGCGGGAATGACTTAGTGATTCCCGTCGATTTTGACTTAGAAGATTTTTCTCTTCCTTCCTTTGAAGACTTGGTCTTTGACCAATCTTTGTTCCTTCTTCTGCTCTTGATCTACCTTGACCCTGTACTTGAAAATAAGTACACTCCAATAGAGAGAGCACACGTGAGTCAACACACTGATCTACGCAACGAGGGATTACGTTGCGCAGACCCGTGTATATTGACCCACTGCACCCTGACATTGGCGTGTACTTAGCATGGAATAGCTGCAAGCACAACTTGATAGATTTGTCAAATACATTTTCAATTCACCTTAGCTTGTATAGGGGCTTCTTCAAATCAGGTCAATTATGGATGCAATACCCAACAATCTCCCCCTATTTGAAGAAGCCTAAACCCTACAAGCTAAGGTGAATAGAATAGATGGGAATGAAAATCATAAACTGAAAGTTCAGTTGAGAGTGAGATTCATGACCATTTTCCTGAGAGCAAGCCTTATTGGCCTACTTAGCATTGGCAGCCACCTTAGTCTTGGTCGAGAGGGTAATCTCCCCCTTTTCAGCTTCTGCAAATCTGGGACTTCACTTGGAGCAAAATACTCCCCCTCAGTTATTGCATCTGTGCTCGATCTTGAGTTCCTAGCAGATGCTTTCCCTTGATCTAAGAGCCTTGAGCCCTTCAGTCTTCAATCTTCATAGTTCAGTATGCCGAGTTCAGTTTTGAAGAGACTAAACTTGGCCTCGTCTAGGGGCTTTGTGAAGATATCTGCAATCTGCTTATCCGTAGGGACATAGCAGAGAGATATATCTTTATTTTCCACATGCTCCCGAATGAAGTGATAGCGCACTTCAATATGCTTTGTGAGGTTGTGCGACACTGGATTGTTCGCAATTGCAATTGCGCTCGAGGAATCGCAATACATAGGAACTTCTCTGAACTTCAAGTCATAATCTTCGAGTTGATTTCTGATCCATAGAAGTTGTGCGCAACAGCTGCCTGCTGAGATGTACTCAGATTCAGCCGTAGAGGTTGCGACACAGTTCTGTTTTTTACTGTTCCACGATATAAGCCGTCTTCCTAGGAATTGGCACGTCCCGGAAGTGCTTTTCCTATCATCCCTGCTTCCTGCAAAGTAAGCATCTGAAAAGCCTATCAGCTCGACATCATTATTTCTTGGGTACCACAAGCCAAGATTTGGTGTACCCTTAAGGTATCTAAGAATTCGCTTTGCAGCGACATAATGAGATTCCTTAGTGTTCACCTGATATCTGGCACAAACGCATGTGGAAAACATAATATCTGGTCTACTAGCAGTAAGGTAGAGCAGGGATCCAATTATGCTTTGTATTTGGTTTCATCAAAAGGTTTCAATTTCTCATCCTTGTCCAGAGACACAGTGGATCTCATTGGAGTCCTCATAGAGGTTGCGCTCTCTATTCCGAATTTCTTGAGGAGTTCATTTGTGAACATCGTCTGAGAAATGAAAATTCCATCCTCAGACTGTTTCACTTGAAGTCCCAAGAAATACTTTAGCTCTCCCATGCTGCTCATTTCAAACTTTCCTTGCATAAGTTTAGAATACTTCTTGCAAAGATTGTTGTCCGTTGAGCCGAAAATTATGTCATCGACATAGATTTGCACCAGCAAAATCTTGCCTTTGTCTTCCCTAAGAAACAATGTCTTATCAATTTTTCCTCTCGAGAACTTGTTCTCAAGAAGAAAACTAGACAGAGTCTCATACCAAGCTCGAGGAGCTTGTTTTAAGCCATATAATTCTTTATTAAGAAAGTAAACATGATTAGGGAATGTTGGATTAACAAAACCTGGGGGTTGCGTGACATATACTTCCTCTTTTAAATTTCCATTGAGAAAAGCTGATTTCACGTCCATCTGATAGACAGTGAATCCTTTGTGAGAGTCATACGCCAGGAACAATCTGCTCGCTTCGAGCCTTGCAACTGGTGCAAAGGTTTGGTCAAAGTCAATCCCCTCCTCTTGTCTGTAACCTTGAGCCACCAGTCTGGCCTTGTTCTTGATGAAGACCCTGTGTTCATCCAGTTTGTTTCTGAAGATCCACTTAGTGCCGATCACATTCTGTTTATTTGGTCTGGGAACTAGCGTCAAGACGTTGCATCGTTCGAATTGATGAAGTTCATCTTGCATTGCCAATATCCATGACGCATCTTTGTTCGCTTCGTAGAACTTCTTTGGCTCAACATGTGACAGAAAACTAAGGTGCAGAATCTCGTTAATTGTACCTCTGCGAGTTCTGACACCGTCACGAGGATCTCCTATGATCTGATCTCTAGGATGATCCCTAACGTGTCGGAGCTCTAAGAGTCTGACATCTGGAGCTCTAACAGCTTCTCAGGCTCCTCCCTCTTCTGGGAGATTTTATCCATCCTGATCGTCATCTTCTCCAGTTGGCGATGAGGTGGAGACCTTGACGTACTTGGGAGTTGCATCTTTAGCAGTCTTATCGAGACTTAGCTGTTCAAGCCTTGCACCTGCATCTTTAAGAATGCCACTGGAAGAATTGTTGTGAAGCAAGCTTCCTTCATCAAATACAACATTAATGGACTCCTCTACCACTAGGGTTTTCTTATTGAAAACCCTATATGCCTGACTATGGCTACTATAGCCCATGAAGATGCTCTCGAAGCATTTTTCTCCAAATTTAGTACGTGGGTACTTCCCATTATTGAGTACATAGCATCTGCAGCCAAAAATCCTTAAATAGGACATGGTCAGTTTCCTGCCTTTCAATAGCTCATAAGGCGTCTTACGATGATTCTTGTTGATCAATGCTCGGTTCTGCACATGACAAGCCGTATTGACAGCCTCTGCCCAGAAGTACTCTGGAAGAGAAGCGTCATTAAACATTGTCGTACATGCTTCAATGAGCGTTCTATTTCTCCTCTCCGTAACTCTGTTTTGCTGAGGAGTACGCGGGGAGGAAAACTCATGAAAGATACCATGTTCTTCACAGAATTCTGTCATAGCACCAGACTCGAATTTTGTTCCATGGTCACTTCTGATTTTGACCGCAGAGCAGTTAAGTTCGTTCTGAATCTGCTTGATAAAATTAGTGAAGATGTCAAACGTATCTGACTTTCATTTCAAGAAGAACACCCACGTAAACCGAGAGTGATCATCAACAATCACTAGCGTATACAATTTGCCTCCTAAGCTATGAACTTGCACTGGACCGAACAAGTCCATATGCAGAAGATAAAGACATCTGGAGGAATCTTTGTCTGCAGTGCTCTTAAAGGTAGCCCGAGTCTGTTTGCCCTTCTGGCATGCAGGACAAGGGATATCTTTGATGCACTTAATAGTAGGGGCATCCCTTACTAAATTCTTGGAAAACAACATATTAATAGTCTTGAAAATAATATGTGCTAATATCTTGTGCCATTGTTCACAGAGAGATGCACTGCCTTTTGCTACTAGGCACACGGGGGTAGAAGAGTCTAAGCTAAGAAAATCTAAGCAAAAGATATTTCTGCTCCTAATGCTAGTTAATACCATCTCCGAAGAGGCACACGATATTATCAAGCACTTATCCTTGCAAAACTTAATGTCATATCCTTTATCACACAACTGGCTTACACTGATCAGGTTATGGTTTAACCCTTCAACATAGGTCACGTCTGTGATAGAGAATACACTGTTGGAAATCATACCATAACCCCTGGTGACTCCTCGATCAGATCCTCTAAAGATGATTTTGGGTCCATTTTCGACTGGGGAGTAGTCACGCAACAGGCTTCTTGCCCCGGTCATATGTCGGGAACATCCACTGTCCAAGTACTATATTGGCGTTTTGGTGGCCTTTGGACATACCTGCAAAACAGAATTAGATTCCCTTAGGAACCCAATCGTACTTGGGTCCTAGATTCCTTGTTAGCACACTCCCCCTCAGTTGGTTAACCCTACGAGTGTTCGGCCTCGCATTGCTAACAAAAGGAGTCTCATTGTATCTTGGATTAAACCAGCAATCCACGGCAAAGTGACCAACTTTGCCACAGCACCAACATTCAAACATGTTGTACTGTTTCCTAGGCTCCTGCTTCACCCTTGGAACGGTGGGTCTAGCCGGGGCCTTGGATCTGGAGGTCAAGGCATCATAATGATAGCAGTCACACTACTTCTTCACTTCCTTTTCCTTCAGTATGACAGGCTTGGCCTTTGGTGTCTGCTTCCTATTATGGCCGCTAGAGAAGTGGCCATAATTCTCCACTTTGATTTCCTCATAAGGTGCCTTGAAGACACTCTCACCGTAGTTGCGGGGGAAGGTCCAACCATCATACCGGCTCTTGGGCTTTTCAACCAAGGGCCAGAAGATGTGGTCATAGGTTGACTCAAAGTCCTGCTCATTGCAAGGAAAGCCAGGCTTTCTGAATGAAACAGGACTGTGTGGAGCCTTTCCCTTTTCTGCAGCAGAGGCCTTCTTAGTAGCCTTATTTTTCCTATGATTTCTATTTCTCCTGGATGATTTACCAGGCACAGCCACATGCCCTAAGCCAGCCCCCTTAGCCTGAGTAGAGAATTCATCAACCAGAGGAAGAACGGTCTTAGGCATAGAGAAGCTTTTGACAATCTTCCTCTCTATCGCAAGCTGTTCTTCCAGCTTGTTGATTTCTTCCTATTTTTGGTCAAGGAGCCTTAGAGAATCTGAGTGATCAGAAGTCAGGTCCAGGTGTTCCTGTCGGAGAGAAATTAAGTTAGTGATCTCTTCTCTTAGGTACACACCCTCAGCCTTAAGGAATTTGACTTCCTTTTTCTGAGCCCTCAACCTCTTTCGGCACTCTTCTAAAGTATTGAGCAGAAGCTCATACTTTTCGAGGAGTTCAGCCTCACTGGCAGGTGGACTGTCCTCGTGGTCATCTTCAGGAGACTCAGAGTCAGAGTCAGAGTCAGAGAGGGGGGTGCGATATTTTACCTTCCCAGTAAATGGGGGACAGTCTCCATCTGAGTTGGAGCGACCCATTAGCCCGAAGTAGGCTTCCTCATCATCACTGGAGTCTGAGGAGTCAGATTCACTCAGTGTCTTTGGCTTTTTAGCAATGTAGCTCCTCTCCTTCTTCTTATCTCTAGAGGACTTGTGCTCCTCTCCTTTCCCCTTATCTCTCTTGTTGTCAGAAGAGTAATTCTTCTTCTGATGTCTGGAGTAGGAGCCATCCTTTTTTCTCTTATTCCTCAACTTGAGGAACTTCTTGAACTCTCGAGTGATGAAGGAGAATTCTTCCTCAGATAGATCTGAGTCGGATGAGCATGGCTCAGAGTCTTCTTCCTCAGCCTTTCTCCAAGAGCGAGACGAGGCTGTACCCTTGCCTTTCCTTGAGTGATTAGCTTTCAGGGCCACAGTCTTTTTTTTGGTTGCGGCCTTATTGGCTTCTTCTTCAGCTTTTCTAGTGTTCAGCTGAAGCTCGTAGGACATTAGCTTTCCAAACAGAATCTGGGGATCAGTTTCTGCCAGCTTACCAAATTCTCTGATGGCGCAGATCTTGGTGTCCCATTCCTTAGTAAGGGATCTAAGGAATTTGTCATTTAGTTCACCATCGGTGAACACTCTGTCATAACCCTTCAGGGCATTGACAATCTTCAGGAAGTTCTCGAATGTCACTCCGATTTCTTCCTTGGGACCTTGCCTGAAGGCCTCATATTTCTGGTTCAAAAGGGATCTTCGATCATCCCTTACTTAATCTGTGCCTTCCATCAGAATGATCAGGCAGTGCCATATGTCCTTGGCAGTCTTGTAGTTGCTGAAATTCTGCATCATGGAATCATCGACGGCGCTTACTAAGATGTTTTGAGCTTTCTTGTCTAGTCCAACAAGCACCATCTCATCCTTATCCATTTCGGAGAGCTTCTTGGGCACCATCTTGGTAGGATCAATGGTGGAGGACTTAGCGGGGATATAAGGGCCCTCCTCCACTATCATAAAGAGTCGGGGGTCGATTGCTTCCATGTAGAACCTGATCCCTTCCTTCTAGATGGGAAAGTTCAGCTTGGTGCATACTGGGATCTTTCCTGAATACTTGAGTCCATCCATTCCTGAGATCTTATTTCCTCTTGACACTAGACATAGGATCTTACTCAAGGTGTTAACCTTACTGATGAGAAACCTCCCTCTGATACCACTTGAAAGTATCTAGTGTCGACTAAATCCACCTATGGGGGGGAATAGGTGTCGTGCAGTCTTTTGCGGAATTAAATTTACCTGTACAAATTAACAAACACAGCACAGAAAACACAAAGAATTATAGTGGTTCCCCGATTTGGGTACGTCCACTTTTCCCCCTTCGACCTATCTCCCACTAAGGGACGACTCGGTCACTTATCCAAACGGATTGAAATCCAATCCTCACACTACGGAAGGAACCCTTCCAACAAAGGAGTCACAACTCCACCACCACGGGTTGCACCCAACCCTTACAACTAGGAACTAAAATTCCTTTACAACAAACTAAAATTGAATGTAAAAGAAAATACAAACAAAGCTTTTGGAGATTCCGATGTCCTTCTTCGTTCGTTGAAGTTTTCTTGAAAGTTACAAAGAGTCCACAACCGGATTTCTCTCTTGGAGAGTATCTTGTCAAGATCGGCGGTGGCAAGTGATTGCGGCGGCGATACTTGTAGATCCAAACTTCTTGACGAAGCAAGCAAGATCTACGAACGATCTCAGTCGGATCAGTCGTCTCAACCAATTCGGAATGGAGAACAAATCTTTTTCAACGAATCGGAAGACAAGAGATCTCAAGAGAGATGCGTGAGACGCTCGGCTTGCCTCGGAACTGTCGTCGAAAGTTCAAAGAAGCACTGAGATCAATGGCGGCGACGAACTGCGAGCGGCGACAAGCGATCGGCGGTTTTCGCGATCGGCTAGTGCACGGCGTCGGCTACTTTTGATTTCGCGTGAATGACTGTGTGTAGAAGTTCAAAATACGCGTATATATATACCCTGATCCAACCCTAAAGACAGTTGTGGGGCCCACAAGGAGAAACCCTAGCCCCGGCCGAAACAGCGCACGGCAAGTTGGTCTGGTCCGGTGGACGAGTAAATTTGCCTAAGACAAAATCGGCAAGAATCGTTGGTGATTCCCGTCGATGTCGGCGGGAATCACTCACGATTCCCGTCGATTCTGCCTTGACTGAATTCCTGCTGGAAAACTGTTAGCTGGAATCAGTCGGCGGGAAGGGCTGACTGATTCTCGTCGAATCGGCGGGAATCACTAACGATACCCGTCGAAGTCGGCGGGAATCACAAGTGACTCCCGTCGAAGTCGGCGGGAATGACTTAGTGATTCCCGTCGATTTTGACTTAGAAGATTTTTCTCTTCCTTCCTTTGAAGACTTGGTCTTTGACCTATCTTTGCTCCTTCTTCTGCTCTTGATCTACCTTGACCCTGTACTTTAAAATAAGTACACTCCAATAAAGAGAGCACACGTGAGTCAACACAGTGATCTACGCAACGAGGGATTACGTTGCGTAGACCCGTGTATATTGACCCACTGCACCCTGACATTGGCGTGTACTTTGCATGGAATAGCTGCAAGCACAACTTGATAGATTTGTCAAATACATTTTCAATTCACCTTAGCTTATACAGGGGCTTCTTCAAATCAGGTCAATTGTGGATGCAATACCCAACACTATCCTTATCTGAGGTGAAGTTTGAATCATAGTATAATAGGACTACTATTGTGGCGAAGAACCCTAAGCTTCCTAATCATGCTAATCTTTTTCCATCATGAATCTAAAGCTCTCAATCATTGCTCTCCTACTCTGATCTCTCTCTACAAAGAATCTCACCTTTTCTTCTCCTTTCTCTCTAAAGAACGACATGGAATAATAGATTGAATCCACAAGAAGCTAAACATACAAAGTGATCTTAGTCTATTCGAGGATTATTTTCCCTGTGTATAAGTCGATATTGCATTTCAATTTTCATTCTAAAAAAATTCTAAGAATCTCACTTATAAAGATTCAGCATTTTAAGAATCTCCTTATAAGAAGATTCGTGCCTTGAGATAGGTAATGAAATCCTATTGTGATAGAAGAGAGTGTTGGAACCCCTAGGTGATTTGGGCTAGGTTCTTTTCTTTGGTTGTGACCCATGTTGTATAGAAGGGTTAAATTTTATGTATTTCTAGAGTTTAGGCCATGTCCTTAGAGTCAACAGTACAAAGGACCAGCCTCCATCACTGCCAGAGACTCAAGACTTAGAGAAATCAAGATTTAGAAAAAGTGATCTATGTTCGTCGATCTCAGGTCGAAGATAGTCGTACTCAGGTCAACTAACTTAGAGATAAAATTCTCTGAACTGAGTTTGAAGATCTCTGTTCTCAGGTTGACTAATACTTCATCTCTCAACGCCAAAGATCACTCAGCGCCATAATCACTCAGCGCCATAATGGACTCAGCGACATAATTCACTCAAAGCCAAAGCTGATCTCAGGTCAACGAACTCAGAGCACATAATCATTCAGTTTATGCAGTGTAGTTGTTCGCAGAGCTCCGGTCGACGAAAGCTGATCTCAGGTCGACGAAAACTGTAAGATATTTTGTTATTTATTCTTTCTCTTTCTGTCTCATCACTTTATATCTATTATAGGCTATTAATTCCCTTGTAAATCAATGCACTTATATTCTCTGAATAGAGCCGTTACTGGCAGCATTGATTGCTAACATCCTCTATGGAATTAATTTCTTATATCTCGAGACAAACATAAAATAGAATAATTGACAGCATTCTTGCCGTTTTTTGTTCCCAAGATTTCGGCTGAACATTTATTGCAGATTTTTTTTTGAAATTCGACCAAGTTACAGTTATCTGATATACATCTCCCTGCTATGAAAACAACAAGAGAGAGAACATATACACAAAAACGGCAATTCATCAACAACAGAGTTACATAAAAGAAAACATACAAAAGTGCAGTAAAAACATCTCTCAAAAAATTCGACTGCTCTCAAGAGAAGAAGAAAGAACAACCATCCCCATCAAGAGACTTTCTTCCTCTCCTTCTTTATTTTCAGGGATCTCAAGTGATAGCAACATTCAAATCAGTCAAGGCCTACTCACCCTTCTACAAAGCTTCCACTCCTGAACCATTCAAGATCTCAGGGGGAGCTTTGTCATCAACAACAACAAATCCACATAGTCTTCTCACTGTGTTTTGAGAAAAGAAGACTTTCATCAAACTCTCTTCCCCACCTCTGTACAGGGTTTTAATTCCCTTCAAAATTATTCTGGTTGCAAGTCTCCTTCCAAAAGACTTGAGTTGGTTTATGAGCACCTGATCAAAAGCTCATTGGTGGCAGTCACCTGATCAAAACCTGTAGTGGATTCCTACCTAGGGTGGTAGAAGAGTGGATGTACCCAAGTTTGGGGAACCACTATAAAATTCTTGTGTTGTCTGTGTTTGCTGTGATTTTTCTCTGTGCTTGTGTTGTGATACATATGTGTTGTGTAGATTAAATATATATCTCTAGTTTATCTGCTGCACTTGTACACTTGTACACTGATAGTATAGTAACCTATTTTATTAAACATTCTTTAATACAGCAAAAAATTAAAAAGGTTTCAATAACTCTATTCACCCCCCCCCCCTAGAGTTTTCAGAGCTTACCCTATCTTTCAATTGGTATCAGAGGAAGGTTGATCATATCATACAAGCTTACATCTAGATTAACCAAGATCCTCAGGATAAACTCTGAATAAGCTTTAGCAGTCTCTCTGATTATATTTTATTTTCTGATATCATGGCACAAAACAAGGATTATGCCAGCACCAGACCTCCAGTTTGCAACTTGCAAAAATTTTGGAATCTGGAAGGAAAGAATCAAGTTGTACATGAACTCTATTGATGAGGATATTTTCAATTCTATCTTGACAGGACCACCAGCTCCAGTGGCCTCTACCTCAACTTCAGTAAATCTCAGTGCAGTGCCTCCTCCAGATCAAGCTGATGCACATAAGAAGGCAACGATTGATGATGCCAGAGCTATGAATATACCGGCCCAAACTATGTCAGATGACATATTTCAAAAGGTTGTTGATTGCATATCTGCAAAAGCCATTTGGGATTCCCTCAACCAAATGGTAGCAGGCTCGGCTGATGAGAGGAAGGATAGAAGATCAAATCTCATCTCCCAATATGAAAACTTCAGGAAAGATGAAGCAGAATCTGTAGAAGCAATGTACAACAGGCTGAGCACCATCATAAGTGAGCTCAGAACATTGGATAAAGAAATCACTCTGACTAAGGTCAATGACAAGATCCTCATGTGCTTTCCCAGCACATGGGACTCCAGAATCTGGCCCATCAGAGAAGCTAGAAGCATGGCTGAAATATCAACAGAATCTCTTCTTGGAAAGCTCAAATCCTATGAGCAACTGATCAAGTCAAGAGAAGCTGCAGTTGAACCAAAAGCTTCAACACCTACTAGGAAGGAACAAAGCTTAGCACTCAAAGCTGCAAAAGAATCTCCCAGCTTATCAACCAATGAAGAACTTATGAGTCTCTTTGCTAAGAGATTCTATAAGATGGCAAGGAAGGACTTCAGGAGGAAGCCTTCAAGAAATGAAGATAAACTCAGGTATGATAAGACCCCTTCTAAAGAAGTTGTCTGCTTTGGATGCAGGAAACCTGGACATTTCATCTCAGAATGTCCAGAAGCTCAAAAGAAAGACAAAAGGCAAGAAAAGGAGTCAAGAAGACATCAGCACAACAAGGCCTCCTCCAGCAAATACAAAAAGAAGAAGGGCTTTGTGGCTGAAACCTGGAGTGATACTGAAGATGAAACATCCTCCTCCAGCACCAGTGAGGATGATACAGAGGAAAAGAAGGTAAGGGAAGTTTTCCTTATGGCAATAGATGCTGGAAGCAACAGATCAGATTCTGAAGGATCAGAAGATGAAGAATTCCTCTCTGAAGAGGATCAGGTAATTGCATCATATGATTTTCAATCTAAAGAATTTCAATCTGAATTTAAACTATTGTGTTTAGACCTAATAGGATCTGAGAAGAAAATCAAACTTCTCAGGGAAAAACTGGTAGAACAAGAAAAAGTCATTGTTGATAATGAAAAATTAACTGAAGAACTAAACCTATCTAATCAACAAATAGTGTTTTTAAAATCTGAATTAAGTAAGGCTAAGGAACTAGAAGAAACCTTAAATGGTAGAAGTTTACAATTGATAGACATAACTAGTACAGTTAATACAAGATCTAATAATAACAAACTAGGATTAGGAGCCTCATCTAGTGAACCAATCCTCATTCAGAAAAATCAACTATCAAAACCTATTAATTTTATTTCTGAAAGTGGTAAGAAGAATACTGAACAGGTAGACAAAGTTAATGAAGTTCTTAAACAATTAGAAATTAATAAAACAAATCAGAAAAAGAAAAACAAATAACATAACTATGTTCAGCAAATTTCGTCGAACTCAGAACGACGAAATGGGTATGGTTCGTCAACCTCAGAACGACGAACTCTAAACGCAAATAATAATGCAATCTATTCTTCGAACTGGGATCGACGAAACCAATATGGTTCGTCGACCAGAGATCGAAGTTTTTGGGGCTCTGAGAATGGATATCTCTATTCTTCGAGCAGAGATCGAAGAACTCAACCCCGATAGTCGATCTCAGGTCGACGAACATACTCAAATTTTTCAAATCCAGTTCATAACCAGAGTAACCTAAAAGCTAATAAATCACTTAATCCCTTTAGTCAGCGGGTCATACCTCCTAGAAGGTATCATCCCTTAGGTTATAAGGATCAACCTGAATGCTCATTTATTTCAAGCTTCAGCTATGTTAAACAACAAGGACCCAAGGTAACCTGGGTCAAAAACTGTTAATCCTCTTTTCAGGTAGAAGAGAACCCTGTCACTCAAAATAAATGGTACCTGGACAGTGGTTGCTCTAAACATATGACAGGTTGTAAAGAATGCCTAATCAACTATAAAGCCAAGACTGGACCTAAAATAATCTTTGGGGATTCAGGCTTTGGATTGATAGAAGGCTATGGTGACTTCAACTGTGGAGCTGTCACATTCAAAAATGTGACTTATGTAAATGGTCTAAAGCATAACCTGATATCAGTAAGCCAACTATGTGATGCGGGTTATCAAGTAAGCTTTACTAACTCCTTATGCATTATTTCTCTAAACAACACAACTGTTTTAACAGGAATTAGACAAGGCAACATCTACTTAGTAAATTTTGAATCTGCTAACTCTGAAATTTGTCTATTCAATTCTGTTAGCATTCAAACTAGCTTATGGCACAAAAGACTAGGTCATGTAAACCTTAAGAATATAGCTAGGTTATCTAAGGACAATCTTGTTAGAGGTTTACCTTCTGGTCCCTATAAGAAGGAAGGCCTCTGCAGGGCTTGTCAACTAGGCAAGCAAACTAAATCTAGTTTCAAATCCATTAATAAGAGTGATTCACCTAGAATTTTGTATTTGCTCCATATCGACCTTTTTGGTCCTATTGCTGTACAAAGTCTAGGAGGAAAGTCTTATACATTAGTTATTGTAGATGATTTCTCCAGATTCATATGAGTTTTCTTTTTGAGAGCAAAGTCAGATACCTTTCAAGTTCTTACAGATTTTTTCAAGGACATACAGATTGAGTATTCAACTCAAGTTGCATTGATCAGAAGTGATCATGGCACTGAGTTTGAGTCTCTTCTTATGCTAGAGTTCTATAGGAAAGAAGGTATAAGACACTGCTTCTCAGCTCCCATAACTCCTCAACAAAATGGGGTAGTTGAAAGGAAGAAAAGAACACTCATTGAAGCTGTAGGTACATTGCTCGCAGATGCTTACATGCCTCTATCCTATTGGGCAGAAATTGTAAGCACAGCAAACTATATCCTGAATAGAAGCCTTATACACAAACTAAAGCTCAAGACTTCCTATGAACTACTCAAACGGAAGAAACCTATAATCACATATTTTAAAGTATTTGGATGTATATGCTATATTCACAATAATGACAAGAAACATCTTAGAAAGTTTGAAGCTAGGCTGCAATGGGAATTTTTCTAGGATATTCCCAAGTCAGCAAGGCATATAGGGTATTTAATAAATCAACACTAAAAATTGAAGAATCCATGCATGTGATATTTGATGAATCTAACATGTTTTACAGGGAGAGAGATATCTCTACCAATAGTCATTTGCAGGTATAGAATTTGTGTGAGAGCTTGGGTGATTTAAACCTTACCTCAAAGGTTGAATCACATCCCTCTCCACAAGCTATATCAGAAGCTGAAAGTGAAGAAGAAATTGTGGAAGCAGTCCAACTTCCTTCAACAGTTGATACAATTCCACAAGAGGAATTAAATCAAATAACAGTTGCTGAACCAACTTCTCTTAATGATTTTATCACACTTAGGGATCACCCTAGATCTCAAGTAATTGGAGACATATCAGCAGGAGTGCAGACAAGGCATCAACTCAACCCTGATGTGATGCTTGCCTGCTTTCTCTCTCAAATTGAGCCTCAATCGATATCTGATGTAGAGCAAGATCCAAACTGGATCATTGCAATGCAAGAGGAACTCAACCAGTTTGAGAAGTGTAAATTTTGGGACTTAGTTCCAAGGCCTAAGGGCTATCCAGTAATTGGGACTAAGTGGGTATTCAGAAACAAACTTGATGCTCAAGGTGTGATTGTGAGGAACAAGGCAAGGCTTGTTGCTCAAGGATACAGACAAGAGGAAGGGATTGATTATGATCAAACCTTTGCACTTGTTGCAAGGCTTAAAGCCATCAGAATCTTCTTGGCTTATGCTGCTCACAAGAAATTCAAGGTATATCAAATGGATGTCAAATGTAAGACCCCATTTTTTTTTTTTTCAACCACCGGGGTCTTAGGCCCAGAACCGCCGCTTTGCGGTGACTCCTTCACGTCCTGAAGGATCATCACCACAAGGCGCCGATTCTGCCGGCCAATTCGATCACAGAAAAGTAGCATAATTATTGAAGTAAGAACAATGCAGTCCACAATAATAAATCACATGTAAATAAGATAAAATCTCCACGAAGGGAGTGTCCACAGAAATCATCAGAGTACTATAAATACGGGCTTATGCCCGGTACAATATGTCCTCACTACAAGTCTCTCATGCGGAAGCGAAAACAGAAACTACTCAAGGTCGAGACTCACGGTCCCGGCTGTGTGAACTCCGGAGCTAGACTGCCCCATCTCTAGGCGCACCGATCTCTGGGGCTGCTCCTCCATGCTGGGCTCCACGATCCCCTAAATGATGCGGTTCGAAAACCGTTAGTCATAAAGACTAAGCCCTATCATCCCCTACCCCTTCCCCCATGGCTCCTAGGTACCGAGCGGGGAGGAAGAAAGGGAAGGACATGACGGTAGAGATAAATCAAGAAACAGGTGACTATGGACTTAATCTAGCAAGATGTATTCGGTGAGCAGTTAATATGATTGTTATAATAGGTCTAGCAGTAAGAAAAGCAATTATATGAATTTAAACCTTCACTTATGCGAGAACACATAAGCAAAAGGGATCTTTTGCAAGGCTCCCATCGTATAGAGTGTCCCATACCACTTATACGTTGGGGTGTCGGTTATCAAACAGCAATGGTTGTTATATATTGAAATTAACCTTTGATTTATAAACTTGCCCACACAAGCTTATAGACCAAGGGGTCGTTTTGCAGGTCCTAATGTATAAGCATCCCATACCACTTATACTTTAGGTGTCAGGGTTAAATGAATCGATTATGCTATGACATGCTAGTGGGTATGATGAAACATGCAAGTGCAACTCACACACCCGACTCTGTGCACACAGACCTTTAGTTCCCCCTTTCGGAGCCGTTACCTCACAGGATACCTCCGTAGTGGTAGACGGAAGCGGTGGGTTGGGCCTCGCCCACCTCAAAACCAGTAAAAGCACCACTGGTCTGACCTATCGTACGCCTCAACGCTTGGTGCACTAAGCGGACGCCTGCGTACTCTTGCCGGCTGGCGCACCGGACTTCTGTTGGCGAAGTGCTAACCACCTCACCGAGTCAACGATATCGGTGTCGGTGCAATCGAACTCCCCGATATCGAAAGACCCACCACCTTAACTTTTCCTATTTTATGCACATGCAAGTTTAATCGTAAACACACAAAACCGAGCCGAAGCTCCCCGGACCAAACGTCCGTCTCCAACCAACCGAGCCGAAGCTCTCCGGACCATCCCGTCCATCTCTTAACCAACCGAGCCGAAGCTCCCCGGACCCAAACGTCCGTTTCCAAATCACCCGAGCCGAAGCTCTCATCAATCTTCCTGTGCCAACAGTGTTTGTGAAAAGTGCAATCCTAGTTACTAAGTTACTCTTGCCAGTTTATTATTACAGTTTACATTAGCCCAGGACTGCCCCCGGTATACCCCGTGAAGGGCTCTCAAGGGGCACTAGGAACCAAGACGACGGCATTACGGCCCGAAGTTCCCTTTCGCAAGGCACTTAATATTATTGGTTTATTTCCCTTAACCCATTCCCCTTCTCACATTACGATAGACTATCCTAGGGTGATTTTTAAACCTTCCACTCTTCGGGGAAGACGATCTTTCGTCGAACCCGAGCACCTCTTAACTCTAGCTATCACCACTACTCACTACTCTTTATATCTTCCTATTGCGATTTCCTCCACTATTGCCCACCCAAACAAAATGAATTATTTAACTCCAATGTCTTCCTCAGATCATGTCTTATTTCAATTCACAATTGCTATATGCAGACCGACCTAGGCTACATGTCGAACCGGTTATGCAATGATCCATTACTCATCCAAATGCCCTAATTTATTTACTGGAGACTTACCATGATATAAATGACCTAAGTCCAGAAAATGGAAATTTTCCTAATTTATTTGGCATTTAATTAAATTCCTCGAAAATCCCAAGGACTACCGGTTTGAACATGAACTACCCTAAGTTCTCATGCAAGAGGTCCAGCAAATTTATGATAAATACTAGGTTATCTCAATAGGTTAAATCCTAAGTATCATAATTTTTCTATCATTAGAAGGGCATGAAAACTATTTTAGAAATAATCTCTAACTTCTGTTGTTTATGAATCAAGTACAGAAAATATGCTTCCAAAAATTATAAATAATTTATGTCATGCAGATAAAGGTCTAAAATTAGCACTGGCCAAGTTTCATAATTTTCCAGCAAGTATTTTATCCATAATTAATTTTTTAAACATAATAGCCCTTTCTATCATTTGTGAATAAAGTACTAGATTTACTCAACATAAAATTCTATAAAAATCCAGTGATCAATGTGCTACTAATCAAGATCTAAATCCAGAATTTCAACTAATTATAATTAATTTAAAACCTCCAAATAATTGAAACAATAAATCGGGCAAATAATCCGTTAACACACGAAGTATAATATTTATCAATCATAAAATTCCAGGAAAATTATCATAAGTCTAAAACATCCTAAAACCCCCTCCTCCCGAGTTTCATAATTTTTGGATTAGATTTTAGTGCTTAAAATAACTAAATTACATTTCTATCCTAATTCAATCTCTCAACTTCCGAGGTACCCAACTACCTCCAATTCCTTCACCATTTCAACCAGAGGGTTTTCAGCATATCATGCCACTCTCCTCCAAATTTCAAGGGCATACAAGAGCTTTTGCTCCTATGTCTTTCACAAACCTCAAAACCCTTCATTTAAGATTTGAGTTTGGATCCTAGGGTAAACCAACCCTAAACCACTCCATTTTTCTCCACACAGGTTATAACACCATACTAAGTCAGAGCTCAGAAAATCAGCCTCTGTTGAGGCGATTTGACCTTTCCAAATTCTCAGTGCACTTTTTATTAAAAGGTGTCTCACTAACGCCTAGTTAAGGGTAGAAGATTTCTCACCCAAAACTCCTCCAAATCAATTGGAATTTCACACAGACCTAGGTTTTATAGCCAGGGACCACTCACCAAAATTTGGGAGGGTTTGGAGGTCATTTGACCATCTAAATAAATTCCTCTAAGTTTATTAAATTAAAACAAAAACTTTAGGCAAAGTATCTCCAAAAATTCCCATTTTTGGACAGCCTCTCGATATACATATTATAGACCTCCAGCCCAAATTTCAAGTCATTTGGACATGTTATGAACCGTGGGCAACCATTTCAATTTCTGGTTAGCCTAGGTCTTGATCCCACCAAAATGAGTGTTGTGGTCAAACCACTCACCCAAATTGAATAAAATCAATTTTATATTAAAGTAGACCCAGAGGGCTACAACTTTTGTGACTGGTCATTTTTCCTAAATCGGCCTCTAAGTGCCTCGTTTCGCAGGCTCAAAATATGTTCAAATAATCTATTTTCCATTAAGTAATATATAATAATCTATGTATTATAATATTAATTCTACTGTTCATCTTCTTCATGAACCCGAACAGACACAGGAAAACATTTTTCCTGTAAGCATTCCGTGATCCGTCGCCGGCCGTTCGGTCACTTCCCTGGCCAGCCACCACCACCACCACCTCCGTTGAGGCGACGGCTATCGGTCGGCGGTGGTTTGGCCGCCGGAGGTGGCGGTTTCCGGCGAACTCGAAATATCTTTTTCATGGTTTTCCATGAAAACGAGAGATGAGTCCGGCTCCGTTGAGCGCGAACTTCCTTTCTAAGAATCCTAAGATCTACCCATGAAAGAGAAGGAGCAGAGGAGGACCTTGTTCGCGGTTTGAAGGCGAGAAGAACGACGGGGTGCCATGGCGCGGTGGTGGCGTTGCTGGACTTCTCCTACAGCAAGAACAAAGGTCTAATCTGATTACTTGAGCGTGTAACCTTCTCCTCTTGTCCAGGTGGGCTTTTATAAATCAGGAAGTGGGAAGGTGAATGGGTAAAACCATTATGGCCATGAAGGCTCCTCCCTTAACGTTTCGGTTACGGTGAAGGGATAAGAAACGGTGGAAGCTGAACAGGTGTGTCCAGCTGGCAGTTTTCTATTGGACCACCTTTTCCTCATTTATTATATAATTATAGAAGGAAAACGGCCGGAAGTTACTCCTGGTGTAACTTCCCACACCAGCATTTATTACCACGCGTGTTAGAATAATTTCGGCCCTGAACCGTCGTTTCGGCCAATGTCACGGGCGTGACACATAGGTCATGGGCGTGACAGGCCCGGATAGCCAATTCTGGGTTCGACGATCGTCGAACTGAGATCGACGATCGTCGATGGATAGTCACGGGCGTGACACCTTGGGTCACGGGCGTGACAGGCCCGAACGGCAGATTTTGGGTCGACGATCGTCGAATTGAGATCGACGATCGTCGAAGGCTGGTCACGCCCTAGGTCACGGGCGTGACCTCTAGGTCACGGGCGTGACATGCTCGAACGGCAAATTTCGAGGTCGACGATCGTCGAATTGAGATCGACGATCGTCGAAGGCTGGTCACGCCCTAGGTCACGGGCGTGACACTCATGTCACGGGCGTGACATGCCCGGGCCGCAAGGTCGACGATCGTCTCACGGCGATCGACGATCGTCGATGGGGTCACGCCCATAGTCATGGGCGTGACACCTTGGTCACGGGCGTGACATGCCCAGACAGCACGTTCGACGATCGTCTCGTGGAGATTGACGATCGTCGAAGTAGTCACGCCCAAGTCACGGGCGTGACGGGTCGGTCACGGGCGTGACCAACCCGTGACCCGAAATATTGATCGCTTTATTTCAATTTTATGTGTTTCCTGGGGTTCTGTCACAACTAACCGACTCCTAGGGGTCTAGCCGGAAATGGGATGTTACAAATCCCAATAAACAAAACAAAAATTTCGTCCCCGAAATTGAGATTGAGCCTACGGGGATTTCTATCGGAATAAATTAAACTTGTAACATCCCATACGATCTTTCTATTGGGTTCAGGCGACTGTTCGTTTGATAACTAAGACAATCTCCCCAATAAACAAAAGATTAGCCCCTACCTTTCTGATTAAGTGCGCATGCCTAGGTCCTGGATTTTCCGTACCTAGTCTTAACATTCCAAAACAAGAAGGCAATCTATAGTGTACCGAGAGGTGGTGAGATGTACCTGACTGAACAACTCCGGGTATCTTTGCCTCATCAGATCCTGCGGTTCCCAGGTGTGCTCCTCCTGACCGTGATTTCTCCACAGAACCTTGACTAAGGGGATCTTCTTGCGGCGCAAGATCCGCACTCCTTTGTCGTCGATCCGAACCGGCTCCAAGTGAACCGATCGGTCTGAAGCTACCGGCCCTTCGGTGGTCAAAATCCGCTGCTCCGGGCGTAGTAGAGCCCTTCTCAGCGAAGAGATGTGGAAGACGTCGTGTAGAGCTGCCAGCTCTGGTGGCAACTCTAGCCTGTAGGCTAGGGGTCCGATCCGCTCCAGGATCCGGTAAGGGCCCATATACCTAGGGCTGAGTTTCTTCCTCCGACCGCGCACCCGTGAGACTCCGTGCATGGGCCGGATCTTCAAGAACACTCGATCCCCTACCCGAAACTCCACCTGACGATGCCGGGCGTCATAGTATTTAGCCTGTCTGCTCTGCGCCTCCAACATCCTATCTCTGATCAGTCTCACCTGAGCCTCGGTGTCTTCAACGAAATCCGATCCCAGCAGCTTCGGATCCTCGTCCTGAACCCAAGAAAGCGGGGTCCTACATTTTCTTCCATACAAGGCTTCATAAGGTGCCATCCTGATGCTGGACTGGTAGCTGTTATTATAGGAGAACTCGACCAATGGTAACATCTTCTCCCACGGCTCCCCTCGATCCAGTATACACAATCGTAGTAGATCCTCCAAGGTCCGGTTGGTGCGCTCGGTCTGCCCGTCCGTCTGAGGGTGGAAGGCCGTGCTAAAAGTCAACCGGGTGCCCAAATATGCCTGCACTGACCGCCACTCCCTGGATGTAAACCGTCCATCGCGGTCCGACACTATCGTCCGGGGCACGCCATGATATCGGACATACTGCTCCACAAACTTCCGTACCAGCACTCCCACCGAGTCATCCTTCCTGATCGGTACAAAGCGGGCCACCTTCGTCAACCGATCGACAATCACCCAAATCGAGTCGTTCCCTGTCCGAGACCGGGGAAGACCATGTATAAAATCCATCGCTATATCGTCAAACTTCCACTCCGGCACCGGGAGTGGCTGTAACAATCCTGCGGGGTTCCTGCACTCCGCCTTCACCAACTGACACGCCTCGCAATGGGTCACGAAGTACGTAATGTCCTTCTTCATGCCCGGCCAAAACATCGTCCTCTTCAAATCAGCGGTCATCTTTGTGATCCCCGGGTGTACCGAGTACCGGCTGCAATGCGCCTCCATCATAATATCATCTCGGATCTGGCCTCCTGCGGGTATATATACTCTGCCTCTGAAGTGGAGCAAACCATCTCTCAGGGAATAATCTCCTGTCGAACCTTCCTCCAAAGCTCGGAACATCGGCTCCGCCCACGCATCTGTCCTCTGTCCGTCCCGAATGCGATCCCGAATATCGTCTATGGCCACCATCGATGCCAGATACTCCCTATACAGAACTGGGTCATCCTCGGACACTAGGGATATCTGCATATCTCTGAAAGACTGGACTAGCTCCATGGACATAACCTGGGGCCCAGCTTCGGAAGTGGCAGCTCTCCGGCTCAACGCGTCGGCCACCACGTTTGCCTTCCCTGGATGGTAGTGCATCTCATACTGATAATCTGCTAAGAACTCCACCCAACGCCTCTGCCTGATATTCAGCTCCTTCTGCGTGTCCACGTATTTCAGGTTCTTGTGATCGGAGAAGATATCACAGTGGACTCCATAAAGATAATGGCGCCAGACCTTCAGAGCAAAAACGACCGCTCCCATCTCGAGGTCGTGCATCGGGTAGTTCCTCTCATGGGTCTTCAGCTGGCGGGAGGCATATGCTATGACATGTCCGTTCTGCATCAGCACCGCTCCCATCCCTTGGTATGATGCGTCGGTATACACCTGGAATCCTTCCTTTCCGGATGGAAGGGCCAGAATAGGGGCCGAGATGAGTCGGTCCTTTAGCTCCTGGAAAGCCGCCTGGCACTGCGGGGTCCAAACAAAAGGTGCCTCCTTCTTTGTCAAAGATGTGAGGGGGAGGGCAATCCGAGAGAACCCCTCCACGAACTTCCGGTAGTAACCGGCAAGTCCCAAGAAACTGCGTACATCGGTGGCTGTCCTCAGCTGCGGCCAATCGCGAACTGCCCGAATCTTTGCTGGATCTACTGCTAACCCGGCTCCGCTGATGATGTGGCCTAGGAAGGCCACCTCCTTCAACCAGAACTGACACTTGCTGAATTTTGCATAAAGGCGATGCTCCCGCAACCTCTCCAAGGTCAGTGCCAGATGCCGAGTGTGCTCCTCCTCCGTCCTAGAGTAGATCAGGATGTCGTCTATGAATACTATGACGAACACATCCAAGTAGGCCTCGAAAACCCGGTTCATGAGGCTCATGAACGCCGACGGAGCATTCGTGAGCCCAAAGGGCATCACGGTGAACTCATACAGGCCATATCTGCTACTAAAGGCCGTCTTCGGGATATCCTCCTCCTGGATCCGCAGCTGGTAGTATCCTGATCTCAAGTCCAGCTTCGAGAAATAATGGGCCCCCTCCAGCTGGTCGAATAATTCGTCTATCCGTGGGAGCGGATAGGTATTCCGGACGGTCAGCCTGTTTAGTGCTCGATAATCGATGCACAGGCGGAGTGTCCCATCCTTCTTCTTCACGAATAGGACCGGTGCTCCCCATGGCGAGGAACTCGGTCTAACAAAACCTGCCTCAACTAATTCCTGCAACTGAGTCCGAAACTCTGCCAACTCCTTTGGGGCCATCCGATAAGGGGCCCTAGACACCGGCTTGGCTCCCGGCACAAGCTGTATCTGAAAATCCTGCTCTCGGTGTGGAGGTAGTCCTGGCAGTTTCTCTGTAAAGATGTCAGCGAAATCTCGCACCACCGGGATGTCTGTCACCGACTCCTTAACCTCTGTCATCTCAAATAGAATCTGATAGACCTCCTCTCCCTGCAGATGGGCCTTAACGGCCTGTACCGAAGATAAGAGTATACGAGAGACAGGTCTTATACCTTCGATGGTAATGAAAGAGTCCACGTGTCTCACGGTGATCCTCTTTGCCTGGCAGTCAATCTGGGCATAGTTCCAGTGCAGCCATGCCATGCCCAGGATCAGGTCGTAGTCCGTCAGCTTCAAAATCGTCGCTGGAGCCTCGAACGCTTTTCCACCAATTTCTGCCTCCATATTGCAGTGATCTGTGGTAAGGAGCTCAGATCCATCTGGTAGTCGCACCCTCATCCTCGAGCCTGTGAACCGCTCCACACCTTCCAGTCCTTCTACGAACGTCTCCGACACAAAGGAGTGAGTAGCTCCAGTATCGAACAGCGTGCGGGCCGGCTTGCCGCTGATGAAGACTATACCTGGGGTGATTAAACATCTTAGGGTTCTATAAAGAATTTTCTTTCCTTGTTAACCTATCTAGTGCGGTTCTGAGTTTTAACAACTAAAAGGGAAATTCTATGAAAATAAAGAAGCATTGCTGCGTACCTGCTATGACCTGCTCCGGATTTCGAGGCTGCGCAAGGTCCAAAGCATATACCTGCTCTCTTTCCTGTCTACGATCTCCCCACTGGTATCCACGACCACGGCCGCGTCCTCGGCCTCCGTAATGCTGAGCTGGTGGGCCGCCCTGATGTGTTGGAGGTGGTGCCCCCCTCATGGGGAAGTTCCTCTGAATGTGCCCAATCTGATGACAGAGAAAACACTCTGGTGGGGGATACGCCATTCCCCCGGGTCTCGGCATCTCCTGCATCCGAAGAGGGGGAGGGGCTAATACCACCTGTTCCCTCGGCTCCGGCCTCACGTCCTGACGAGGCTGGTCCTCTGTCCTCCTCCCCTCTGGTACAGCACCCCGCCGCTGGTCATTCCTACCTCTCCGTCCCTGATCCTCTGTTGGCCGCTTCCGGCCCCGGGTGGTGTGCCAGTCAGCCTCAATCCTTTTGGCCATCTCCAAGATCCGGGAGATGGGCCCGTCAGATACAAACAACAGAGCCTCCCTCAAGTCCTCCCGCAGGCCCTTATAGAACCTCCTGATATACCCTGCCTCGTCCAGCTGGTAGGAATCTGCGTATCGAGCCAGATGGTCAAACTCTCGATGGTACTCCACCACGGTCCGGGTACCCTGCTTCAGCTGTAAGAACCGCTCCTCCAAATCATCCCTAGCCGACTGCGGAACGAAATGCTCCAGCAGTGCGGCCCTGAACTCCTCCCAAGTAACCTCCGCAACCTCCCTATCAGCAAATGTCGTGTCCAACAGCGTCTTCCACCACCTCTTTGCATGGGACTCCAGGCAGGAGACAACCAGAGCCACCCTCTCCTCCCATGGACACCGAATCCCGGTCAGCATCTCGTACATGATATCTAGCCACTCTTCCATCCGAACAGCCGACTCTGTCCCCAAATAGGACGGGGGAGCCAGTCCTCGGAAGATGCTTAGCCAGTTGGCCCCCGGATTTGGCTGCGGGGCCGGAACCTGCTGGGCCCTGAAGGCCTCCAGAATGGCAGTCAGGGTCTGTCCCATGTCTGACTGAAGGAAAGGAGTGGGGGCCGGTGGGGGTGGTGCAACATCCTGAGCCTGTTGAACTCCACCTTGTGGCGTAGTCCGTGCTGGAGGCTGCGTCAAAAAAAACACACGCTGAGAAAACGTTCAAATATTACATAAAGGTGGACATTTTATATGTGATCCCCATATGGGCACACCACTGCTTCCGCTGCTTAGTTTGTCCCCAAACTAAACTCGAGCGGGGGTGACCTAGGGTTTGTGGACTGCTACTTCCGTCTGATCGATGTTTGCTCTGATACCACTTGTAAGACCCCATTTTTTTTTCTTTTTCAACCACCGGGGTCTTAGGCCCAGAACCGCCGCTTTGCGGTGACTCCTTCACGTCCTGAAGGATCATCACCACAAGGCGCCGATTCTGCCGGCCAATTCGATCACAGAAAAGTAGCATAATTATTGAAGTAAGAATAATGCAGTCCACAATAATAAATCACATGTAAATAAGATAAAATCTCCACGAAGGGAGTGTCCACAGAAATCATCAGAGTACTATAAATACGGGCTTATGCCCGGTACAATATGTCCTCACTACAAGTCTCTCATGCGGAAGCGAAAACAGAAACTACTCAAGGTCGAGACTCACGATCCCGGCTGTGTGAACTCCAGAGCTAGACTGCCCCATCTCTAGGCGCACCGATCTCTGGGGCTGCTCCTCCATGCTGGGCTCCACGATCCCCTAAATGATGCGGTTCGAAAACCGTTAGTCATAAAGACTAAGCCCTATCATCCCCTACCCCTTCCCCCATGGCTCCTAGGTACTGAGCGGGGAGGAAGAAAGGGAAGGACATGACGGTAGAGATAAATCAAGAAACAGGTGACTATGGACTTAATCTAGCAAGATGTATTCGGTGAGCAGTTAATATGATTGTTATAATAGGTCTAGCAGTAAGAAAAGCAATTATATGAATTTAAACCTTCACTTATGCGAGAACACATAAGCAAAAGGGATCTTTTGCAAGGCTCCCATCGTATAGAGTGTCCCATACCACTTATACGTTGGGGTGTCGGTTATCAAACAGCAATGGTTGTTATATATTGAAATTAACCTTTGATTTATAAACTTGCCCACACAAGCTTATAGACCAAGGGGTCGTTTTGCAGGTCCTAATGTATAAGCGTCCCATACCACTTATACTTTAGGTGTCAGGGTTAAATGAATCGATTATGCTATGACATGCTAGTGGGTATGATGAAACATGCAAGTGCAACTCACACACCCGACTCTGTGCACACAGACCTTTAGTTCCCCCTTTCGGAGCCGTTACCTCCCAGGATACCTCCGTAGTGGCAGACGGAAGCGGTGGGTTGGGCCTCGCCCACCTCAAAACCAGTAAAAGCACCACTGGTCTGACCTATCGTACGCCTCAACGCTTGGTGCACTAAGCGGACGCCTGCGTACTCTTGCCGGCTGGCGCACCGGACTTCTGTTGGCGAAGTGCTAACCACCTCACCGAGTCAACGATATCGGTGTCGGTGCAATCGAACTCCCCGATATCGAAAGACCCACCACCTTAACTTTTCCTATTTTATGCACATGCAAGTTTAATCGTAAACACACAAAACCGAGCCGAAGCTCCCCGGACCAAACGTCCGTCTCCAACCAACCGAGCCGAAGCTCTCCGGACCATCCCGTCCGTCTCTTAACCAACCGAGCCGAAGCTCCCCGGACCCAAACGTCCGTTTCCAAATCACCCGAGCCGAAGCTCTCATCAATCTTCCTGTGCCAACAGTGTTTGTGAAAAGTGCAATCCTAGTTACTAAGTTACTCTTGCCAGTTTATTATTACAGTTTACGTTAGCCCATGACTGCCCCCGGTATACCCCGTGAAGGGCTCTCAAGGGGCACTAGGAACCAAGACGGCGGCATTACGGCCCGAAGTTCCCTTTCGCAAGGCACTTAATATTATTGGTTTATTTCCCTTAACCCATTCCCCTTCTCACATTACAATAGACTATCCTAGGGTGATTTTTAAACCTTCCACTCTTCGGGGAAGACGATCTTTCGTCGAACCCGAGCACCTCTTAACTCTAGCTATCACCACTACTCACTACTCTTTATATCTTCCTATTGCGATTTCCTCCACTATTGCCCACCCAAACAAAATGAATTATTTAACTCCAATGTCTTCCTCAGATCATGTCTTATTTCAATTCACAATTGCTATATGCAGACCGACCTAGGCTACATGTCGAACCGGTTATGCAATGATCCATTACTCATCCAAATGCCCTAATTTATTTACTGGAGACATACCATGATATAAATGACCTAAGTCCAGAAAATGGAAATTTTCCTAATTTATTTGGCATTTAATTAAATTCCTCGAAAATCCCAAGGACTACCGGTTTGAACATGAACTACCCTAAGTTCTCATGCAAGAGGTCCAGCAAATTTATGATAAATACTAGGTTATCTCAATAGGTTAAATCCTAAGTATCATAATTTTTCTATCATTAGAAGGGCATGAAAACTATTTTAGAAATAATCTCTAACTTCTGTTGTTTATGAATCAAGTACAGAAAATATGCTTCCAAAAATTATAAATAATTTATGTCATGCAGATAAAGGTCTAAAATTAGCACTGGCCAAGTTTCATAATTTTCCAGCAAGTATTTTATCCATAATTAATTTTTTAAACATAATAGTCCTTTCTATCATTTGTGAATAAAGTACTAGATTTACTCAACATAAAATTCTATAAAAATCCAGTGATCAATGTGCTACTAATCAAGATCTAAATCCAGAATTTCAACTGATTATAATTAATTTAAAACCTCCAAATAATTGAAACAATAAATCGGGCAAATAATCCGTTAACACACGAAGTATAATATTTATCAATCATAAAATTCCAGGAAAATTATCATAAGTCTAAAACATCCTAAAACCCCCTCCTCCCGAGTTTCATAATTTTTGGATTAGATTTTAGTGCTTAAAATAACTAAATTACATTTCTATCCTAATTCAATCTCTCACCTTCCGAGGTACCCAACTACCTCCAATTCCTTCACCATTTCAACCAGAGGGTTTTCAGCATATCATGCCACTCTCCTCCAAATTTCAAGGGCATACAAGAGCTTTTGCTCCTATGTCCTTCACAAACCTCAAAACCCTTCATTTAAGATTTGAGTTTGGATCCTAGGGTAAACCAACCCTAAACCACTCCATTTTTCTCCACACAGGTTATAACACCATACTAAGTCAGAGCTCAGAAAATCAGCCTCTGTTGAGGCGATTTGACCTTTCCAAATTCTCAGTGCACTTTTTATTAAAAGGTGTCTCACTAACGCCTAGTTAAGGGTAGAAGATTTCTCAACCAAAACTCCTCCAAATCAATTGGAATTTTACACAGACCTAGGTTTTATAGCCAGGGACCACTCACCAAAATTTGGGAGGGTTTGGAGGTCATTTGACCATCTAAATAAATTCCTCTAAGTTTATTAAATTAAAATAAAAACTTTAGGCAAAGTATCTCCAAAAATTCCCATTTTTGGACAGCCTCTCGATATACATATTATAGACCTCCAGCCCAAATTTCAAGTCATTTGGACATGTTATGAACCGTGGGCAACCATTTCAATTTCTGGTTAGCCTAGGTCTTGATCCCACCAAAATGAGTGCTGTGGTCAAACCACTCACCCAAATTGAATAAAATCAATTTTATATTAAAGTAGACCCAGAGGGCTACAACTTTTGTGACTGGTCATTTTTCCTAAATCGGCCTCTAAGTGCCTCGTTTCGCAGGCTCAAAATATGTTCAAATAATCTATTTTCCATTAAGTAATATATAATAATCTATGTATTATAATATTAATTCTACTGTTCATCTTCTTCATGAACCCGAACAGACACAGGAAAACATTTTTCCTGTAAGCATTCCGTGATCCGTCGCCGGCCGTTCGGTCACTTCCCTGGCCAGCCACCACCACCACCACCTCCGTTGAGGCGACGGCTATCGGTCGGCGGTGGTTTGGCCGCCGGAGGTGGCGGTTTCCGGCGAACTCGAAATATCTTTTTCATGGTTTTCCATGAAAACGAGAGATGAGTCCGGCTCCGTTGAGCGCGAACTTCCTTTCTAAGAATCCTAAGATCTACCCATGAAAGAGAAGGAGCAGAGGAGGACCTTGTTCGCGGTTTGAAGGCGAGAAGAACGACGGGGTGCCATGGCGCGGTGGTGGCGTTGCTGGACTTCTCCTACAGCAAGAACAAAGGTCTGATCCGATTACTTGAGCGTGTAACCTTCTCCTCTTGTCCAGGTGGGCTTTTATAAATCAGGAAGTGGGAAGGTGAATGGGTAAAACCATTATGGCCATGAAGGCTCCTCCCTTAACGTTTCGGTTACGGTGAAGGGATAAGAAACGGTGGAAGCTGAACAGGTGTGTCCAGCTGGCGGTTTTCTATTGGACCACCTTTTCCTCATTTATTATATAATTATAGAAGGAAAACGGCCGGAAGTTACTCCTGGTGTAACTTCCCACACCAGCATTTATTACCACGCGTGTTAGAATAATTTCGGCCCTGAACCGTCGTTTCGGCCAATGTCACGGGCGTGACACATAGGTCACGGGCGTGACAGGCCCGGATAGCCAATTCTGGGTTCGACGATCGTCGAACTGAGATCGACGATCGTCGATGGATGGTCACGGGCGTGACACCTTGGGTCACGGGCGTGACAGGCCCGAACGGCAGATTTTGGGTCGACGATCGTCGAATTGAGATCGACGATCGTCGAAGGCTGGTCACGCCCTAGGTCACGGGCGTGACCTCTAGGTCACGGGCGTGACATGCTCGAACGGCAAATTTCGAGGTCGACGATCGTCGAATTGAGATCGACGATCGTCGAAGGCTGGTCACGCCCTAGGTCACGGGCGTGACACTCATGTCACGGGCGTGACATGCCCGGGCCGCAAGGTCGACGATCGTCTCACGGCGATCGACGATCGTCGAAGGGGTCACGCCCATAGTCACGGGCGTGACACCTTGGTCACGGGCGTGACATGCCCAGACAGCACGTTCGACGATCGTCTCGTGGAGATCGACGATCGTCGAAGTAGTCACGCCCAAGTCACGGGCGTGACGGGTCGGTCACGGGCGTGACCAACCCGTGACCCGAAATATTGATCGCTTTATTTCAATTTTATGTGTTTCCTGGGGTTCCGTCACAACTAACCGACTCCTAGGGGTCTAGCCGGAAATGGGATGTTACATCAAAAGTGTCTTTCTCATGGGGAATTAAAAGAAGAAGTATATGTGGAACAGCCACCAGGTTTTGTCTCTTCAACTCACCCCTCTTATGTTTTTAAATTGCATAAGGCTCTCTATGGTTTAAAGCAAGCTCCAAGAGCTTGGTATGAGACCTTAGCCAGCTTTCTTTTAGAGCATGATTTTTCAAGAGGCATGGTTGATAGAACTCTTTTTACAAAATTACATCATGATAAAATTCTATTAGTACAAATATATGTAGATGAGCTAATATTTGGATCTACTGATCCAAATCTATGTAAAAGATTTTCTGATCTAATGCACTCAAGGTTTGAGATGAGTATCATGGGTGAGTTATCATATTTCCTTGGTATTCAAGTGAAACAAACCCCTGAAGGAATCTTCATCTCTCAGTCTAAATATGCTAAAGAGCTTATTAAGAAGTTTGGGATGAATGATGCCTCCTTCATGAAAACTCTCATGGCTGCCAATGCTGTTATAGATGCTGATGAATCTGGAAGACCAGTTGATCAGACCAAGTATAGGGCCATTGTTAAACCCCTACTGTATCTAACAGCAAGCAGACCAGACATTATGTTTGCCACATGTCTTTGTGCTAGGTTCCAGGTGAACCCTAAAGAATCTCACCTTATTTTCTTAAAAAGGATTTTAAGATATATAAAAGGTTGTCCAGATCTAGGCCTCTGGTATTCAACAGAATCAGCATTTGTGTTACTGGATTTTCTGATGCTGATTATTTTCTCAAGATCAGTTCCTTAGTGACAGACTTTATCTTGTTGCAAACATCTGTTTCAACCTCCACTGCTGAAGCTGAGTATATGGCTGTAGTTGTTGACAGATCTTGTGGATACAAAACCAACAACTTGATTATGGTGTCAACTTAAATAATTCAACTATTCTTTGTGATAATAAAAGTGTTATCTCAATTGCACAAAATCCAGTATTGCATACTAGAACCAAGCATATAGACATTAGACATCATTTCATTAGTTGACAAACATAAGACTTGAATTTATCTCTACTGATTTGCAAAGAGCAGACATATAAGCCATTGGACTCATCCAAGCATTGGTTCTTGGTATGATAAATGGTCAGACTTAATCAATGCTCTATTTGTGGTCAAAGAATTGCTTCTGTTCGTCAACCTGAGATCCACTGATAAATGTTCTTGAACTTTTCGTCGCTGAGAAATCTCTTAGTTGAGCGCATTCGTGGTCTCTGTTTTCTACGGCAGTCGATGAATTTCTCCTTGAAATTTTTTTCGACATCAGATCTTGTGTTTTTGTCTTGTGGCGATTCATATCCGAAAACCAAAACCAACAACTTGATACAGTATGGATCTTAACGTCGCAAACTGGATCAACCGGCATGAAGTTCAATGGTTTCTATTCTTTGTCGATCAAATTTTCATAATTCTAAAAGAACAAAATCTGAAGCAGTTATGACTGAAAGAATCAATTGCGGAAACAAAATGGGTTGGCTCTTCTTCCAATAGAGAGAAATATTGCAGTGGTAATATTCTTTCTCCCTCCGTTCTCTCTGAATTTTTATTTGAACTGGAGAAGATGATCAATTGCATGAGGATATGCTGACATTATGGGACGAAAATCATTCTCATTATTTCTTGCGGATGTCGTTGGGAGGTGTTGTTTGCTAAGCATACAGTGTAGATGGCCGCATCAGTAAGAAGAATAGAACTGGCCGCAGATCTTCTTTGATTTAATCAGAAAACAAGCAAAAAGTAGGTTTCTATGGAAGAATCTTGCTTGTTTCTGAAATTCAAGGCAAATGAACTACTGCTATCTCAGACAACATGCATCAATGCATCTAAGAAGCTCTCATCTGCCCTCTTTAGCAGATGGGAGAGGACTATCATAAAGCCATCTAAGGGCAAGTCCTCTTCCTCTAAATCTTCTGAAAGTACAAGGGCTGCATCAGCCACTCCTCACCACTCTGAAGAGATTCCATCCACCCCTCCACCTCCTCCTGATTCTCAGGCTCCATCTCAGCCTCAAGTTCAACAAACCCTAGCCTCCACTTCTATTCTAATGCATACCCCTACACCACCAGCATCTCCAATTCCTTCTTCCCCTACACATATTCCATCCAATCCTCCCTCTCCTAGGCCTGATACATCCATCCCTACTCCTCCCCAATCTCCTTTTCCATCTAATCTTGTTGATATCCCCCTCTCCACTCTCTCTTCAATCCCATCTTTCAATTTACTTTCATCTCCTCTGAACACTCCTTCTCCTCAACAATCTCCTCAACAAGACCCCCTTCCAGACACTTCCAATCAACCATCTCCTCCAGCAACTATCATCACTACCTCTATCCCTTCTCAACCACCTCCTGCCCAGACATCTGCCTCTACATCTTTGAATCCCTCCATCATCCAGCCACTTCTTGAGCTCCTTAAGCCTATCCTCCAAACCATCATTGCAGAGGCTATTTCCCCTCTGGCTATCTCCATATCATCTCTCTCTTCTCTAATCTCTACCCTCACCTCTACCCTCTCTTCATCTGGGGGCCTGGCTTCAGTCCCTACTTAAACCAGGCAGGGGGAGATACTTAATGATGAAGCAGTAACAGTAGAACCAGCAGCAGCAGGAACAAATGTTGACATGGAAACAGATTTTCAAAATTTTCTTGATACTGATATGGAATTAGATGATATAGAGATAACTAACTCAGTAGCAAATATAGATAATCAATGTACAGATATTGTAGTATCCAATGCTCAAGAGACCAGCTTGCCAGAAGTTCTGCTTGGAAGAGTCTACTTTATTAAATCAAAAGTAAATCTACATACTATGCTGAAAAATTTTAGATCTTATATTAATTTTTGCCTCTCCTCTCCCACTCAATCATCAAAAGCAATTGTGTGCTACACCTCCCCTACAAGTTCATAAGTATTAGATATTATAAAGAAAAGTCTGATAGCTCCTCCAGTAGTATTATATGAACAAAGATCTAGCCCTCCTGGGCCAACTTATATCATGGATGATAGCCCCATTCCTAATCTAGATGATCTGATAAATCAGGATATGGCTATGGAAGCTGAAGTTGTTCCCACTCCAGCTAGTAAAGAGATTTGCCAAGATGTATTAAGTCAGATTGATGCTCTGTATGACAATACTTTGTCTTCTGATGATGTGAGTGATGATGATGATGATTTTGATAATGCTCCAAAGAGGAAGCAAATCTCCAAGAAAAGGAAAGCACCTCCTCCTCCTGCTCCAAAACCTAAGTCTACAAATGATATTCCATACAATATTCTTCAAAACATAACTCCTTATTAGGGTATGTCAGCTTGGATGTGGCTATCCATGAATGAACAAAAGCGCAGAAAGAAAAGCAGAAAATACTCTCCTCCATCTCAGAAATTCAAAAGGGACCCTCCTCCTCCTCCTTCTCCTCCAGCTGCAGGAGCCTCAGAAACCTTATCTCAAAGTTCAGAAGCATTCTCCAAGCCTACTCTTACTAAAACATATCAAAGGCAAGGAAGACCAACTCGATCTTCTAGAGGTAGTCAGCATCAACATAGACATCAGATGTCCTCTAGAAGTTCTTACAGCGCTCAGCAGTCTGCTCCCCAGCCAACATTTTCCCCTCCTCCATCTCCTTGCAAAGCAAATAACCCTGAAGAACCTCCAATTCCAGCTTATGATCCTGAAGCTAGTCCAACTACAAGAATGGCTAGATTCAAGGAATCTGTGGCTCTTTCTCAAATCAGGCAAGCCAGAGAAAAAGGCCAAGATCCTTCTCAGTTCTCTACCATGTCAAACTACAGAAAGAAAGAGTTTGAAAGATATAAAGTAGGGAAACTGTTCAATGCTGATGAATACATGAGTCTACATCCTGAAGCTGTGGTTCCAAGAACCACCTCTCAAAAGACTCTCGGGGATGCTGATATGACCATGACTATGAAGCAAGCTCAAGATCCAAACAGGATAATCAAATTTGCTAAGTCTTCTGATTCTCATAAGAACATTTAAATTGTTTATTTTCTGTGTTTTCTGTGAACAATCTGGGTACATAGCTTTATAAAGGTACTGATAGCTTATTTATTCTATCAGTTATCTCAGTTTTCATGTTATGTTTACTTCATTTTGTCTTGTGATCTTTATCTGTTTTTTTTTTGTTTTGAATTAACCTCACCCAAATAGGGGGAGATTGTTGGAACACCTAGGTTATTTGGGCTAGGTTCTCTTCTTAGGTTGTGACCCATGTTGTATAGAAGGGTCAAATTTTATGTATTTCTAGAGTTTAGGCCATGTCCTTAGAGTCAACAGTACAAAGGACCAGCCTTCATCACTGCCAGAGACTCAAGACTTAGAGAAATCAAGATTTAGAAAAAGAGATCTACGTTCGTCGATCTCAGGTCGAAGATAGTCATACTCAGCTAAACTAACTCAGAGATAAAATTCTCTGAACTGAGTTCGACGATCTCTGTTCTCAGGTCGACTAATACTTCATCTCTCAAAGCCAAAGATCACTCAGCGTCATAATCACTCAGCGCCATAATGGACTCAACGACATAATTCACTCAAAGCCAAAGCTGATCTCAGGTCAATGAACTCAGAGCACATAATCATTCAGTTTATGCAGTGCAGTTGTTCGCAGAGCTCCGGTCGACGAAAGCTGATCTCAGGTCGACGAAAACTGTAAGACATTTTGTTATTTATTCTTTCTCTTTCTGTCTCATCACTTTATATCTATTATAGGCTATTAATTCCCTTGTAAATCAATGCACTTATATTCTCTGAATAGAGCCGTTACTGGCAGCATTGATTGCTAACATCCTCTATGGAATTAATTGCTTATATCTCGGGACAGACATAGAATAGAATAATTGACAGCATTCTTGCCGTTTTTCGTTCCCAAGATTTTGGCTGAACATTTATTGCAGAGTTTGTTTGAAATTCGATCAAGTTGCAGTTATCTGATATACCTCTCCCTGCTAAGAAAACAACAAGAGAGAGAGAACATATACACAAAAATGGCAATTCATCAACAACAGAGTTACAGAAAAGAAAACATACAAAAGTGTAGTAAAAACATCTCTCAGAAAATTCGACTGCTCTCAAGAGAAGAAGAAAGAACAACCATCACCATCAAGAGTCTTTCTTCCTCTCCTTCTTTGTTTTCAGGGATCTCAAGTGACAGCAACATTCAAATCAGTCAAGGCCTACTCACCCTTCTACAAAGCTTTCACTCCTGAACCATTCAAGATCTCAGGGGGAGCTTTGTCATCAACAACAACAAATCCACATAGTCTTCTCACTGTGTTTTGAGAAAAGAAGACTTTAATCAAACTCTCTTCCTCACCTCTGTACAGGGATTTTAATTCCCTTCAAAATTATTCTTGTTGCAAGTCTCTTTCCAAAAGACTTGAATTGGTTTTTGAGCACCTGATCAAAAGCTCATTGGTGACAGTCACCTGATCAAAACCTATAGTGGATTCCTACCTAGGGTGGTAGAAGAGTGGATGTACCCAAGTTTGGGGAACCACTATAAAATTCTTGTGTTGTCTGTGTTTGCTGTGATTTTTCTCTATGCGTGTGCTGTGATGCATATGTGTTGTGTAGATTAAATATATATCTCTAGTTTATCTGCTGCACCTGTACACTTGTACACTGATAGTATAGTGACCTATTTTATTAAAGATTCTTTAATACAGCAAAAATTTAAAAAGGTTTCAATAACTCTATTCACCCCCCCCCCCCCTCTAGAGTTTTTAGAGCTTACCCTATCTTTCAGAGAGGAGTATCCGAGTTTGGAGAACCTCTATAAATTTCTTTGTCTTCTCTCCATACCTTTAATTTTATTCATATATTTACATTCAATTTAATCTATGATTTATGGCTATGATTGTGCTTATAAGGGCTTGAGTTGTTAATACATTGTTCAGCGCCCCCTTCAAGAGTGATTAGCATTAACATTCTCATTCAATTCTACACTTTCAATTCTATTGTGAGATTTGATGTATCTATATGGTCACGACTCACATAAGCTCAGAACGCATAAGAGATTATGTTTGTAGTCTTAACTCCTCACATGAGCTCTACACCCACAAGAACACGGGTTGTTACAGGCCCACTAGCTTCCTCGTGGTTCATCCTCAAACTGCACATCATATTGAAGGTCTAGCTTTGATACTGTTTGTAACTATCTGTCTCACAATATCATAGGTATTATTCGTTTTGCTTCGACCTAGTACATACTAAGCTAACTCACAAGTTTTGTGCCCTTCCATAGGTGACCTATGAGCAATTCATAGGAGATCACTCATCACAAGACTACTGTCACCAAAGCAAGCTTAACCTTGGAATTTTTTAACACAACTCCATCACTTGGTCCATTTTTTCATATAATTCTATTGTGTCTATGTGGTCACGACTACTCTTATGAACTCAACACAGATAAGATATTCTCTTTGTGGCCTCGACTCCTCACATGAACTCTGCACATATAAGAAACTTGGGTGTTTATATGCCCACCGACTTCTACTTCGTTCATTATTATACCACGTATCATAATGAAGGTCTGATTCTGAAGACATTTGTAACTACATTACCCACAGTATCAAAGGTATTGTTCATCTTGGTTTAAGCTAGCACATACTAAGCTAACTTACACGTTGTCCCCCTCGATGGGTGGTCTACGAGCACTTCCCAATAGGCCACACATCTCAAGATTGCATCTACAATAGTACGCTCAACTATCAAATTTTCTCGACAAACTCCAAATGTTTGAAAAGATGCCTCTAATATTTGGTGTTTTGAATTATTATTTAAGGCATTAATTTTTCACAAATTTCATTGTGAGATTCAATTTATATATGTGGGGTCGGCTTCCCACATGAGCTTTGCCCCCACAAGAGATTCTATATGTGGTCTCAACTTCTCACATGAGCTCCACACCAACAAGAGAGTTGGTCGTTACCCAGTGTCGACTTACTACGAACTTGGAGGCAATTTTTTCATTAACAAGATTGACGGCGAATGTTACTACAATAAAAAAAGGTGATTGTTATGGGCAAATTGATTTTGGATAGGGGCAAATCAAGAAATTATATGTGCAAACCAATTATGCGGGCAAACCAAATTGTTGTTGTCACCTCCCTACCCCGCAGATCTCCACCGCCAGCGCAGCACACGCTCCACAACAAGCTCACAATCGCCTCTCTCCCTCATTCCCTATCAGCATCACCCTCCCCCCCCCCCCCCCCCCCCCCCCCCCCCCCCCCCGCATCCACGCACCTCACTGCCTCGGCACAGATCGTCTCCTTCCCCTCGCCGCAACCTGCCGCAGTCTCCATCACCTACATCATTTTTTCCGTAACCGCCGCCGTTAACTCATCCCTTTCTACTGTCATCACAGTCACAAGCGCATGAATGACAAATGGCTTAATATTTCCTGCTTCTTAATTAGGTGTTAACTAAGAGTGTCGCGAAGAAGACTTTTTTATTTTCATTTCCTCCATGGAGAAAAGGAAGGGCAGGAATCCCCCAAAAAAATTGGAAAGAAAGAGAGGGGCCTAAGTTTGCAGAATCTAAAGTTTGACGGTGCAAGTTGAACTGAGAATTTTATTTTATCCTTGCAACAGAGAAAGTTATTTTCCAAAAATATTTGCATCAATCGCCAAACACTAGAGAAATTACAGTTCTGAGAGTTCATACCAACCACTCCAGTGCAACACTAGCAATTTTCAAAATAAAATTGTTATGTGCAGAGCAAAAGTGACCCTAATGGGGACGAAGAAGAACAGTGTCGTGCTTGGGAGATGTTACTCGGCGACCCTTGCGGGGATGAAGATGAACAGCGTCGTGGATGAACATCGCTTGAAACGGGAGGCGTGATCCTGTAGACATGATGCAGGAAACCGAGGAGTCTCAGTGTATTTAGGGTTTTGCTAACAAGATGCGTGGAAATGATTTGCCCCTATCAGTTTTAACGCAACATTCTAAATAATTATTTAAGAATTTTTATTTTAAAAATTGATTTGCACCTATCCAAAATAGATTTGCCCATAACAATTACCTAAAAAACACCTTCACAATCACTAACAAAAAAATAATTCACAAGTATTTGTATTGCTTTCTCTATGTAATTTTTTTTTCTTACTTACAGCATGTTCGTTGCCACCAAAACTCTAATTAGCTAAGCAACTTCCACCCTGAATTCAAGATTTGAGACATGTAATAGTTTCTTCTCATGCACAAAACAGAAGCACACAAAATGACAGCAAAGAATCACCATAACTCGACCCTGTCTTTTTTTTACTTTGATTGTATCCAAATACTAGTTTATTCCATACTTTAAGGCTCCGTTTGGGAGGACTTATTTTCACCGGTCAATGGTTACGACCGCATGAATCAGACCTTATTTCTTGAGCCGGACCTTATTTCGGACCTTAAATAAGGTCCGGCTCATGCGCTCGTAACCCTTGACCGGTGAAAATAAGTCCTCCCAAACGAAGCATAAATCTAGCCCCAAAGCGTTCATTATGAATTGAAAATGAATCATAGGGTTGCAATCTTAACCAGGACTGGCCTAATTCTCCCTTTCCACATGAAAGGAAATTTCTTCGATAGTCTAAAATGTAAACGGATTGGCTTTGGGCGGGAGATGGAGATACATACAGGCGAGAATTGAGTGATCAGAATGCTCAAATTAAGCAGGAGTTAAGGTGCCAGCACGGGTATAATATTAATTTTGTTTGACTGGAAAGCGTTGGTTGGTACCTCCCAATTTTGCACCTTGCCGCTCAGGCACAAGGTGATTGTTATCAGCACTTCAATTTTAACTATATGCAAATTATTGATATCCGCAAAGCAATTTTTGAAAACAAATTTATCCATAAATCAAAATAATATCCGCAAAACAAAATTCAATTTTTTTTAACATAGCATCTATTCAAATCAAATTTTATTTTATTTTAAAGTAGGTATGACGAGGAAGAAGATGTGTCGCAGATAGGAGAGCCCTTTTGTAATAAGCGATTACCTTGAAAGATATATATATCGATGACACGAAGCATTGTCTTTTCAATCATCGCGGTGCGGAGAGGACAAAATAGAAACTTCGTAGAAATAGCGCCCTTTTGAGTAGGCATCAAACTCACAATATCACGATATTTAAATCCTCAGCACAAGGGAGAAGCTACTCGCAATTTTGCATAACTTTTAATGACTCTCCAGCTACGCAGCACAACTTGGTTGAGAAATGCATCGAATTATGAGACCAAGCTCCGGTGTTTATGCCTTTGAATTGCCGGGAAGCTCTGGAAATGTGAAGGATGCGAAGCAGCAGAAGGAAATAGTACTTTGCTATTATCTAAATGAGGAAGGAAAAATAATGTTTAATTTTGAGTGCGGATAGCCAAAACTGAAGTGCGGATAACAATCACCTAAAAAGACAAGTACAAGCATCTAGAATAAAGAGTAACTGCTCAAAAGTACTTCCGTAATTCTAGATCAGAATTTTACATGAACGGTGTACTTTATAGGTTGTGGAGGCATTCCAGAGAAACGGGCTCATAAACTCACGCTTATAAATTAAGAGAGGTTCTAAATATTTGACTTGGAACACTACAACCTGTCGCTTGAACACCAAAGTAAATATATAGTTACATCAAATTGAGCAAAGGTACATAATGCTTGTAACTTAGCGGTCGAAGTCTATCAGCAGCAGAGATTCACCTCTTAAACCAGCCAAAGGACTAACTCGAGCTCTTGGTGACAGGGTTCACCACCTCTTATAGATGATTATGTAAGAAAGCCCCCTCACTTCTGCGGGGCTGAACACTAGCCAAGATGAACTCGCCGCATGTACTCATCCATGATTTCTCACACTTGGCTGGTGGTTAGTCTGCAATCAGAATATATCTGGATGAAAATGCCCAGGAATGGAACTGGTCTCCTGAGCTCTCTGGAGATGAATCTTCAAAGAATAGTTGTTCAACTGCAAACACCAGTCAGAAGCATGCATAAGCACAAAGGTTAACCAAGCATTATACTTCTTTAGGTTTTACAACTTCAATTTTAGAACATGGGGTTTAATATTTAAGATTATGATATTTTTATGATTTTAGAAGTTGCAATTTTAAGATTTGAAGGGTTAGCGATTTAGGATTTGGGGGTCTGAGTTTTAACACTTTTAAGGTTTAGTCAAGGATGATCAAGCATTATACTTGTTCAAAGCTGCACGAACTAACAATTAGGCTTGAGTGCTGGTTGGGTTAGAACAATAAAACTACCCTCAATAAACTCTAACGAGTTAACTGTCATTGGGAATGGGACTCCATGGGTTTAGACCCAATGGGCCCAATACTAGGGCATAAGCACATCAATCACTTACGAACATTGCTTTAAATGTCCCCACATGTCTGCCGACATATCATTTTTTGGGTAAACAATATTGTTTTGTAAAAAAAATGACACGATTTTTGAACATATAGTCCGTTATTTTATTTTATATTGTATTACCGTTTTGCACTTCCGCTCGAAGAAACCTGCCAATTACACTAACCTTGAAGAATTCTTAAATAAATGTGAGTTTGTTTAATTACCTACGGAAATTTGCTTGAGATTATTTTGTTACGCTAACCTTAAAAGTATTCTTCATTACAATAATCTACCTCCAATAATTATTCATTCATTGTCACTCTCTTTATAATTGTTTTAAAAAAAATTGATGTAGGGTTAGGCTCGGTGCACGTGCTCGGGCACCTAAGGACATAAAGCCTAATGAAAAGTGATATGCGAGTTCATGGTTAATGTGTGCAGTCTGAAATTAAATGCATACAACTCTGAATATTGTGTTTGATAGTTTAGCAACTTGATAATGAAACAACCATTTAGCAAGATTTGCAGTAGTCTGCAGCTTTAGTGAAAACAAATGAGTTTTGTTCTTCTTCATTTGGAGTGCAAAAGAAAAAAAAACACCAAGCAAATAAAAGCTCAACAATCTATGTTGAATAATTTGGAAAAACAATTTAGAAATAAGTTCCGCTAGATAATACAAACATCCATTGCATACAATAAAGGAACGATGCAACCAAAATTACAAAACTTACGAGTATTAGAACTATTTTGAGATGCTTTGTGAAGGCAAAGAAGTGGACAAGCAGGGAATGCAGAGGCTGGGCTGCTCTGTGGAAGAATTGGGTGCGGCCAAGGCGGGGACTGGCTGAAGGTAATGGTCAAAGGAAGGAGGCAAGGAGGTCGTGTTTCGCAACAGAGAGGAGCTGGGAGGTTGTGGTATGCAGTAGAGAGGATCTGGGAGAATGCAGTTTGTAGTGGGGAGGAGCTGGAGAGGCTGGTTGGAGGTGCCGGTGGCTAGAAGGGGGCTGGGAGGTGGTGTTTTACTGTGGGGAAGGGCTAAAGAGGCGGTTTGTAGTGAGGAACAACGGGAAGCATCAGTTTGCGGCGAAGATGAATTGGGAAACCGCGGTGGACAGTGAGGAGCTGGGATGTGGCATTGGGCAATGGGAATGAAGGGGAAGAAGGCTCGATCGGCTGTATCTAGTAGAGAACAAAACAGATATTCTCAAGGTGTCGGCACCGGGGGGAAGCCGCGTCGCACCGCGCGATCATGTCATAGAGCATTTTCTCTACTACAAAACCTGAACGAGCCTCAATTCAACCATAATAATCATCTACATAGAAGTGGAGGGATTATGGCATCGTTATGCTACAATAGTCAATTAATAATGGGTGCATAAACCCTCAATTTGGACACAAAAATACAATAAAGTCCTTAAATCATAAAACAGCCAGCTGAATGCAAAAGTAGCCTTAAAACAGCTTCCTGCGTGTATAAACTTTAGTAGGCTCGGGTGGAATGCAATATGAGTGGAGATCTTCGTCACCTCCCCCAAACTCAAAAGCATTCATCTCCGTTAAATGAAGATGATTGCACTATCATCATAGGCTAGGGGCAAGTTGGTCCAACTCTACAATTGTAATCCATTTGTCATTGATAGCTCGGGGTCCTCTCCAATATAATAAGTATCTCCAAGTCGAGCCGGTAGGCGTAGGGACGAAGTCAAGTGCCACGATGTCTATGATACTCTCCCTCAACTACTCTACACTCGTGTGACTATCCCTCTGTTCTGATGGGGGGACAGTGGATCAGGAGGAGGTGCCTCCGTACTCGTGGACGCCTGGGACACAAGGAAAGCGGAGAACTAGGGGGAAAAGAAGGGTGGAAACTGCAATTGAGGAAGGTCAGAGGTGGGGTTTAAATTGGGATCTCTATACTCATGTTAATCATAGTATGGTGTCAGGTACTCCAAATTAAATATGGGATGGATGAACACATTCTTAGGGAAGTCCAATTCATAAGCATTTGCTCCAATTCATCTCAAGATTGTAAAAGGACCCATTCGAATAGCATTCAACTTTTTAGCTAGCCAGTGAGGAAGCCGTGCCGCTGGGATGCGAGGCATCACCATATCACCTTCACGAAAAGCATGTTCATGCACGTGAATATCTGCATAAATCTTGTAGATTTCATTACTAGATGTTATCTTCCAATGGATCAATTCATGCAGCTTGAAAGAAGAGAAGAAACCAAAATATAAATTTAATTATAAAGTAATTTCCACTATTTTCTTGCTTATTGCAAGAGAATATACATCCTAGTTATAGACCGGAGAGCTATGTTGTCAAAGGCGCACCGAGGCGCAAAGGTCTCATGGAGCCTAGGCGCAGGCGGCAACCTGAGGCACGTGCATTCTTGTCATGGCGTCGCCTAGGCGACGCCTAGGAGTCAAGGCGCCCAATTGTACACAAGGCGTTGGGCGCCTTATTTTTTTAAAATAAAATATGGGAATAGACAGCGGCTTATATATAAACCGCTGCCTATTCTACCCTGACCCAAAAATAGACAGCGGTTTATATATTAACTATTGTCTATTCTAGAACCTTAGAATATATTAACTGTTGTCTATTCTAGAACCTTAGAATAGACAGTGGTTAATATATAAACCACTGTCTATTCTAGGATTCAGGTTAGAAGAGACTGCGGTTGTAAACAAACCGTTGTCTATTCTAGGGTTCGTGGTAGAATAGACAGCAGTTTATATAAAAACCGTTGTCTATTCTACCCTGACCCAAAAATAGACAGCGGTTTAAATATTAACTGTTGTCCATTCTAGAACCATAGAAATAATAGAATAGACATTGGTTTATATATAAACCGCTGTCTATTCTATCACGAACCCTAGAATAGACAGCGGTTTATATATAAACCGCTGTCTATTCTATCTTGAACCCTAGAATAGACAACGGTTGTTGCAAAAACCGCTGTCTATCCTATTTATTTAAGTCGTGAGCCGTAAATTTTAGTTTTTACCTCGACTTTTTGGTTCTTACAGTCGTTGCTCTGTGCGAAAAACCTTAAAGGCGATTTTGTGAAAGTTCTGCTCTTTTTTGCTTTGATTTGACGATTCTTCTTTGACATATCTCATATTCTCATTTAGATATATTATTTCTTCATTTTCTCAGTTTTGAACTCTTTGGTAATGTCTTTATTATTAGTAGTAGTATAAACATTGTGTAGCAGCCTAGCAGGCACCCACTGAATCTTTCAATCTCATGTTTTGGCTATGCTAAATTATATAAATAACACAATGTGCATTTTTGTATTTGATAGCCTAAAAAACACGCTGACTCTATAATCTATATATTAGTCTAATTATTGCATTTTAACCCTTATTGTACATGTCTAAACCACCTGACTCTATAGTTCTATATTAGCATTTAGCACTAACATAGTAACATAAATATTTATGTGTGATTGTGTGGTAGTAGCTCAATATCATTACGGGTTTTTATGAATTTTGTTTAGGCCATGTTCGTTTCGCAGGTTTTGATATGTGGGTTTTGGTTTTACTTAAATGAAAACCAAAAATCATGTTCATTTAGGCATTTTGAGCCATGGTTTTGGTTTTATTTGAAAACCGGGATAAAAATAGCCTGGCCTAAAACTCACCTCATTCGGTCGGTTTTCACCCGCCTCTATCTTCTCCCCCCTCCCGATCGAGCGGGATATCAGCGTTGGAGCAGCGGAATCCAGCGGCTTGGAACTGCCGATCTCCCCGGCGGCAGCCCTTCGGCGATGGCGGAATCAGCGGTCGACTGCTCCTCCGTGAACAAGCCCGTCATCGCCGCTCTGATGTCGTCGCCTCCCTGGAAGGTTCTGATCCTGGAGCGGCCGGTTCTGGACTGGAAGAGAGGAATCCTGCGGCTGACTCTGGACGGGAAGAGAGGAATCCGGCGGTCGGCTCTGATCGATTTTTTTTACCCTAATGCTTGAGCCCGATTGAAAAAGGGGGCAAAACTCAACATTAGTTCTCTATAAAGCCACTAAATTAAAAGGGTCGGTTCTTTGATGTTTGTTAAAGCCTTGCTGGAATCAAGGTGAATTCCATGCTCTGTATATTTGCTATGAATCTGCTCATTTTAGGACTCAGTGAAACTATCGACTCTACTATATATTTGCTATGAATTTGCTCATTTTAGGACTCAGTGAAACTATAAAGCAGCCATATATGTGAAACATAGTCTGAATTCCTGCTGATTCATGTTCGTCTGGAAGATAATTTACATTTTGATAGGTTAACATCTCAATTATGCCCCATGACCGGATTGCATATATAGGTCCAAATTAATTTAAAAATCAATTCCTGTGCCCGAAAAACTTCCTATTAACGAACAGAAAATTTGACATTTATCAATTTTGGGCCTGAAAACCATCCTGCAAACAAACAGCAGAATTGGTTTTGACAGAAAACTAAAACCTTCCAGTTTTTAGTTTTCAAACAAAACCAATTCCTGTCAAACAAAACCTGCGAAACGAATAGGGCCTTAGGGTTTTTGGATGGTTTAGGATTGTTTTAGAGTTTTTCTTATTACAGGAAAATGACTGATAAAGGATCTTCATCAAAGTCAACAAGAGGTTTCACTAAAATGAATGAATTGAATAAGCTTAGGCTAGAGGGGAAGAAGCTTGTTATTTTTGTGAGTGATGATGGCCGCATTATTCTCGGACCTGAAACAAATAAATTGATGAGTTTTATGGGATCTCTTGTGAGGTGTTATGTGTCAATTATATATGCTGCATGAAAGGAAGTTGATAAACAACTTAAAGATCAAATATGAGAAGAATTAAATGTACGTAACTTTGTTATCAGTGATTAGATAACTGTGTTGTTTTAGTTAATTTTTAATTAATATTGTCTATTATTTTCATATTTATTTTGATAATATTGATGGTCTTTGTAATGCATTAATGAAAAACATGGGTAGAAGTTGAAGATCTTAGAAATCCAAACTTTTTATCACTTATGTACATGATGTTGATTTGGAGCATCGACACAATGTTCATGTCAAGTATAACTTTATTACTGTTGAAGACTGGAGGGTTTTTGTCGACCATCGCACCACTCTGGAATATATGGTTATGTGTTCTTATTAAATTCAATTTTTTATATCATTTTTTAACTATACGTATTACCAAATATTTATTTGTGTAGGAGAAAAGTAAGGTTAATATAGAGAGAAAAAAAACACAAAAGACCTTTCATACTACTTCTAGAATGAGTTATTCTGGATAAGAAAAAAATGGTATTAGTTCTCTACTTTTCTCTCGTATTTTTTATTTTAAAAATTGATTTTCTCAATAATTTAAATGATAATTTATTTTCATTTTATTGTCAAGGTTGAACAAGGTGCAGTTGCACAAATTTTACGTGCGGAGTTATGGAAAGCCGATTATAAAAGAAAGACTTGTTAATACATTAATAAAGATATAGCTGAGTTGGCACCTAAAATTATAAGTGTAAATGTATCATTTCATCATTTGTAAATTATCAATAGTAATATTGCTTGCGAAGTATAATTTCTTATCTGCAATTCTGCATTAATATTTATTACTTTTGCTTATGATGAGTTGTCGAGTCAAGAGTCCTAGAGTGTTGAAACAGTGTCATAGGAAAGAGATGACATCATTGCATCTATTTTAGGCAAAAAAAACATCCGGGCAGAGTTAGAGCTGGTGGCAAGTTTTTCACCATTAAAAGTTTTTTCAAGAATAATAGGCGGAGTGAGAGGAGATCAGTAGCTCGTATTGAAGATGTGAAAACTATAATACAAGAAAGACTGAGTCAGCAACAAGAATTATGGAGGCAACAACAACAAGAGCATCAAGCTTATATAAGACAACAACAACAACAAGAGCATCAAGCTTATATAAGACAACAACAACAAGAAGAGCATCAAGCATATATAAGCCAACAACAACAAACGCATCAAGCAGAGATGAGTAGTATGAAGAATCAAATTGAAAAACTTACAGGCATGTTTAGTGTTGGAACTGGAACAAGTGTTGTTGCACGTGAAACTTCTCAATACATATCCCAGGTATTATTATGTTTAATTATTTATACTTTTATAAAATGTCATGCTCTCATTTTATTGAGCAGAAAATAAATAATTTTTTTACTATTTTTGGTTTGTCAGCAGGAGCCTGAATTCAGGTCATATGAACCTGAGCCATCACATGAGCATTTACCTTCTCCGATATTATAATTATTATTTTTGACTTTTATGTAATCAATGAATTCAATATTGATGTTCAAAATACTAATTTTTTTATTTCCGCAGAATACAAATGAATTCATTGTTATGTTACTCAGTTTCATGACTATGATGGAGAAAGAAAATAAAATAATATCTCTAGTATTAGATCCAACAGTATTTGGGAATGTTGAATCAACAAGTACATACTTTGAAATTTCAGAGTTGCACGATTTTCTAAATATGGAAAAAGTTGGAGTTAACATCAATATTATCTATGTACACTTCTATTGCACGATTATAATTCATAGATATGGCTCAATGTGATAGAATCAATAAGTACATACACTTGAAATTTTAGAAGTTGAATTGCACGATAATATCTCTAGTATAATACATATTTTTGAATTGGCGTTAACATCAATATGGCTCAGAAAAAGTTGGAGTTAACATCAATATGGCTCAGTAAATTGATTATGAATTTACATATTTTTTATAGGTACATAGATTCACAATTAAAGAAATTTACATGCAATAGAAGTGTATATTTTCATAATCCAACAGCCATTTTTGCTTTTGATGATAAGTATGACAAGGCACATTCAAAATCACGAACTGAAGATCTAAAAATCAGGCTTAGTCAACTCCAATCGGATTCTTTATTATTTTTGTCATATCATAGATTGTAAGTATGAAGTATCTCGGTATCAATGATTATTACTATTTTTTATTCTAATTAAGTTATTAATTATTTTATTTGTTTCACATATAATATTGGATGTTAGTTATTATTGATTACACAAATAATACAATTTATTGGTTTGATCCCCTAAATCTTGACATTCGTGATGATATTAAAAATGTCATTATAAAGTAAGTTTATTAATTAGTTATTTTCCTATTTGGAATTCAGATTTGGCTATAAACTAAATTGTTTTATATTTTATAAAGTGCATTTAAGGATTTAGCAAAGTATCGGCATACCAGTTTTCACAAACCAAAGGTTTTAAAATGGAAGCCGGTAAGTTATATCCTATATGAGTATATATATTGTAATTTTTTTAATATTTAAAAAATTATAATTAAAATACTTACCAATTATTTACTTTTTAGTGTCCAAAACAACCAGATAATATTCAATGTGGGTATTATATCATGTGTTACATGATTGACATAGTTGATGCTCTTAGAAGTGTGTCAATGTCATCATTGGTAAGTTAAGTGCATGTAGATTGGTAAACGATAATAATTATGTTGAATTGATTTTAACAAAATTTTTTTATTGCAAATCTATGATGGAGTGACACTTTTCGATAGAGAAAATTGATAATATTCGAAATAAGATTTGTAATTATATAATCACTAATTGTGCTTAATGATTCATGATTAACAAATGTATTTTTTTTATTGCAGATCTATTTATTTAACACATTGAGTTACTTGACTAACTTCATACTTGTATAGAAATAGAACAAATGAAAATGGTCTTTAAATGGTCTTGTTGACTCTTGTAAATGAGCATGGTCTTTAATTCTTTATACTTTAAATAATCTTTAAATTATTTTTTGTGTAGAATAATTGCATACTGCAGTTCATTTGATAGTTCTTTAAATTGTTCATTCTGATGATTTCTTTAGCTTAAGAATAGTTGGTTATTTCATTGACTCGACCTAACTCTGCATTCTATAAGTCTTGTTTGTGAAAGATAGAAGACCAAAACAACAACAGTCTTACTTCATCCATTGATAGCAATGATCTTGATCCAAAAACCGATCCTAAAATAAAATAAAAGTCAAAGGATTCTGGATGAAAGTATGGACATTAGCCCGACCTAAAAGATAAAAATATAGTTAAATGTAATTTGTGTGATAGATTGATAAAATGTGGTATCAAAAGGTTGAAGCAATACTTATGTGGCGGGTATAGAGATGTATCAAAGCGTATTAAGACTACTACTAAAATAGCAGCTGAGATGTATTCAGCTTTAAATGATATAAAAAGGATAATGTACATCTGATTGCTGATGATGATAACGAGAGTGAACAAGAAAGAGAGCCAACTGGATCACATAATGTATCCCCGACATTATCTACAGCTAAATCGTCATTTGTCCCAAGTTCTAGGACAAGTGCTAAAAAGAGAAAAGTAATCCACTTGCTACAAAAAAGGGTCATATAGATGCTCATGTGAGACGTGCTCCTAAAGATGTAGTACATAATAGACGTGCTAAAGGTGTTGCACAAACTACTATTGAGAGATGCTTTAGATCTCCTGAAGAAAAAAAGAAAGTTGATAGTAATGTTACTGATTGGTTTTATGAAAGTGAAATTCCATTCAATGTTGCAAAGGCACGAAATTTTGAAGTAATGTTTGAAGCAGTTGGACAGTATGGGTCTGGTTATAAAGGTCTTAGTTATCATGCTTTATGAGTCCTTTGTTATTGAATACAAAAGATAAAGTTAAGTAGATGAAGACAAACTATCAAGGATACTGGAGAAGATATGGTTGTACTCTTATGTCAGATGGTTGGGCAGACAGGAGAGGGAGACATTTGATCAATTTCCTAGTCAACTGTCCAGAAGGATCCTATTTTATGGGTCTCGTAGATGCATTCAGTCATATTCAAGATGCTACAATGTTATCAGAGTTGCTTAATAGTAAGATTAAAGAGATAGGAGCAGAGTGCGTTGTTCAGATAAATTTTTTGGTTTCACTAATTTTCATATTTCAAGTTTAATAATCTACAACTTTCGATATATACAAAGTTATGTTGTATGCAGGTGGTAACTGACAATGCTTCCAATTACAAGGCAGCTGCTAAAAATTTAATGAACAAAAGACTCACATTATTATGGACTCCTTGTGCAGCTCATTGCATTGATCTCATGCTAGAGGATATAGGCAAGATACAACAGAATAAATTGGTGATAAAAAATGCAAGGATGATTACAAATTTCATCTACAGGCACACTCGTTTACTTGATGCAGTAAGGGCTACTATAGGTGGTGATCTAGTGAGGCATTCGGTGACTAGATTTGCAACATCATTCCTCACTCTACAAAGTGTATTTAAGCATGAGGAGAAGCTGAAATTATTCTTTGTGTCGCCTTCATGGAATGTCACTAATTTGGCAAAAATTGAAGCCGAAAAACAAGTTGAAACAATATTTTCAACCATTTTTTGGAATGGAGTTAGAGATTATCTAAAAGGAGGAAAGTAACAGATTGTCGTTTTGCGATTAGTAAATGGAGATGAAAGGTCAGTTATGTCAGAAGTATATGTGGCAATGGAAGAAGCTAAACAAAAGATCAAAGAATATTTTGATAATAAAGAAAAATTATTTAAAAAGATTATTGAAATTATTGAAAATAGGTGGACAAATCAAATGGAGCAAAAATTGTATAGGACGGTTTTGTTTCTAAATCCAAGCAAATATTTTGAATACGAGGAAAAATATAATGATAATACCTAGAAATTTCAAGATGTTTTCAATGATGTTATTGCAAGACTAGTGTCCGATCAAAAATTGCAAGACAAGATTCCAGAGCAAGGTACTAACTACAAAGCATCTCGAAATAGTTTTTGAAAGTCTATGGCTATTAAGCAACGAATCACCTTAAATTCAAGTATTGATTACGTTTTTATTTTTTCTTACATTATTTATATGTTAAATACTTTATATTTGTCTTAAATAAATAGTGGATTGGTGAGGTGCACATGGAGGACTGAATATTGACCTTACAAAGGTAGCATTACGCATATTTTGCTTATGTTGTTCTTCTTCTAATTGTAAGGGCAACTGGAATACTTTTGAGTTTGAAGTATACAAATATTTAATATAAATTTAATATTTTTATATTTACTAATAAGTTTGCAATTATCTTGATTCAGATTCACACAAAGAAAAAAAATAGATTGGAACATCAAAGACTTAGTGATCCTATATACATTCAATATAATCGTCGTCTACAAGCACGATTCCAAGAAAGACGTGAAAAGAAAAGAAATTACAACCATTTAATACTTGATGAGCTAGATTGGAGTAGTGAGTGGATGATGACCAAATTAGACGAAGCTCTAGTTTTTTATGATGATAATCTCACATGGGAAACTATAGAGAGAGCTATTGGAACTGAGACTCAAAATTTACGAAGTTGAGCTGGAGCTAATCTTCAACTAATGGATGAAAGGGATGAAGATTTACATCATTTTTTCTTTGATAATGATAATGAAAATATTAATGATAATTATGGGCAAAAAACAAGTACCTTAAACCAATCAAGCACAAGCAATGTCAATGACGACTTACTAGATGATGATTCTATTTGATCTTTTATGATTATTTAAAGTTTATGTTAAAAATATTATTCATGCTAATATGTTATTTCTTTCTCTGAAGTCTGTATTAAGTGAAATTATTTTTTCTTACTGTTTACTGCTTCATGGTATGAATGTATTGAGAATTTGATATATCATGAATTCATGATATCGGAACATTTGTGTTTGCTACTTCATGGTATGAATGTGTTGAGATATGAAGATATCATGAATTCATGATATCAGAAGATTCAGAAATCAAAACTTGTGTGCTTAGTTGCATTACTTGCTTTCAGGCTATAGACAGCGGTTATTATAATAACCGCTGTCTATAGCCTGCATTGGACTATAGAGATTGATTATTATAATAATAGTTGTCTATAGCCTGTCTTCCAGACTTTAAACAGCGGTTATTATAATAATCGATGTTTATAGTCCAATACAGGCTATAGACAGCGGTTATTATAATAACCGATGTTTATAGCCTGCCTTTTTTTTAAATATTAAGTCCTTATTATCGCTTAGCGATCCGCCTTGTCGCCTAAAGCTTCAAGACGTTCGGCGCTCGCCTTGGTTCGTCTTGACGTCATGACAAGAATGGGCACGTGAGGCGCAAAAATGGAGGAAAAAGAAAATTGAGCAAATTGGGCGCCCAATTCGCTGAAATTGAGCGAATTGGGCGCCCAATTCGCCGAAATTGCCTGAATTCGCTCAATTTTAGCGAATTGGGCTAATTGGGCGCCCAATTCGCTGAAAAAGGCGCCCAATTCGCTCAATTTCAGCGAATTGGGCGCCTAATTCGCTCAATTTCAGCGAATTGAGAGTCCAATTCGCTCAATTTCAGCGAATTGAGAGCCCAAGTGCGCCTAGGGGTGTCTCGAGTGCGTCTGAGATCATGTTTTTGCTCATCTCAATTTTTTTTTAAAAAAACACCTTGAAAGGCCCAAGCGCGCCTTTGGTGTGCCTGGGAGCCTGTAAGGCGCACGGCTGAGGCGCGCCTGGGGCACATCTCCCGCCTCAGCCGTGCTGAGGCGCGGAGGGCTGCTCCCGACGTGGAGGGCACGCCTAGGCACGCGCCTTGACAACACAGTCGGAGAGGTAGAAGCACTAATCCAAACCAAGATGTGAGGCTAAACATCATAAAGGAAGAATGGGCCACTAATGGGCCTTGCATATTGATAATAGAATTAAGTATTCGACACAATTCATGCAAATGATGAACACACAACTCGACGGACTCACTAGGGCATGCCTCAATGGGAACATGGATCGGGTCTATTATTTCCTAAGCTTGTACCCTAATACTATATGAAATATACTTAAACCATTAGACTTATTGACTAAGCTATTATACACAAATTCAGCAATAAGTAGGATCGAATCTGGACTTGATCCATGCTCACTCACTAGGCATCTCAACAGATTTCCTAGACTCACGTTAGCCACCGCAATTGACCATCGGACTGAGGGTGGTAAGTAGAGAAAAAATTGAGGGTTATCCTTGTTTTTCGTCATTGAATCTTCCAGAAATAATTCATAAATTAAACGTCACAATCAGATACAATGGTCTTGGGGAGACCGTGCAACCTTAAAACATCTTTGAATGAAGAGGCAAATTGAGAGGCGTCTGATGTCTCTTGTTACATACGATAAAATGGGTCATTTTAGAGAGTCGGTCAACAACTACAAACATGGAATAGTTTTTTTTATAAATGTGCGCGTGTGAAAGTCCCCCAATACAAAGCCCATTAAGATGTCTACTTAATGTTGGCAGGGAATCGGTAGGGGTGCGTGCAAGACTTCATTGAGACGCTTTGGCCGTCTGGCATACTCGAAAATGGCGAATGGCACTGGTCACATCTCTCTTCAGGTTCGGAAAATAAAAGTGATTCTCAACAAGGAAATGATGTATCCCTGTCGAAATGGCATGCAACACTAATACGCGGAAGTCATATCAAGATCTAAAACGAAGAACATGAACTCATATGGCATGAAATAAACGATACAATCAAGAGGCAAGCTCTCGCCAAGCACCGGGAGGTTGGGTCCTCCAAAATACTTCCCTCTCCAATAGAGACCAAAGGCTATATGTTGACCGAGAGAATAATGAGTATTATTTCATAAAGAGGGGTTCCCCTCCTATATATGAGGGGAATGCAATAAAGGAAAAAAGTCATAAAAATAAAACCGGTAAATCTAACACTCCCCCTCAAGTTGGGCATGTGATATTGTGCATGAACAACTTGCACATAATTTTTTTGAACGCGGTCTGACTTAAACCTTTGATGAGAACATCTGCAAGCTGCTGATCTGAGGGAACAAATGGTGTGCTCACAACTCCTCTTTCTATATTTTCTTTGATGAAGTGGTGATCAATCTCAACATGCTTTGTACAGTCATGTTGGACTGGATTGTGAGCTATGCTAATGGTGGCTTTGCTATCGCAGTAGTCTCATGTCTTTATTCCCCATGTCAAGATCATTCAACAAGAATTTAATCCACAGTCCTTCGCAGATCTCATGATTCATAGCTCTAAATTCTGCCTTTGCACTTGACCTGGCAACCACATATTTTTTACTTCTCCACGTTACCAAGTTACCACCAACAAAAGAGCAATAACCAGAAGTAGACTTCCGATCATCAACAGAACCTGCCCAATCAGCATTTGTATAGACTTCAACAGTTAATTCTTTGCCAGGAGAGAATAGGATACCCCTTCCAGGAGAGGACTTGAGATACTGTAGGATACGGTAGGCCGCTTCTACATGACGTGTTCTGGGTGAATGCATGAACTGACTAATGACACCCACAGCATATGGAATATCTGGACGAGTATGTGATAAATAAATAAAGAGGTCGGTCAGTCTTTGAAATTCAGTAACATCAGTAACTGTTTCTCCATCATCTCTACCCAATCTAAGGTTGACTTCAATTGGAGTGTCAGCAGGTCTGCACGCACTCAACCCACACAACTGAAGCAAGTCAAGGATATACTTCCTCTGGGATATGAATATGTCATGTTTCGATCGAGCGACCTCAATTCCAAGAAAGTCTCTGAGATTTCCTAGGTCTTTCGCTTCAAACTCCTTTGCCAATCTCTGTTTCAGAGACTGGATTTTCTCAGTATCATCACTCGTGATAATAATATCATCCACATAGACAATAAGGGCAGTAAGTCTCTCATGTTTGCGCCTCACAAATAAGGTGTGATCAGTGTTGCTTTGGGAGTATCCAAATGCGACCATAGCTCTATGAAATCTCCCAAACCAGGCCCGAGGATATTGTTTTAGGTCATATAAGGCTTTCTTCAGCTTGCATACCTTTCACCCAGATCCTGCCAGGGTAAGACCAGGCGGTAAAGACATATAAACTTCTTCTTTCAGGTCCCCGTGAAGAAACACATTTTTCACATCCAATTGAGTTAGAGGTAATCCTTTGCAGGCAGCACATGAGAGCAAAACTCTTATAGAATTCATCTTCGCCACAGGAGCAAAGGTTTCTTGGTAGTCAATCCCCATGGTTTGGGTGTAGCCCCTAGCCACCAACTGAGCCTAGTACCGCTCAACAACACCTTCAGAGTTCTGCTTGACGGAGAACACTCATTTACATCCAACCACAATCTTGTCAGGTAGCAAGGAAACCAAATCTCAAGTGCAATTCTTTTCCAGGGCCCGCATCTCCTCATGCATAGCATCCTGCCACTTTGGGTGAGCAATAGCATCATGCCAAGTTGAGGGGATAGAAATAGAGGAGAGGGAGGCAACAAAGAGCATATGTGAAAGAGATAATGAGTTGTAGGATACAAAGTGGGACATCGGATGTTGGGTAGAGATACCTTGAGAGCCCAAAGAAGGATCCGATGTTGGCGCGGGTAGCCTGAGCGATGACGATGTACCTGGACCCCTTTTCTGCCGAGTATACACCTGTAAAGGAGGAGCCGTCACAGGAGTTGTCACAGGAGTAGGCACAACAGCGGTCACCGGAGGAGAGGTAGAAGTGGGAATAGTCACGGTAGGAGAAATAGGAAGAGGAAGAGAACTCACTTCCATTGGATGAAACTCCCCCTGAAGTGAGGACTCCCCGTGCAGAGAGGACTCATAGTAAGCCTCGGACTCCCGAAAGAGGACATCCATAGTAACAAAGATCTTTTTTGACGTTGGATGGAAACATTTGTATCATTTCACGGTTGGAGAATACCCAATAAAGATACACTTTAGGGCACGAGGATCAAGTTTGGATTTAGGATGGACATGGACAAAACACACATATCCAAAGATCTGAGGTAGAAGAGTAGAGGGGGATACAGAAAGGGTTTGGAGAGGTGATTTGTGACCAAGGACATGAGTCAGCAACCGATTAATGAGGTACGCCGCAATGAGACCAGCATCACCCCAAAAGAACTTAAAGAGATGCATCTTCAGGAGGAGACAGCGAGCGACCTCCAAGAGATGGTGATTCCTGCGCTCGGCAACCTCATTTTGAGTCGGGGTAAAGACACAAGATATTTGATAGATACTACCATGATCACTAAGGTAACGCTCAAAGGAAGAGTCGACATACTCCCGACCATTATCACTCCGCAAAACTTTGATAGTGGTATTAAACTGAGTGGCCACCATTTTATGAAACCGTTGAAATACTGGAAAAACCGTATTTTTACGTTTCATCGAGTAAACTCACGTACAACGATTGAAACAATCGATAAAGGTAACAAACCAGTGAAAACCCGAATTAGATGCTACAGGGCAGGGGCCCCAAACATCAGTATGAACCATAGCAAAAGGAGTAGCACTAGGAGTAGATACATGAGTAAAAGAAGAACGATGGTGTTTAGCACGAGCACACATATCACATTTAAAATCTTGCAAAGATATATTTGACAATTGCGGAAATAAAAAATGCATAGTAGAAGGAGATGGATGGCTAAGGCGACAGTGTCAGGAGTCCAGAGAGAGCTGGGCGGCAGAAAGAGCATGCGGAGCAGCGACGGAGCTGGAGGGGTCAAACAGGTAGAGGTCGTCCCACATTCTACCAGAGCCAATCATATTTCCTGTCTTCGGGTCCTGAAAAACACACGAGGTGGGAAAAAACGTTATAGAGTAATTCATAGAATTAGTGAAGTGACTAATAGAAAGCAGGATATGGGTAAATTTAGGCACATGGAGCACCGAAGAGAGAGTAAGAGAGGAGCACGGAATGAACCATTTCCCAACAATGGGAGACAGGGATCCATCAGCAATGCTCACTTTGTCCCAACCAGTCAAAGGAGAATAAGAGACAAAATATGTAGCAGAGCCTGTCATGTGGTCGGTAGTACCTAAAGCAATGATCCATTGGGAAGAAGAGCAGGCAGTGGCAGAGTGAGCACCAGGAACTCCCTGATGGGCATAAGAGGAACTAGCAATAGCAGTCTCGGAGGAGTGGTCAAGCATGAAGCGGAGAAAGGCGAGAATCTCCTCAGCGAAAAGGGCAGAAGGAACCTCAGGTGCAGCAGGTCCACCATAAGAAGCAGACTGGCATCAGAGAGATGAGCCGAGATAGAGGGAGGAGGTCGGCTCGAACTGCGACCAGAGCCACGTCCGCCACGAGGAGCAGGACCCCCGCGAGAGGAAGGAAAGCCATGAAGCTTAAAGTGTCCCGAGTATGTCGGGCTTCCCACAATAATCACATGTCACTTGGTCCTTGTCCGCAGGCTTGCCCTTAGTGTCACGAAAAGAGCGATCCCCTGGAATGAACCGAGCAGCAAGAACGGAGCCCTCAGTAACAAAGTCAAGCAGGCGAATCTGTCGGCGATCATATTCTTGCTGAACTAAACTATACACCTCGGGTAAGGAAGGTAGGGGAGAGCGACCATGAATCTGAACACTGATGGGATCAAAGATCACGATGGAGATCATGAAGAAACTCAAAGATCTGATTGTGCTCCTCACGGGCACGAACCAGCACTTCATCCACAGGAGAGATAAGAGTAAGGGCGTCGAAATGATCATACTCTTGATAAAGCTGGGTAAACTCCAAGTAGTAGGCAGCGGGAGGACGATCCCCTTGGCGTAAAAGAAACATCTGTCGTCGCAACTGAAAGATTTGAGTCGCATTACCCTGACATGAATAAGTAATCTCATCACGCTTCCAAATATCAGCTGCAGTATCCAGGAAGAGATAATTGCGGGCAATACACACCTGCATGGAGTTGGTGAGCTAAGACATAACCAAAGAGTTCTCAAAATCACATTGTGGCCAATCGGGAGAGGTAGGCGAAGGTGCCTTGGTAGTACCACTGAGGTAGCCTGTTGGAACACCCTATTACTAATTTGGGTAAGGATCACTATGTGCTTAGGAATTTGTATTGACCTTGTTGTATAGTCTGATAGGTCAATTAGAATGAGTCTTAGGGTTAGTACTTAGGTTTGAAAGCTGCCCTCAAGACCTTCTAAAGATCAGGATTCAGTGCTGAAGACTAGGACAATTCTCGTCGAGCTCAGGTCCACGAAACGTCGAACTCAGTTCAACTATCTCTGAGCTCAGTTCAACGAGTCGTCGAACTCCGTTCGACGATCTTCGAGCTCAGATCGACGCTCTGTCTCTAGTTGTTTTCCAAGTCTATGAGCTCAGGTCGACGATTTCTGTTTCAGTCTAAGTTCAATCTCTGAGCTCAGGTCGACGATAGTTGAGCTCAGATCGACGCTTTTCTGAGAGATCGACGATTTCAGGATTCAAATTCAGGACAGTTATGGAATTCATTCAGACTTATTTTCAATATTTATGGCAAAGGATTTTGTAGCCGTTTCAATCAATCTGGGACAAGTTTCAAGGAAGACTAATTGGAATTTTTCTTAAGGACTTTCCTCCAGAGGCAGATATCAGTTAAGGTAGTCATTTATGACTGATTAACGGTTATCAAGAAGTCAGAATCTGATATACTCCCTAGAAAATCATTTTGAAAAAGCACAGACAAGATTTGAAAAAGAATACAGAAGAGAGAACAAGAAAATTAGTCATCAAGAATTCATCTTCTAGGAATAGACTCAGTAGACAAAAGTTTACAGAATTACTGAGTCAGAATTCTTCAAGAACAAAAGGATCATTACTGTGAAGGAGATCATCTGTTATTCTACTCCTTCAAGCATCAAGTGTTCAAAAGTTTCTTCATCAAGGACTCCAGACATCTCACATTTCAGCATCTGCTGAAATCATCTATTGTTGGAGATCTGAAACAACTGAAGGCCTATCACCCTAAGCAAAGCTCATCTTCCTGAACCCTTACAGATCTCAGGGGGAGCTTTAACAACATCTTCCACTTGTCTTCTCTCAGATTATTGACAGAGAAGAACAACTCAACCTTTTTGTTTTTCTTTATTCCTTCTGTAAAAGGGTTTCTCAAAACTCTCTTCAAAAGTTTTGTGGCTGGTTTCTGAGACCTTGTCAAAACTCAGTGGTGGCAAGACACCTTATCAAAAAATCTAGGTTTGGTTTTTGAGCACCTTATCAAAAGCTCATTAGTGCCCAGGACACCTGATCAACTATTCCTGCAGTGGATTCCTACCTAGGGTGGTAGAAGAGTGGATGTACCCAGGTTATTGGGGAACCACTATAGATCCTTGTGTCTTCTGGTTTGCTGTGTTTTTGCTTTGTTGTGTGTTGTGATCTTGTTTATTGCTTCTTAGTTTTTCTTTTTGCAAGCACCTTACACATACATAAATCAAGACTTCCACTGCTTTACAGTTTTAAATTATAAATTATTTTAAAATACTCTATTCACCCCTCCCCCCTCTAGAGTAAAGGTAGATCTTACACTCACTTTCAATTGGTATCAGAGGCAGGTTGGTTACTCAACAACTGAATCTTCAACAAATTGGTTGAACAGGCTAACACCTGAACCAAAAGATCCTTGATAAGATAAATCTTCTATAGAGGGTTATTACTTTTTGTATTATATTTATATTCATACAAAACCATGACACAAAACAAAGATTATGCTAGCACCAGACCTCCAGTGTGCAATCTTTCTAAGTTTGCACTTTGGAAGGCAGGGATAAAATTATACATGAATTCTATTGATGAGGACATCTTTAATTCTGTTTTGACAGTTTGTCCAAGACCTCCAGAGATCACAAGTACAAGTGTTGTTCCACCTCCCTCAGGAACAGATGCAGAAATAAAGAAATGGAAAGTTGCAGATGCAAAGGCTATGAATATCCTTGCTCAGACTATGTCTGATGAGATATTCCAAAAGGTGGCTGAATGCAGTTCAGCAAAAGAGATATGGGACAAGTTATCTGAAATTGTCTCAGGATCTGCTGATGAAAGGAAAGACAGAAGATCTCATCTCATTAGTCAGTATGAGAATTTCAAAAAGGGAGAAACTGAGTCAGTTGTTGACATGTACAACAGGCTCAGCCTAATAGTCAGTGAGTTAAAAACATTGGACAAGGAGATCTCACTAACTGAACTAAATGACAAGATCCTAATGTGCTTCCCTAGCACTTGGGACTCAAGGATCTGGCCAATCAAGGATGTCAGAAGCCTAACTGAGATTACCACTGAAGTCATGTTGGGCAAGCTCAAGTCTTATGAGCTGTTCATCAAGAACAGAGAGGAAGAACAAAAAGTTGCTTCTCCAACTATCAGGAAGGAGAAGACAATAGCATTCAAAGCTACAAAAGATTAGCCTGAAGACAAGGTCACAGGCAATGAAGAATTAATGAGCTTACTGGCCAAAAGATTATATAAGATGACCAGGAAAGATTTCAGAAAGAGGTCATCCAGAGGGCATGAGAAGTCAAGGTATGACAAATCCAATAATAAAGAAATTATTTGTTTTGGATGCAGGAAACCAGGCCACATTGTGCCTGATTGTCCAGAAAATCAAAATAAGGACAAGAAGGATGGAAAGATAGGAGAAAAGACAAGGACTCCAGGAGAAACAACAATGACAAATCCTTCTCTAGCAAGAACAAACACACCAGGAAGGGATTTGTAGCTGAAACCTGGAGTGAAACTGAAGAAGAATCAGAGGTTTCATCAAGCTCAAGTGATGATGAAGATGATGCTGAAGAAAAGGAGTTCTGCATGATGGCTATAAATGCCTCCTAACATAATTCTGATGCAGAACATGAATCAAAATCTGAATCTGAACATGAAGATGAAGAAGACCAGGTAATAGATTCCTTTGATTTTAATTCAGAGGATTTTAAATTTGAATTTAAGGCACTATGTTTAGACCTGCTAAAGTCTGAGAAAGAGATTATCTCTCTCAGAAATCAATTGTCTGAACATAGCACTTTAAAATCAGACAACCTCAAACTCTCTGAGGAGTAAGAATTTTGTAGGGAGGAGATAGCTTCACTGAAAAGTGAACTATCACAGGCAAAGAAGTTTGAAGAATCCCTAAATGGGAGAAGCATCAGACTGATGGACATCACAAGCACAGTGAACTCAAGACTCAACAGTACACTGGGCTTGGGTGCTTCATCCAGCCAACCTATAGTATTAACAACCCTAATTAAATTTATCTCAGATAAAGGAAAGGGTGTTGTAGAGGTAGCTAGGAAGAATCCTGATTTACCTAAGAAAAACAAAGTTCAACAGAAAACGTCGAACAGAGCTCGACGATCGTCGAACAGAGCTCGGCGATCTCAGGTTGAATCGTCGAACTCAGGTCGACGACTTCTGAACTCTGAACTCTGGCATAGTCGATCTTCGAACGGAGCTCGACGATCTGACTCAAGATCGTCGAACTCAGCTCGACGATCGTCGAACGGAGCTCAGAGCTTTGAACAATCTTTCAGAGGTAAATCTAAAATCAATCCTAAAAGTCCTACATCCCAAAACTTCAACCATTATACTGAATGGATAGTACCTCCTAGGAGATACCATCCTGGAGGATAGAAGAGTCAGCCAGGAATGTCTTTTATTTCAGAGTTTAAAGGTTATCAACCTAGACCCAAGTTAAACTGGGTCAAAAACATATAAATTGTTTATGTGCAGGTGAAGACCTATCCAGCAATGAACCAACAATGGTATCTGGATAGTGGGTGTTCAAAGCACATGACAGGGAACAAGGAGAATCTAACATCCTTCAAAACCAAACTTGGACCCAAAGTGATATTTGGTGATTGAAACTTTGGTCAAACAAAAGGATATGGTGATGTTCAGATTGGCTCAGTCACATTCAAGAAGGTGGCTTATGTGGAAGGACTGAAGCACAATCTAATCAGCATCAGTCAACTCTGTGATGAAGGCTATCAAGTGATATTCAACAAATCCTTATGCAAGATCAAGTCAGAGGATAACACAACAGTGTTAACAGGTAAAAGGAAAGGTAACATTTATCTTGTAGATTTCCTTTCAACCAATATAGATATTTGTTTATTCAATTCAGTTTGCAAACCAAATGATCTTTGGCATAAGAGACTATAACATCTAAACCTTAGAACCATTGCTAGGCTATCCAAGGACAACCTTGTTAGAGGACTACCTTCTGGCCCCAAAAAGAAGGAAGGACTTTGCAGGGCTTGTCAATTAGGCAAGCAAACTAAAAATAGTTTTAAGTCACTTAATAAGAGTGATTCACCTAGGATCTTGTATCTGTTACACATGGATCTTTTTGGACTCATTACAGTACAAAGCTTATGAGGGAAATCTTACACTTTGGTGATAGTAGATGACTTCTCTAGATTCACATGGGTATTCTTTCTGAGGAAGAAGTCTGATAACTTTAAGTGTTTGACAGATTTTCTCAAATGCATACAGATTGAGTTCAATACTCACATAGCCCGGATCAGAAGTGATCATGGGACAGAGTTTGATTCTCTTCTTATGCAAGAGTTCTGTTAGAGTGAAGGGATCAGGCATACTTTCTCAGCTCCTAGAACTCCTCAACAAAATGGGGTAGCTGAAAGGAAAAATAGAACCCTTATTGAATCTGCCACCACATTGTTGACAGATGCTCACCTCCCTCTATCTTTTTAGGCAGAGGCAGTGAACACCTCCAACTATGTGTTGAACAGAAGTTTGATACATAAATTGAAGGGCAAGACTCTCTATGAATTGCTCAAAGGGAAGAAACCTAAAGTAGATTACTTCAAAAATTTTGGTTGCATTTGTTATATTCACAATAATGACAAGAAGTACATAGCAAAATTTCAAGCTAAAGCTGATGAAGGAGTGTTTCTGGGATACTCCATGATCAGTAAAGCTTATAAGGTGTATAACAAATCTTCTCTTAAAATTGAAGAATCTGTTCATGTATCTTTTGATGAGACTAACATGTTTTACAAGGAGAAGAATACTTCTACCATAGAACCCTTGCAGGTAAACTTTCTTTCAGAAAATTTGGACAGGTTGCATATTGCAGAGAAGGATTCAACACATTCACCTACCCAATAAAGAGGTGAAATCAGTGAAGATGAAGAGGATACTCAACATCTTGGTACTCAACATCCTGGTGAGAATTATCTTGAAGAGCCAGTTGCTGTTCCATAAGAGGAAACAACAACACAGGTTGGTGAACAATCAACACCCCCTGTTGATTTAGTAACAACAAGAGATCATCCAATCTCCCAAGTGATTGGAGACATCTCAGCTGGTGTACAAACCAGAAATCAGGTCAAACAAAACCCGATGCACACCTGCTTTCTATCTCAAATTAAACATCAATCCATACAAGATGCAGAACAAGATCCACACTGGATCATTGCAATGCAAGAGGAATTGCATCAATTTGAAAGGAAAAAAGTTTGAGAGCTAGTGCCAAGGCCTAAGGATCACTCCATTATTGGAACAAAGTGAGTGTTCAGAAACAAGTTGGATGATCAAGGGATCATTGTAAGGAACAAGGCAAGGCTAGTTGCACAAGGATAATCTCAAGAAAAAGGAATAGACTATGACCAGACCTTTGCACTAGTTGCAAGGTTAGAGGTCATAAGAATATTCCTAGCTTATGCAGCTCACAAAGGATTCAAAGTCTATCAGATGGATGTAAAAAGTGCATTTCTCAATGGAGACATCAAGGAAGAAGTCTATGTTAGACAACACCCAGGTTTCATCTCTCCAACTCATCTTGATCATGTTTTTAAATTGCATAAAGCATTATATGGTCTCAAGCAAGCTCCTAGAGCATGGTATGAGACCTTAGCATGTTTCTTCTGAAAAATGATTTTATAAGGGGTAGAGTAGACCAAACTCTTTTTAGTAGAACTCATAAGTCCAATATCCTACTAGTGCAAATTTATGTAGATGATATTATATTTGGTTCTACTGATTCAAATTTGTGCAAAAGGTTTTCTAATCTGATGCATTCTAAATTTGAAATGAGTACCATGGGTGAGCTTTCCTTCTTTCTAGGATTGCAAGTCAAACAACATGCTGATGGCATATTTATTTCTCAAACCAAGTATGCAAAAGAACTGGTTAAGAAATTTGGTATGTCTGAAGCATCTTATATAAAAACACATATGCCTACTAATGTTGTACTAGATGCTGATGAACATGAGAAATCTGTTGATCAGACAACATATAGAGCAATGATTGGCTCTTTATTGTACCTTACAGCTAGTAGACCTGACATAATGTTTGCTACATGCATATGTGCTAGATTCCAAGTAAGCCCTAGAGAGTCACACCTAACATTAGTAAAAAGGATTCTTATGTATGTGAAAAGTTGTCCAAATCTAGGTCTCTGGTATGCAAAAGACTCAGGATTTGAATAAACTGGATTTTCAGATGCTGATTATGCTGGATGTAGAGTAGACGGGAAAAGCACCAGTGGAACTTGCCAGTTTCTTGGTGACAGACTTGTCTCCTGGTTCTGTAAGAAACAAATATCTGTGTCCACTTCAACTGCTGAAGCTGAATACATGGCAGCAGGTAGTTGTTGCTCACAGATTTTGTGGATTCAAAACCAGCTCCTAGACTATGGCTACAACTTAGAGAGGTCAAAAATATTTTGTGACAATACCAGTGCTATTTCTATAGCACAAAATCCAGTCATCCATAGTAGGACAAAACATATAGAAATTAGGCATCACTTCTTAAGGGATAATGTTGAAAAGAATAAAATTGGACTTCATTATATCTCAACTGATTTGCAAAGGAGAGACATTTTCACCAAACCTTTGGATAAAAAGAAACACACTTTCTTCCTAAATCAGTTAGGAATGTTAGATGGAGGAAGCTTAAAATGAGATCCAAGTTTTTAAAACTCTAAAAACAGACCAAGACTAGGCTAAAAACTTGATTTTTCTAGTGTCTGTAGGCTGTTTTTAGTCTCTGAACTGCGCTCGACGTTTTTCCCCAAGATCGTCGAACGGAGATCGACGTTTTCTGAAAGCGTCGACCGAAGTTCAGCGCTTTCAGATAGCGCTAGGCTATCTTCTTCTGGTCAGAGATCGTCGATCGGAGATCGACGCTCTCCAATATCGTCGAACGGAGATCGACGTTATTGAAGACTCTTCAGATTCCTTTAGAAGCCCAGATCGTCGAACGGAGTTCAACGATCTTTCCTTTTCGGCGTCGAACCCTAATATAAAACTCATTTTTCGGCCGTCGTTCTCTTTTGCGCTTTCATACTCTCTGCAGAAATTTTTCTTTCCCTCCAAACCTCTCTCCACTTGGTCGTGTTTGTTCATTTTTGCAGGTATACATTGGCAGTGTCTGTTGCCGCCCTCGCCAAAATAAAATTCGACACAGGTTTTGATATAGACATGGATTCCATTGACGGCAGCGATCAAATTTTCAAGGATATACTGGAACTTTTCAAGGAACAGCAGTTGGCACTGATTATGTCTACAAGAATAAAGCTGGCAGCCGATGAGATAAAAGAGTGGGTATATACTGCACAGAACATGGATTCAACCACAGTGGTCGGTACAATAGCAGGAACTCAGGTACCTCTAACACCTGCCCTGCTTACAGAGGTTTTTCAGTTAAGTTCAGGACAAGATTCTGTTGATTTGTCTGGAGAGGAATTTGAGATGATGTTAGATAGAATGGGGCATTCTGCAGCAAACCCTAACAAGCTGCTGAAAAAGAATCTGTCTGTTGAGTACAGATTCCTTGCAGATATTGTGGGCAAGGTCCTGCTAGCCAAACATTCTGCCCATGATACCATTTCCAGGTATCAATTCTGCTTGATGGGTGCACTGGTTGATAAGAAACATCTCAACTGGGGAGAAATTTTCTTTGAGCTGATTAAGAAGAAAGTAAACAAAAACCTTGTTAATTTTGGGAGGATCTTAGGACTGTTCTTGAACAACAGGTGCCCTCAGCTGCTGGTGTCCTCTGGCATGCATATTAATGCCTCCAAGAGACTTACCTGTGCCCTTTTTGGCAAATGGGACAGGCAGATTGTTAAGCCAACCAGGACTACTGCTTCTTCAGGCACAAGGACTGTTGTAGTCTCTTCCCCTCAGGCAACTGCCCTCATGGAAGTTTTGCATGCCTCCTCTTCTCCTCCTTCTCCTCCTTCTCCAATTGTTCTTTCAACCATCCCCTGATCCACCATCACCATCTCTATCTCTTCCCCCATAACCATTTCATCTCCACCTCCAACCACAGAAGACCAATTCCATCCCCTACACTTCTATCCACCTCTTGACCTAGACACCACCATACCATCCTTCAATCTCATGGAAGATTCCTTTATGGATAATTCCCCCTCCTCACCTACTGAGCTTCCATCATCCACCACATCCTATCAACAACTCCTTCATAATATTCTTTCCCAACCATCATTCCTTTCATCCGCTTCTACTATCATAACCTCTATCTCCACCATTCCAATATCTCAACCAACCATCCTACCACTCACAACCACACCTTCTGCAGCCCCTTCTACTCTAGTCTCTACCTCTACTCAAGTCTCACTTGAGCAAGTAGAGCTTCCTGCCCTGGCAGATAAGCTTTATGGGATGCTGGCTCCCAGGCTAGTAGCTTTGCTGGAGACCTCCATGGCTCCACTCCTGAAGTCTATACAGGAGTTATCTAACAGGCTTTGCTCTATTTCTCCTCATCAGGCAATCCCTTCTATGGGGTGCCTTGATCCAGCTCCAACTGAATCAAGGCAGGGGGAGATGTCATGTGAAGAAGAGACAGTGCATGCTGCTTCAGAAAAATTCTTGCCACAGACAGTTCCAGCTCTAGTTCCAACTCTAACAGTTGACTTCAAGTCACTGTTATCAGTTTTTGATACTCTTCACTTCAGCTGTCCACCAACTCAGGAAGTTGAAGATCTGACTAAGGCCATTGTGCCTGTTGCTTGTTGTGATCCCAGCCTGATTGCTTCTTATATCAATTCTCTTAAGGCTGAGGAAATAATTGATTCTGATTGTGCTGCTGCTGCTGCTGATATAGTTGCTGATGAAATTGTTGAGTCTGCTGAAATTGATGTGTTGTCTGCTGTTAGTGATGTTCCTACTGCTGCTGATACAATTGATGATACAGTTTCTGATGAGATAGTTTTTTCTGCTCCTATTGAGCCTACTGCTGCTGATAGTGTTTCTGCTCCTGCTAAGCCTGTTGTTGCTACTGTTATATCTGAGAGTGCTGCTTCCATCACTGTTGCTGAACAAACCAAACAATAGGAGAAATATATTCAAAAGATTGATGAGCTTTATGATAATACTCCAAGTTCAGACAGTGACCAACTCCATATTGATTCTGATGACTCCTCTGCAACTATTGCAAGGAAGAGGAAAGCAAGAAGCAAGGCACTGAAAAGAGTTCCTCCAGAAAAAGTAAAAGATGACAATGATATAGCTTATTACATTCTTCATGACTGTCCAATTTCTGAGCCTTGAATGCAATATTCCAGAAATCAACTTAAGGCCATGAAGAAAAGGAGAAAACTTGATAAGTATGAAAAGGGATCTTCCCAATTCCATCCTCCTCCTCCAAATTTAGAATCTGGTGGAGGTTCAGCTTTTCAGTCTTCTTCTGCTGCTAGGCCAAGCTCTTACCAGTCTCAAGATAGATATCAACCAAGAGGCCAACAGCAAAGAGGATATCAGTCAAGGAGAGATCAGTCAAGAGGCAGACAGAGAGATTACAGGACTTACTCCAGAAATCAAGCTAGACAACACCCATATCAAAGGGAAGGACAAGGCCCTACTGATTCTACATCTGGTCCTTTCCCTTACAAGCTGAAAGATACAGTTGTCACTAGAGCTCCTCCTACTGACTCAGTGGAATTAAACAGATATGAACCTCCAGTTCTATTTGAAGACCCTGAGAACAATCCTCTATCATTAACAGTCAGATGAAAGAACTTGCAGCATTAGATCAGATCAAGAAAGGAAGAGAGCAAGGCAGAGATACCTCCAATATCACAACACTATCAGAACAGAGAAAGAAAGAATTAGAAAGATATGCTTCCAGAAAATTCTTTGATCCAGAGAGCTACATGAAGCTGCATCCTGAGGCTGTTGTTCCAAGGCCAAAATCTCAAACCTCCTTAGGTGCAGATGATGATAGAAGATCCAAAAAAGAAGTCCTCAATCCCAACAGAGAAATTCTTTTCAAAAAGGGCAATGAGTAATTTGTGTAAGCTGATACTCATATCTATTTCTGACTGAATCTGTGATTCTCGCTGTGTTTCTGCAATGCTCAACATGTGTTATTTGCATTGTTGTTTCTGTTTTATTTTTAATTCTGATGTATGTTTATTATTTCCTATTTGTCTTGTAAATAGTAATCATAACCCAAATAGGGGGAGATTGTTGGAACACCCTATTACTAATTTTGGGTAATGATCACTATGTGCTTAGGAATTTGTCTTCAAGACCTTGCTGTATAGTCTGATAGGTCAATTGAAGAGGACAATGAGCTTAGGTCTGAGCTCAGTTATACTCCGTTATCTTGAATCGATGTTTGAATGTTGTCTCTCAAGAGCTCTGAGCTCAGGATTCAGTGCTGAAGACTAGGACAATTCTCGTCGAGCTCAGGTGGAATTCATTCAGATGGCGAAACGTCGAACTCAGTTCAACTATCTCTGATTAAGCTATCAGTTCAACGAGTCGTCGAACTCGTTCATCTTCTGGGAATAGACTCAGTAGACAAAAGTTTACAGAATTACTGAGTCAGAATTCTTCAAGAACACAAGGATCATTACTGTGAAGGAGATCATCTGCTATTCTACTCCTTCAAGCATCAAGTGTTCAAAAGCTTCTTCATCAAGGACTCCAGACATCTCACATTTCAGCATCTGCTGAAATCATCTATTGCTGGAGATCTGAAGCAACTGAAGGCCTATCACCCTAAGCAAAGCTCATCTTCCTGAACTCTTACAGATCTCAGGGGGAGCTTTGACAACATCTTCCACTTGTCTTCTCTCAGATTATTAACAGAGAAGAACAACTCAACCTTTTTGTTTTTCTTTATTCCTTCTGTAAAAGGGTTTCTCAAAACTCCCTTCAAAAGTTTTGTGGTTGGTTTCTGAGACCTTGTCAAAACTCAGTGGTGGCAAGACACCTTATCAAAAAATCTAGGTTTGGTTTTTGAGCACCTTATCAAAAGCTCATTGGTGCCCAGGACACCTGATCAACTATTCCTGCAGTGGATTCCTACCTAGGGTGGTAGAAGAGTGGATGTACCCAGGTTATTGGGGAACCACTATAGATCCTTGTGTCTTCTAGTTTGCTGTGCTTTTGCTTTGTTGTGTGCTGTGATCTTGTTTATTGCTTCTTAGTTTTTCTTTTTGCAAGCACCTTACACATATACATAAATCAAGACTTTCACTGCTTTACAATTTTAAATTGTAAATTATTTTAAAATACTCTATTCACCCCCCCCCCCCTCTAGAGTAAAGGTAGATCTTACACTCACTTTCATAATCAAACAAACGGCGGCTCTTAAGGGACAAAGTGACAGAACGAGCCCACGGAAGATAATTTGTTCCGTCCAATAGAATAGCAGTAAGCTGAGGAGTCTCGTGATCATGAGAGACACGAAGAGATCCACGGAGAAGAAGAAGAGAACCGGGAATGGGGACGGGATCGGCGGGCCGGGGCGGGATCAGGATCGAGTGAGACTAGGGTTTTCCCTCTGATACTATGTTGACCGAGAGAATAATGAGCATTATTTCATAAGGAGGGGTTCCCCTCCTATATATGAGGGGAATACAATAAAGAAAAAAACCATAAAAATATAATTGGTAAATCTAACACTATCGCTCCAAAGACAATCCCTCACTGCCTCACAACCTAAGGAGCTCCTTATATAGATGGAGACCAAACTACATGACAAAATACATAAAGACATGTGCATACCAATACACTCGTCCTGAAAAGCGATTGTGTCCCAAGATCGAGCTAGGAAGGATCACATGGGCGAGTCGGAAATACTCGAGCGGCTCCTTTGGTGGGCGGATCGGGTGAGACGTTAGAATCTTAGAGGCATCGTGGTGGGCTGGTTATTGCAGATCTATGGTACGGGTGACTGACATGGTTGTAGAACTTGGCATTTGCACTGTCTGAAAGGTGAAGCAATGATATGCCCACAAAAGATCTTGACCTCGAGGTCAAGAAAGCTGCACGCCAGTTGGGTCAAGGCCACGGTCGAAGATCGGATGCTCTAAAGACTGATGGCAGAAACTCACCTAGATCCTGAAAGAGTGGTGTGGGGCAGGACATTAGGTCAATGAGGAGTAAGTAGTAATGATTTGGAAGGAAATCCGAAGGAAAGTCTGGTCGAAGTAGGAGAGTGACAAGATGTGAGTGTACTGTAGCAGTGGGCTCGAGAGATTTTCGAAAATAGGAGTTGGGAGAGAAGAGAGTTGACAAGGCTGGGAGCAAAAAAACATGTGGTGTTGTGTGAAAGGTTGGCGAGCCACCAGGTGGAGCCTCTATCACGGATTTGTTGGAAGCGAACGGATTGGAGGGCAATCGGTGCCAATCGGAAGATGGGGGTATTAGGGGGTGTATGTCGCAGTCGGCAATGGGAGAACGAAGGGGTGTTGGGAAAGGAGGAAGAGGCGGTATTTCCAATGGTCGAAGACCCACTGAGGAGTGGCGGTGAGATGGAGGAGGCTCGATAGAAAGCATAAGTGTAACACCTCCCCTGTAATGACCATATAATATGGGTCCGGTCGGGGCTCCACAACAAATAGACGTCACATTATAAAGTGATATAAAAGAACAACGCATCTCAAAACTCAGACACGAAACAGCGGAAACACACAACAACTAGAAGTTGTCCACAACCATAGGAGTTCGAATCGGTCTTAAGGCCTTACAACATACAACTGTCCAAAAAATTGAATCAATAACAAACAGATCAACGTGCTTTAACACTCCTAGGCTACCTCGGCATGCAAGCCGAATTACAGTTCATGGAGCATAGAATTCAACAACTCACAAGTAAACAAAAGATAGAGCACTTCATGAGGCTTGGGCCTTTTTGGTCGGCGATCTTGCTCCAGCATGAGAAGCTTGCCCTGTAAAAATTGTTGTAACGTGGGTCAACAAAGGCTGACCTCAACTGTGTAACCAACACATCTCCTCCCGGTCATCCCTAGCGGGCCCAAGGGCACTCCATCACTCTGCAGGTCAGCACTTCGTAAGCAAATGTATATAAGCATAAAGAATAATAAAACATGTTTGGATGTCTCATACAACAAACATGTTTCTATGTTGAGCATTTAATAAAAAGGAGCCTACCAAGCAACATGTATGCAAACCTGGGTTTCACCCAAGACACCCTATAGCGCAAGAATCTAACACATCATTACGCATCATCACATCACATCACATCACACGGGTACTTCCATTTTCCCCTGCGACATTCAAGCCAACACACGGAACTCTTGCCTAGGCCCAACCCGCTCGTGGGTCTCAAAACTCGGGCTTGCCTACAAGCTCTGACTTCTCACGTAAGGATTCCGTCACACAAACAAACCGATTCTAAGAACTCTTGCTTGACCCCACCCGCTCGTGGGCTTCATTGTCCGGGCTTGTCAAAAGCTTGGCGTTCTCGTCAGTTTCTCAGAAGGGGGATTGTCTCGTCGGGAAACTCTTCACACATGACTTCCATGTCACGGGCTAGCCAGCCGACCACAGAGACGAAACCGCGCCTTCGCACATCAATCAACAAACGTAGCCTTTCCCACCCTAATCCACCATTCGTTCTCGCACGAAATAAGGGGGGCAAACATCACAAACGACATCTTGCCGCAAACGGATTTCTAGCAAAATCATTAAGGCTCGTTATGCAACATCACCGAGTCGGACTAACGATCGCGCCTACGACTTCACCCACAATGTCTAATCCACTAGCGGAGCTGATTTCTAATGCAACATCATGCCGGGGACGGACACAATCGACCCGATGGCTTCTCTTAAACCATGGCGACCCGTACCCCTCTCATTTGAGAGAGCTGGTGCCTAAATGCTTGAAAGAAAGCAAGAATGAAACGGATGTCATGCACGCATCCTAAAACCGAGAGGAGAAATGTCGTTACCTTACGACTCCTCTTCCTAGCCATGGAGATCTCGATTTGCACGGATGAAAGTGTGCGCCTTCAAGTCCTCTCCACGGATATGGCCTCGGATCAACGAACGGTGCCCCGGAGCTTCGTCAATGGCAGAGAAAGTCCTTCTTCCTCCTCCAAACCCTTACTCCCAAACTCTAACTCTCACTCAAAGATGAGAAGAAATGAAGGGAAAGAGTGTTTCAGCCCTACTTAAGTCTCTTGGACGAAGGATTCTAGGCCACAAGATCAAATCCCAAGCGAATCAGACGGTCAGGAGCCACAGCCCACAGAACTGTTTCTGACTGCTACCGCCGGGCGGTAACTACCTACCGCGCTACCGAAGTTTCCAGACGCGTCCACCACTGCAAAAAGCCCCGCTATCTCTGGCGTTAGCGATACCGCCGCGCGATAGTCTCTCAACGCATTCGTCTCGACGCTTTTGTCTCGACAACTCATCTCGACGAAAAGGAATACCGTCGGGCGATAGCTACATAGTGTCGCGCGCTAACACTTGACGATTCGTCTCGGCGCCCCGGTCTCGACGAAAGAAGCTATCGTCAAGCGGTAGCATCCTACCGCCGCGTAGTAGCTTCCAGAGTCTCAAGTTCTGGAAACTGGGGTGTTACAACTCCACCCCCCTAGAAGAATTTCGTCCTCGAAATTAAGCATGCACTCAAACAACAAGCATACCTGAAGCAAAAATTTCTGGAAAGTCTTCCCACATTGCTTACTCACACTCCCAGGAGAATTCGTCTCGCCCGCAGTTATCCCAACGCACCTTCACGAGCTTAACCTCTTTATTCCGCAACTGCCGAACTTCTGAATCCTCTATGCCAATCGGACGGACTTTCGTCCTCAAGTCCTCTTCTACCGGCACCGCCGCCGACTCGACCACAACGCTTGCCTCCATCAAGGCTTTCCTCAAGACTGAAACATGGAAGACATCGTGTAATCCACTCAACTCTGGGGCCAACGCCAACCTGTAGGCTGCTTCTCCAATGCGTTCCGTAACTTTGAACGGCCCCAGAAACCTCGGACTCAACTTCTTGAGTCGACGAATCCGCGAAACACCTTTGAAAGGCTTAATCTTTAGATACACCCAGTCGCCTACTGCGAACTCCACGTTCTTATGGCGCGCATTGAAATACTTCGCCTGTCGATCCTGAGCAACCTTCATGCGCTCCTGAATTGTTCGCACCAACTCACAAGCATCGGTCACCACCTCTTTTTCCAAAAGTTTGGCGTCTCCCGCCTCTATCCATGACATTGGTGTTCGACACTGCCTTCCATACAAAGCCTCGTATGACGTCATCTTGATACTTGCCTGGAAACTATTGTTGTAGGCAAACTCCACCATGAAAAGGTGATTTTTCCACTTCTTCCCAAAATCAAGGGTACACATTCTCAGCATATCCTTCATTGTACGATTCGTCCTTTTCGTTTGACCATCGGTTTAAGGATGGAATGTCGTACTAAACTTGAGTTTTGTGCCCAGACTCTTCTATACTAGTCTCCAGTCCTTGGACGTAAACCTTCCATCGCGATCACTAACAATACTCTTTGGAATTCCGTGCAACCGCACAATATTACGAACATACAATTCTACCAGCTTCTCCACGTTATCCTCCTTCTGATTCGGGATGAAGTGGGGCACTTTGGTCAAGCGATCCACGATCACCCAAATCGCACTGTTACCCTGCTACGACCGGGGTAATTCATGCACAAAATCCATGGAGATGTCATCAAATTTTCACTCAGGGATAGGAAGATGCTTCAGGAACCCGTCCGGCTTCTGACACTCAGCCTTCACTAAGGCACAAGTTTGGCACCGACTCACATACAAAGCTACATCTCGCTTCAATCCAAGCCACCAAAAGGATTTCTTCATATCCAAGTACATCTTTGTACTTCTCGGATGAATGGAGTACTTCATGAAATGAGCCTCAAACATCAACTCCTCACGGAGCTTGCCGAACTGCGGTACACATACCCTTCTGTCCTTCCTCAAGATCCCACCAATCATCTCTCAGGCACTACCCTCGCCTTTTTGAGCTTCCACCACAAATGGCTGGAACTTTGCATCCACACTGGTCGCTTCCCAAATACGATCGGATAAGTCACTTTGTAACTCGATCCAGTTCAACCGAGTCATGTCAGACTCGTCTCTTGCTACACATTCAATGCCAAGGGACTCACAGTCCCGCACCAACCACTCATCATGAGCTTCAATCCAATTCCCTTGTCCAGAATATTTCAAACTCAAGGCATCCGCCACCACGTTGGTCTTGTCTGGCGTATACTGAATTGCCACGTCGTAATCCCCAAGGAACTCGACCCACCTGCGTTGTCGCATGTTCAAGTCTTTTTGATCCAGAAGATACTTCAAGCTTTTATGGTGAAGATCTCTACCTTCGCACCATATGCATAGTGCCGCCACAATTTTAACGCAAAAATTACCGCTGTCAACTCCAAGTCATGGACGGGATAATTTCTCTCAGGAGGTTTAAGTTGTCTAAACCCAAAGGTTATCACATTGTCATGTTGCACTAGCACGCATCCCAACCGCAACCTAATGCGTCGCTGAAAATCTGAAATCCTTCAGTCTCTTTAGGAAGACTTGGGATGGGAGCCGACATCAACTTTTCCTTCAAGGTACCAAACGCTTGATTGCACTCCTGAGTCCATACAAACTTCTAGTCCTTCCAAGTCAGAAAAGTGATGGACAGAGCTATCCGCGAAAAGTTTTCCACAAACCTTCTATAGTACCCGGCTAGTTTAAGGAAACTCCTAACTTTCGCCACGGTTCTGAGAACTGGCCAATCCCTGATGGCCTCAACTTTCGCCGGATCCACCGCTACCCCATCACCACTAATCACATGGCCCAAAAATGTCACCTTCTCTAAACAGAACTCGCACTTCGAGAATTTAGCATAAAGTTGATTCTCTCTCAACACCTGCAAGACCACTCTCAAGTAAGTCTCATGCTCCGGCTCCGATTTGGAGTATACCAAGATATCATCGATGAAGACTACCACAAACAAGTCTAAGACTTCTGAAACACCTGATTCATCAAATCCATGAATATCGATGGTGCGTTCGTCAGTCCGAATGGCATCACCGAGAACTCGAAGTGGTCATACCTTGTACCAAAAGCTATCTTAGGTATCTCCTCATCCCGAATCCGCAACTGATAGTACCCTGACTTCAAGTCCAACTTAGAGTGCACCACTGACCCTACCAACTGGTCGAACAGGTCATCTATCCGTGGAATCGGATACTTATTCTTGACGGTTAGTTTATTCAGCTCCTGGTAGTCTATGCACAACCGCATACTACCATCTTTCTTCTTCACGAACAACACAGGCGCGCTCCATGGCGAAGAGCTGGGCCTAATATACCCCTGCTCCAACAGTTCCTGCAACTTCACCGTAAGCTCGGCTAACTCCTTCGGTGCCATCCTAAAAGGAGGACGTGACACCGGCCTAGCTTCTGGCACTAACTCAATCGAGAAATCGATCTCCCGTCGAGGAGGTGCTCCAGGAAGCTCCTCAAGAAACACATCCTCAAATTCTGCCACTACCGGCACTTCTCCAATTGGTAGCTTGGAGAGGTGAACTTCCAACAACGCTGCGAAAGCTGCTCCTCCCTGGTTAACTGTTTGCACCAATTGCATGGCCGAAATCAGGGAGTAGGCCACTCCACTAAGGCCCTCAAATTTGACTTCTACCTTTCCCTCGCTTCTCAGGGTCACCATCTTTGATAGACAGTCAATACTAGCCCGCTGCTCTACAAGCCCGTCCATCCCCAAGATTACATCGAACTCGGCTAACGGTAGAACCGCTGCTACCAACACGAAGTCAACTCCATCTAAATTTCAACCAATGCGCCCTTTCGTCTCGGTAGTCAAGAAAGACTCATTGGGCATGAGCACCCTAAGCTCTGCGTTCGAAGAAAAGGGCTCGACTCCAATTCTTCGGATAAAGTTTTCCGCAAGAAAGGAGTGCGACGCTCCCGTGTCGAACAATACCCTAGAGGGATAACCAGAAACTAGCACGAAGCCTAATACACATGCAACACACATAAAAAGTCTCGAAAGTCTAAAACAAATAAACAAACTTAAACTTTCGCATACCTATCACCACGGGTTGTTGAATCGTTTCCTGTTTCCCAAGGTTGTAAGCCCTTGGCTGCACGAGTTGGAAACGTGAAGCGCTCGACTCCGTCATTTTCCCTTTCTTCGTGATGCTGGGAAACGCACTGACTACTCCTGTCTTGGCTCTTGTTCAGCGCCACCCTCAGTACAAAATCGAGCTATGTGGCCTGACTTGCCACACTTGAAGTACGTTAGTGGTCCCTTGAAACGAGATCCCCCCGACGTTGTACTGCTCTTCTCCCCTGACCTGAAGGGATGGGGCTTCTTCTTCCACTTACTCCCTTCAGACTTACCCTGCAATTGAGAAGGTTTTCCCTCTCCCTGCTTGATCGTGAGTCCCTTACGACGTTGGGTTCGCTCCATATCACTTTCCAACGTCCTGCCAACCTCAATCAACTCGTTGAAACCCGCATTCTTCATAGCTATAAGGGGTTGTCTCAAATTCTCTCTCAACCCATGATAGAAAAGGTTGTCTCTCTCCTCATCATCAGTCATAGTCGTTCCCACATAACAACTCAAACGAGTAAATTCATGTACGTACTCATCCACAGTCTTATCACGTTGCACCAAGTACAGAAACTGCCTTTGAAGGGCTAACCTTATCGATGCTGGGATATACTTCCTTAAGAAGGCATTCCCGAACTCTTCCATGGACAGGGTGTGTCCAGGAAACTGGCGGCCGCTATGGCTCAGCCACCATAACTTAACGTTGTCTTCTAACATGAAGGTCGCGAATTGAGATTGCTTCTCCTCTGGCGTCTCTGCCGTCCTCAGAAGTTCCTGAATCCTCGCTAACCAGTCCTCCGCATCAGTCGGTGTGCCGACTCTCTTGAACGTTGGAGGATGGAAACTTAGAAAATACTTCATTTGTCGGTCTCCATGCCCAACAACCACTCTCTCAGCCAACGGCTCTGCCTGCCTAGCTCCTCCGCCCGGTATGACCGGTGCCGCATCCAGGGTAACTGGAGTCGTTACCTGTGCAACAGGGGTCAAAACTTGTGTTATCGCTGCAGCTTGGGACGCTACCATTGCTTCTACTAGCATGCGACAGAAATCGGTCGGAGTTACTCCCATGCCCATAGGACCAAGAGCAGTAGCACTGCTCGCAGAAGGCTCCTCTTGCGGCCATGACATCCCCGCCTCGTCGCTTGCACCCTTAGCAAAAGCAAGGTAAAACAGGAATCAGTTCCCAAATCGCAAAACTTAGACACAAGGACTCTCATGGTCCCGCGATACTCCTATGTGGATAACTTCTTTACGCGATCCGATTATGCCAAATCAACCACTAAACCTTACCATGGACAATAACATGTCTCTGATACCAAATTGTAACACCTCCCCTGTAATGACCATATAATATGGGTTCGGTCGGGGCCCCACAACAAATAGACGTCACAGCTTTAACATTATAAAGTGATATAAAAGAACAACGTATCTCAAAACTCAGAACACGAAACAGCGGAAACACACAACAACTAGAAGTTATCCATAACCATAGGAGTTCGTATCGGCCTTAAGGCTTTACAACATACAACTGCCAAAAAAATTGAATCAATAACAAACAGATCAACGGGCTTTAGCACTCCTAGGCTACCTCGGCATGCAAGCCGGATTACAGTTCATGGAGCATAGCACTCAACAACTCATAAGTAAACAAAAGAGAGAGCACTTCATGAGGCCTAGGCCTTTTTGGCCGGCGAGCTTGCTCCAGCATGAGAAACTTGCCCTGTAAAAATTGTTGTAATGTGGGTCAGCAAAGGCTGACCTCAACTGTGTAACCAACACATCTCCTCCTGGCCATCCCTAACGGACTCTAGGGCACTCCATCACCATGCAGGTAAGCACTTCGTATGCAAATGTATATAAGCATAAAGAGTAATAAAACAGGTTTGGATGTCTCATACAACAAATATGTTTCTATATTGAGCATTTAATAAAAAGAGACCTACCATGCAACATGTATGCAAACCTGGGTTTCACCCAAGGCATCCTATAGCGCATAAATCTAACACATCATCACGCATCATCACATCACATCACACGGGTACTTCCATTTTCCCCTAGCGGCATTCAAGCCAACACACGGAACTATTGCCTAGGCCCCACCCGCTCGTGGGTCTCAAAACCTGGGATTGCCTACAAGCTCTGACTTCTCACGTCAGGATTCTATCACACAAACAAACTGATGCTAAGAACCCTTGCTTGACCCCACCCGCTTGTGAGCTTCATCGCCCGGGCTTGTCAAAATCATGGCGTTCTCGTCAGTTTCTCAGAAGGGGGCGTGTCTCGCCGGGACACTCTCCACACATGACTTGCACGTCACGGACTAGCCAGACGACCACAGAGACGAAGTCGTGCCTTCGCACATCAATAAACAAACGTAGTCTTTCCCACCCTAATTCATTATTCGTTCTCGCATGAAAGAAGGGGGGCAAACATCACAAACGGCATCTTGCCGCAAACGGATTTCTAGCAAAATCCTTAAGGATCGTTATGCAACATCATTGAGTCGGACTAACAGTCACAACTACGACTTCACCCACAATGCCTAATCCACTAGCGGAGCGGATTTCTAATGCAACATCATGTCGGGGACGGACACAATCGACCCGGTTGCTCCTCTTGAACCATGGCGACCCGTACCCCTCTCATTTGAGAGATCTGGTGCCTAAATGCTTGAAGAAAGCAAAAATGAAACGGATGTCATGCGCATCCTAAAACCGAGAGGAGAAATGTCGTTATCTTACGACTCCTATTCCTAGCCATAGAGATCTCGATTTGCACGGATGAAAGTGTGCGTCTTCAAGTCCTCTCCACGGATCTGGCCTCGGATCAACGAACGGAGCCTCGGAGCGTCATCAATGGCGGAGAAAGCCCTTCTTCTTTCTCCTCCAAACTCTTACTCCCAAACTCTAACTCTCACTCAAAGATGAGAAGAAATGAAGGGAAAGAGTGTTTCAGCCCTACTTACGCCTCTTGGACGAAGGATTCTAGGCCACAAGATCAAATCCCAAGCGAATCGGACGGCCAGCATCCACAGCCCACGGAACTGTTTCTGACTGCTACCGTCGGGCGGTAACTACCTACCGCGTCGCGGTAGTTTCCAGACGCGTCCACCACTGCAAAAAGCCCCGTTATCGCCGGCGTTAGCTACCGCCGCGCGATAGCCTCTCAACGCATTCGTCTCGACGTTTTTGTCTCGACGACTCATCTCGACGCTCTTGAAGAAAAGGAATATTGTGAAGCGGTAGCTACCTAGCGTCGCGCGCTACCACTCGACGATTCGTCTCGATGCCCCGGTCTCGACGAAAGAAGCTATCGTCGGGCGGTAGCTTCCTACCGCCGCGCGGTAGCTCCCAGAGTCTCAAGTTCTGGAAACTGGGGTGTTACAATAAGGGTGGCCACGGGTTGTAAGAGGGCATGTGGAAGAATCCAACGACGAATCGCAAGCGGCATGAAAAGGATGTTATTCATGGCCAGCTTAAACTTGGTCACATCGAGCATTCACTGAGTCCGGAGAGACGGTCACGGAGGAAAAAAATTGTGAGGGCCGCCGAAATGCGGCATGAGGCCCAGGAGGGCTGCCAGAATGTTGCAGGAGCTGTCGGAGGGCTACCGGAATGCTGCAAGAGTCGCATGAGAGCTTTCAAAATGCTACAGAAGCCGCAAAAGGGCCATCGGAATATGAAAGGGGTGCAGGAGAATCGCTATGAGGCAAAGGGAAGTGCAGGCAACCGATTGGATGCTAACGGAGAGGTTGTAGGACGTCGGGAGGCCGAAGGACTCACTGGAATCGATTGGAAGTAGATGGAGGGTTGATAGTCGATTGAATCGGCGGGATCTGGCGAAGTCCCTAGGAACAAGACAGACCCCAGGCTCTGGAATTGGCATCTGAGTTGGTCGACGACGAGGGATTCATCGAAGATCAGAAGCGACGATCAAGCCGAGTAGCGAAAGGCAAGGGAGTCCGTCAAATTTGATGTGGCAGCGATGACGAGAAGAGCGAATGACAAACCGACGTGAAGGAGGAGGCGGGATTCGATGGTTATGGTTGGACAGGAACGTCGAGCTAAATCCCGAGCAGGGAGGGCTCGGTCGAAACCGTCGGTATCAATGAAGTCGGCGGGAGATGATTGAAACTGTCGGGTTTTGGATGAAATAAGAAATGAGATTCAATTAGGGTTTCGACCGAAAGCCTAAATGAGCAGCAGGTTGGATTTATACGCGGAAGTCGTATCAAGATCTTAAAGGAATATGAACTCGCATTGCAAGAGATATTTTGTGGGCATGGCATTGCTTCACCTCTCAGGCAATCCCATGTCGAGTACTACGCCCGTTTCGGTCGCCTATACCACAGATCTGCAGCAAACAGCCCGCCACAACGCTTTTACGCTTCTGATTGATTTGCCAACCAGAGGAGCACCCGAGTCTCACTGAAGCGCCCATGGGAAACTTCCCGGTTCAATCTTGGGGGCAAGGTCACTTTTCAGGACGGACGTATTAATATGCACGGTTCTTAAGGGTATTTTTTCATGTAGTGTCTTTGTCATGTATTGAGGCCTTTATTTATATAAGGAGCCCTTTAGGTAGTGAGAGTTATCTTTCGAGTGATAGTCTTTAGTCTCTCTTTGGAGGACTCGGCCCTCGGTTGCTTTGCAAGAACTCATCTCTCGATTGTATCATTTGTTTCATGCAATATGAGTTCATGTTCTTTATTTTAAATGTTGATACGACCTCGGCGTAACATGTACAAAGAAATCACCTTAACTCTAATTTGTCTTAATTTTAATTGTCTGTTTTAAGTAGTTTCTTTTAAATCATTAGTTAATCCATTTTACTTCGATATTATAGATTTAAGTCTCCTCAGCCAATCATTCTTCTAGATAGGTTCTGTTTAAAGTAACTAGTGTTGTTCAATCAAAATCCCTGTGGAGACAATACTATCTTTTATTATTTATGAGAACGGTGCACTTGTCAATATATAGCATGTGTTAAACGGGCACATCAACATTACCATTGTATTTGTTATTATATAGAACTTACCTTTAGATCTTTCTGATATCATATTATCACACAATACTTTTCCATTTTAAACACCAAATTAACTCTAGAAAGTATTATGTGATAATATGATATCAAATTTATTATATTTAGGTCTCTTTTATCTTCAAATAATAACGGATGGTAAATGTTATCGTTACACTTGTTAAAATTATACACCATACCAAATCAATGTTGTCTTAATTTTAATCCCCTTACCTATAAAACATTTCATCAATATTACTTTTCACTTGTTGTAGTAATTCTCTCACCAAACAGCCTATCTACAAAAAAAGAAAAATAAACAAAAATATCACCATTTTAACATATTTTGTGAGCATCTTCATAGCCAATACAAAAATATCGGACTCAAATATTGATTCTGTTAGGGCTAGGGAAAAGAGAGAGAGAGGGGAAGGGGAAAGAATTAGGGAGAAAGAGAGGGAAAATTCAGAAATTCCAAGTATCATCAAGCATACAAAAATACAATAGGTCTTCGGCTTATATACTCGTCTGGCTCAACATAAAGAAACCGAAACATAAAAGATACTCCAAATGTAATGGACATAATAACTCCACTCGACACCTGTCGGCGAGGCCGACCTAAGATGTGTGACACGCTCGCGACGTCGATACACCCGCCACACTGGCGGTGTCCCCTCGCCTAAGTCCACTCCGTCGAGGTCCGTAACAATTCCACCCTCGGGGACATTCTCTTTGTCCTCAAGGCAGAAGTCTAGGAACTGGTGGCGCATATCCGCTCGATCGACCCATGTCTCCTCCGAGATTGGGCGATCCTACCAAACCACTAAGACCTGATCAACTGGCTGCTCCACGCGGAGGATCAAGCGTGTGGCCGTAATGCACTGGGGAAGGAACACCGTTGGGGTGGCACCGGGTGTCGGCGAAGGAAGTGCCTCCTCGACAGGGTGTTCCCCGATCACCCGCTTGAGCTGCGAGACATGAAACATCGAATGTATGCGGCTCTTCGGAGGGTAGATGAAGGTGATACGCCTGAGTGCCCACCCGGGCTAGGATCTCGAAGGGGCCGTAGAACTTGGCCGACAACTTGGAGTGGGTCTGTGGGGTCACTGTCACTTGTCGGTGTGGACGAAGCTTGAGAAACACTGAATCACCCCTGGTGACCTGGATGTCGCGCTGATGTCGGTTGGCTAAAGCTACCATCCTATCTTGGGCACGTTGGAGGTGCGGGCGCAGCTGGTGGAGCATGGCGACACGATCGCGGAGGAGGTTGTCCATGGAGGCAACTGTGCATTCGTCTGGCATGGCTCGTGTGATAACTGGCGGAGGCCTACCAAAAATTTCCTCGAACGGTGTGGTGTCAGTGTTGCATCGACCCAGGAGAGCCATTCGGCCCAAGCACACGGGTGATCACAAATGAAACAGCGCAGATAGGTCTTTAGGCGCTGATTCATGACCTCGAACTGTTAGTCCGTCTGCGAGTGGTAGGTTGTACTCGTCTGAAATTGCATAACCTGCATCTTGAACAATGCCTGCGAAAAGGAACTCAAGAAGAGGGGGTCGCGGTCACTCACAACGAAGCGAGGGAACCCATGAGGACGGACCACCCCGACGAAGGCAGCGGCCACTCCAGGAGCCATGAACGGGTGACGGAGCGGAATAAACTGAGCATACTTGGATAGGCGGTCCACGACTACCAATATGCAGTAGCAGGTCTTGGAGCGGGTAAGCCGGGAGATGAAATCCATAGAAATATCTTCTCGGATCTGAGTCGGCACGGGAAGCGGCTGGAGGAGGCCCCGTGGAAAGGTAGCCTCATAGTTGGCGCGCTGGCACGATAAGCAGGCCTCCAATAAGGTCTTGACCCATTGGAACATCCCTGGCCAATACAGCGAAGCGGTGAGGCGGCGATACGTCATGAAGACGCCTGCGTGACCCCCTTTTGGAGTCGCATGGAACTCGATGAGTAGGCGGAGAATAAGCTGAGATGATGCGGAAAGTACCAGACAATCATGATAGTAGAGGCGGTCTCCCCCAGACGATTGGGTGGGCAGGCAATGGCGTTCGCCTGCAAGGCCCTCACAATCTCCAGGAGCTCGGGGTCGACTGCAACTTCGCACTGAAGAATGGAGGCGTCCTCCCAAACCGGTCAATAAATGGCAGCCAAAATCATCGTCCGCGATTGGCGGGAGAGGGCATAAGCCACCCGGTTGGACGAACCCGCTCGAAACTCGATGTCGAAGTCGTCGTATCTCAAGAGTTTGGCCACCCAAACCTGTTTCGTAGGGGTCGCAATCTTCTAGTGGAGGAGGTAGCGCAGGCTGTGGTGATCTATCTGAATTGTGAAGTGGCAGCCCAGCAGGTAGGGTCGTCAATGTTGTACTGCTGGAACAAACGTCATCATCTCGGACTCATATGCGGAACGGGGCCGCGCGGTGGCGACGAACGTACGGCTGAAGTAGGTGATGGGTTGCCCCGCTTGCATCAAAACAGCACTGACGCCCAAGCCTGATGCGTCGCACTCAACCACGAATGGCCGTGAAAAATCTAGCATAGTTAACACGGCGGACAGTGCTCAGCGCATGTTGAAGCGTCTAGAATGTCGAGGCTGCTGCCGGTGGCCACTGAAAACAATCGGTCTCTGGCTTCTTTAACAAGCTGGATAAAGGCTTGGCAATTTTGTCGTTGTCCCGGATGAGCCGACGGTAGTACCTTGTGAGACCCAAGAATCCACGGACATCACGGAGTGAGCGGGGAGTGGGTCACTGAAGGACGGCCAGAACCTTGTCTGGATCCATAGCTACGACGTTCTTGGAGATGGTGTACCCCAGGTAACTAATTTTTGTCTGGCTGAAGACGCATTTTTTGGGGTTCACACAGAAAGAGTACTCCAGGAGAGTGGTGAGAGTTGTCTGAATATGGTCCAGGTGATCCTGACAAGATGAGTTGTAAACTAGAATGTCATCGAAGAAAATCAATATATACATGTGCAACACTGGACGGAAGAGGTCATTCATGATGGCATGAAAGGTGGCTGGAGCATTCGTCAGGCCAAAAGGCAAGACCAGGAACTCATAATGGCCCGCATGTGTGTGAAAGCCATCTTGGGCACATCCTCCTCTCGGACCCGTATCTGATGGTAGTCGGCGCGTAAGATCCAACTTTGAGAGATAACCCCCCCCCCCCCCCCCCCGTAGCTCTTCCAAGAGCTTCTGAATGACCGGAATAGGATACTTGTTCGGGGTGACCTTGTTGAGTTTCTGGTAGTCCACGCAAAAGCGTCAGCTGTTGTCTTTCATGCGGACCGGGAGGGCAGGGCTCGAGAAGGGGATAGCGTTGGCGCGAACGATGCTACTTATGAGCATGTCGTCCATCAGTGTCTTGATCTCACCCTTCTGAGCGTGGTCATAGTCGAACTAAAATGGCGAAAACACCCCCATGTAGAGGAATGCAGTGATCTGTCGGCCTGAATGGGGGAAAGTGTTGTGTCGGCGAAGTCGTCCGAAAAGAGGTCTAAAATGGCCTGCAGTGCCGGGTCGGTAGGAGAGCACCGGGCAAGTTGCTCCTCCACGTGCCATAAAGAGGCCGCCCAATCCACATCGGTGGATTTTTAAAGGGACCGTAAGGAGACAGACTGACGAGGTAGGGCCGAATCACCCTCCAACAAGCAGGGTGTTCCCCCACGGAGGAAGTGCATCGTCATGCGTTCCCAGTTGACACTGACGTCGCCAAGAGTACGGAGCCAAGCCACCCCGAGAATAACATCTACTCCGCCTAGAGAGAAGGCATAAAAAACTGCCTGAAATGGGTTGTGGCCTATAGTGAGAGTGAGGACCGCACACAAGCCACCAGTCGTTCGTCGCCGACCATCTCCTAAGCAGACCGTGAAGCGGTCAACGGCCAGCACTGGTAGCGCCAGACGATCCAACAGGTGTTGAGAACAAAGTTATCAAAGGCACAAAGCACACCGAGCCACAAAGGGCCCCTGGAGCCTAGGCGCAAAACGTGGGCCTGAGGCACGTGAGGCGCAAAAAATGGGGGAAAAGGAAAATTGAGCGAATTGGGCGCCCAATTCGGTGAAATTGAGCGAATTGGGCGCCCAATTCGGTGAAATTGAGCGAATTGGGCGCCCGCCCAATTCGCTGAATTGGGTGCTGAAATTGAGCAAATTGGGCGCCCAATTCGCTCAATTTCAGCGAATTGGGAGCCCGCTCAATTTCAGCGAATTGGGCGCCCAATTCGCTCAATTTCAGCGAATTGGACGCCCAATTCGCTCAATTTCAGCGAATTGGGCGCCCAAATGCGCCTAGGGGTGCCTCGGGTGCGTCTATATTCATGTTTTTTTTCATCTCAAAATTGTTTTTTTTTTAACACCTTGAAAGGCTTTGGCACGCCTGGGAGCCTATAAGGCGCATGCCGCCCGCCTCAGCCGTGCTGAGGCGCGGCGGGCTGCGCCCAGCACCTCAGACGCGCCTAGGCGCGCACCTTGACAACTAAGGTTGAGAGATGAAGTTACGGCTCGCACCACTATCAATAGTCACCACAACAGAGGCCCCATGAAGCGTTCCCCGGAGCTTCATCGTTTGCGGCCCGAGAAGCCGCCGACAGTAAATAGTGGGAGGTCCAAACGATGGAAGGTGGCAGCTGAGAAATCTTCGGTCGTAGTATCCAACTCCAGGTCCTCGAAGTCTGCGAGCGTCACCTCGAGTTCCTCCTCGTCAATGAGGACCCGAAGGTCTTTCAGCGGGCACTCATGCGTAGGGGAGTAGAGTTGTTTGCAGCGGAAGCATAAACCCTTAGTACGCAGTTCATGGTACTCCTGATTAGAGAGTCGGGGTGGGTTATAGGCCGGGGAGGGCGGGGCGGTGGGGCGGTGGACGGCGAGGTGGCGTGGTCGGGGGTCGGACATACCTCAAGCTGGGGGGTCACGGTAGGTCGTTGTTGGTCAGTTGGTCGGGTGCGCCTAATGCATCGGGGGCGGTTTGCCCATGTCCGGAGGCCGAGTCTGGAATTCCACTTCAATCAAGCGAGCGAGATCCATGGCTTCCGCAATAGACGAGGGATGTTGCGTGCAGATATTGGAACGAATGTGTGGGAGGAGCCCATGCAGGAAAAAGCTGAGGTAGTGGTCCGACAGAAGGCCCAGCACATGCGTTGTGAGGGCAATGAACTCATTGATGTACTTGTCAAGAGAGCCCGTCTGGCGGACGCCGCAAAGCCGCTCCACCGCGGAGCCTGAGTAGCGGGTGTCATAATAGCGAATGAGCTCCTGCTGAAGGTCCAACCAAGACATGGTAAGTTTGGATTGTCAGAGCCAGCGGAGCCCTCCATGCCGATCAATGTCATGCTGATCTTCTATGGCTCCAAGATCTGTTGTATCTCAAAGAACTGTTCGTTCCAGGTAATCCATCTCATGGGATCGGTGTCGTTGAAAGAGGAAACATCGAGGGAACGAAGACCCGGTGAGAACACCCCAGGCGGGGGGTGTTGCATGAAAGAGTTCTGAGTGAGCTCTGAGGAGGGACGGCGTTTCCGCCGCCGACGTCGCGGATATGGTTGGGCGGCCGTCCAAGAGGGAGTCGATCTTAGCATTCATGCGTAGCATGAGGGCCTGCAGCGACTCGATCGAATCGTCGTGTTCTTCCAAATGACGAAGGATGGTGGGTCGGTGGTTGGGGGCTGCAGGGTTGGGTCAGTGTTGACCATCGATCGCAGTCGAGAGGCATACACTCAATCGGGTGGAGGAAGGGAAACAGAAACCGCTAGAAGCCTTAGGCGGGAAGACCTAACCCGTGGAGCAGTGGCTAGGGCAGGCGAGTCTGTCGGGTTGCAGATCTGGCGGTGCGACCGAGTGGAGGAGGGGATCTGGACGCCGAAAGCCCTAGGCGGAGTCAGGAAACCCGCGGGAGCAGCGTCTAGAGCCGACGAGCCAGGGGCGGAAGCGGACGGGCCACACGAAGGAGCGGCGATGCGGACGAACGCGCGGCGGAATAGGAGAGGCAGATCGATCACGCGCCGAAAACATAAAAGATACTCCAAATGTATGATTGCTTAGGCGCGCGGGTACTTCGAGCGGCGGAGATCACAGCCGGAATCCATCAGGTCAGACCAATTGTTAGGGTTAAGAAAAAGAGAGGGAGAGAGGAAGGGGGGAGAATTAGAAAGGACGAGAGGGAAAATCCAAAAATTCCAAATATCATCAAGCATACCAAAATACAATAGGTCTTCGACTTATATACTCACTGGGCTCAACATAAAGAAACTGAAACATAAAAGATACTCCTAATGTAACGGTCCTAATGGACATAATAACTTCACTCGACATCAGTCGGCTAGGCCGACCTAAGATGCGCGGCGCACTCGAGACGTCGAAACACCTGACGCACTGGCGGTCGCCCCTTCCTTCGTCCACTCTGTCAGTGTCCGTAACAAATTCTTAATCTGTTTAAATTTGGAAACATTTTGATCATGCTACAATTATCTTTAGTATTAATCAATGCTCCATCATACATATACTTAATAAGTTATCTTCGACACATTTTTCATATAGAGCAAATTACTCTTACAAACACTAGTATAAGCGGAATCCGAATTATAGATTAGGTTCAATGGAGCTGCTGAATAATAAGTTCTATTTCTACTAAAGGTAAAAGGACTAGAAGATTCTAAGTCCTCAACTTAAACTGCCAAACATTAAAAAAAATGATGCTCAAACAAATTTTGTTGAAGCGAAAGTGAGCTGACAGGTACTAAAAGTTACCTCCAACGTCCGGACTTGCTGTTGGTACTGATTGATTATATTCTTTAGCTGTTCCACTTCCTTGGCCTTCTCCTCAAATTCCAAATTGCGTTCATGCTGTATTGTAACAGCCCTCTTCAGGATTTGGTTGTCCCTCAACAAGCACTGTAGCTGCTCCTTAAGAGATGCAATCTCTTGCTGTTCCAAGCAAAAAAAACACAAATAATAATAATACTTGCACATTTCTAGATATTAAAAACTAAACTCTGTTAAAATGATATGTACAAACACACAATACATAAACATGTACATAATCTGGTGTAGTATTCGGCAAAGATAATTTATGTGCCTTGTATCAGGTGTCAAAAAATACAGCAGGCGGCGGTGACATCCAAATCACCGCATTGTCTGGTGTCGACAGCACTTACAGCCGGTACGGTCTCCTTCAATTCAAAAACATTATTTCTTCACTTTTTTACTAATGTTTTTTTATTTAGTTTACTTTGGATTAAGTCAAACTGTTGAGATAAATTTAATGGTGTCACACCAAATTAATATTTTCCCAGCTCTAATAATATTTTATTATTTTTTAACTTTATGTTTTCAAATTTTATTTTATTTTAGTTGAAAACCATAATAGAGTGATAAAATAATTCCACAGGTGCGATGAGTTTGGTGTTGCACACCAAATGATAGTTTTCTTTATTTAGTATAAATGCAAATATATAATATATCAAATACTCGCCTCCTTTGAGGCAGTGGAATTGGCAACAACCATTTGTTCAAACGATTCTAAAATCAGAATGGCTCGGCTTCTGACATTGCTCCAATCTGATGCATTCATCATTTCTTGTACCAATATGTCCACCCATGAGGATCCAGGAGTTTCCTTTGATTTAGAATTTGATTCAGCATTATGAATAACCTCAGCCAAAACACCTACCAAAGCATTATGAACTTGATTTAGTTCATGCATCTGACCATCCAAAACACCTACCTCAAGAAAGCATATAAAGACTAAGTAAGGTGTAAAGAAGCCAATAACAAAGCTGAAACTGAACAATTTAAGGACTGTTTTTTTTACCTTCGATGCAATTCCCATCTGATTCGACCTCTGAACCAACATTCACTGCTTCATGCCACGCAGAATTGTCACGAAGGCAAAGTGCGTGGAGACTCTTGATAGCATCATCAATTTTATGATCATGGGAATTTAAAACGGACTCCACAACCTATAATAGGTATCAGTTGAAAGAGGTAAATGTTCATCTTCTTCAAATAAAAATAATCAACGATCTATTATTCACCATGACAACAATTCTCTACAGTCTTCAAAGAGCATTTAAGTTCACAGAAAGTAAAACAAGGTTAATGAAGCCATTAATAATATAAAGATATATATATATATGTAGTACCTGATCCCTGATTTTAAAGCACTAGCAAAAATTCTAAGGATAGGTAGAATTACAATTAAATATTCAATATGTCAATTCCATATGGCTCTGATTTATAGGAATTTTGAGGGGATTCAATTGTAATTCCGCACAATTTCATGTGTTTGATTTCAATTTCCAATGTAATTAGTAGGTAACTGAATTTACAAAGGAAAAATGCACAAAAACTTTCCATAGAGAAATTACCAAATCCTGATCAATTTTCAATACATTGAGTCCGTGCCATCTTGGGCAAAAACATAAAATAAAGCAAATCGTCTAGGTCTTGTGTCTGTCCGAAATCGATGGGGGTTGTCAGATAAGAGCCCCCGATTGGGATCTCGTTTGTGGCTTGGCAAGGTGGAAGTCTTGGAGGAGATTGGAGTTCCCCTTTCTAGACCCACGGGAACCTATGGTCGACGACCGAGGAGGAACCGGGCGGCGTGTTGGGAGCAATGAACAACGACATGGAGTCGTGTGGTTGCGATTATGGTAAGCGAATAAGAGAGGTAGAGAGAGAAAAGAGAGAATTGGAGAGAAATTTATATTGAATTAATTATTGCCTCCTTAGTACCACCCACTTCCTTCTCTTAAGTAGGAAGGATAGAAAATGCAAATAGAAAATAATAAGTAAAAAAACGAAAGATCGAAATAAAACTGCGGCGGATATAGAGTGAGCTCTCCCTAGTCCATGTGTGTCATCCCATGGCGGCTGTGGTAGGTCACACTCCAGTGCGGGTCCATAACATCTCCCTCCCCATTGAGACCAAGCTTGTCATCTAGTTCGGAGGAAGGATCACCAAGGGGGTTGTGGGCAAAGGGCTATGGAACTCTTTCAACTGAGAGATGTGGAAGACGTTATGAATTCGGGCCTCCGGTGGAAGCTGAAGGCGATACGCTACCTCCCCAATGCGCTGGAGGATCTCGAAGGAGCACTGCCGAGGTCTGACGATAAGGGCGACGCTTAAGCCACACCCAATCTCACTGAGCAAAAGGCTACCTCCCCAATGCGTTGGAGGATCTCGAAGGAGCACTGCTGAGGTCTGACGATAAGGGTGTCGCTTAAGCCATACCCAATCTCCCTGAGTAAAGACTAGCTCGTGATGCCCCTGAATGTAAGTAATTTCCATGCGCGTCTGGACCTTAGCGGGCCGTGCAGCGGATATGAAATATGTATGAGGTGCTACACCATGAAAAGTTAAGCATGAATTGTAAATAATGCCAGCTGGCCCAGTGGTCACTAGGGCAGCGGGATTATATAAATAGATGTGCATTTGTAATAAAGAGGCATGCATGATAATAGTTCTTTTTTTCTTATCCAATGTTGTCTCTCTCCTCCCAGGACTACCCCTCCGGCAGCCACCTTCCCTTCTTCGTTACAGAAGGTGCAATCGTGCAAGTGAGAGAATCTGGTCCCATCCCGAAGGTCGCAGTCCACTACATCCATGTGGGTAGCGCTGCCCTCGTAAGACAATAGGCGGGGCGGATCCCGGATGTAGATAAAACGAACGGGCATAGTCTGCATCGACGAATGGTAGGATATGTTGTAACAATATTCCACCCATGGGAGCCATCGGGCCCAATACTTGGGTCAATCCCCGATGATGCAGCGCAAGCACATCTCCACTGTCTGATTGACGAACTCCGTCTGGTCATCTGACTGCAAATGGTATATCGAAGAGAAGGAAAGCTTGATGTTGCAGAGGGTAAACGGTTCCTTCAAGAAGTGGCACGTGAACACCTTGTCCCGGTCCAATACAATGCGCTCAAAGAGGCCATGGAGACGGAAAACTTCCGAGAAGGTGTGGGCAACCCTCTCTGTTGTTAGTGGACGGATCATTGTGATGAAGTACACCCTCTTCAAAAACGTTCCACCACCACAAGAATAATATACTTCCCTCAAGATGTAGGCCACCCTTCAACGAAATCCATCGAGATGTCAGCCCAAATTTGGGTGGGAATCAGAAGGGGCCGAAGGACCGCCATCAGAAGATGCTCCGTCTTGTGATGCTTAAAAATTGAGCAAGAGGAAATAAAATCATGGACATTGTGCATCGGTCCCTTCCAAAAAAAGTCAATGTGAATGGGCGGAAGCGTCTTATGATGTGGAGCATAGACGAGCACTTGCAGTGGATGACAAGTTTTGGGCTCATTCGGGGCTGATTTGGAGACTTTCCATATATGGCGTGCCCGGATCGACGATCGGACTCCGCAGATGTGTTCGGATTCGCATTGCGAATCGATTTGATATATTATTTCACTATTTTGCATTTTATTTTGATGTATTTAGGTGGCCCCACCTTCGGCCAATCATAGTCATTGATGGTGGGATGTCATAATCCTCCTTTTATTATAAATGGATGGTTTGTGGGCTGGTTGAAGGCATTGCAGAATTTGGAGAAAGCTATTCCCGGATTCCCGCGATCCCTCCACAGTGCCGACTCCGTGGAACCCTAGGTGACGACTCTTAGGCTTATATCTTCCTCCCTAAGGTACCCCCTAACCCTAACCCTCACTCTCCCCCTCCAAAACTCCTTGTTGAAGCCTCTACAAGCTCCCCAAAGCCCACCATTTGCTGCCCAGGTTTTCAACTCACTGTTTTCCTTTTATTCATTGTTCAATTATGAAATTTACTATTCACAGCTATACTTTTCAAGCCCTATTTCAGCCGTCGTCAACCCTTGTTGTGTTGTTGTGCTGCTGCCAACCGCTCATTCCTCCCCCCATCCAGAAAGCCACCACCACCTCCTGTTTCCCCTCCCAGCCGCCTGCCCTGCCTTGTTTTCCAACCCCAACAACGACTTATTCTCTCCCGTCAACTTCAGCCACCAACGCCCCCCCCATTCCCTCCTCCCAGCAAACCGCCAAGCCCTCCCTCCCTGGATTCCTGCTGCCACCAGCCACTCTCAGCCGCCTCCCGTCATCCGTGGGACCACCTCCAGCCCTCCAGCTGCCTGATCTACCTCCAACCTCCCGGATCCGCCTCCACATAATCGGATCTATTCATTTTCAGCTCGATCCCTCCATCCACCACTAGATTCAGCCTCCTACGTTGTTTCCACGCCTCGGGTTCCACGTTGGTTCGTTGTTCAAACGCATCCGACTCTGAAATCTTCATTGTCTTGGTCAGCCCACTATTTAGTGAATATTGTTGTATTGGATTATTATTTTTCAGTATTTATCGATCAGATTGGACATCATATTTATTTGGATATCTCGTATGCTAGTAGATTGTTAGATAAATATTGTAATTTGCAGGACTTTATTCGTCGCGCGCGTGCTTTGGCCCTCCACGCGTAGGAACGCCTGAGCTTGTCTTGCTTAAATAAATTATTTTGCCTCGTCTTGAATTATCTGTGTGGGATGTTGTTATTATTTATTATCTAATATGTGATCTAACCGTCGGATTTGCATAGTATGTAGGATTAGGTTGTCGATTTCCCGCCACATATAGATTGTCTTGCGCCAATTGGTATCAGAGGGCAGGTTGCGCGCACTTTTTGATACGCAGTTATAGAGTCTATAGGTTTGTCTGTCATGTCTAGGCGTCACAATTATTCGCCTCCTCAATTTAGAGGTCCCGGACCCACTTGTACTCGCACTCACAGAACCTCGTCAGGGAGATCCTCACATTATTACGACGATCATTCTCGGTCGCAGTGCACCACTTTCAGAGATCGTGTTGACCCACCGACACGACCCCGCTATGCTAGAGATAATGAGTATGATGATTGCCGTCGTTCTTATCTGTACACGCGAGCAGATCGTGTTGATCCTTAGACACGACTCGGTTACCTTAGGAATGATTATTATGAGGATAGTCGTTCCGAGAGAGATCTTGAGAGACAGTTTCGTACTGTTTCCCCTTCTTTTGACGGCTCATCGAGTCCCGAGTCTTTCAGCTATTGGCTCGTGGATATGGAGTACTATTTTGATCATTTTGACTTATTCGGTGAGCGTCGCGTCAAGTTTGCGAAACTTAGACTTTTAGATCAGGCGAGGGCATATTGGGCTAGCGTTGAGAGGACCCGCGAGCGAGACCGTCTTCGTCGCATCACTAGTTGGGTGGACATGAAACATACATTATGTCAGAGGTATCTGTCTTCATCGTATCAAAGTCGCTTGCTCGACCAATTATTTTCCCTTCAGTAAGGATTCATGTCTGTCGTTGAGTACATGGATCGCTTTGATGAGTTAGTTGTGAGGAGTGATATCCGAGAGGACCCAGCCATGGCCACTACCAGATTTCGGTCTGGGCTTCAATCTGACATTCGTACTAAGGTAGTTTATCATAGCTCGGAGTCCCTCGAGCAGACATATCAGCTCGCCCTTCGTTATGAACGGTCATTGAGATTCGCAAGAGCTGGTTGATGGGATTCTCACATTGACCTTTGCAGTACGAGTCCATCCCATACTGAGGTCACCATAACGCCTACCACTGTCCTATCAGGCACGACAGAAGTGATACCTGATGCGGATTACTCTCACCACGGTGAGGTGCTTAGCCCAATGAGTGACCTATCTCTTGTTTCTGACCGCCTTTTGTGACCTCGACTGAGAGCGAGCCTGAGCGACCTACTGAGTCTGTAGTGTTATGTCCCTCACCCACACCTCCTCCTCTGTCATACACCGTGTTAGTTAGCACCCCAACTACAGACTCATTTCCTGACACCGCACCCACAGATCCATTCTTGGGTGTAGGTCTGTGCCGCTCTCCCATTGTCATTACACGGACTCACATTATGACTGAGAGCCCGGAGCCTGATGTTGATCTTGTAGTGATTATATCACCCACTCACGGGGATACGGCCCCTTACGATGGTACTCACATTGAGGATCATGACCCTAGTGACGAGTTTAACAATGACCCCCCTTGTTGATCCTCCTGATGAGCCGCCACATCCTGGTGAAGATACGATTCGGGTGAGACGCTCGATTATGAGCTTTGAGTTATTGGCATCTCTTTCGTTATCATTTATAGCTTTGCCCCAGAGAATTGATCTTGCGTGGAGCATAACGTATGTAGGGCCTTCCTTGAGTACGCCTGAGCATACTCATATTTTGAGGGCCTGCCTTATGGCGTATTGCACCATTGATGAGTTTTGGGACGCACCGCCTGCTGACCCACCGGACGAGCTTTCTTTGCGGGAACACGCACCATACTCGAGAGTCACGTCTTCTAGTCGGTGTACACGACTTTCACTCAGGTGGTCGTCTTATCTTTGATGACTTTTCGTACACACCTCCTGGTGAGCACCCTGATGTGCTACGTTCCCCGAGAGATATTTGGCTCTTTACGAGCTCGCATTTAAGTATAGGTGTCTCTCACGGTCATCTGAGCACTCGTCACACACGAGATGAGTTTTTCTACACTCCACTGAGAGAGCCCCCTGATAGGCCACCATATTTTAGAGACGTCTCGGTCATTATTAGACTTTCTCGTAGCAGGTATGTTGTGTCGGTCATGTTTCATTTGCATGAGCCTGTCGAGTCATTTCTTCATCATTTGCATGTGTATGTTAAGTTGTTTGTCCGTCGTTTGCATATGTGGCATGAGTCAGTCCGACGAAAAATCCCTAATGATAATAAATGTTGTAAATCACATACGGATGTTCACTGGCAAGAGCAGGTACTTCATGAAGGCGGGAAAGTGATGGTGAGAATCTGTATTGTGAGGCTCCGTGCGAGGCTTGTTAAAGGCTTGAGCGTTAGACAAATGGATCCCTATATAATCATGAGACGGATCGAAGCAAACATCTATGATCTTGATTTCCTTGCAAGTATGGGCATCCACCTGGTATTTAGTGTTGAGGATATGACGTCGTACTACGAGCCTCCAAGTATGTGGACCCAAGCAATGGGGATTTCCAGCAGCCCACACCTCCACTCTCGTTGCCTTGCCACCCCCATAGCTCGCTTATATCTGATGGCCACCACTATTCACCTACTTCTGACACCCACCCACTTGGGGACTCGTCTTCTTTGGTTCTACCGACGGCGCCGCCGATCGCACTGGAATCCACCACTCGTGAGTTGAGCGATGAGAGCATCATGGAGACCAGACTCCACCAGTGCATTCCCACTACAGACGTTGGTGACTCTTGGATACTTGCAGCAGAGCTTGATCGATTCGCCCCTGGACTTCGACTTCAGCACGGTCGTCTCCATTCACCGGAGATGACAGCTTTTCAGTCAGGGGGAGTTGATTGGCGAGGACACTTTTCCAGCGACGACACTTGGGCGACCTCAGGTGGACTTTTTCGAGTTTTATCTGGCATACAGCGAGAGAATTTTGATCCCTATTCATCGGGAGATGAATTCTATCAAGCCGGGGAGATTGATGCGGAACATAGATGAGCACTTGCAGTGGATAATGAGTTTTGGGCATATTCGGGACTGATTTGGCGACTTTCCATATATGGTGTGCCCGGATCGACGATCGGACTCCGCAGATGTGTTCGGATTCGTGTTGCGAATCGATTTGATATATTATTTCACTATTTTGCATTTTATTTTGATGTATTTAGGTGGTCCCGCCTTCGGCCAATCATAGTCATCGATGGTGGGATGCTCTAATCCTCCTTTTATTATAAATAGATGGTGTGTGGGCTGGTTGAAGGCATTGCAGAATTTGGAAAAAGCTATTCCCGGATTGTCGCGATCCCGCCACGGTGCCGGCTTCGTGGAACCCTAGGTGACAACTCCTATGCTTGTATCTTCCTCCCCAAGGTACCCCCTAACCCTAACCCTCATTCTTCCCCTCCAAAACTCCTTGTCAAAACCTCTACAAGCTCCCCAAAGCCCACTGTTTGCTGCCCAGGTTTTCAACTCACTGTTTTCGCTTTATTCGTTGTTCATTTATGCAATTTACTGTTCACAACTACAGTTTTCAAGCCATATTTCAGCCGCCGGCCACCCCTGTTGTGCTGCTGCCAACCGCCCACTCCTCCCCCCATCCAGAAAGCCACTGCCACCACATGTTTCCCCTCCCAGCCGCCTGCCCTGCCTTGTTTTCCAACCCCAACGGTAGCTTATTCTCTCCCGTCAACTTCAGCCACCAACGCCCCCCCCCCCCATTCCCTCCTCCCAACAAACAACCAAGCCCTCCCTCCCTGGATTCCTGCTGCCACCAGCCACTCTCAGCCGCCTCCCGTCGTCCGTGGGACAACCTCCAGCCCTCCCTCTTCCTGATCTACCTCCAACCGTCTGGATCCGCCTCCACATAGTCGGATCTATTCATTTTTGGCTCGATCCTGTCGTCCACCACCGGATTCAACCTCCTACGACGTTTCCACGCCTCCGGTTCCACGTTGGGTCGTTGTTCAAACGCATCCGACACTGAAATCTTCATTGTCTTGGTCAGCCCACATTTAGTGAGTATTGTTGTATTGGATTATTATTTTTCAGCATTTATTTATCGGATTGGACATCATATTTTTTTGGATATCTCGTATGCTAGTAGTTTGTTAGATAAATATTGTGATTTGCAGGACTTTATTCGCCACGCGCGTGCTTTGGCCCTCCACGTGGAGGAACGCCTAAGCTTGCCTTGCTTAAATAAATTATTTTGTCTCGTCTTGAATTATCTGCGTGGGATGTTGTTATTATTTATTATCTAATATGTGATCTAACTGTCGGATTTGCATAGCATGTAGGGTTAGGTCGCCGATTTCCCGTCGCATATAGATTCGTCCTGCGTCATGTTGTATACTCCTTCATGCCCCAGCGCAGGGGTGTCACCACAATCTCGGTGATCGGGAGAGAGGAAGGAAGCAAATACACTCGTACCTTGTAGCACACCAAGGAGGGCGAGTACCAGAGTTGGGCGGATCTAATTAAATGAAATGAGGCGACATTGATCTATTCTTCTCAAGGAGCTCGTTGGTTCATAATTAACTTCTCACATCAAGTTAGCCATGTCAAGGGATCTTTGCGGTCATTGAAAGTCGGAAAGTACATTTTGACGTAACGAGGAACACCACTACCATCAGAATGATGAGGATGGCATGTTGGCTACTGGGGTTCTGGTGCCCCATCATGAGAGGCATCCGAAGGGACTCGCGGTGGCGGCGAAGACATGCACCGCAGTCGATGTGTGTCGTGAGTGCCTTTAGAGCATTTGAATGTTTCGTCATCAGTTTATCGAACCCGGGGGTGTCAGCCACAATCTCGGTGAACGGGAGAGAGAAAGGAAGAAAATACACTTGTCCCTTGTAGCGCACCAAGCAATCATGTGAGTACCATAGCTGGGTGGATCCAATTAAATGAAATAAGGCGGCATTGATCCATTCTTCTCATGGTGTTCGTTGGTTCAAAATAAACTTCTCACAACATGTTAGCCATGCCAATGGATCTTTGCGATCATTGAAGGTCGAAAAGTCCATTTTGACGTAACGGGGAAAACCGCTACCATCGGAACGGTGAGGATGACATGTCGGCTAGTGGGGTTCTGGTGCCCCATGATGAGAGGCATCTGAAGGGACTTGAGGCGGCAGCGGAGATATGCGTCGCAGTCGATGTGTGTGGTGAGTGCCTCTAGGGCATTCAAATGTTTAGTCATTAGTTTATCGAATATCTCCACCACTTGGGTTGCGGAGACGTGAGTGTCTTCCATTGGAAAAGGTGGAAAGGAAGAAGCGATGTGGGGAGTAGGGAGGAATCCCAAACTACTTGGAAGGAGGGTAGAGTCCGCCCCCAGGAGGAGGCCAGATGAAGCCCAGCTGAGCGGAGGAAACTCGAGATCGAATGCGTCAATCGGCTGTTGCAGGATCCGCATTTTTACTAACGTCTTGATTAGCTGTGGAAGGGCACTTGCGGGCAAGAGACTCATGGACTAGTATGATGCAGGAAGCAAAGGTTGCGAGGAATCCGCGGACATGGTCGGTGAATCTGATATCAAGATGCTAGAAGCCCGCAAATGGGATCTCGTTCGTGGACGAGCGATGTGGAAGCCTTGGAGGAGATTGAATTTTCCCTTTCTAGACCCTTAAGAACCTATAGTCGACGATCGAGGAGGAACCGATCAGTGTGTTGGGAGCAAATGAACGACGACGTGGAGGAGTCGTGCAGCTGACGTGGTTGCAGTTAGAGTAAGCAAATAAGAGAGCTAGAGAAAAGGAGAATTAGAGAGAAAGAAACATTGAATTAATTTTTGCCTCCTTAGTACCGCCCATTTCCTTCCTTTAAGTAGGAAGGATAGAAAATTGCAAATAGAGATTTCATGATAAGTAAAAAATAAAAAATGCAAAACATAGAAATAAAACTGTGGCAGATATAGAATGCACTTTTTCTAGTCAGTGTGTGTCATCCAGCGGCGGCGATGGTAGGTCACGCCCCAGCATGGGTCCGTAACATTGTGCCATGATCTGGACCATACACCATAGCGGGAAGCTTAGTCCCATTAGTAAGTCTAACCATCCCATTCCACAAGAAAGAGATAAAGAAGCAAAAGGGCACCCTATGAACAGGGAAGAGACTGTTCCTCATCATGGCAATGAAAGATCAAATGGTGCAGCAAATCCCAGCTTTAAATAACAATGCTAGGTAACTCAGCAAAACCATTTCTTAGGTTCAGTCAATTTCAGAACTTAGTAGAAAAGTTGAAAGGAGGAAATTAATCGGTTGCCCTAAACCGGGCCAAGCATACATATATACATGACAACATTCACGTGACATATCACGTGAAATAGGAAGCGGGAAAAATAAAAACTTGAATTAAAACCGTGTGCAACGTGTATATTCAACTCTCCCCCTCAAATTGAGAATATATATAGATCATTCACAACTTAATTGTATTGTTCATAAAGTTGTCACTGCTCAATCCCTTGGTGAAGACGTCGGCTAGTTGGTCATGTGAGTTCACGAACGGAGTACATATATTTCCCTTGTCTAAGTGATCTTTGATGAAATGTTTGTCAACTTCAACATGTTTCGTCCTATCATGTTGAGCCGGATTGTGTGCAATATTGATGGTCGCTTTGTTGTCGCAGTAGATAGTAACTGGTCTATTCACCTGGAGACCCATATTTTGGAGGATTATCTTTGACCACAGTCCCTAACAAACTCCTTGTGTCATAGCCCTATATTCTGCTTCAGCACTTAAGCGAGCTACAACATTTTGTTTCTTGCTCTTCCATGAAACAAGGTTGTCGCCCACAAATGAGCAATACCTGATAGTTGACTTTTTATCGTCTTGACTACCAGCCCAATCGGCATCTGTAAACACTTCAATATCCAAAGGTTGACTTGCAGAAAACAGAATACCACGACCAGGAGACTTCTTGAGGTATCTCAATACCCGATACGCTGTCTGTTGATGGCGGATTATGGGAGAGTGCGTGAATCTACTTAGGACACTCACGGAGTACGTAATGTCAGGACGAGTATGAGATAAATATATGAGTTTCTCAACCAATCGTTGGTACCTAGAAGCATCCACTTTCTCACCATTAATATCAGCATCAATCTTGTGATTCGCCTCAATAGGTGTATCCACGGGAGCACACCCAAGCATCCCAGTTTCCTCCAGAAGATCAAGTGTATACTTTCTCTGTGAGATGAAAATCCCCCGACGAGACCTCACAACTTCAATTCACAAGAAGCATTTCAGCTTCCCCAAATCATTGCCTTCAATTTTTTGCTCAACTGATCTTTCAAATGTCTGATCCCCTCAAGATCATCTCATGTAATGATGATGTCATCCACGTACACAATTAGAATCGATACTTGAGCTACTCTCCTCTTGATGAAAAGAGTATGATCAGCATGTCCTTGAGTATAGCCTAGTCGAAGCACGGTCTTGTTAAACCGACAAAACCACGCCCTAGGGGACTGCTTCAGTCCATATAAGGATTTCTGCAGACAAGTCATTTCCATTAGACCCTTTTTGGTAAAGCCGGGAGGGATAGTCATGTAGACTTCTTCTTCCAGATCACCATGCATTAATGCATTTTTTACATCAAGCTGTTGTAACTCCCACGTCCCACCCATGACAAGCAACACAAGAAAGGATCACCCGAATGGAATTCATCTTTGTAACTGGGGCAAAGGTTTCTTGATAGTCAATTCCTTGGGTCTGGGTATACCCTTGAGCGACCAGGCGAGCTTTATACCGCTCCACCACCCCATCTTGGTTTTGCTTCACAGAGAAGATCCAATGTGATCCAACGGTTCGCTTCCCAAGAGAAAGACGAGCAAGCCGCCAAGTTTCATTATTTTTCAAGGCACACATCTCTTCTTCCATAGCTTGTTTCCACTCAGGTATCTGAACATCCTTGTGCCACGTCTTAGGAACCACAATAGAGGAAAGAGATGAGATAAAAGTTTTGTGACTCTGAGAGAAATGAGTGTAAGAGATGTAGTTAGCAATGGGGTATTTGGTGCCACCAATTTTACCTTTAAGACGAGCAAGGGGAACATGAAGATCGCCATCTGAATCAGGAGCGGAGACAGGCACCAGCACCGGTGGAATGTCCACGGTCTGCACTTGCTCAATAGTCCGAGGTCTGCGAGAGTATGTATATAATATAGGTGGAATAGAGGTGGTAGGACCAAAAACAGTACTAGGAATAGGAGTAAAGGGAATATGAGGAGAGGCAACAATCAGAAGGGGTGAGACGATGGTCCTGTCACTGTTACTACTTGTCTCCCCCGGACGCAGACCAAAGTACGACTCCCTCTCACGAAATGTAATATCAACAGTACAAAAATAGCGACGTGTAAGGGGGTGATAGCACTTATACCCTTTGGTGGTAGGAGAGTATCCAACAAAAACACATCGGAGAGAGCGAGCATCCAGTTTATCGCGATGCGGGGTATGTACATGAACAAAGCAGACAGAGCTAAAGATGCGAGGAGCGATGTTAGAGGTGTGGACTATGTGGTTCTTAGCTAAACGGGATAGAAGCGTATCGTAGGAAATGGAGCGAGACAGAAGACGATTAATGAGATGAGCGGCAGTAAGAACCGCATCTCCCCAATAGGACTTAGGAAGATTCATTGTAATTAACAAGCACCGAGCAACCTCCAGTAAGTGCATATTCTTTCGTTCGGCTACACCATTTTGAGTGGAAGTGTGGACACATGTAGTTTGGTGGATGATGTCATGTTCGGTAAGGTAGGAACCAAATGCTCCCCAATCATCATATCCCCCCCCCATTATCACCAAGGAGCACACGAATGGTGTCGTTGAACTGATTCACAATCATACGATGAAAGGACTGAAAACAAGAAAGCACATCACTCTTCCTTTTTAATAAATAAAGTCAAGTAGTACGAGAATAACAATCAATAAATATAACAAACCATTTATAGCCAGATAAATATAACATCGGGGAGAGATCCCAGACATCAAAATGTATAACATCAAAAGGACATGAACTAGGAAAAGAAACATGATCGATACTCTGACAAACATGTTTTGAGTGTTCACAAGTGTCACAAGAAAACAATTTAATTAAACTACTGAAAGCAGGAAACAGTTTTGTAAGATAGAGGCCAGAAGGATGGCCAAGGCGCAGGTGTCAGCGTCGGATGTCATGAAGAGTTGGAGCACTGGTGGTGGAAAGAGCACGGGGAGAAGACGACTGGTTCAGCAAGTACAGCCCGTCAACATTCCTACCACTGCCAAGCATCTGCTTCGTATCCAGATCCTGAAACACAAAAACATCAGGAAAAAAGGTTACAGGGCAATTTAAAAAAGCAGTTAAGTGGTTTATGGAGAGAAGGTTTTGAGGGAACAAAGGGACATGTAAAACCGAAGAGAGAGGGAGATCAGTAGAACACGCAACAGTGTCTTTGCCCGCAATAGAAGAAAGGGAACCATTAGCAGTGATGACCTTATCATGGTCAGAGAGAGGAGTATAGGAGGTAAAATATGAGGTAGAGTCGGTCATGTGATCCGTCGCACCTGAGTCAACGATCCACTCGGAAGGGGAAGAAGTCACAGCATAAGCATTGGAGATACATGAAGTAGCAAACGCAGCAGTGGAATCAGAGGCAGGTTCAGACTGGGAGCACAACATACGGCAAAAAGCCTCTAACTCCATACCAGAAAGGCCCCCAGAGTTGTCCTCATAAACCTCAGTGGAATGCCAGAATACTGAGTACGGCAACATCTTGACGACCCCCACCACGGTGACCACCTCTCCCTCGAGCACCAGGACCCCGGCCAGAGGGAGCAAGGTGAGGATGAAGACGAAAGCAGACGTCCTTAGTATGTCCTTTCTTCCTACAGTGGTTGCATAGAGGTGGAGGTCCTCGGGTGATCACAGCCAGAGCAAAGTGGTCAGAGAGGAACCAAGTGTGCGGCGACGATTCTCATCACTGAGGAGCATACTGAATGCTTCCCGAAGAGAGAGAAGAGGCTCACGGTGGAGGACATGCAGGCAAACAACATCAAATTTCATATAGAGTCTCATAAGAAAGACATGAACCCAAAAGCGATCTTTATCCTTCTGAAGAGCATGTGCATCGACAGTGCAAGCAACGGTAAATGTGATGAAGTAATCCAGTTCTTGATACAGGCGTTCAAACTCAGAGTAATAGGCAGAAACGATCATGGTTCCCTGCTTCAGCTCCAAAACATGGCGAGTGAGCTCATAAATCTGCATCGAACTGTCTGCCTGAGAATAGGTGTCACGTGCCCTTCTCCAAATGTTATAAGCTGAATCCAGAAGCATGTAGCTGCGGTACACCTGAGGGGACATAGAGTGAAGTAACCACGAGACAACCAAGGAATTGTCCGCATCCCATTTTTTTCATGAAGGATCGGTACGTGGTGGCTCAACAATGGTACCATCAATATGCTCGTATTACCGTATAGCTGGTGACTTCGAATAGCATGTTACACGGCCCTGGACCATTCCAGATAATTTGTGTCATCCAAGGCAACGGTAGTGATCTTCAAAGAGACAGTTTGGTCGTGGCTCCGAGGAGGATCTGCAGAGGGACCGTGGAGAGCACCGATCTGAGGAGACGATGAGATTTTGGAGGAATCATCCATCGATAACAGGCCAGAGGATGAAAATTAGCAAGACGAAGATCTCAACTTTGAAGAAACCACATCCTACGAGTGTTCCTAGATTGTGTCATCGAAGAGGACACCGGAGGATGTGACCACAATGTCTCTGACAGCCCCCATGGAGGACAAAACGGCCGGAGACAAAGGGGCCGCCCGGAAAACCGGGCGGAGAGAGTCGCTGAAGAGAGAAGAGGAGCGGCGTTGGAAGGAGGAACCAGGCGGGAGAAACGCGCTAGAGAGAGACACGTGGTCGGGAGTGAGACGTGCGGTCGGGCGCGAGAAACACGCAGGCAGGAGGTAGACGTGACTGGAGGCGATACGCCAAGGCGAACGCGGGCGAGCGGGAGCGGGGTTGTCGGCGCACTGAAGGCGAACAGGCTAGGTCGGACGGGATCGGGAGAGTGGCGGTATTCCCTTGGCTCTGATACCAAGTTGAAAGGAGGAAATTAATTTGTTACCCTAAACCGGGCCAAGCATACATATATACATGTCAACATTCACGTGACATATCACGTGAAATAAGAAGCGGGAAAAATAAAAACTTGAATTAAAACCACGTGCAACGCGTATATTCAACAGATATCACCTCTAGGCCTAATGAAATGTTGTGATTCTCTCACTAATTTGAAGATCAAATGCATGGTTGCTTCAATCAGTTTCTTCATGAGGATCTAATGACAAATTGCCTGTGGTAAGTCTCCATTCGATCTGACCAAAGAAAGAAGGAAAACTTGTTTGAGGAGAACCTAATTGATGATTGATAAGTATCTTATTTGAGGACGGATTTGTTTCTTATCCTATTGTAGAGAGGAAAAATCCACCTTGTATATATGTTCACTTGTGTAGAATACAAAGAATGAATACAAATATATAGACAAGAAGAAGAGAGAGCAAGGCCCTATACACAATGTGGGACTAAAGAGGAGAGAGAAATAACAATAGAAAAACTAAATGGGCCTAGTTAAGTGGGCTTCTTCAACACTCCCCCGCAAGCTGGAGCGTATAGATCATATGCACCAAGCTTGGACAAACACTGATAGAACAAGGTGCTTGATAGGGCCTTCGTGAGAATATCAGCGACCTGATCAGTGCCTGGAACATGCTTTAACTCAAGTCTCTTCATTTGAACTTTTTCTCGTATGAAGTGACAGTCGACCTCAATATGCTTCGTGCGCTCGTGAAACACCGGATTCTTCGCTATGTGTATGGCCGCTTGACTATCACAAAAGAGAACAGCAGATGAAGGAAGTTTTACTCCCAAGTCAGCAAGAAGGCTTTCAAGCCAGGTGAGTTCAGAAACAACCGATGCCATAGATCGGTATTCAGCTTCTGCGGACGATCTAGCAACCACGGCTTGTTTTTTACTTTTCCAAGTAATGAGGTGACCTCCAAAGTAAGTACAGAACCCACTGGTCGACCGCCGATCGTCCAGGGAACCAGCATAATCGGCATCAGAATAAGCAACCAATGCTGGAGCCGAGGTGGAGGTTTTGTAAACAAGCCCTTGACCCGGAGCTGCCTTAAGGTACCGGAGAATCCGTTCAACAGCCTGGAGATGAGAGACCCGGGGAGCATACATGAAACGACTGACAACCCCAACAGCAAATGATATGTCAGGCCTCGTGACGGTTAAGTAGATCAACTTTCCGACAAGGCGTCTATAGTACTCCGGGTTCTGGAGAAGCAGATCATTATCAGAGGCATGTGCACAGAGCTTGTGATTTGCCTCCATTGGTGTATTAGCTGGCTTACACCCTGTCTGGCCAGCATCTTTGAGGAGATTGAGACAGTACTTCCTTTGGGAGAGTACAAGCCCATCCGGTCGTCGCGCGATCTCAAGACCGAGGAAGTAGCGAAGATGCCCTAGGTCTTTGGTCTGAAATACGGTGCTCAGATGTTGTTTGACCGCTTGGATCCCCTGTGAGTCATCCCCAGTGAGTAGGATGTCGTCAACATAAACCAACAGAATTACAGTTCCCGTTGCCCGGTGTCGGGTGAAAAGGGAGAAGTCAGCAGAGCTCCGAGTGAAACCCATATCCTGAACCACCTTACTGAATTTGTCAAACCACGCCCGGGGAGATTGTTTGAGACCATAAATGGACTTCTTTAGAAGACACACATGAGACTCCCCCGTGGTCTCAAACCCGGGTGGTTGGCGCATGTAGACGGTTTCGTGAAGATCACCATTCAGAAAGGCATTCTTGATATCGAGCTGATGAAGAGGCCAGTGGCGATGTACAGCTACGGAGAGAAGCACACGAACGGAGTTGAGCTTGGCCACTGGAGAGAAGGTTTCCTCATAATCGAGACCCTGCTGTTGAGTAAAGCCACGGGCCACCAGTCTGGCCTTCAGGCGGGCAATAGTGCCATCCGGGGCATGTTTGATGACAAACACCCATTTACATCCAACCTGGTGTTGACCGGGAGGTAAAGGAACCAGGGTCCAGGTCTGGTTGGCCCAAAGGGCCGTCATTTCTTCCTCCATGGCAGCCCGCCAGCCAGGATGTTGCCGCGCCTCCTGCACAGAGTTAGGAATAGAAACAGAAGATAATGAAGTGGCAAAGTGGCGAAGCGGTGGTGAAAGGCGATGGAGAGAGACGTAATTTGCCATCGGATGAGCAGTGGAGGCAGGAACCGGAGCAGCAGGTGGCAGAGCATCAGAGGGCGAGGCCGACTGCAGTGGGGCATCGGGAGTAGAAGAGCGACGAGAATAGACCCGAATAACAGGTGGAGTCGGACGGACCGAAGCCGGGTCAAGAGGAGAAGGCGAGGATGAGGAGCAGGGAACCGGGATGATAGGACGAACAACATCCGGAGCAGAAGAAAGGGGAACTATATCCGGAGCAGAGAAGAAGGGAAGATCTTCCCGGAAAGTAACGTCTGCAGAGACGGTAACCTTGCGGGTAGTAGGCGAATAGCACATATACCCCCTTCTGAGTGCGAGAGTAACCGACAAAGATATGTTTGGCCGCACGGGGATCCAATTTGTCGGTAGGAGGGCCGAGATGGTGAACGTAGCAAGTACACCCAAAGATACGAGGAGTCACAGGGAAAGGTAGAGTGGACGGAAAAAGGAGGCTGAACGGAGTGGCATTCTGAAGAACGGAGGACGGTAGACGGTTGATTAGAAAGCAGACGGTGGAGAGCGCAAAGTTCCAGTATGGTTTGGGAACCTGCATTTGAATCATAAGGGACCGAGCCACATCAAGAAGGTGCCGATTCTTGCGCTCGGCGACACCATTCTGTTGCGGAGTATACGCAGAAGAGGTTTAATGGATAATGCCGAACTCAGAGCAGAGGGTCGCGAAGTCATGACCAGTGTACTCTCGCGCATTGTCGGTACAAATAGTGCGAATGGGCGCAGAGAATTGAGTACCAGTCTCAAGAATGAATGCCCGGAAGACGCGGGGAAGCTCAGATCGATCGCGAAGAAGATACAACCACGTCATGCGCGAATAATCATCAATAAAGGTCACGAAATAGCGATAGTCAGAAATACTAGTAATTTTGTACGGACCCCATATATCGGAGTGTACTAAAATAAAAGGAGCAGAGCTCCGAGTACAATTAGAAGGAAATGATGCACGTGGCTGTTTGCCAAGAATACATGTTTCACATTGAAAAACAGGAAGAGATACATCCGGAAGAGCCTTCTGGAGGACAGGTAGAGGAGCATGACCAAGACGTCGATGCCAATCGGAAGATGATACAGATGCGAGGAGAGTAGGAGAGGCGTCAAGAAGGTAGAGCCCGTTCTGCAGTCGTCCCTTACCAATGATAGTCCGCGTCTGCTAATCCTGTATCAGACAAGAAGAAGAAGTAAAGGTCACTGAGCAATGTAAATCAGAAGTAAGGCGACCAACAGAAAGTAAATTGAACGGAGAGCCCGGAACATGAAGAGCCGAGCGGAGGTGGAGAGAAGGGGTGAGAGAGATATCAGCACATCCAGAGACAGGGACGGAGGCGTCATTGGCCACAGTAATGTACTTCGGGTGAGGGGAAGACAAGTACTGAGGTGGCCGACCAGAGGTGATGTGGTGAGTAGCACCCGAGTTGAGGATCCATTGCGGGCCAGAGGAAAGGCAGGTGATACCTTCATTGGAGATGGAGGCAGCGGAGGCAACTGAGGCTGGCGGGCGGCTGAGCAGGCCCTGAAGATGCTGAAGCTGGAGGCGAACCTCGTCGAGGCCTGGATGAGTGGGAGAAGAGTCGGTGGCAGCAACAGAGGCCTGCGGACGAGGAGGGCGACCATGCTTGCGATAACATGTGGCCTCAAAATGCCCATCTTTGCCGCAGAACGAGCACTTAGGCCGAGGCCGTCCACCTCGACCACGTCCCCGAGAATCAGAGCGGCTTCCACGGACAGAGGAGGGAGGAGGCAGTAACGGTGGAGGTACCTGCTGGATAAGAACCGGAGAAGGAGGTCCAGACACATCCGGAGGCGGGGTGACTTTGAGAAGCATGGAACACACATCTGAGAAGGACGGAGTAACAGTAGAAGAGAGGATGTGAGCCCGAACACTGTGAAGGTGATGGGGTAGCCGAGCCATCATCATGGCTATACCCACAGCTTCCTTTTGGACACGTTGGGCAGCAAGGTCGCCAGTAGGAGGCTGATGTTGGATCCATGCCTCGACCAAAGATCGAGCCTGAGCAACAAAGGAAGTCAGATCGGTCGTACCACTGCTATCGAGGGCCTGGAGAGCAGTGATAATGTCATACAGATGGTGCAGACTATCCTTGCCGGAGTAAAGGGTATGGAGCTCGTCCCACATTCCTTTGGCCGTCTCGTGGTACATGGCCAGGCGATAGGATTCGCTATCAAGAGAATTAAGTATCCATGTCTGCACACGACCATCATTACGTAACCAATCATCAGTAGGAGTACCGGTAACCACCTGGGTCAAGTGATGAAGAAACCCTTTGGACTGCAGGACCCGGCGAACAGAATGTGCTCATTCAACAAAATTCTTCTTGCCAGTCAGAGAGATAGTCGTAATACGAAGTTCATCCCGGATGTCAGGAAGAGAGGCCGGTCGGTCTGTAGGAGGAATGGCCGTGCCGGTTGATTCAGCAGAAGATCCCATAGAGAAGCGGCTAGGAAGGCAGACCGGCAAGAGAGAGAGAGAGAGAGTCCGCGCGACTAGAGACAGCAAGCGGTCAGAGACAGTCCGCCTGGTCACGATGGAAAGATACCAGCGGCAGGAGGACGGCGCGACCAGAGGCGGATAGAGATCAGCAGACAGAGACAATCCGCACGGATAGCAGGAGAAGAGGACCACGACCTAAATGCGGGAGGCAACAGTCCGCACGGTCAGGCTGAGCACAGCAGCGGTCAGAGACAGAAGCTACGAGCGGGCAGAACGAAGAGACCGCGAGTAAAGATCACTCAAGCGGAGAGAAGAGACCGCGAGTAACAACACTCAAGCGGAAGGAGAAAAGGGGCCGCAGCGAGCAACAGCGAAGAGGCCGGGAAGGAAGCTGCGAGAACCAGACCGCTGCGAGAACCAGACCGCTGCGGCAAGAGGCAGGCCGCGGCGAGAACAAGGCCGCAGCGCAGAGGACCAGATTGAAGAGAGCAGGCACCGGCGAGAAGATGCAACGGCAAGAGGCAGGCCGCTGCGAGAAGAGGCAGGCCGCGCGGTCACACCAGCGACCTAGCAGATCACGACCAAAATGCGGAAAGGGAAGTCCGCACGGTCAGGTGGACAAAGCCGCGGATAGAGAGGAGGCGGGAAGGAGAAGCCCGGAGAGGAGGTCGCGAGTTACCACTCAAGCGACAAACCGGAACAGACCGCACGGGAAGAGAGCCCGTAGCGGATAGGATAAAGAAGAGGGGAGAAGAGGGCCCCACAGGGCAGAGCAGACAGAGGCTATAAGAAGCCCAAGGAGGAGGATGGAACCACGGAGAGGAAGAGGGAGCGGAAACTGAGGGACAGACCGCTGGAAGCTGAGCGGCCAGGGAGAGAAGCGGATAGGAGAGGGAGACCGCAGAAACCGCCCGACGCAGGTGGTTAGAAACGGAGAGTCCGCCCAAGGAGGACCTTTGGCTCTGATACCATGTAGAGAGGAAAAATCCACCTTGTATATATGTTCACTTGTGTAGAATACAAAGAATGAATACAAATATATAGACAAGAAGAAGAGAGAGCAAGGCCATATACACAATGTGGGACTAAAGAGGAGAGAGAAATAACAATAGAAAAACTAAATGGGCCTAGTTAAGTGGGCTTCTTCAACACCTATGATGAACTTTTTTGACTGTATAATGGATATTTTAAAAGTGCTTTTATGCATGTGACTAATGGATACTCATAGGCATTTTTTTATTTAACAACTTTTTGAATATATGTTAAGCTTGTTTATGAATTTAATTTAAGGATGCATGCATTTCAATGAGGTCTAGAATTCTTCCAAGGAACTTTACCTCAAACCATCATATTTCTATGATCACTAAAATGGTGAGATTGTCAACCCCAAAAGCTCATTAAGTTGAGCAACTACATTTTCTTGAGCGTTGTTGGTTAAATTAAATGAAACAAACCTAAACAATACCAATGAGTTTGATGATCAAGACCACAAATATAATTTTCACTAGAAAATAAATAAGAGTGATAGCTTGAGCATTAGCACATTTTTGCTACCTAAATGTACTTAGGATCTATATACAAGCTTTAAATTGATTGAAGTATTGTGCTCGCTAACCGTGAAATTCTTCTATTATCGATGCAAGCATTATTAGTGTTCCATTAGGTACTCACGCATTGCTAAAAAACATAGAAACTTACTCATACCATCCAGGCATCTCTTACACATGTGGCCATGCCACTGCGATGTGATGTGCTCTTAGGAAATTGCATTACACCGCATTTAGTCTGATAGATTATAGAATATGTGAAACATGTGTATATATGAATGCTAAAATTGTTTAAGAGGTTTCACGATATTTGGAACCTATTCACTAAATTGTAAGGTCATCTAGACAAGCGTTTATTAATTTCTATAATTCATTAAAAACCAAAAACAATTTATTTACTATAATTAATTAGAAACAGAAAAGCTTTATGATGGAGATATAGGACTTTTGGACTGTCGGATGGACGATCGGAGACTGTCATCGCATTCGCCGCGATTTTTCACATTTTTTTGTATTTTATTTTATTTTCTTATTTGTATTTTGGAAGTTATGTTAAAATATTTATCGGGCGATCGTAGCCGTTGGATATTATTAACCTAACTCCCCCCTTTATATTCCCCAACAGCCGCACGAGATAGGGATCGCTGATTTACAGTTTTGGAAAAAAAGACTGCGTGGTCATCTCTCCGGGGCGACGCCGAAGCTTCCCCGCGGTGTGACGACGTGGTCTCTTTCTTGAGAGGGTGCGATGCCCCCTTCCGCCGCCATCCTCGTCTGTTCCAGCAGCCAACATCGCCTCCCGCCGCTTCTCTTGCTGTCGACGCCTCTTCCCCACACAGCCGCCGGCCTCCCCTCCCTTCCCCTACATACAACCATCTTCCCAAGCGCTGCCCTCCTGCCGCCTCCTACCGTCCCCTACCAGGTATTCCGCCCCTCTCCACCTCAGATTCGCATCTCCCCTTCCACCCCACTGCATATCCTTATCTTCCCGCACATCTACACTCAAAATACACCTTCCAACACGCCTCCCGCAGCAGCCCGACCCTACTCTTCTCCGATTTCAGCATTCCAGTCCCTCCCCGCTCCAAAATCACAACATTTAGCACTACCCCGTTGTTATGCCTTGCTGTCAAGACCCTTTCCACTGCTAAATCCATTCTCAATCACCTTCCTGTAGTCTCTCCAGCCCTCCTCCATTTCCACGGCAATACTCATCTATATAGCCACTCCAGCGCTTCCCCAGCACCAAACGTGCATTTTCCCTGCCTCCAACCGTCCTCCTAGTCCACCAAACAGCCACCGCCCCTCTCTGAAACCCACCACACTGCAGTATTCTCATTTTCGGACAGTCACCACCTCCACCGGCATCCATTACATGGTGAAATTTTACTTTCTAGTGTTCATTTATTCGCATTGCATGGATAATTTGTATTATTAGTTATACTTAGCTCGAATTGATTTGACTTCCGTATCTCTTTATTGACGTGCAAAAAGTATTTGTTTTGCATTTTAATTTCAGTCCACTCTCAATTAACTTGACTTGTTGTCTGCTTACTTTTATTGCAATATTTGTAATCACTTGAGATGCTTGCATGAGATTTTTAATATTAATTTGTTTAATAAATTGTGCGTCGGAAAATACTTGCATGAGTGAGTCATTGCATGTGCATCACATTAGGGTTATCCTTTGTTAGCTCATTAGGTTGTGTGCTTGTATTCACTTGCATTTTCAATTTAAGGTTAGTCGCCGGTCGATTACATTCATCACATGCTTACGTGTGTTGTATTTTGGGTTGAGGTCATTGAGTCCGTCTTGTAGCATTCACGTAGGATTGCATTAGCTTCGGCAGACTCGAGTCAAACGGCCTAACTTGCGTCAGGTTTGGTATCAGAGTCAGGTTAGAACTTACTTTAAAATATGCGGGACTATATGTTATACCACAATGTCTTATTATAGTGATCATCACTACACTGATCCTCAATTTGAGAAACCACTATCCGTCTACGCTCGACCCCATAGAGCCTCTTCAGGGAGAGCCTCGCGGTTACTACGATGATTATTCGTGATCGCGGCACACCACATCCAGAGATCGTGTTGATCCACCAACACGATCCCATTATGCTAGAGACGATCGGTATGATGATTGTCGTTGTTCATATCTCTGCATGTGAGCGGATCATGTTAATCCTTCAACACAACTCGATTACCTAAAGGATGATTAAGGTGAGAATCATCGTTTTGAGAGAGATCTCGAGTGTCAGTTTTGTACTATTGTCCCTTCTTTTGACGGCTCATCGAGTCCCTAGTCATTTACTTATTGGTCCGTGGACATGGAATATTAGCTCGATCATTTTAAGTTATTCGGTGAGCGCCACATAAAATTTGCGAAACTTAGATTGCTAGATCATGCGAGGGAATATTGGCTTAGCATTGAGAGGACGCATGAGCAAGAACGTCTTCACTGCATCACTAGTTCGGTGGATATGAAGCATATTTTATGTCAGAGGTATTTACTTACTTCCTATCAGAGTTGCCTACTCGAGCATTTATTCTCTTTTCAGCAGGGATCTGCTTCTGTCACTGAGTATAAGGATCAGTTTGATAAGTTAGGAGTGAGGAGTGAGATTCGAGAGGAGCCAGCTATGACCGCTTCCCGATTTCGGTCGGGGCTTCGATCTGAGATACCTGCAAAATTTACCTATCAGTACTTTGAGTCTCTAGAGCAGACATTCCATCTCGCACTTCATTATGAGCAGTCCTTGAGATCCACTAGAGGTAGCCGAGTGGATGACCACCTTGACCTCAGCAGTATGAGTCTCTTCCATTTTGAAGCTACCACTTTGGTCACTCTTGGCCCGTCAAACACGAAAAAAGTGGTGCATGAGACTGATTTATCTCACCCAAGTAAGATATGAAGTTCGAAAAGTGATCCATCCTTTGATTTTGACTCATCCCCTATGACCCCTACGGAAAGCGAGCTTGAGCGACTTAGTGCACCTATCGTAATGTGTTCCTGCCCTGACCTTCCTCTGATCATTGACTCGCCCTTGCATGCATGCTCACCTGAGCCTCCCTATATTGACGTGGCGAGTCATATCTCGAGTTGAGGGTCGAGAGCATAGTTTCGACCCTGTAGTAGTTGTCTCTTCCCCTCTCGAGGATGAGGACACTACTATTATCGATGACATGCATCTCAAAGATCACCCTGCTATGAGTAAACACCTTGATGAGCCTCCCGTTGAGACTTTTAGAGGGACACTTGAGTAGTTCTTTCTTTTAAGATACGTACAACTGACCCTGATATTACACCCTTGTGTCCTTATCTCACACGTTCGTTTAGATCATCACATTCACAATGAATTTACATATGTACCACCAGGTGAGCCACCTGATTTACATCCTTAGGTCATTATCTTCGACACTCCGAAAGATTCCTTCTATATTGAATTTTTTATCGACCATCTGGGGAGCTCCCTGATGATTCACGCCTCTCGAGAGATATTTGTCATTCCAAGATATTATATCTCACTCTTGATGTCTCTATTAGGTATCTGGGTGTTCACCATACACTCGACGATTGTTTTTACCAGTGTTGTGGAGGTCGGCATTTTAAGCAAAAATGTCATTTTTGAAAATATCCTTAATATATCGGTCTTCGAGCCCAGATATATCGGTCTTACCCGATATATCGGGAAATATCTCGCGAAGATATATGACGAGTACTAAATATATATTTTTATTACTTTTAAGCATCCGAGTGGTAATATTTTGTTTTGTGCGAACATTTTGTGCCTACTCTCTGAGCCAAGATTTGTCTTTTTCTTGTCAATGCTTCTTTTTGTGTAATTTATAAACATACATTAAGTGTATATATGTATATTATATAATTTATAAACATACATTATGTGTATATAACTATATATGTTTATTATGTAATTTATAAAAATACACTATGTATGTGACTGCACATATTTACAAACTATTTTATATATATAAATAAATTTATTTAAATATTAAAATCCGACATTGTAAAATATCCACGATATATCTCCCACAATTCGACATACGGCATTTCAAACTCAAACCAACATGAACCCGACATCCGACATCTGCAACCTTGGTTTCTGCACCCCACCCAAGGAACCGCCAGATAAACCACCTATTTTTAGGAACTCCAACTGTCACGTAAAATTTGCATTTAGTAAGTCTGCTGAGCTTGTCATTTTGCATTTGCATCTACTGCATGGTTTGCATGTCATATTTCGACGTAAAATTATATTAAACAATAAACATTTTAAAACTTGCGTCGATAAGCACATGAGAAAATGAATATTCAAAGAAGGTGGTTGGCTGATAATTTGCATATTATTTGACAGGTTTTCATTGGGGACAACTATGAATTTAAAAATTAGGTGATTAGGTTCATACACTGCCATGAGGGAGTCTGAGTCAAAAAATTTGATCTTAATATTACTAGGAATACGGGTGTTCATCCAGTTCTCAATGTTGAGGATTTGACTATAGGAGTGGAGCCACCTACTTTTGGGCATTTAACCTTCCCTTCTAGCTTCAGTTTCCACCATCATTATAGCCTCCCCTATACCCCCGACCTCCACTATAGCTCAACTCATTACCATTATATCCCTACCCTTCACCCTTGCGGCGGCTTACTTACTACATAGGAATCACGGCTACTTTAGCAATATGATGACCTTATGCAAAGACACTTCCTACCTGGAGTGATACAGAGTCTTCCCCTGGCTTGCTTTGGGAGCATATAGCCTCCATTCACCGGAGATGAATGTTTCTGAGCCAGGGAGATTGATAGAGATCGAGAATTTTTAGATCGGCGGATGGACGAACGGAGACTGCTACCGTGTTCGTCGCGATATTTCACAATTTTGTGTATTTTATTTTAATTTTCTGATTTGTATTTTGTGAGTTATGTTAAATTATTCATCGAACGATCGTGGTCGTTTAATATTATTAACCTAACTTCCCCTCTTATATTCCCAAGCAGCCGCACGAAATAGGGATCGTTGATTTACGGTTTTGGAAAAAAAGACCGAACGGTCATCTCTTTGGTGCGACGTCGAAGCTTCCCCACGATGCGACGTCGTGGTCTCTTTCTCGAGGGAGTGGAACGCCCCCTTCCGCCGCCATCCTCGTCTGTTTCAGTAGCCAACATCACCTCCCGCTGCTTCTCTTACTGCTAACGCCTCTTCCTAACATAGTTGTATGCCTCCCCTCCCTTCCCCTGCATACAGCCATCTTCCCAAGCCCCAGCATCCTTCCTACCGTCCCCTACCAGGTATTCAGCCCCTCTCCACCTCAGATCCGCATCTCCCCTTCCACCCCATTGATATCCTTGTCTTCCCGCACATCTACAATCCAAAATACACCTTCCAGCACCCCTCCCACAGCAGTCCGACCCTACTCTTCTCCTATTTCAGTATTCCAGACCCACCCCGCTCCAAAATCACACAATTTAGGCCTACCCCATTGTTATGCCCTGCTGTCCAACCCCTTTCCACTGCTAAATCCACTCTCAATCACCTTCCTGTAGTCTCTCCAGCCCTCCTCCAATTCCACAACAATACTCCTCCATATATCACTCTAGCGCTTCCCCAACACCATACGTGCATTTTCCCCGCCTCCAACAGCCCTCTCAGTCCACCAAACAGCCACTACCCCTCTCCAAAACACTCCACATCGCAGTACTCTCATTTCCGGACACCCACCACCTCCACTAGCATTCATTACTTGATGAGATTTTACTTTTTAGTGTTCATTTCTTCACATTGTATGGATAATTTGTATTATTAGTAATACTTGACTTCAATTGATTTGACTTCCGTATCTCTTTATTGACGTGCAAAAATTATTCGCTTCGCATTTTAATTTCAATGCACTCTCAATTAACTTATACTTGTTGTCTGCTTACTTTCATTGCAATATTTGTAAAGACTTGTGATGCTTGCATGAGATTTTAAAATTAATTTGTTTAATAAATTGTGTCGGAAAATACTTGCATGAGTGAGTCATTGAATGTCCATCACATTAGAGTTATTCTTCATTAGTTCATTGGGTTGTGTGCTTGTATTCACTTGCATCTTCAATTTAAGGTTCGTCGTCAGTCGATTACATTCATCGCATGCTCACGTGTGCTGCATTTTGGGTTAGGGCATCATAAGTTCACAACCTGTAAATTTGTCCTGTGTCACTTTTTTATGTTATCTATAAAGCAAACATGGCTATCTACAGTAAAAGGTAAGCATTATCTATTAATTTTTTATACAAGCATCTTCGCACGGGCATAGCCTATGCACGATGCTCTTGAGTGGGCTTCACCCATTTCCAGGGGGGCTCCGCCTGCATGAAGCCCGTGATACGCCTGTACTCGCTTTCCTTGGGAGCGCGGGAGAGCAACGTGGCATTCCTATCGATCACAGGCGAAGCCGGTGCACCCGAGAAAGCGATTACGGGTGTAGCACGGACCTGGATGTGGGTGAAGCCCGCTCGAGAACGTAAAATTATAATTTTATAGCTTTCCCTAATTACATATCACCTAGATTGAGGGACCTTTACATTCATGCACTTATTGGTCGATCATGTCAATAAGCCGAACAAACATGCGTGAATAACATGTGTGGAATAAAAAATACATGTACAGATAACATGCACAAAAAAATTTAACGTGCGCGAAGACATGCGCTACAAAATATAAATGTTGTACAAAAAAATTAAAGAAGCATCTCAGGTTGCATCAGTACGCAAGGCAAAACAGTAAATAACTACGACCCGAAATACATGGGTGATAATAAAACAATACGGCTAGCGGGTGTGCCACACCTGTGCGCACTACGCCTGTGCGCACTACTAGCGAACGTTCGTTATCGAATTGGGCTCTGTGCCTACATCGTCTTGGTTCTGACGTCAACATAAGTGATGTGTCATATTCTCCTCATCCCTTGCCCTCTTTCTTCTTCGTAACACATTATCATTCCATTATATAGGGGAGTGAGACAAACAAATTATGATAATGCCCTTTAAGGATACATAGACTATTCAGGAAGTGGGTGGAGGCCGGCTTCATATCAATAACTTCTCGCCTATGTTGTTAAAGGCGCGCCCCAGGCATGTCTTAGGCTTCAGGCTCACCAGGCTCAGAGGTTTGCGTCTTTGTGCACCTTTAGACAATAAAGTTGTGGCTATGTGTGATTTTTGCTGTGAACTTTTTTTCAAAATAATTAAAAAATTAATGCAATAACTCAATAATTTTTATATGATTTCGTGTTTTTGAAACATAATTGATCGTTGAGACATAGATATGATGCAAGCAACCATATTGATTTTATTTTTTAAGAAATATAAATGATAGTAATTAATGATTAATGAGTAGAATATATGAAGAATCTGTTCAAGAAGTTGAACTGATGTTTGATGTTGATTATTTAAAATGAATGTGATTGCGTCTTGTCTTCTTTGGGACCGCGTCTGTGCCTTGAGCCTTGCGCTTAGGCTCCAAGACACCATTGCGCCTTAGTGCGCCTTGCGCCTTTAATAACTAAGCTTCTCGCCCAAAAAATGACCTTGTCCTTAAGGTCAGGCTCTGCAGGGATCGTCAGCAAGCGTCAGAGGATCTAAGTCACAAATTCAAGACCGCCTTCAGATCCAAGCAATATACACAGGTATTTGAGAGGGAAGATGTGGGTGGGAGAGTACGACTGCTGGTAGTGAAGCAAAGACCCTTGCGACGAAGCTCGAGGTGCTACTGGTGAGAAAAGCGCAAGGTCGTCATGGTGGCAGGGGAAGCAGGGTTTGCAGAGCTGGAGGCAGCAAAGACGGGCCTAGCAGCGGAAGCCCAATTGGGGGCAGGGGGCCAAGTGGGGAAGTGGCGGCAAATATTACGACGATGGCGGTGGTAGTGGCAGCGACCGGTGGGGAGAATTTGATGAGGATGACAGCGAGGTTGGGTGGGTTCCTTGTTGAGGAAACGAGTTTGCTCCATGGCATGGGAAAGAGTGGTTGGATTATGGACTCGAATGCGTGCCCAGAGGTTGTATTGCAGGCCCCCAAGAAAGTACCCCGGGTAATGGTTGAGGGCTAGGCCGGGGCATGGCTACCTCGATGAACCCATCGATGTAAGTGGTCACGGTGTCGGACTGGCGCACGGAACTGGAGCGCTCGTAGGCATAACCCTCCTAGCGGGTATCGCAGTGGCGGAGAAGTGCCTTCCTTAGTGTGGATCAAGAAAGGTCAGAGACCTGCTCTTGCGTCCAATGCACCCAATGGAGCGATGAGCCCTCTATATAGATTATAGATAGTGTCCAGAGGAACCTCCCGGTTGGCGAAGGGGGGCTGAAGGTCGAAAAACTGTTCCGCGCAGGTAATCCAACCGAGGGGATTAGTGTCGTCAAACACAGGAACCTTGATTCGACGAAGATGGGTTGGGTGGAGAGCCCCCATGTAGTCAGAAGCGGGCTAAGGGGGTTGCGGCGGTGGTGGCAGAGGCGATGGTGGGAGATTTACCGTCGTGGTCACGAGCTCTCGAAAGAGGAGAGTGAGATTCTCAATTCAATCTTCGCGTTTATCCAAGCGATGGGAGTCAACAGAGGCATCCTCATCAACATGGAGGGTCGTGGAACATGTCTGGGCATGGATAGGCAGGGCCGAAGGGAGACAGCAGCCTACGAGGCTGAACAAGGTGCAGTGATGGGAGGGGAAGGTGTTGTCGGGGCCAGCAGGCAACGACAAAGCACAGGAAGTGCGCCGAGGCCGCTGACACAATAGGCGGTGGGCGGGGAGCTACAAAAGTAAAGGTTGGACACGACCGAGTTCGACGGTAGTGCTAGGAGCCACACAGGAGGCAACTAGAGCGCACAGGAGGCGACAGTAAGTGTGTCGAGGCCAACCCATTTCCTGACACGCGCGCAACTGTCGGCGGTACGCGGGCCTAGGTACAATCCCGCATAGCAATTCGAACCACCCCAACAGTTCTAGTGCGCCCACAAAATTCAATCTAGCATATCCTCTAGGATCGATGGCCTTCCCATGCCACACTTCGGGCTTCATGGGATCAACGTCTACAAGCCACCTCGTACGGATCAAAAATAGTTGGGAAGGATAGGAGGAAATGTACTACGGTTTTGAGGGTGGATTTCATGTAGTTTGAAGGGAAGAATAACCTATTGGAAAGGGTAAATTTGATGCAAACAGTTCTTTATTGACTATGGTATGTGCATCTTCAAAGGGAAGGGAACATCCGAGCTTGAATGGGGGGATTCAAAAAAAATTGCAACTTCTTCTTCAAACATCCACTTTGTAACTTTGTCTACGTGATGGGTACCCCCCCCCCCCCACGGTCCAATGGGTCAGTTAGAACCGTAGGAGGACCATCGCATGACCGAGAAGGCATTACTCTAACATTTGTCAATAAATTTTAGATTATATGGCTGAAATTGTGGTGCACGAGGCTGCAATGAGTCGCATGCCATGGGTCATTATGGAAGAAGATTTATGTTCAAACTCCAAGAGCTGGAAGAGTTGGAGGAAAAGGAGTGAATAGACCTTGGGATATCCCTCCACACCATCTCAAGAGTCAAGAACTCCCAAACCATGCATATCAAGGAATTCATTGCAAGTCATCAAGTGCTAGAACCCTTGGATTTTTGGGAGCACCCACAACTTCATCTACAAGGAGCAGCTTGTCGTGCGGACTTGCGAAGATCGCGCAGGAGCACATAGGCTCCAGTGGCCAATGATGAAAAGTTCAACTGCCCTAGCCTTTGTGAAGGACTTCAAAACTAGTCCTATGTGATTATTTTACATCGAACTTCTTATCATTCCATTGGATTCATTAGACGTGTGGCTTAGATAATTAGGACTGATTGTGTGGGATTTCACGAAACTCATTATGTCCTTCCAGTTGACAGGTAGGCAAGTTATTTGACAGGGTGACATAATCATTTCTTCACAGGGTTCAAGGTATATACGAGAGGCCTGCCAACGCCACTAATTTCCGAAGATATTTCGGGGCATGTCAGTATGAATGGGGCATCTGTCTTATTATAGGGACAACACCCATGGTAATCAAATCATATTGATATCCTTTCCATAAAAATGATAAGATTGATAGGCAGTGCATCAACAACGTACTGGAACAAGGTATCATACAGCCAATCGGTCCTCTTTCTCATCACTGGTATTGTTGGTCCAAAAAATGTACTTGGCAATTTAGTTGTTAATACAGCCAATTGAATGCAAAGAAAGTGAAAAACAAGTTCACAATTTCTATAGTCAAAGAACTACTGGATGAGTTGTAGGGAGGTAGTATGTTCCCCAAGTCAGATTTCAGATCGGGTTATCACTAAGTGGAGATGCACCCTGGAGATATCAAGAAGATAATTTTTTCACCAACCATGGGCATTTGGAGTTCTTAGTCATGTTTTCAACCAGTCCTATGCCCTCTCCACTTTTCTGGCTCAATCATTAAGGTATCGTATCATTATTTGCAAAAATTCTTCTAGTTTTCGTTGATGATATAGTCATACACAACAAATAGTAATGTGTAAACATATCCTATTACTATTATTAGTTCCAGAAGTGAGTCATCAATTAAGTTGCCACAATATTTGTTTGTTATGTAGGAACTCACATGTTTATTTAGTTCATGTAATGTGTTGGATTTAATGAGTCCACTTTTACCCACTTCAAATTACTTTTTTATTGATTTAATAATATAGTCAAGTAACTCGTTCCATCAATTTAATGTTATTATATCACGAATTCACTATTACTAAAAAGCAAAGAAGTAAAGATAAAGGTGACTTCTGGGCCTTCAAGATTGAAACTTTGTCACGTTTTTTAGAATGAGTTCAAAATGAGAACATATTTGCATCTTGTTTTCACCAAAAAATTATTCTTAAGCTAATTCTAGAAATCATATTATATCACTTACATGCATTTATGAGCAAATTGTGCATTACTAAACTTGTGATGTGTGTACACCATAAAAAATGTGTAAATGTTAGGAATGAATCACATTCAAATTCTCTGCTGTCAGAATTCTTTAATCAACTTTATTAAAGAAATCTATACAAAAGGCTCACGACAAAGCTCATTGCCACATAGGCATTAGTCACACATCTTGGATGACCATTTCGTCACTTCTCACCACATCTATTTATATATGTACAAATAGTTGTCTTTTGGATGTAATGTTTATGACAATAAATAAAATAATTATTTTATTTCTCTCCAATTTTGTACTTTTCCATATGGCATCAGAGCCAGTACGATCGTAGGACCTGTGTCGATTGAGCACCTGCTCTCAATTTGTTTCCACTTATACGCTTAAATTCGCCTTGCATTCTACCTCCCGTGCATGCAATCAAAATTTCCACAGTTCGCAATCTTAATTCCTGCATGCAATCAAAATTGTTGCAAGCCTCACTCCCATATTTCATCTTGTGTCCCGCACTATTGCCAATCCGGTCCCGCACTGCGGCACTGTTGCCAATCTCGCGTCCCACGCTATTACCGACCCCCCATCCCGCTCAACACTGCGTGCGCGCACTGCTAATCCCTACGCGCGCTAATTAGAGATCCCATGTCCCACAATCTGAGCCCCCCCCCCTTGCGCGCACACCTTGCAGCCTCCCGCAGAAACCTAGGTTGCACCTCTGTTGCACCTTACTACCGCATTACCACCTTGTCGCACCCTACTGCCTCATCACCCTCTGTCGCACAACCTTACAGCTGCACTCTAGTGTCATAGTACCATCCGCACCCCCCGATGTACGAGATGAACTGCAGATCACTACTATCTCTCTCAGTAGCAAGAAAATTTTGTCGAGTGGGTGCACTTGGTGCGTCGTGTTCTACAAACAAAGGAGTTGCTTCATCATCTCCTCGGGCACCACCTGTTGAGCCCACCGAGCAATGGTTCCGTGACGATGGTCGCGTTCAGTCCTGGATTTTAAATTTGATGGATGTTGGGTCATATCGTATGGCAATGTATCACGAGACGGCAAAGGCAATGTGGGATAAACTTCACTCATTATATTCTAGCAAGGACAGTCTCCAACACCTGCTTGACATTTTCATGGACCTTCAATCTCTTACTCCAGGAGCAGGCGGAAACTTAACCTACTTTGTTGTGAAATCCAAAACGCTTGTCGAGACTTGAATTCAACATCAGCATCCAACGTCGGATCTCGCCACTCAACGTGCTCAGAAGGAAACAGTCGGTATTGTCATGATGCTGGCCTATCCCCCCCCCATATCTCCAGTGTGTTCGTGCAAACATTCTCTCGTCCTCCAAGGTTCCTTCCCTCTCAGAAGCGTGATACATAATGTTGAAGGTGACACCACCCACCGATGCTCCATGGCATGTCTCTCCGGCCCTTCTCCAACACTCTTTTGAACACTGTCCCACCCCGCCGCCGGCTCATAGGGGTCGCATCGACTCTCATGGATGGGTTCGCGACAGATGAAATCGCTCCGAAGGTATCGACACTCGCGTATGTACCTATTGTGGCCAGGGTGGTCATTTGGAGTCTATTTGGTTTCATAAGAATGGTGTACCTCTGCGTCCTCTGCAACAACATGCCTCCATTACGACCATTGCTCCCTCGACAGCACATACTGGCATTGAAAGCTTGTGCACTTCAGTATCATCAAGGGTTGATCAGTTGCTCTCCTGGCTCTGTGGCGTCTATTTCAAATGAAGGTACCTCTTGTTTTTCGAATAGTCCAGCTTGGATCGTGGGCTGTGGTGCCACAAATAATATTACTCCAGAAAAGCCATCTCAATACTTAAACTTTGTTTGCCCAAAGTTCATCATGATGGCTAATGGGGAAACCACCCCTGTTTATGGTTCTAGGGATGTCTCTCTCTCTCAGTTCTTCATGTTCCGGTCCCTCAGTACTTCATGTTCCGGTCTCTCAGTTCTTCATGTTCCGGTCTCTCAGTTCTTCATGTTCCGGTCTCTCAGTTCTTCATGTTCCGGTCTCTCAGTTCTTCATGTTCCGGTCTCTCAGTTCGTCATGTTCCGGTCTCTCAGTTCTTCATGTTCCGGTCTCTCAGTTCTTCATGTTCCGGTCTCTCAGTTCTTCATGTTAAGGTCTCTCAGTTCTTCATGTTAAGGTCTCTCAGTTCTTCATGTTAAGGTCTCTCAGTTCTTCATGTTCCAATCTCTCAGTTCTTCATGTTTCGGTCTCTCAGTTCTTCATGTTCTGGTCTCTCAGTTCTTCATGTTTCGGTCTCTCATTTTAATGCTCTCTTTGTTAGTCGTCTAACACAAGATCTTGACTAATATGTAACATTTTCATCTTCTTTCTTTATTGTGCAAGATCAACAAACTCAGAATATCATTGGTAGAGGACGAATGTCAAACGGGCTCTACACTCTGGAGTCTGGACATTCCCACCACTGTTTTAACCTGTGTTACCTATGTTAATTGGCATCGGCGCTTTAGGTATGCACCTCTCCCGATTCTTTGAAATCTCTTCCTGATCTCTCCCCCACCGACTTCACCTGCGAGTTCTGCATCTATGGCAAACAGCATCGTTCTACTTTTTCACCTAATTATAATCTGAGCTCTGCTCCTTTTAATTTAATGCACTTTGATATTTGGGAACCGTATAAAATAACGAGTGTTTCTGGTTATCGTTATTTCTGTATATTTATTGATGATTATTCTCTCATGACCTGGTTGTGATTACTTCGGGACTGTTTTGAATTGTTTGGTGTATTTCATACCTTCATCGCCAAAACATGTGCACAAATTTCTAGCTCTATCAAAGTTTTTTAAACTGATAATGCACGTGAGTATACTAGTCATGTGTTTCAAAATGTTTGTGTTGAGCTTGGTATTGTCCACCAAACTTCATGTGCCTACACAGTACACACTCCAACAAAATGGAGTTGTCGAGAGAAAGAACCGTCGTCTTGTTGAGGTCGCAGTTTCTCATATATTTCAGATGACGGTGTCAATGGCCTACTGGTATTTCACAGTCTATAGAGTGTTATCTTATCAATTGCATGTCATTCTATATTCTCAACTTTGTGACGCCCTTCAACCTCCTATTCCCATTCACACCTCATTTTCCCTTGACTCCTCGCGTGTTTGGCTGTGTCTGTTATGTTCATCGCCTTGGTCCTCCTACAGACAAGCTTGCTACCCGAGCTACCAAATATATATTCGTCGGATATTCCCACACTCAGAATGGATGTCTTATTATTCTTCCACTGATCGCAAGACTATTACATTTGCTGATGTAACCTTCCTCAAATACCATCCGTTTCACTTCTCACCTATGGTCCCTCCAGCAAATTCTACACTGCCACGCCATGTCATTCCTGTCCATTCTAACTCATCTGCCCTTATGCATACACCCACTACAATCTCTTCCAACCCGCTTATTATTCGTGTGTACAAGCGACGTACCCTAGTTCAGATGCCCAACAAACGTTACCCTCTACAAATGATGTTTAGTGTCTTGTTGATCTGGTACCAGCCTCTACCGCTCATCTTCAATCTAATTATGTTTCATTACATCGCTAATCTTCGACGCTTCACAAATTTGCGACATCTTTGGCGACTATTTCCACCTCTACATCTTTGCAAAAAACTCGTCAACATCACGGGTGCTGGGATGTTACGAATGAAGAAATGGCAGGTCTCTAGGCTAATCAAACCTAGGACCTTGTCCCACGTCCTCCTGATCAAATCTTTGTGGGTTGTAAATGGGTCTTCGCCATCAAGAATGGACCGGATTGGGCTGGAGAACTTTTGAAAGCTCATTATGTGACCCGTGGTTTCATACAAGGCCTCGACTATAAGGACTGAGGAAACATTCTCGCCCGTTATGAAGCTAAATATTGGTTGTGTCTTGATCTCCCTAGTTGTTTATCGTCACTGGCTGTTGCATCAATTGGACGTCAAAAATGCTTTCTTGAATAGGGATCTTATTAAGACTATTTACATGAAGTAGCCTCTCGGGTTTGAGACCACGGTGGAGAACCGTTCATGTCACCTCAACAAGTTTCGTTATGATCTCAAACAATCTCATCGAGCGTGGTTTGACAAATTTAGTTGTGTCATTTGTCATGTTAGATTTACTCGAAGCTCGGCTAACAATTCGCTTTTTACTCGTCATCGCTCGACAACCACAGTGACACTTTTGATATTCTGATCACGGACAATGATCTCAAGGACATACACATGATAAGAAACACTTGACAGCTATTTTTCAGACCAAAGATATGTCCAATCTTAGATATTTTCTAGATATCGAGACAGCTTGTCTCCCTGATGATCTTGTTCTATCCCAACGAAAGTATTGTCATGATGTTCTTCATGATGTTGGGCATTCTGGATGCAAGCCAGCAAAAACACCTATGGATGCCAACCAGAAGCTCTGCGCGCATAGCTCTGGTTCCGACCTACTACTTCCAAATTCAAAATATTGTTGTCATCTTGAAGGCAAACTAATTTATCTTCCAGTTACACGACCTAATATATCCTTTGTTGTTTGGATTGGCAAGTATATGATTGGTGTTTTGATATATCATGCTCGCAACGCTTTTTTTTACTTAGAAAATACTTGTGTCAAAAGATGATTTAACCTAGATAAGTACTTGATATCTCCGATCAGATACATTTCAACTTACCTCTGCTATATACTCGAAAAATCTTCTTGATAATGAAACATTAACCCCTCGAACCCGCAAAATTCAAAACTCGCTATTTGGTTTCTTCTGTGTCGTCGAATTTGGTTTCGTATGTCTGTTTGGTTGCAAGACCTGAGTAAAATTTATTCTTGATCTGAGCATTCACTTTAAATGTTTTTGTTTCTGTTAAAATCACTAAAGTATGAATCATGTAACTCATAATATCATAAGCAAACATTGAAATGTGTTTGGATCACTGGGTTGCAGCTAGCGCTATAACGGTTCGGTTTTTACGCAAAACCGCAAACCGAACCACCCCTATATAGTTTCAAAATTTTGGAACCGAACCGAACCGCTCAAACATTGAAACCGAACCGAACCGAGTTCGGTTCGGTTCGGTTCGGTTTTGGTGGTTTAAATAATGTGATACAAAAAATTTTCTAACTACAAACCTTATCACATATTAACTATGTATCCCAAAGTGCACAAAATTTCATGATGCACCTGGGGATGATCTTAATGGTTATGAGCGTGCAAGTGAATGTTGGATTCCAGTACACATTGCACATCTTTAATTGGAAAATCCAATGTTAATCTTCTCAGTTATAATATTTTCAATGTAGAAATTGTTCATCATTTCTTGTGTGTTTCTGCTCCATTTTGATTAATTTATTCTAATAATTTTTATATAGTATAAGAATAAGGATTTATATAGTAGTAAAATTAAAACTGATTTCACAATTATTTTTTAATTGAATGGTGGATGAAATCAAATCAAAATATATTGCTTTATTTTTTAAAAAATTTGAGAAATCCCAATAATACTAGAAATGAAATTTTGTATTCCGTAACTCATGAGGCACACACGTGAATACAACAAAATTATCCGATGGAAACCTAAATTAAAATGTAATTAAAAATAAATGTTTTTATACACTTTGGTCCGGTTCGGTTCGGTTCGACTCGATTCGGTTTGCCATGCAAAACCATGAACCAAACCGAACTGTAAGGTTTTTCTAAAATCAAAACTGTGACCAAACCGCGGCCTACTGAAACCGAACCAAACTGTGTGGTTTGGTTTGGTTCGGTTCGGTTTGATGGTTCGGTTGATTTTTTCTTACAGGCCTAGTTGCAGCTTTCACGGTGCCAGTTGAGACCCACTAAGCCTCCTTGAGCCGGGCCTGGGCCGTGACAATGGTCACAACAAGCGGGAAGTTTTTCTAATAAGACTTGTATTTGAACTGAGTGTGAACCATGCACACTCATTAAAAACATTCACACTTTTCATTGATTGCAGCTTATGATATTGTATGATCTAATATATAATTCTTTGGAGTAGTCTCTTGATTCTGGTTATTTTTGTTGACTCAATTATTTGTCTGTTTTGGTAGCATCGTTTCATGAAAACTGATACTTATATATTTCTATTTCTACTATTCTGTATTTTACTTTGCTCACCTGATTATTTCAATATTCTGAGCCTTTTCTTTTTTGTTTTGGAATTGCCTTAGTGTTCGTGCTGCGCCGCCAGATTCCTGAGCCCGTTTTGCGGCAAGCTTCTATTTTTCATATATTGATCTTCCCGCCGTGTCAGGTTCTATGTTTATATTTCATTTCTTTCACTGTCTGACGTTTTTTTATGTAATAAATATGATCAGTAAATCATGAACAACTGCTAGGATAAATATTACATGTACTAGAACTTAGTATCATTTGCATGTTCATCCTCTTTTGAATCATAATTGCAAGAAATCTGTAACAGTTATCTGAAAAATATGAATTTTACAAAATACATTTGCATTTAGAATTCTCACTGTTTTAAACTCTAAAAGTTTCCGTATAAAAATCCAACTATTTTTACTTAAAAGTAATTATTTTAAACATATTATCAGTATCTCTGCATCCGTCTTAGCAGGCATGGTTTTCTTTCCGCTCATGCATGTAGCATCACGGCCCGCCCGAAGCGCACTCTGACTTTTTTGAGACGGGTCGTGGCATTACTACACTTACCTTGGTGGACACCTTGCCACCTATAAAAGCAAAAAAGTAAACTGTGGTTGCACAATCATCTGTAGAAACAGAGCATCGTTCACGGTCTCGGTCATTTTTGAACTTACGCGGTTGGAAAGTCTTCTCAATGATTTCGGTGTGAAGCTCTCCTCTCCAGGCACTCTCTTCTATGATAGTCGGACAACTATCCACATTGCAAATAATATCGCGTTTCACAAATGTACCAAGCACATCGAGGTCGACTGTCATTTTATCCGGGAGAAAATGCAGATGAAGAAACTAGACTTGAGAAATATTCCTGTGGTCGAACAGATTATTGATATTCTTACCAAAGCCTTACCACGCCCACTTTATCACCAGTTCTTATCCAAGCATGGTTCATATGATCTGTATGTTCCAACTTGTTGGGAAGTGTTAAAGTAAACTATACAAAAGGCTCATACAAAAGCCCACGACTGAGCCCATTGCCAAATAAGTATTAGTCTCACATCTTGGAAGATGGTTTTGTCACCACTCACCACATCTATTTATATATATATACAAATAGTTGTCTTATGTATGTAATGTTTATGAGAATAAATAAAAAAAATTATTCTATTTCTCTCCAATTTTGTACTTCTACACTCCCCTTTATAAATCCGCGCGAGGAGAAGCCATGTACTGTCTTCTTTGAAAAAAAATCTCACATTTCCAGAAAAAAGTGTTCACATTTTCACCCTCTGAACTTTTTGCAAAGACAAGCTAGGAGTACTAGGTGTGAATATACCCTAACCTCGGGGTGTCAGAATTTCCTTTAGGTAAAGAAGGTAGTGCAAGGCATGTCCTTATTGATTTGTGAAGGAGAGGATTCAAGAATATTGAAAAAAAAAACATGGATATTGGAGTTTAACAGTTGACATAGATACACTATAAGAAATTTATTTTGTTATTCCTATTTATGTGAAGCAATCTAAAGATTAAAATTTGAGATTCATCCTTCCTGCTCGCCAAAAAAACCCTTAAAATGCGACTAACACATGAACGGAGAACACCAAGGGGCCAGAATTGAACCCAACATACTAGTAACAGGACACCCGTTAAAACAAAAGTTAAAGTTAACGTGAAATTGCTGCAACTATTACACTAAAAGCTGACTCAATTTTCAAATTGTAGGCGATTATCCACTTTCACGTGCAAGTCCACTGTTAAATACAAATGTAAGGAAATTAAAGGACTGAATAAACAAAAAAAATTGACACAATATTAAAACATAATTTTTATTCAATTTTCTATAGACTTCCACTTAAGCCATTCAACAATTCTAGGGAAATACATGATAATGAAGAAAATGAAGTGATGTTTAGTATATTCTTCATTAAAATAAAGCATAAATGGATCTCAAATCCAGTTCTAAATTATCTGATCACTGAAACAATTACAGTTATTGGGCTGACATTTTTTCGTAGATTAAATTAAATAGATGAAAAATATTTGAAAAAAGACCTTGGAACTAATGCATGCATATATCAAAAGCATCAGAAACAGATTATAATCAGGTAAATTATCGAAAGTATTCTATTTGTATGTATTGAGGATCGCGATAACTTCAGATCTGACAATTTTCAATAAGATTAACCTTCACAAAAATAAGGTAACAACAAAGTGGTGAGATCCAAAAAAAGGTTCTATCTTCCTAGACTTCATATGGAGACTACAAGAAATTTCAATTCTTCATCAGGTAGCTGATTGCAACACATTCTCTATGCATCTGTAGCAAGCTTCTTAAAGTACATTATCTACAACAACAACACTTAAACATTTATCCCACTATAGTGGGGTCGACTTTATGTATCCTTTGTCACCATTGAGCCCTATCTTTAGTCATAATCTCACAAATGCCCAAGTACATCATGTATTTTGTTATAGTTTCATTTCAAATATTTATTTATCTACCCCTCACCCGTTTAACATGCTTAGTAACTAAACTCTCACAGGCCCTAATAGGTGCCTCAAATGGTCTTCTTTGTACGTGTCCAAACCATCTTAGTCGAGCTTCTCGTATCTTCTCTACAATTGGTACACAATTCACTACCCAACACTCAGAACCATAGAGCATTGTAGGTCTAATTGCAGTACGGTAAAACTTATCTTTAAGTTTTAATGGTACTTTATGATCACATAAGATCCTTGACGCGGCTCTTCACTTCAACCAATCTGCTTGGATTCTATGTATCACATCTTAAACTACATTCTCTACAGACAAAAAATCCTCATATAACATAATTCATATTAACTGCTGGCTCCGAGGATTGAAGTCAATGTTTGACAGTCGGGAAACTTCAACAAAAATGTTTGCCTCAATGTAACCCAATTCATCGTTTGATTCTACAAGAAGCACTTTAATAGCTAGGGACCTCTTCTCCTTCTTGACAAATTAATCTACGGTTTTAAGAAATTCAGAGATTTCTTTAAAAATAATCGGGAAAAAAATTCCTTCGATTTCCAGTGCTAATAAAACAAAAGAGATCTTTGGTCGGAAATATAACTACCTCCCTATCCATTGATGGGAACATACGAAGAAGAACCGAGAGCTTATCCTCGGCGGCGAACCCGAATTCAGTAAGACGGATGGGAGAACCGTAGCTTGAGCAGCGAGATCTCTTCGTGGAAGGGGCCGATGCTGGAGATCCGAAGATTTCCTCGAACCCTAGGCGCTTCCCGCATATGCCCGCAGACATGGCAGCCGAACCCAGGCTCGCAACAAAACCCTAGGGTTTTGATCGAGGAGGAGAAGCCAAGCTTGGTGACCAGAGATCCCACAGACGCGATTGCAGTCGTGAGGAGGAAGGCCTCTTTTTCTTCACCTTTCCCAGTCCGAACTGGTGCAAAATGCACATAAAACGTGACCGAGAAAAGTCACAGTGAATAGGACACGGTAGGATGACCACGTGGATGAAATTATGATTATCCTATTTAGGTTCTGTTTGGGATATTAACGCCGTTTAAAAATGAAAGTTTAAGATAGCGTTTGGTTTGGCTTATATCCTGCGGTGCGGTGCAAACGCACCTCAAAAATTGACATTATGCGCGTTTGGTCTGGCTTATTTTAGAAAAGCCGTTTTCCAAAAATCGGGGTTTATTAATAACTCCAGGCCGCTGCTTTTTTTCGCGTCTTCCCCAAATCGTGATAACCTATTCCAATCTTTCGTTTTCCCGATTTGCCCGACGCCGCTCTCCTCCGCTGTTTCCCTTCCCGTGTCGCGCGACGCCGCCCGTTTCCTCCTTCCCGAGCGCCGGATCCAGCCGCCGAGTCCACCTCTGCAACCACCGGATCCACCGCATGGCCTCACCTTCCCCCCAGGCCTGAAACCACTCTGCACCGACCACCGGATCGAGCCGTCGTTTCGACTCCTGCAACCACCGGATCCACCGCCTTCCAGAGGAGTGCTTTCTCCACCCGATTGGATCTTCCCAGCGGCTCTTTCTCTCCCAATCGGGCAACTGCAAGGTATTCTTGTTTTTTTTTTCTATTTTCATTCTCATACACACTCAATAATTTCTGTTGTCCGAATTGTTTAGGCTCTGTTTGGTTGATCTTGCTCTAATTTTTGTTTTTATGTTGCAATTTTTCTGTGTATTTAGGGTTTTGTGTATGTGTGTGTGTGTGTGTATGTGAGTGTGTATGTGTGAGTGTATATATGTGAGTGTGTATGTATATGTGAGTGTGTATATATTTGTGAGTGTGTATATATATGTGTGTGTTTGTATATATATGTGTGTGTATGTATATGTGTGTGTTTGTATATATATATATATGTGTGTGTGTTTGTATATATATATATGTGTGTGTACGTGATTGTGTATATACAAGTGTGTGATTGTGAGTATGTGTGTGTATGTGTGTATTGTGTGTATGTGTGTGTGTATGTGTGTGTGTATGTGTGTATGTGAGTGTGCATATGTGTGTGTGTATGTGAGTGTGTATTGTGTGTATGTGTGTGTGTATGTGTGTGTGTATGTGTGTGTGTGAGTGAGCATATGTGTGTGTGTATGTGAGTGGATATGTGTGTGTATGTGTGTGTGTTTGTGTGATTGTTTTGGTCATATAAATTTTGTGTTTAACTTCTTTTATTTTTTAAAGATGGGCAAATCAAAAGATGGTGGGGTGACCGCGTTTTGGGACAATACAACAACCATGCTTTTTTGTGACTTATGTATTAAAGAGATAGAACTTGGGAATCGACCAACTACGCATTTTAATAAAGAGGGTTGGAGCAATATTATGAAGAATTTTGAGGAGCTAACTAGAAAACAATACGATAAAGTGCAATTAAAAAATAAATGGGATCATTTAAAGAAGGAGTGAAAATTATGGATGGAGTTAAAACGTGGTGAGACCGGATTGGGCTGGAATGCTTCAAGGAAGACTATAGACGCTTCTGACGAGTGGTGGGATGAAAGATTGAAGGTACTCATTTTCCATAACATTTTTGTTTAGCATTTTTTTAATAAAGGAAACAACATGTAATGTGAATATATGTATTTTTTAGGTTGTCCCGGCAGCAAAAAAATTTCGTTACTCGGGAATACATCCAGAGTTAGAGGAGAAACTAAATATGATGTTCAGCTCTGTTGTCGCAACAGGTCGTCATGCTTGCACCCCCAACACCATTAACGAGATCCCAGAGTCAGTGGACGAAAGAGGAATTTCAGATGTTGATCCGGAGGACATTGACGTCATTGGAGATCCAGCACCACGTGAGAACACAGCTACATCAGCACATGGCAAGAAGCGAAAGAAAGGGAAAAGCAAAGTTATTAGTTCCGTGTTAGAAGACTTGGCGGAGTCTTCTAAAACCATTAGTCGATGCATTCAGGAGGCACCACAAAAAGCTATTTCCGAGTTTAGCATCCGTCGGGCAATAGATAAATTAGCTACGTACCCGGAAGTGCAGGCTGATGAAGATTTTCTTGATTTTACAATCACGTATTTTATGGACAGAAATCATAGGGAGACCTTTTTGTGCCTACCAGATGGGATGAATGTGAAGTGGTTGCGAAATCGGTTCCTCCGTGGGGGGTAGACTATTATGTGGTGGACAGTATTATGCTTGTGATGATATATTAGGGTTGCTGTGTAGATCTTTTTGTGCCTATCATATTATGTTTTGTTTTTTATGTTGCAGTGTAGACTATTATGTGATGGACACTATTTTACTTATGATGTGGTTATGTTGTATCTGAGTATGGTCTTGCTGATAAATGATGTGAACACTATTATGCTTATGATGTTGTGATGTTATATTTGAATATTATGTTTGTGAACACTATTATACTTTTGTATTATGTTCGTTAAATGTAATAATTATTGGTAGTTTATTTTTCGTACAGAATGTCTAGCGATGAATCCGACAATACAACGGAAGAGCAGGAGATTACAAGAAGAAACTATGTGCTTGCCCATCACAAGGTCCACAAGAGACATGTACTGACACTACAGGTTGTGTAGAGGAGATGATTGTCTTACGTAATATTATTGCGAATCAGCTGTATGAAGCAAGAGCGTAGAGTGTAAAATATTGTATCAATGAACCTTAATTTGGTGTTATGAATGAATCTTAATTTGGTGTTATGAACCTTAATTTGATGTAAAATATCCCGGGTACGTAGCTAATTTATCTATTGCCACTTTCATATTAAAAATTTTTTTTTCTAAAAACTCCATTTTGAATCCAAACAACTTTTTGAAAACTCCGTTTTGTAAACTTTGTTTCACCCAAACTGTTTTTTAACAAAACTCTGTTTTCTAGAATCAGCACTTATTCCATCAGCAACAGTTCATCAGCAGCTTTCCATCAGCAACAGCCCAACCAAACAGAGCCTAAGAGTAAGATGCTAATTGTATCTTAAAAACAGTAGTTTTAAAACTGGAGTTTTATTTGAGTATCCTTCATTTTGATGATGTTTGGATAATTTTCAAAATTATTTTCACATGAATTTTATTTATTTCGGTTAGTTATAAACTAAAGGTTAAATTGATTAAAATAAATTAAATTGAAAAATATTCCAAACGTCCGTTTTTGCAGGTCTACCTGATCTTTTCCTTCGACCGTTTTAAAATGATGATGTTTTGGATAAATAACGACCCGGGATTTGGCCCGAAGCCCCCCAATCGCTACCGGGCTGCAGCCCAAGCACCCCAACCCCTCTCCCTCCACAGGCGGGTTGTTGGTGGCCACAGCCTCCCTTTGATGAACTCGACAGTTAAGTTTACGGGGACTTCCCAGGAGGTCACCCATATTACTCGGATCTAAGTTCTTTTTCATTTGAGCTGCAGCTCAATTGGTGATGAGATTGAAAGAACTCCATAAAGCGTGCTCGGGCTGGAGTAGTTGGGATGGGTGACCTCCTGGGAAGTCCCCGTATGCGGGCTTGTCGAGATCAAAGGGGGGCTACGGCCACCAACAACCCGCCTGTGGATGGAGAGGGGTTTGCATGGCCTGCAGGCTTGAATTTAGGCTTACCGCCAATGGACTACTGGTGGGCCGGCGGTGCCAGCTGGGTCCCGCGGGTTGGCGGGCCTGGACCGTTACAAAAAGAATCCATTTAGCGTGCTTGGGCGAGCGTAGTACTGTGTGGGTACCTCCTGGGAAGTCCCCGTACGGCCCAACTTAACTGTCGAGTTCGCTCATCAAAGGGAGGCTTGGCCACCAAAACCCGCCTGTGAAGGGGTTGGGGTGCTTGGGCTGCAGCCTGGTAATGCCATGGGGGGCTTCGGGCCAAATCCCGTCGTTACAATAAAAAGTGCACTTTTTATTGTAACGCCCCTAGCCGATCCAACGTGACATGTACGGCTCCGTAGGCGACGCTACGGGCTGCAGCCCAAGCACCCCAACCCCTCTCCCTCCACAGGCGGGTTTTGGTGGCCAAAAGCCTCCCTTTGATGAGGAAACAGTTAAGTTGGGCCGTACGGGGACTTCCCAGGAGGTCACCCATCCCAGTAACTCTCGCCCGACGCTTAACTATGGAGTTCTTTCATCCTTCATCACCAATTGAGCTGCATAGTTAAGCGTGCTCCATAGTTAAGCGTGCTTGGGCGAGAGTAGTACTTGGGTGACCTCTGGGAAGTCCCCACGGCCCAACTTAACTGTCGAGTTCGCTCTCAAAGGGAGGCTGTGGCCACCAACAACCCGCCTGTGGAGGGAGAGGGGTTGGGGTGCTTGGGCTGCAGCCCGGTAGCGTCGCCTAGAGCGAAGCCGTGACGCTGTCACGTTGGATCGGCTAGGGGCGTTACAAAACGGACTCTCAAACATAGATGTTGAAGCCGGGAAAATCTCTACTCCAAAATTCGGATCAAGGCAGTCTAAGGTTACCGGTTCAGTAGTCTAACTCGACGGCTAACGGCTAAGACGCAAAAACTAACAGGCAACAAAAAGGACCTCACGCATTGCGACAGGGAAGGTTCCACTACATATCTGAATGCTCAGAAGAAGCTTTCCCTCCACAACCAAAGATGATCGAGCAGGGTACGAGGTAGATTTTAGCTGGCGACTAAGTCAAGGCAGCGACTAAGATGGATAGTCACTAGCTCGTGACCTGTCTCTCTGAAGAAAGGATTCAAAGGCTCAGTTCGAAGTCTAGAAAATGAGGTGGTCGAGATCTTTTGCGAGATTCTGAAGTCCTTTTACTCGTACCCTTAGAGTCTTATTTATAGGCAAATCCAAGGGGAGCTCTTATTTATAGCCCCACCCCTCGACAACTAGGCGACTTCTTGGGAGAGCTCGCTCAGGTTGGGCGAGTAACTGCCCTAGTCTCTTACCTGGCGAGTATGGGAGGGGAGCTCCTCATACTCGCTCAGGCTTTCTATTATTTTGTGTGTTGACTCTGACTTCTATCTTGACTTGTTGACTTTGACTCTTGCTGGCCTAGCTCTGGGGGGGGCCACTCTCGATGAATATTGGTTGTACAGGATCACCGCTCTTTACGTGCGACGTAGGAGCTCGAAAAGAAACATCCAATACTTATTCGACGAGCAGCTCCTGTGAGTATCTGGGTTACTCGTGACTTATAGATGCTTGTTGAACCTTATAAATAGAGAGGGTTGGTCTTTGAGGCACACCTTCTGAGCTCGCATATGATGTCGAAATATGTCGAGGAAGTCTACCAAGCGAGTATCGTTGCATTGTCCAGATTCCTCGAGCCTACAAGGCTGAAAAGATCGCGAGAGGGCGACAATGTTGATGATCTTCCTTCGTCCAAGAAAAATAAGTTGAAGAAGAAAAAGAAATTGCTGGTTGTGAAAAATGACAATCCGCCTTCGGGCAGCGAGGATGTTGCCTCTACGGCTGACCATTCTGAAATTCCAACCCACACTAAAAAAACTCCTCAATGATCTCGGGTTGAGCGACATTCCCAAGCAATCGACACCTGAATCTTCTCGCCTTCCTCCGTCGTCTTTCCCCCTGCCCTAGACCTCGTCGGGTCCCAAGCACATCTGCAAACGGATCTCGCTGCCTCGCAAGGTTACTATCTCGCCGACGACTCCTTGAGTTGTTGAACAATTCTATTCTATCTCATTAACTTTTGTTCTTTACTCGCAACTCCTCCGCCGACTACCTCTGGCGAGCACTTGGATGTCACTCCTCTACAATCAGTTCCATTGGTCGCCCTTAAAGCTCAGCAATAGTCGCGATCTGGGCACACCGTTTGGATCAACCTCGGTCCCAAGAAGAGGTCGGAAAAACAAACTCCTAAGGCGAGGAAAAAAGATCATCATGCGACGAAGCCTCGCAATTTGGGGCGAGCAAGTCCCCTCACCCTGCAACCAGCTCGTCACAACCGATGGCGAGCACTCCTCTGCCTCCGCCTCCTCTTTTGATCAGCTCGTCACAACCTATGGTGAGCATCCATTTGCCATTGTCGCCTCCTTTGCTGTCGAGTAATGAAGCTCGCCCTGAAATCTTCCCGGAAAAAACTACGGCCCCTCTGAACCTGCCTGAGAGCTCGTCGCGAGATCAGGACAGAAGGCGCCTGAGTTACTTCCCGTGGAGGACCAGAGGTCGTAATCCTGGAGGTTGTGTACAGGGGCAGGCCGTCGAGCATCTGGGAGGCTCGTCATCGGGCTAACGAGAATCATCTCGCCACACCCCTTCCCCTCGCCAATCTCGATCCCCTCAGTAAGGTAGCTCGTCTGACGCTGAATTGGTTTGACTGCTAATACTTTGTGGCTCTAACTGATTCGACGACTTCTTTTTTGTTTTAACAGGTCCCGCAACCTCGGGAGTGGCTTTCATCAATGCCCTTGGGCTCCCGGCTTATGAGTACTGTCAGGCTGCTTCCCGCACGTACATGGAGTTGAAGGCGAAGTTTGACCAATTTGCTATCTGCAAGCCTCATCACCAGATCTCAACACTGGAGGTTAGGATGGCGAAGATGGAAGAGCTCCAGGACAGGCTTGCGGCTTACGAGGTCTGCTTCCGCATGATCAACGAGTTGGAGCGGTAACAATCAATGACGGATCATCGCATATAGCTTCATCGCAAGGAGTTGGCGGGAATACGGGCGAGCATGGGCACTACGGGGCGACTGGAGAGGATGGAGGACCAGCTGCATCGAAGCGACGATGCGATGACATTGGCGAGCGAGCATTACCAACGAGCATGCGAGATGGGCTGGACCGGGCGACATCCACCCCTTCCCGAGCAGCGGCCTCCTAGGACTTAGGATTTCTTTCTTTCTTTTTCTTTCCTTGCCTTCGGCGATATTATAATGAACTATTTCTATAATATTCTTTTATTATGGTGGCGAGTTTGCATCTCACATTTGAGTTTGCGTTTTTTTATTTCCGTGTTGGATCTGTCTATGTTCTGTGACTTCTTGGACTGCCTGTGCAGGTTTCGGCGAGCTGGCGATCTTCTGACTGAGTTTACGTGAGATAGGATTTGTAGCTAAGATTTATTCGTCGGTTAGCGTGCAACTAGGTTGATACTCACGCATGATTGTTATATCCCCCCGACCTCTACCTATAAATAGAAGGGGTATGTTGGCCTTTAGTACATTGTTGCGATTTCTAAGTCTTTCTTGCGAGTATTTCGGTCATATCTCTTTCTCGCTAACCTTACTCGCATTCTCTTTCTCGCTCCTCTACTACTCGCTACTCACCTAAAAAGATGGTTAGCGACAATGCCAACGCTCGCCAACAGGCCCATGCAATCAACTTCATCGAGGCTGTCTTCAAGAAGTCTGTTGCCACTGAGTGAGATTTTGAGGATTTTTGCAAAAGAAAATTGGTCGAGGGATACTTGGCCAGGCTCCCCGCCCGGACCGAGCGACTAAATATTGTTCTTGAAGGCGAGATTGTCCTTCCCCTCCGCCACTTTGAAGTCGGCCTGCGACTTCCTCTATGGTCCGAGTACTGTCAAATCCTACGGTACTTCGGGATCGTCCTCGCCCAGATCAACCCGAACGGGGTGACGATGATCATGGAGTTTCTTTGCTTCCTATGGGAAGAGAACATTGTGTTCGACCTTTCTATCTTTAGGAAGATCTTCGCCTTCGTCGCGACCGTCGATGGTGTCATCTTCTTCAGCATCCATGTCTACACCTTGGTCGGTATGGCGAACAAAGTATATCGGTGGGGCGACCGCCCATTTTGGAGGGTCCGTGCGAGAAGCTGTTTGAAGCCTTTCGCGGACGCCGGTTCGACTTCATCCACTGGCGTCTGAATGTCAACTCGCTCAACAAGATCTTCCCAGGCTGAGGTATATACCTTGGCGAGATCTTGTTATACTCGCTATCTTTGTCGCTGACTTGATTCTGATAGTTGATATGACTTGACTTTTTTTATACCACTAATGCAGCTACTCGCACTCTTCCGCGAGAACCACTTCCACTGGCAAAGGAAGTCGCTTCGTCTCGCCAGGGTTCAGTTAACCCTTCCACTAATGTTGAGGAGATACCGCCTCCCGCGGGTTATAAGGGCCAATCGCGAGCTTACGACAAGAAAGGTTCATGTTGGGTCCGGCGTTCCTTCACTTGATCCGTGACGCTCTGCTACTTATTTAAGAAATTAAGTAGCGCCCTTTCCAACAGTCCGGGCTTTTGAAACAGTTGGGTATACGCTTGATCCTACATTTGGTATCAGAGGGGGTCACGGGTTCAAGACCAGGGGCGCTATTAAATCCCGATTTTTCCCTTCTACATGTGTGGGTCCGGCGGGTCAGGAAAACCGTGGACATGTGGTAACCCCACCTCTGAGCCATGTGGGCCATGTGGTAACCCACCCCTGAGCCGACGGGTTGTGCTGGACGTCGGGGGGGGGGATTGTTGGGTCCAACGTTCCTTCACTTGACACGTGGCGCTCTGCTACTTATTTAAGAAACTAACTCGCCTGATCGTATCCTATCATGCACTACTGATTTTGGCGATGAAGAACATAGTAACATTGGAGAGAGCGACGACGATGACGATGAGGATGACGAGGCAGATGCTGACGACGAAGAAGATATCGTCATCGAGGACGAGGAGAAGAATAAGCCTGATACCGGCGATGATGAGTCCTAGTCAGCCGGCAACCTCCTGTGTATGATCATGTATATAGAAATGTAACATAGGAAACTTTTTGGACGAACCTTTATTTAAGGCGTCATTGCCCTTTTTGTGTTGTAATGCTCGTCATATATAAAAAAAGATTTTTTGTACTTTATTCTTTCATGCTTGCTCTTTTGTCTACATACTCGCACGTCGATGATACTCGCTAGGCTCATAAGCGCGGAGAGATTGAGTGCTCGTTATGCGTGATCTTCGTTCATCTGCTCGTTCATACCAACTCGTGCAACATTGCTCATACCCACATGGTCGCACTCGCATTCTCGCACATCGCTGCTCGCATCTGCATGCTCGCACGTCACTGTTCGCACCTTCATGCTCGCACTTCGCTACTTGTACCTGTATGCTCGCACTTCGCTGCTCGCACCTGTATGCTCGCACTTTTCTGCTCGCACATGCATGCTTGCACATTTTTATATGCACCTGCATACTCGCACAAAGCACATCATTATATCTTTTCGATTTTCGCAGGTTTTGGTGAAATAGCCCACTGAAAGGTTCTTGCTGAAAGTAAAATGGAAAGATGCTCTCGCTTGCTGACGACGATCCTTCGGATAAGGGAGTTCCACTCAGGGATCTCGCGAGACGCACACTCTCGAGGCTAACACTCCACTTCAGTCGACAAAGAACTGGAGGGATCCTGAGATAGGGAACAACAGTCGGGGGGTCCAACGAGACACACACACTTAAGGCCTCCATCCTACTACAGACTCGAACCTCCCGGAGCTTCTTTGCCCGGTTGCTTCCATAAGCATGATGGGTTATCCCACCTTGGTACTAACAGAAATGCGTCATGTTTCATAGGACACAAAAAGTCGCTAAGAGCGGGTCTTTTAGTCTTCTTAAAGACCGATGACACCTTTACACAAGGTATCACTTTGTGAGGTCGATCCTTCATCGAGTTTGGGAGGTTGGCGTCCAGACCTGTTCCTGATAGTCCCTCTAATAAGATGAAAAGTGCAATCGAGTAGTTAGTTAGGCCAACATACAAGGGGGGAGTTGATCTCGTGTAACGCCTCCCCTATAATGAACGTATAATATCCGGTCGGGGCCCCACAACATACAACCTCCACAGCTTAAGCACTATAAGATGATATAAAAACTACCTAACTCAAAACTCAGAATTAAAATAGCGAAAACAACCAACCAACCAGAAGTTATCCACTACCACGAGAGTATCAGAACGACCTTAAGGACTTACAATAACCAATTGTCAAGAAACTGAAACAACAACCACAAACAGAGCAACGTGCCTTGTCACTCATATGCTACCTCAACATGCAAGCCGGAAAACATAATGCACTATTCATAACACTCAACAAACAAAGCTGCTACACAAATAGTTCACTTAATGAGGCTTAGGCCTTTTTGGTCGGCAAGCTTGCTCCTGCTTGCGATTCTTTCTCTGTAAAAATTTATTGTAACGTAAGTCAGCAAAGGCTGACCTCAACTATATAACCAACACATCTCCTCCCGGCCGTCCCTAGCGGACCCCAAGGCACCCCATCACCCTGTAGGTCAGCACTTCGTATGCAAATATACATGAACATTAAAAGCAAATAAACAGGTTTGGAAGTATCAAACAACAAACACATTTATATGTTGAGAAGGTAAAATAAAGGGGCCTACAATGTAACATGTATGCAATCCTGGGTTTCACCCAAGGCACCCTATAGCGCATGAATCTAACACATCATCACGCATTATCAAACGAGTACTTTTAATTTCCCCATTGGCATTCAAGCCACAATCAAACAGGTACTTCCAATTTCTCCATCGGCATTCAAGCTGCAAACACATGGGTAATTCTAATTTCCCCTAACGGCATACAAGACGCCACGCGGAACTCTTGCCAAGGCCTCACCCGCTCGTGGGTCTCAAACCCCGGGCTTGCCTGCAAGCTCTGACATCTCACATTAGGATTCCATTTCACAAACAACAAACCAATGCAAAGAACCCTTGCTTGACCCCACATGCTCAAGGGCTTCATCGCCCGGGCTTGTCCAAAGCTTGGCATTCTCGTCAGTTTCATAGAAGGGGACTTATCTCGCCGGGACACTCTCCACACATGACTTGCACGTCACGGGCTAGCAAACTGACCATAGAGACAAAGTTGCACCTTAACACATTACAAACAATAACCTTTCCCGCCCTAATCCACTATTCGTACTCACACAAAAATAAAGGGGGAACAAACATCACAAACGGCATCTTGCCGCAAACGGATTTCTAGCAAAATCCTTAAGGCTCGTTATGCAACATCACTGAGTCAGACTAACAGTCGCGACAACGGCTTCACCCACAATGTCTAATCCACTAGCGGAGCGGATTTCTAGTTCAACATCATGCCGGGGATGGACACAATCGACCCGATGGCTCCTCTTGAACCATGACGACCCGAACCCTTCTCATTTGAGAGATCCGGTGCCTAAATGCTTGAAAGAAAGCAAGAACAACATGGATGCCATGCAGGCATCCTAAAGACCGAGAGGAGAAGTGTCGTTACCTTACGACTCCTCTTCCTAGCCATATAAAACTCGATTTGCATGGATGAAAGTGTGCGCCTTCAAGTCCTCTCCACGGATCTGGCCTCAGATCGACGATCGGAGCCCCAATGCTTCGTTAATGGCGGAGAAATGCCTTCATCCTCCTCCAAACTCTCTCTCCCCAAAACCTTAACTCTTTCTCAAAATGAGATGAAATGAGGGTTTAGAACATTTCAGCCCTATTTATTCCCTTTGGATAGAGGGTCCTGGGCCATAGGATCAAATCCTAAGAGAGATCGGATGGCTAAAAAGCCAAACGACTAAACTGGTCCCGTGCGCTATCGCCGGGTGGTAACTACCTACTACGCCGCGGTAGCTTCCCGAGCGCTCGACTAGAAAATAATGTCGCGCTATCGCCGGCGGTAAGAATAACGATGCGTGGTAGCTCACTCAACGTCTACCACTCAACGCCTCCACTCAATGCCTATTACTCAACGCTCTCAACGTCAGGCTACCGCCGAATGGTAGCTAACTAATGTCGCGCATTAGTACTCAATGTTTGATTTTCGACGAAACAAGGCTATCGTCGGGCGATAGCTACCTATCGTCGCGTGATAGCTTCCTGAGACTCAAGCTCTGGAAAAATTGGGGTGTTACAACTCCTCCCCCCTAAGAAGAATTTCATCCTTGAAATTTAGCTTGCACTCAACCAAAAAGCATACCTGAAGCAAAAAAGTTCTAGGAAGTCCTCCCGCATTGCTTGCTCATGCTCCCAAGAGAATTCGTCTCGCTCGTAGTTGTCACAACACACCTTTATGAGTTTGATCTCTTTGTTCCACAACTACCGAACTTCTGAATCCTCTAAGCCAACTGGACGGACTTTTGTCCTCAAGTCCTCTTCTACCGGCACTGTCGTTAACTCAACCACAACACTTGCATCCACCAAGGCTTTCTTTAGAATTGAAACATGGAAGACATCATGTAATCCACTCAGATCTGGGGGCAATGCCAACCAATAGGTAACTTCTCAAATTCGTTCCACAACAACGAATGGCCCCAAAATCTCAGACTCAACTTCTTGAGTCGATGAATCCGCGAAACACCTTTGAACGACTTGATCTTTAGATATACCCAGTCGCCTACCGTGAACTTCACGTTCCTATGGAGCGCATTGAAATACTTCACCTGTCGATCCTGAGCAACCTTCATGCGCTCCTAAATGGTTCGCACCAACTCACTAGCATCAGCCACCACATCTTTTCCCAAAAGTTTGGTGTCTCCCGCCTCTGTCCAGGACATTGGTGTTCGACACCGCCTTTCATGCAAATCATCGTATCACGTCATCTTGATACTCGCCTGAAAACTGTTATTGTAGGCAAACTCCATTATGAAAATGTGATCTTACCACCTCTTGCCGAAATCAAGGGTACACATTCTCAGCATATCCTCCATAGTACGGTTCGTCCTTTCGGTTTGACCATCGGTTTGAGGATAGAATGTCGTACTAAACTTAAGCCTTGTGCCCAGACTCTTCTATTCCAACCTCCAGTCTTTGGACGTGATCCGCCCATCGCGATCACTAACTATACTCTTTGGAATTCCGTGCAATCGCATAATATTACGAACATATAGTTCTACCAGCTTCTCCACACTGTCCTCCTTCCGATTCGGGATGAAGTGAGTCACTTTGGTCAAGCGATCCACGATCACCCAAATCACATCGTTACCCTGTTGCGACCGAGGTAAGCCATGCACAAAATCTATAGAGATGTCATCAAATTTCCACTCGGGGATATGAAGTGGCTTCAGGAACCCGCCCGACTTTTGACACTCAGCCTTCACTAAGGCACAAGTTTGGCACCGACTCACGTACAAAACTACATCCCGCTTCAAACCAGACCACCAAAAGAATTTCTTCATATCCAATTACATCTTTGTACTACCCGGGTGAATGGAGTACATCGTGAAATGAGCCTCAAACATCAACTCCTCGCAGAGCTTGCCGAATAGCGGTACACATACCCTTCCGTCCTTCCTTAAGATTCAATCTATCATCTCCCAGGCACTGCCCTCGCCTTTTTGAGCTTCCACCACCAATGGCTGGAACTCCACATCCACATTGGTCGCTTCCTGGATACGATCGGATAAGTCGTTTTGCAACTCTACCTAGTTCAACCGAGTCATGCTAGCCTCCTCTTGCTACACAATCGATGTCGAGGGACTCAAAGTCTTGCACAAACCGTTCATCATGAGCTTCAATCCAATTCCCTTGTCAAGAATATTCCTACTCAAGGCATCGGCCACCACGTTGGCCTTGCACGACGTATACTGAATCGCCACATCGTAGTCTCCAAGGAACTCGACCCACCTATGTTGCCACATGTTCAAGTCTTTTTGATCTAGAAGATACTTCAGGCTTTTGTGGTCCGTGAAGATCTCCACCTTCGCACCATACACGTAGTGTCGCTATAATTTCAATGCAAAAATTACCGCCGCTAACTCCAAGTCATGGACGGGGTAATTCCTCTCATGAGGCTTCAATATTCTAGATCCAAAGACTATCACACTACCATGTTGCACTAGCATGCAACCCAAACCGCATCCTGACGCGTCACTGAAAATCTGAAATCCTTCAATCTCTTTAGGAAGACTTAGGATTGGAGCCGACATCAACCTTTACTTCAAGGTATCAAACGCTTGATCGCACTCCTAAGTCCACATAAACTTTTGGTCCTTACGAGTCAGAGTAGTGAGGGGTGGTGCTATCCGCGAAAGGTTTTCCACAAATCTTCTATAGTGCCTGGCTAGTCCAAGAAAACTCCTGAATTCCGCCACAGTGCTTAGAACTGGCCAATCCTCGATGGACTCAACTTTCGCTGGATCCACCGTCACCCCATCACCACTAATCACATGGCCCAAAAATGCCACCTTCTTTAACCAGAACTCGTATTTCGAGAACTTAGCATAAAGTTAGTTCTCTCTCAACACTTGCAAGACTACTCTTAAGTGAGTCACATGCTCCGCCTCCGATTTGGAGTACACCAAGATATCATCGATGAAGACTACTATAAATGAGTCTAAGTACTCCCAAAACACTCGGTTCATCAAATTCATGAATATTGATGACACGTTCATCAACTCGAACAACATCACTGAGAACTCGAAGTGGCCGTACCTCGTACCAAAAGCTGTTTTGGGTATGTCCTCATCTCGAATCCACAACTAATAGTACCATGACTTCAGGTCCAACTTAGAGTACACCACCGACCCTACCAACTGGTCGAACATGTCATCTATCTGTGGTATCAGATACTTATTCTTAACGATCAGTTTATTCAACTCCTGGTAGTCTATGCACAACCGTATACTACCATCATTCTTCTTCACAAAAAGCACTGGTGCGCTCCATGGCGAAGAGCTGGGTCTAATGTACCCCTGCTCCAATAGTTCCTGCAACTGTACCTTGAGTTCGGCCAACTCCTTCGGTGCCATCCTAAAAGGAGGACGTGACACCGGTCTAGCTCCTGACAATAACTCAATCGAGAAATCGATCTCCCGTCGAGGTGCTCCAGGAAGCTCCTCAGGAAACACATCCTCAAATTCTGCCACTACCGGCACTTCTCCAAGTGATTGACGGAGCCGACCCTCACCATCCCGCGACCATTGATGTTGAAGCGCTAACGGATGACACGCCACCACTACAAAGCAAAGATCTACGACGAAATAAAGACGTGAGAGCGCGGCACCGCACCTCTCACCGCTACAATCTTCGTTCGCAAGAACGACATCAAGTGACGTTGTTGTCATAAAAACTACCGGGCTGCGGATAGCCATTTTTATGTTTATTTTGTTTAATTGGTGGCCTGCATTTAGCCTCCAATAGCTTGTAAATTCTGAATATTAATTGTATGAACTTTTAATTAGAGTAGGGGCCATATATAAGGCATCCACTCCCTTGGTTTTGGGTAGAATGAAGTAAACCTAAAAATTAATTCAGCTTTTTGGAGATCCCTCCTTCTTGCCGCCGCCCCCCTTCATTTCCTCCTCCTTGGAGATTTCGGCCAAGTGAGGGCCTCTTCTTCCGGCGTTGGAACTTCGCGGTGTGACTCCGTTGAAGGTGGACGTGCAAAGCTTCTTTCGGTGTGACTCCGGCGGAACCGTGGTAGAGCGATTCTCCACGTGCAACTATCTACGAGTTAGGGTAACGATTCCTCTTCTCTATCTTGTGTGTTTCTTCTACATCTAAGCATATTTCTTGTGCGAAAGTTTTGGTGTGAAATCTGAAATTTTAATCGAAGTATTTCCATTTGATTTCGTATTTGGTTATCTAAGTTTTCTCGCATTCGAAGAAGGGTGGTGACCTTTGGTTTTCTTAGTCGGGGAAGATCAACCACTTTCCGAATCCTTTCTTTGGTGGATCTCCTTGGTACGACTTCACTCGACCGAACCGTGTGGGTTCCTTTCGCCGGAAAGGATAGTGGCCTCTAGTCACTATTTGATCCTAAGAGGGTTCGCGATCCTCAAGTCGTTGTGTGACGATAAACGTTAATATAAAACGTGGCTGCGCTTGCGAGTAGTGTTTCAAAGTTAGAACGTGTGCGAGTAGATTTAATCGCTAGGACGTGCCGGACTATCCGCCCCGGTAGCCTACATCAATTTGGTATCAGAGGGAGGTTCGTGCCGGTTTCTTAATCGGCACAATCCTTCTCCGCTTGAGTAGGCTTCGTCTTTACAAAATAAATTTCAGCAAAATCTATATTTCAGCAAAAATCACTATTTGTGGTGTGCCAATAGCCGGCTAAAATCTGAATTTTTCTTCAAACTCAAAAAAAAAAATTTCGGGTGCACTCTCTTCATCTCAGGGAGAATTAAATTAAAAAAAAAATTCAGTTTAGTCCATCGCTCAGGCGGGAAAAAAATTATTTCTTATAAAATTTTAGCCAGTCAAGGTATTTAGGCCTCTTTTAGTGCAGAAGAAAAAAATCTGCATGCGCACAAGGCACGACACCGAGTACACACCCTCTTCTTCCAACATGGGAGACGAGCGGCATGGAGACCAAGACCCGACTCCCATCGAGGTTCTTCGACAAGAGTTTAATGAGCACATCACGAATCAAGAGCGTCACATGAATGAGTTAAGGGACATGATCGCTCAACTTACGCCTGCTAGAGCGGCTCCACCAGTCCCTCCTAATCCACCTCTACCAATTAATCCTCACCCCCCGAACAACCACCATCACCGTTATCCTCAATGATTTGAGGAGGACTACGATGACCTTGCACCACGTGGTCCACACTTTATAATCGAGCTCCACAAGAGTTCAACATCACGAAAGCCATCCGTATAGACGCCCCTACTTACGACGGTTTGGGGCAGCCCCAAATCTTTCTAAATTGGATTATGGATATCGAGTGCTACTTCGAGTGGCACAACTTAACCGATAGGCAAAAGGTGCAAGTCGCTAGGCTGAAATTACTAGACCGGGCCAAGGTATATTGGCTCAACGAGGAGAGACGCATGGGGGCACTTGAGGGTTTGCCACCAATTGGTTGGCAGGTTATGAAAACGATATTGTCGGATCAATACGTCCCCACGTATTACCGTACACAACTGTTTGACGATTTAGCCTCTCTTAAGCAAGGGAGTCAGTCGGTGTCTGATTACATGGGTAAACTTAAGGACATGTTAGTACGCTGCGACGTTAAGGAGATGCCCGAAGTGACTCTCTCGAGGTTTCGGAAGGGGTTGGATCTGAATATTCAGCGCAAGCTTTTGCGTTATGGACATACGGATATAAACACCACGTACAACGTGGCCTTGGACATTGAGAAACATATCGCTCTCAAGTCTAAAGCCAAATATTTCCAAAAGGGAAAGTCCACGTATAAAGACAAAGGAAAGTTTAAGACCACCGACACAAGTTCGATAGTCATCACCGCTAGGAATTCTAAAATCCAATCGGAGAGCGAGTGCCAATTTGGAGAGTTAACAAGACGAATGCCACATGCTATGCTTGTGGAGTTCAAGGGCATTATGCGAGCGAATGCCCCACCAAGCCGAAGGCCTTAGCATTAATGGAGGCTCCAAACGACCCGGCTGAAATAATTTATAAGGCCGACGAGGAGTCCGATGTTGAGGGAGTCCCGAGTGATTTGGAGGATGAACATAACCTCATGGTTATGCGTTGTATCTTGACGGTTCCCCGAATGCCTAACGATTGGAATAGGACGACCCTCTTTTCGACGATCTTTAAGAGCGGAGAAAAGTTATGTAAACTTATCATCGATAGTGGGAGTTGTATGAACGTCGTTTTGAAGATTGCGGTTGCAAGGATGTCATTAGTTGCCGAACCCCACCCCCAACCTTATCATGTTGCTTTGGTAAATAAGACTTCTCTTCCTATCACGAAGCGTTGTCTAGTTCCCCTTAACATCAAATCTTATTCCGAACAAGTATGGTGTGATGTCATCCCCATGGATGCATGTCACGTCCTTCTTGGACGACCTTGGCTATATGACCACGACGTGACCCACTTCGGTAGGGCTAATACTTATGAGTTTAAGTTTAAAGGGAAAATTATTACCCTTAAACCAACTCCACCTAAGGATCCGACTATTCCGTCCAAGGATACCATTGTACCCGTGGAGAAGAAAACCTTGAGCTTAATAGGAAGAAAAGAGTTCACTCGCGACCCATTTCTAGACGGAGTGATCTATGCGTTAGTGCTCATGAATAGTAAGGGGGATGGTGATCAATTAGAAGATATTCCCGAGGAATTAAAACAATTGTTGGATGAGTATAAAGATGTGTATCCGGCCGAGTTACAACCCATCTTACCGCCTCTACGTGACATTCAACACGCCATAGATCTCATCCCGGGTTCCTCACTCCCAAATCAGCCCCATTATAGGCTCCACCCGGCGGCACACCAAGAGCTTCAAACTCAAATATCGAACCTCTTAACTAAAGGGTTCATCCGCCATAGTTTGAGCCCATGTGTCGTTCCAGCCCTATTAGCCCCAAAAAAAGACGGCACTTGGAGAATGTGTGTCGATAGTCGAGCGATTAATAAGATCACTATTAAATATAGGTTCCCTATTCCCCGATTGGATGATCTTTTGGATATGCTTGCCGGAGCCACGATCTTTTCCAAGTTAGATCTTAGGAGTGGCTACCACCAAATTAGAATTCGGGAAGGGGACGAATGGAAGACGACGTTCAAAACTAAGGATGGTTTATATGAGTGGCTTGTTATGCCATTTGGGCTTTCTAATGCCCCAAGCACATTCTCTCGGATGATGACTCAAATATTCCAACCCTTCATGGGAAAATTCGTGGTAGTGTATTTTGACGACATCTTGGTGTTTAGCTTGACGTCCTTCGAACATACAAATCACTTGAGGACCGTCTTAACTACTTAAAGGAACGAAAAACTATTTTTAAATTTGAAGAAATGTACGTTCCTTGTCCGTGAGGTTGAGTTCTTAGGATATATTGTCGGAGCGGACGACATTAGAGTCGACCCGAAAAAGGTGCAAGTTATTAGAGAGTGGCCGGAGCCCAAGTCCATCCGTGATGTTCGAAGTTTCCATGGACTCGCTACTTTTTATCGGCGTTTTATTAAGAATTTTAGTAGCATCATGGCTCCTTTAACGGAATGCATGAAGAAGGGTGATTTCAAATGGACTAAATCCGCCACTCATGCCTTCCAAACGATCAAAACTCTTATGACGGAAGCACCCCTCCTACGCTTACCGGATTTCTCTAAGGTGTTTGAATTAAGTATTAAGTCAAGAGGGTCACCCCATTTGTTATTTTAGTGAGAAGTTGTCCGGGGCCAAATTAAACTACTCCAATTTCGATAGGGAATTTTATGCAGTGGTCCGAAGTTTGCACTATTGGAGACACTATCTCCTTTCCAAGGAATTTGTGCTTCTTTCGGATCATGAAGCCTTACGTTTTATTAATTCTCAACATAAAATCAGCCCCCGGCATGCTAAGTGGGTGTCGTTCCTCCAAGAGTACACGTTCACTCTTAAGCATCTTAAGGGGACCAACAACCGTGTGGCCGACGCTCTTAGCCGACTTTCATTATTATTGTCCACCATGCAAGTTAAGGTGATTGGTTTTGAGCGTGTTAAGGACGAATATGTGTCATGTCCGGACTTTAAGGATATCTACTTTGCCACCCAAGAGGAGTCTCCCTCCACTATTTCGGCATTCTACATCAGGGATGGTTACTTATTTAAGCACACGAAGTTGTGTATCTCACAAACTTCCCTCCGCCATCACATTGTTTGGGAGCTTCACGGTGGGGGCCTTGGTGGCCATTTTGGTCGGGATAAGACGCTAGCTTTAGTAGAGGAGAAATTTTTTTGGCCGGGTTTGAAATCTCTCGTTGGTAAAATTGTTAGTAGTTGTCGTACGTGTCAACTAGCGAAAGGTAGTAAGACAAACGCCGGTCTCTACACCCCTCTACCCATCCCTTCTATCCCTTGGGAGGATGTGAGTATGGACTTTATTTTAGGCCTCCCGACCACCTTCCGACGACATGACTCTATTTTGGTAGTTGTAGACCGGTTCTCGAAGATGGCGTACTTTATTCCGTGTAACAAAACTAGTGACGCCTCGCACATGGCAAAAATTTATTTTAAGGAAGTTGTTGGGCACCGGGGCATTCCAAAAACTATCATTAGTGATAGGGACGTCAAATTCACTAGTTATTTCTGGAAGACGCTTTGGAAACTTATGGGAACTAAACTTTTATTTTCGTCCGCCTATTATCCGCAAACGGATGGTCAAACGGAGGTCGTAAATAGGAGCGTGGGCAATCTTTTACGATGTCTTGTTGGTGAACACAAGGGCACTTGGGATCTCATTCTCCCTCATGCACAACTCGCTTATAATAATTCTAAGAATAGGTCTACCGGGTTGTCGCCAAATGAGATTGTGCACGGTTATAAGGCTCCCGTGCCACTTGATTTGATTCCCCTACCGTCCACTTATAAATCAAGTCACTTCGCATAGGAATTTGCCCAACACATTAAAAATTTGCATAAACACATACAAGAAGTGTTAACCACGCAATATGCGTCCGATCAGTCACACGCGAATTTGCACCGTCGAGCTGTCCATTTTAATGTTGGTGATTTGGTCTTGGTTTGTCTCATTCCCGAGCGGATGCCTACGGGTACCGTCAAAAAGTTGGCCAATCGGAGAGCCGGCCCATTTCGAGTTGCTAAGAAATTAGGAAACAATGCGTATCTTTTGGATTTACCGTCCGATTGGGGTATATCCCCTATTTTTAATGTTTCCGATTTAACACCTTATACTTCTCCGCCGCTTGAAATATGCAACTCTCCTTTTTCTTCTTCCTCTTGATCTTCTCTTGGGCTTGGGGGGGGGGGGAAGGTCTCATGAATCGCCTCTTACTACGGATTCCGTTGGAGGTACGTTGGTTGATGATTTTGTTTCGGTCTTACCTTTTTCGACTAATGCTTTTCCTAGTTTTTCCAAGACCTCTTTCTTACCAGACAGGATCCTTGCCGATGATGTTTTCCCGTTCCCGCATGGTACCTCTCGCCGCTATCTGGTCCACTGGCGTGATCGCCCATCCTCCGATGATTCATGGGTTCCCGAAGATGAAGTGGCTCGCTTGGACGATACTCTCCTTCGCCGCTACAAAGACGCCAAATCCTCGGTGATGAGTTCTTTTGAGAGGGGGAGGATTGACGGAGCCGACCCTCACCATCCCGCGGCCATTGATGTTGAAGCGCTAATGGATGACACGCCACTACTACAAAGCAAAGGTCTACGACGAAATAAAGACGTGGGAGCGCGACACCGCACCTCTCACCGCTACAATCTTCGTTCGCAAGACAACGACATCAAGTGACGTTGTTGTCATAAAAACTGCCGGGCTGCGAATAGTCATTTTTATGTTTATTTTGTTTAATTGGTGGCCTGCATTTAGCCTCCAATAGCTTTTAAATTCTGAATATTAATTGTATGAACTTTTAATTAGAGTGGGGGCCATATATAAGGCATCCACTCCCTTGGTTTTGGGTAGAATGAAGTAAACCTGAAAATTAATTCAGTTTTTTGGAGATCCCTCCTTCTTGTCGCCGCCCCCTTCATTTCCTCCTCCTTGGAGATTTCGGCCAAGTGAGGGCCTCTTCTTCCGGCGTTGGAACTTCGCGGTGTGACTCCGTTGAAGGTGGACATACAAATCTTCTTCCGGTGTGACTCCGGCGGAACCGTGGTAGAGCGATTCTCCACGTGCAACTATCTACGAGTTGGGGTAACGATTCCTCTTCTCTATCTTGTGTGTTTCCTCTACATCTAAGCATATTTCTTGTGCGAAAGTTTTGGTGTGAAATCTGAAATTTTAATCGAAGTATTTCCATTTGATTTCTTATTTGGTTCTCTAAGTTTTTCGCATTCGAAGAAGGGTGGTGACCTTTGGTTTTCTTAGTCGGGGGAGATCAACCACTTTCCGAATCCTTTCTTTGGTGGATCTCCTTGGTACGACTTCACTCGACCGAACCGTGTGGGTTCCTTTCGCCGGAAAGGATAGTGGCCTTTAGTCACTTTTTGATCCTAAGAGGGTTCGCGATCCTCAAGTTGTTGTGTGACGATAAACGTTAATATAAAACGTGGCTGCGCTTGCGAGTAGTGTTTCAAAGTTAGAACGTGTGCGGTAGATTTAATCGCTAGGACGTGCCGGACTATCCGCCCCGGTAGCCTACATCAGTGATAGCTTGGAAAGGTGAACTTCCAACAATGCTACGAAAGCTACTCCTCTCTGGTTAACTACCCGCGCCAACTCCATGGCCGAAATCAGGGAACCTTCCACTCCACTAAGGCCCTCAAATTAGACTTCAGTCTTTCCTCCGCTTCTCAGGGTCACTACCTTCGATAGACAGTCAATTCTGGCGCGCTGCTCTACAAGCCAGTCCATCCCGGATATCACATCGAACTCGGCTAACAGTAGAACCACTGCTTCCAACATGAAGTCAATTCCGGCTTAAACTCCAACCAATACACCCTTTCGTCCTGATAGTCATGAAAGACCCATTGAACATGCGTACCCTAAGCTATGCGTCCGCCGAAAAGGGCTCGACTCCAATTCTTTGGATAAAGCTTTCCGCTAGAAAGGAGTGTGACGCTCCCGTGTCGAACAATACCCTAACAAGGTAACCTAAAACTAGCACAAAGCCTACTTGACTGCAAGTTCCTTACGACGTTGGGTTCACTCCATATCACTTTCCAACATCCTAGCAGCCTCAATCAACTCGTTGAAGCCCGCATTCTTCGTAGCTATTAGGGGTTACCTCAGATGCTCTCTCAACCCATGGTAGAAGAGGTTGTCCCTCTCCTCATCATCAGCCATGGTCGTTCCAGCATAACGACCCAATCGAGTAAACTCCTGAACGTACTCATCTACAGTCTTATCTTATTGTACCATGTGCAGAAACTGTCTCTGAAGGGCTAACCTTGTCGACGAAGGGATATACTGTAACGTCCCGATTTGCGCTAGGCCCCTTGTGCGCGCTTTTGAGTCAGGAGAGCTAATTTTGGCTCAGAGAGTGCAGGCGATCAGGCGCGCACTCGTGGGGAAAAATGAAGTTGGCCCTGTGTAGGACACGAGTAGAGACACGGGCGTGTCCCTACCCGTGTGTCGTGGCTTTGAGTGGCATGGTGTTGAGTGATAAGAAGATGGCATTGAGTGGCTTGTCCCAAGAAGGACACAGGTAGAGATACGGGCGTGTCCCTACCCGTGTGCTGTGGCGTTGATTGGCATGGCGTTGAGTGTCTGTTTTGGGTATGACACGGGTAGAGACACTGGCGTGTCCCTAACCGTGTGCCGTGGCGTTGAGTGTCTGTTTTGGGTATGACACGGTAGAGACACGGGCGTGTCCCTACCCGTGTGTCGTGGCGTTGAGTGGTATGATGTTGAGTGGCAGGGCGTTGAGAGTTAAGCAGCCATTATCCCGAGAAGGACACGGGTAGAGACACGGGCGTGTCCCTACCCATGTGCGTCAAGTCAAGCTCGACAAAATATGTCCAGAGCAGGACACGGGTATAGACACGGGCAGAACCACAGCCGTGTCACCTTCACACGGGTACAGACACGGGCGTGTTAGTACCCATGTATGTCCACGAAGCGACAGTCGAACCGTTGGCGCCATTTCGCCCGAGCAGGACACGGGTAAGGACACGGGCGTGTCCCTACCCGTGTCACCTCTGAATAAAAAGGGAAAAATGAAACCTTAGCCGTTTTCATTCTCTTCTAAGCCACATCTTCTGGAGAAAACTCCTGGAGGAAGGAAAACTTGCTGGAGCCAACCAAACTCCGTGAGGAATCGCCACCGCAGCCAAGGAAAAGGGATGTCGACGAGAAGAGTGACAAGATCAATGGCCGGAGATGGCGGAATCGCTGGAAATGATGTGAGCTTCCTCCCCTCTCCCTTGGTGCTAGATCTGAAGTTATCCTTAGGCGAGATATCGACTCAAAAGAGTTTTGATGTGTGAGATGAAGATTTCTAGGAGGGCCATGCTAGAACTTGTGTTCTAAGATTTAGTCATCTTCAACCTCCCCTTCCTTCAAAGTGATGATGGGGGTGGTTTCGTGAAGAGGAATGACCTTAAGAGGGTGAATAAGGGTGGAGGAACTTCTGGTTGTGATTTGGGAGGATCGGCTTGAGGAGGAAGATGAACCGATGCCGTTCATTTCGCCTCAAGATGCGTGCAGAAATTTGTATTCTGCACGCAGTGACCTTCTTGGCTATTTTCAGGCAAGATATGGCCAGATCTGGGCTTCCGACTAAACACGAGAGTCGTAGCCCTTGGAATTACCTTTCCGACGAGTGGTTACACGCCTTCGAGTGAAGTCGGTAGCCACGAGAATGTCTGATCGAAGTAGAGGACTGTCAGACTAAGCGTGCAGAAATTGTATTCTGTACGCAGCAGGCTTTGGAGCCAATTTCATGTATGATACACTGAGATTGATGCAAAAAAAAATACAGGCAGATGAGATCAAAACTTGATTAAGGGTACTTAATCAAGCAGGAACGCTCTGATACCACTTTAATAAAACAAGGATGCAGTGACATTGAAAAGAAGTGGAAGAAGAAAAAAAGGCTCATTAGATTTGGGTTTTCATCATGCTTCCTTCATTCGTACAGGGACCCAATATTTATACCAATAAAATTAACTCAAAACATAAATGCTGGTAGGTAGGAGGATAAAAAAAGCGGCACAAGGCTCAATGGCAGAACACTTCATCTTCTTCTTGAGCCCTGGTTTTTTACTGTTGATGGAGCTAGCCTTCTCATCTTCTTCTTGTTTTTTGTTTTCTTCAGAATCAGGGGGCGTGATTTTCTTTCCAACAATCTTAACTCATCTTCTCCAAGAAGCATTGTCGAGAAGAAAATGGAGAGGCAGAGGATCTCCTCCTCATCCTATAAATACCCCCTCTGGTTTCAATAGATACCCACTCCTCTTAGAAGCTCAAACGAGCCTAACCCACCCCTTCCGGAGCTCTGCCTCGCCGGAAAAAAATTCAGCCGAGCTCCACCACCGCCTCGCCACCCCTCATGGCAACTTCGTCGGAGACAACAAGACGACTCCAAAGACAGGTGGATCCTCCTACTCTCCTTCCTCCCTAACTTCTGGACGCAACGTATGCGAACTCCGGCGGCCGGAGCGCTGCCGCGGCACCACCGTGCATGGAGAAGAAGCTCCCTGTAGGAACTTTTTCCGTCGGTGGCCGGCGGCTACAGGCCGCCAGAACACCGCCGGAGGGAGAGCCCGGCCTCGGTGAGACGTCCGGAAGTGGAGTAACGGTCGGCCGGCTGCGGGGGAAGGCCCGCAACCTTCTCTGTTACGGGTTCTCTGTACAGGGATTTAGACAAAAAAATTATAATTTATAATTTTAATTATTATGGGATTTTAATTTTCTGGAGCTAAACCAGTGGCCAAATCAAAAAGTCTCAAACATGAAAATTATGTATTTTTATGAGATGTACTTCCATACAAAAATTGAGATTTTTCTGAATTTTTTTGGTATTTTTAGAAATAGAAATAAAGTTTATTTGGCAAATTTAAGGAACCTATAATGCTCCTAAAAATTTGATAAAATTCTCAGTGATATTTTAAGCACTTATGCCTACTCTATCATGATTAGGAGAGTTTTGGTTATGTTTTGATATTTTTCAAGCATATAAAGTGGTGGTTTTCACTTTTGAAAATTAATAGAGGCCAATTTTTCTGATCAAAATCTCGTAAAATCTTATGGATGATTTATATTCACTAAAGGCATGTCACGATGAAATTTGAGAAATTTTCGAGCATTCCTGCTATTTTTGAGATTTTTAATCATGCTCGAGATTAATTTAAAGATTGCTAGATGCAAAATCTGTTGATTAAAATATATTATATCCTTATAAGAATTTTTTGGGTTAAATACATGCTTTGGACATATACGAGAAATTTTGAGGCGTTCCTGACATTTTAATTGATTTAATTTGAGCCTGTTTTTAATAATATTAGAGACTATGTAAGATCTCGAAGCGATGAAAATTATTTTGAGCAATATGTATTTATTATTTAAACCCAGTGGCGTAGTTTGGTGATTTGAACTACGACTTATTTTTAAATATAAAAATAAGGATTTATTCGAGGCTTAATAAATTATTGAAGCTCAATCAAATCTCAATATAACTCGAAGAACTCTTGAGGTTTATGTTTTGGCGAATTCAACCTCAAGTTCTGGTTTTCCTCAATTCCCGACTCTTTGTTGCAAAAAGAGGTTTAAAGCAGAAGAAAATAATATTGGGCTTAACATAGAGACTTGATTCGCCCTAATGCGAGCATTTGAGGTTAAGAGATGGTGTTAAACTTCTTGCGGATATTTAGCCCTCGGTAATTCTTTAGATCGAGGAGCAAGTTATTATTTTAAGGTTATAATCCCTAAATATAAGTCCGATTAAGCCATGTTTAAAAGCCGAAAATGAACTAAATATCGGACATTAATAATCGGTGAAACCCAAAAGAAGCTTTCTAAGAATAGAAATAGAACTGAACTTGCCTCCTGAGAACGGAGATGGAACTGAACTCGCCTCCCGAGAACTGAGAAGGAACTGAATACACCTCCTGAGAACGGAGAAGGAATTGTGAATGCCTCCTGAGAACGAAGAAGGAACTGAAAATACCTCCTGAGAACGGAGATGGAACTGAAGCCTCCTGAATAGAGTGATGGGACTACTAACCATTTTCTTTATGATTATTCCAGTCTTGCACTGGTCCAGCTCCTTTATTTATTTCAGTTCAGTACTTTCGTTTCAGTTCTACTCCAGTCCCGTACTGGTCAAGTTCAATTCAGTACTTTCAATTCAGTTCTGCTCCAGTCCCGTACTGGTCAAGTTCAATTTAGTTCTACTCCAATCCCGTACTGGTCAAGTTCAATTCAGTATTTTCAATTCAGTTCTACTCCAGTCCCATACTGGTCAAGTTCAATTCAGTACTTTCATTTCAGTTCTACTCCAGTCCCATACTGGTCAAGTTCAATTCAATACTTTCAATTCAGTTCTACTCTAGTCCCGTACTGGTCAAGTTCAATACAGTACTTTCGTTTCAGTACTACTCCAGTTTCGTACTGGTCACATTTCATTCCAGCACTCTAATTATACAGTTTATATTATCAGCAACTTTAATTACCGTATTTTCATTACTACAATTTACTATTATCAGCACGGGTCCTGCTCTGACGTGCAGCCATCTGTTAGGGTCGAGCCTTAGTTGGGGATAACCGGAGTTGAGATGTTCCTCCAGGTTTAGCCCCAAATAAAGTGCTCCCATGCTCCTTGTCGAAAGTTGAGATGAGCGTTACTGCCCGAAAATTGAAGCATAATAGGGTAGGCTGCCATAGACCCGGTACGTGCTAGAAAAATTGACTATTTGATTGCTTGTAATTTGCTTGCGGTGAATTGTGGTGGGTCAGTCCCTTCCGCAGACCGTTTGTATCAGTGCGAAAAGGTTGACGATTCAAGGCGACAAGGGAGATGAGTACCACGGGTGACCGACCAATATTTTTCCCCGTTGCGTTTTTCCTCCACTGGTCGGCCAAAATGTTGTATCGCCGGATGTCGCTCACATCCAAAAGTATAAGGAGTTGTACGTCGGGGCCTGTGGATGCACAGTACGACCACCCCCAAAAGTGGCAGGACTGGCTACTATCACCAACGGCCACATCGGTGAGGCCCGCGGGGTTCGCTACCTTGTTGGAAGAGAAGCGGTCCAATCTATGTCGATATAGTGGGTGTGACAGGCTTGAATGCATGCGGTATGTGCGCGGATTTGAATGCCTCCGGTATGCGCGCAACTTTGAATGCCTGCGGTATGTGAACGACTATGAATGCATGCGGTATGTGCGCGGCTTTGAATGCCTGTGGTATGTGCGCAACTTTGAATGCCTGTGGCGTGATGGCGGGTTTGAATACCTGCGGTGTGAATATTTGAAGTTGTCACGACTCATACTCATCATGTAGGTTAGTTCAAACTCACATATATGAAACAATCTTTAACCCGCCCGAGACCATGGTTAAAGGTGAGCAGGACGCCCGGGGCGAGAGCCTGGCCACAAGCCCCTCTCACCTGCGCGAGTAGGCCGCCCGAGGCGAGAGCCCGGCCGCAGGCCGCTCTCGCCCGCCCGAGCAGGCCGCCCGGGGCGAGAGCCTAGTTGTAGGCCGCTCCGAGACAAGACTGTGTCCCAGAAGGCTGAAGGTTGAAGAAAGTCAGAGCTGTGTCACCCAAAAGAACACAAGCTCCAAACACTCCTGAAGACTCTAAGCCTAACACATCAGTCTCCGAGCCATCTGACGGAGAGTTCTCCCTCATTTCCAGGAAGTTCAAGAAACTGCTTAGCAAAAGGAGGCAGATGAGAAATCCTTCATCCTCATCTGACTATAAGAGATCACATCGTGACGGTGATCATAACAAGAAAGGCTACAACAAGGAGGACAGGTATAAGTCTAAACCCAACAAACAGTTTTCCTTTGATGTAGTTTGTTATTGTTGTAATAAGACAGTTCATATGATTGCAGAGTGTCCGTATAAGAAGAAGGATAGCTCCAGGAAGGACGAGAAGAGATCCTTCAAAGGGAAGAAGAAAGAAGAAAAGAGCTTCGTCACCAAAAAGTCAAAGACTCTCAGCGATAGTGACTCGAGTGAGTCGAGCTCTGAGAATGAAGAAGCCTACTTCGAACTATACCTCAATCTGACAAGTAAGTGGGCGACTCAGAGTATCACAGGAAGGTAAACTCGCACACGATTATCTCTGAATCTGAAACGTCCTCTAATGGCCATGATGGCTAATCTTCTGAAGAGGACAATTCTGAGTTAGTGGTTCGGTATGAGGTCATGTTGAAAGATTTTGACAAATGTCGTAAGGTAGTCAAAAAGCAGTCAAAAGAGATTGCCTACCTCAAGGCAGCGAAAACAAATCTGAAGGAAGAAATTGAAAAATTGCTTCCACTCAGAGATGAAGTACACTCCCTGAAGGAGGAGCTACAATGCTCTGCTGAAACACTAAGTCAGAAAGAGAAGTATCTCGATGAGCTCGAAAAAAAGCTTTTGGTAGAGAGGAAACTCGTTGAGAGCTACTCCAAGCCAAAGACTATCTGGTATCAGAGCTTCAGATAGTACTTTGGAGGAGGAGAAGGCATAAGATCAACATTCTTATACTTTCGGAAATGAATCCTCCTCCTGGTGCAGGCTTCTTTGTATCAGTTCCATTCTTCTGGACTATAGTGATCCTGATGCTTCTCCACTCCGAGCTCGTACAAGGCAAAGACGTCCAAGATAATTCCTTTTGAAGTTGGGCTCCAAACTTCATCCATTTCACGGTTAGGCCCTTCTCTGACTTGAGCTGTCCTGACCGGTTCTGGTCTGACTTCAGAAGTACCTTCTCCAAATTCCCTTTTCTTGAGAACCCCGAGCCTCTGATAACTCAACAATGGCAGCATCAGTAGCAGCTTGAACATCTGGAGTCACAGCAGCAACAACAACAACATGAGCCTGAGAGAAGTCCTGTGAGTCTGTCCAGTACTGAGTGTAATCCTGAGCCGGATGAACATCATCATGAACAGGCTCAACAGGAACTTGAGTCGGGAAAAACTGTCCATGTAACCATACAGTGTTGTCATAACTGTAATCATTTGTTGTTTGAATTGATAAAATATAGCCTTTTCAACACCGATAATCTTTACAACTTCCTCCCCCTTTTTGGCTTTTGCAGCAATTGCATTGGCATAAGATTTCAAGGAAGATTCATAATGTACCATTGATCTATTATGGACCTCGATCAGAGAGAGAGAGTTTTTGTGTCAACAGTTTTCAGTACTCCTTCGTTGTGCTTAAGTCTCTCATCATAAGGGTTACTGTAGTTGCAACCTCCTCATACTTTGCGTCAAATCACTGACTCCCCCTCAATTTCTACACTCAAGCTGCCAGGAATCTCACTGGGCTGTGGAGAAGGAATCCTATTATCAGGAACATGTTCTTTCAGTCCACTAGGGGTACTGGGGCTCCTCCCTCTCATTGATGGGTTTTTCACTCCGAAGAAGGGTAGTGGTCTTGACCACCAGGTTGAAAAAGGTAAGACTGCTAAGAAAGCCTCTGCCAAAGAGAAAGGGAAGGCCCATCTTGGTCAAATCTCATTAAGAAGGCAATCTTCCCAACGAACAAGTTTGATTTTGAGTCATCCTATGGGCACTATACTCGGCCTACTCATGTAGAGCCTAAGTCGTGCTATCAAGGATGGAACCGTGCCCGGAACTATGGTGAGAGTGTGTTCAAAGCACCTTACAATGAAATTCATTTGAAAAATTATGGTGCATATGTTCATGGTCATAACATTAACAAGGCACCTAAAGCCAAGCCCATTGTACAAAAGGAAAAGGAGATGCAGAAACCTTGTGTATGCTGCAATCATAAAGCATCCACCTCAAAGTACGGTGCCCATGCCATACCTAAGTATCAAAGGGTAAAGCAGGAGTACCTGAAAAGGTACAACAGGTTTGACTGTTGGTGCTGCGGCAAAGTTGGTCACTTTGGCATAGATTGCTGGTACAACCCCGCCAATTTTGTAACTCCAAGAGTTAGCTATGCGAGACCGACGACTCGCAAGGCTAATTCTCTTAGGGGGAGTATGCTGACCAGGAACTAAGGACCCAAATATGTTTGAGTTCCTAATGTAACATCCCATTTTGCGCTAGACCCCTCACACATATTATTGAGTCAAGAGAGTTGAATCGGGCTCGGGGTGCGCCAGACTCGACAAGTAAAATTCGTCGGATATCATCGCGAATATCCGATGAATTCGTCGAGTATGACTTGTGAGTTAAGACCAATACTATTCGTCGAATATCGTCACGAATAACCGACAAATTCGTCGAATATATAAGACGAACTGGACTTAGAATATTTCCTGGACCCATGGCGTCGAGTGCGTTGAGTGCACTCGACGCCATTCGACAAATTAGGCTTAGGCATTGAGTGGACTCAACACCACTCGACGAATGTGGACTTGGAGGATTTTCTGGAAACGAGGCGTTGAGTGCGTTTAGTGCACTCAACACAGCATTGAGTGCGTTGAGTGCACTCAACTCCATTCGATGACCTATGCTGAGGCGTTGAGTGGACTCGACACCACTCTACGCCATTTGACTTAGAAAGATATCTGGGATGATTGGCGTCGAGTGCGTTGAGTGCACTCGATGCCATTAGCTGAAAGGCATTGAGTGCGTTGAGTGCACTCGACGCCACTCAACGCTTTCACTCAGGATAATTTGGAGAGTTGTGGCGTCGAGTGTGTTGAATGCACTCAACGCCACTCGACGATTCGTCGAGCAAATAGGGTATACTCGACGATTTAAACTTGGGAAGTGCTGGACTATGTATGGCGTTGAGTGGTCACGATGAATCTCGACGATTAATCGAGTAAGTGTACGATACTCGACAATTCGTCGAGTAAGGGTTCCTTACTCGACGATTTTGACTTGGCTAATTTTCTGTCGCAATCTGCTTGCTGTCACGTTCCCGGCCTGAACCAGATTTTCAGGAATTGCGCCAAAATGATTGCATCGGATGCGTCTTCTCAGCAAGACATATTTAAAGTTATAATAGGCGGTCCAATGTCAGGCCGACACGTGGCAAAGCAGTTAACCCTAATCTCTCATTATAAAAAGAGACTCGCGGAAAACCCTAGCCGTCACTTTGCCATTTGCCGAGCAATTATCTGTGCCAAAACCGTCGGAAAAGAAGCAGATCGCCGGAGCCGATTTCCTTTCCGTGAAGCATGATACTAACAAGGAGGAAGTATGCCGCCAAGGAGAGTGACGAGATCCTTGGCCGGAACCGCTGGAAATGAGGTGAGCTTCCTACCCTCTCCATTAGTGCTAGATCTCTAGTTATTCCTAGGAGAGATATCGACTCAGAGGAGTCTTGATTCGTGAGAAGAAGTTTCCTAGGAGGAGGCCATGCTAGGACTTGTGTCCTAGAGATGAGACGTCTACGACCACTCCTTCCTTCTATGTGAAGATGAGGACTTGGTTTCTTGAAGAAAGTTGGCCTTTTGAGTGTGAATAAGTGAGTAAGAATCCTGGATGTGATTTGGGAATACCGGTTAGAGGAGGAAGACGAACCGATGACGTTCGTTTCGCTTTAAGATGCGCGCAAGAATTCGTTTTCTACGCGCAGTGAACTTCGAGGCCATTTTCGGACACGACGCGGCCAGATCTGGGCTTTCGACTAAACACGAAAGTTGTAGCCCTTGGAAATACATTTTCAACGATTGTTTACACGTCTTCATGTGAGGTCTGTAGCCACAGTAAAGTCTGATCGAACTTGCTGGGCTGTAAACGTGCACAAATCCGTTTTCTGCACGCAACAGACTTCAAGGCAGATTTCAAGTACTCTATTATCTTATCTCGGTGATGGACCGAATATCAAAGTTGTATTCCTTGGAAATACCTTTCCAATGGATGGTTACACGTCTTCATACGAGTCTCGTAGACTCAGGAATGGCTGATCTAAGTGGCAGTACTATCCAGTCTTGTACTTAATACTCTCGGGTTAGTATAGTATTCAGCTTTGTTTGAGTAAAGAAATGGTAAGGATATTTGTAGGGGTTTCGAGTGAATTTGGTCCTATAAGAATGTATTAAACAAATGGTTTTGAAACATAATTGCGCATGATTGTAATTTGTGAAATGGAATGGGTTTGGAGGAAGATGTGACACTTGGTAATTGAACGGGTAAACCGCGTATTCATGCTAATGAAAGGGGTGAACTATCTTATGCTAATGAGATTATTGTGATGGAAGCATAATGATTGGAGGATGCTTGTCCCTTAAAAGAAATCAGAAGAGGTTTATACATGGCCATGAGATTAGTTAAATAAGGATAAAGTGGTTCACTGCTTAGAGTTGTGTCTCCCTATGGGTAACAATGTGGAATTAATGTGTTGTGTAAGATGGCTTTCCACCTGTGTTAATAAAGAACCCTTACATGATTGGAAGCATGGGAAATGTGGAAGGGTGTAGTGCATGTGTTTGACCGCACAGGATTGATAATGATGAAAAGAGGCTTTGGCCGGTTGGGCTTGGTCCTTGGTGCTCACTCCCGAGGTTCCTTCCGCGCCAAGTTGACGGTTGGGCTTGGTACTTTGGTGATACGCTCCCATAGGCTTCTTCTATACAACGATGATGTGAAACTGCATGCGGTGTGAGTCGACACGCGGTGTCGTAATCCTGGGTTAAGGATAGTGTAACTGGTCTACGAGCTCGCCAGTCATCACACTGATGGGAGTTGATAGATAGACCTTGGGTGGTTGGGCTAGGTCCTCGGTGCTCATTCCCGGGGCTCCTTCCGTGCCAAGTGGATGGTTGAGCTTGGTCCTTTGGTGATATGCTCCCATAGGCTCCTTCCGCGCCACGATGATAGGCTAGTAGGGCTTGGTACTCAGTGCACACCTACCCGAGGCTCCTTCTGAGTCGTAGTATGCATGTGATCTCTGTTGTTGTGTTCTTAGCATTGAGACATACGGAGGCCTAGGCTTGGTAGTGTGGATGCCCGCCTAGTAGTAGAGAAACCCACTTTACTGTCACCATCTGGCCACGACGGATGACGCCTGAGAGGTTAGCTACCTGCTCAAAAAGTGGAAACTACAAGTCTGTGTCGACATAGCAGTTGCATGTGCATGATCACGGGTGAGTCATTGCGTTGTATTCATATCAGTACATGTATTATATACACAAGATCCTCATCGTATAAGTTTGTATGGGCACTCTTATACGATGAGTTAATTTACTGTTGAGCCGATCCTTAACTTATATGTCAGTATGGGCATTCATATAAGTTAATTTACTTACTGTTATAGATTTATACTTATATACTATTGTTGATGGTAGAACTACTAAAGTAGATTGATATACTTAATTGATGTACTTACTCTGATATTCACTAATATTGGTTAATCCTTTACAACTTGTTTGTACTACTGTTTATATATATATTGTATCCTTGTTTCTTTCTCTGCCCGGTGCCGAGGAGTCGCCGATGGAGCGGATGTGATAGCCACTTAGTATTTATGACTAACGGTTGCTATGTCTTCCTTTTTAGGAGGAAACCCTGTAGACAGAGCAGTAGCAGGTTACGCAGCAGGGCAGCCAGGCCAGGACGACAGGGCCTGAAGTGACGATACCATCGCTACCATCAGTGACTGATGTGAGTTTTGAGAGACACATCTTGTAGCCTTTTTGGCTTGTACTCTGATATTGTAGAAGCCTTATTACTTTTCTTATTTGATGTATTTGTTTTGCACTTATATACTAGTGTGCTATTTGACTTCTGTTCTATATTCTTATGTTGGGTTGGCATGAATGATATGTTTAGCCGGCAGGATAGGCGTCTTGTAGTACAGGTTAGCCCGTGTGCTAACGCTACCACAAGGCGGCTGTTCTGGGCATAAGATTCCCCTCGTCCTGTGTTTTGTGTTCCGGGAGGGGGTCTTACAAATGGTATCAACTTGCTATGATCCTGAACTAAAGAAGTCATTCAACAATGGGGACACCTCCATTCAATTAGTTAGTTTGGGGACAAACTGACTTAACGGAAGCAGTGGTATTCCCATATGTAATTCACATGAAGTATGCCAAATTTTGACCTTAAGATTAGCCAACCTTACCTTAGGTTTGTACCTTACGTGTAGATCCCAGTGTACGTTGAGCCAGTGGGGGGCACTCCCGCCCCTTTCATACCCACTCAGTTCCAACAATCAGAGTTGGGACAGACACTCATGGCCATTCTAGACGCATTTAGGTCTCAACAGGCCCCAGTACAGCAACAGGCTCCAGGCTCAAATAGGTTGAGCACTTTTCGGGCTCTCTCCCCTCCTGCCTACCTCGGGACAGAGTCGGCAATGCGTACAGAGAAATGACATGATATAGTGCAGGAGCTGTTGACAGGAATCTGTTGTCCGGCCAGCATGGCTGTAACATTAGCAGTGTCTGTCTTGGAACTGCATGCCAAGAGGTGGTGGAAGTCCCTCATGGGCTCCACCTTCCAGGGCCGAGTTTATACAGAGATAAGTTGGACAAAGTTCACTGGAGTCTTCTTGGAACATTTCATCCTGTCGATCGCTAGAGACAAACTCGGGGAAAGATTCATGCAGTTAAAATAGGGATCTAAGTCAGTTACAGAATACCAGAGGGAGTTTCAGCATTTGACAAGGTTTGCTGACTCCTACGAGTTAGATGATCGAGGTTATGCTAAACAATTCTACAAAGGCTTTCAGGATCCCCTGAGGCAAGCCCTTTTGTTTATAGCAGACTTGAGTTTAGCTGAGATCATCGACATGACAAAAAGGCTGGAGGCAAATCATTTGGTGAGTAATAAGAGACCCGCGGAGGGTGTAATGGAGGATGGCCCCAGTTATAGAAGGAGGATGGACAACCGGGGAAGAGGAAACAATAGAGGCAGAGGTCGCTTCCATCAAAACTTTAGGATGGAGCGTCGGGAGCCAACACTCCAGCCTAGGGAGCAACACGAGCGAGTCTGCTTCCAGTGCAACCAGTCGGGCCACATCCGACGCTATTGCCCACAGCTAGGTGGGAATGTTCTCTCTTCCCTTCCTCCGGCAGCTCCATGAGGTCGGGGACACATACGTGGACGAGGACCAGGACCACGAGGAAGAAACCCCGGGCCTGCTCGGGATCAGGTGTTTGCGCTTGACATGGCGCAAGAGAGGAATCCTCAGGAGGTGATTACATGTACGTCATAATTTGGTTAATGTGTTATGAGCATTTCCTTTCGATTGCCTAAGATATGCTAGGAGTCTAGCTTTGAGTCGTTATAATTGATATCTAGGCACCGTGATGGTTGATGGGAAGTCGGCCTATACTCTATTTGATAACGGTGTCACACACTCATTCGTGTCATCAGACTTCGTTAAAGACCTAGAAGGAGTGCAATACTTCACTAGTATTGCTCGGAGAGTACGACTCCCAGATGGCTCTGGATGAGTGCAACTGCCACGTGCGAATTGGAGATACTTCTTAGAGGAAGGACCTTTAAAACCCTAACCATAGTTTTGAGAGTGCCAGAATTCGACCTCATTCTGGGCATGGCATGGCTGGATTGACATTACGCAAAAATTGATTATGCAGAGAAGTAGATTTCCTTGAGACATGGGAACTCTGAAGTCATGTTTCAAGGTATTAAATTCGCACCTCGTATGTTACTGCCCTCAATTCAGGCCTTAGAAGCCCACATGAAGGGGGATGAAGTTTCCATGATTTGTTTCGAGTTGAAGAAGATGACAATAAATAAGAAAGATGTGCGAGTGGTGCGGGATTTCCCCGAGGTGTTTCCCGAGAAGCTGCCGAGATTACCCCCGCATCGAGAATTGGACGTCCAAATTAAGCTAGTATCGGGTGCCAAGCCCATCTCAAGGACCCCCGATCGAATGACCTCGAAGGAACTCGCTGAATTTAGAGTTCAGTTGCTGGAATTAGTAGAGTCAGGGTTCGTTCTCCCCAGTTCATCACCTTGGGGAGCCCCTGTTCTATTCGTTAAGAAGAAGGACAGAACACTACAGTTATGTATAGATTACCAGGAGCTCAACCGTTTGACGGTACGGAACACCTACCCTTTATCCTAGATAGATGAGTTATTCGATCAACTGGTAGGAGCGCACTGGTTTTCCAAGTTGGATCTGCGCTCGGGATATTACCAACTGAGAATACAAGAGGAGGATATCCAGAAAACATCATTTAGCTTAAGGTATGGGCTATATGAGTTCACCCTGATGCCTTTTGGACTCATGAACGCTCCTTCGACGTTCATGAGTCTGATGAACAAAGTGTTTGAGTCGTACCTTGATGTCTTCATCATCATTTTCATCGACGACATTTTGTTCTATTCGAATATGGAGGAGGAGCACGTAGAACACCTGACCTTGGTGCTGAAGAAGTTAAAGGAGCATATCTTGTTTGCCAAGTTCAGCAAGTGTGAATTTTGGCTCCGAGAAGTTTCCTTTTTAGGCCATGTGATCAGTGGTGCTGGGTTAGTTGTGGATCCGGCCAAGGTGTGTGCTGTGAAGAAATGGTTGCCTCTGAAGTTAGCAGCCGATGTGCGAAGTTTCCTTGGACTTGCTGGGTATTATCATAAGTTCGTGAAAGGATTCTCGAAGATAGCCCTCCCTCTCACTTACCTGATAAAGAAAGGTGTGCCGTACAATTGGACACACCAATGCGAAGCCACATTCCAAGAGCTGAAGGATAGACTTACCTCCGCACCCATCCTAGTCCTTCCATCTGGGAAGGAAGGATTCCAAGTCTACACTGATGCATCATACTAAGGGATGGGAGCAGTGCTAATACAACACGGGCATGTGATCGCTTATGCTTCGTGACAACTGAAGAAACATGAAGCTAATTACCCGGTTCATGATTTGGAGTTGAGGGCAGTGGTGTTCGCCTTGAAGGTTTGGAGACACTATCTATATGGAGTCCACTGTGAGATATTTTCGAATCATAAGAATTTAAAGTATGTTCATACTCAAAAGGAGCTGAACCTAAGACAGTGGTGGTGGTTAGAATTCTTATGTGATTATGAATTCACCTTGAACTACCACCCCGAAAAAGCAAACTCCGTAGCTGATGCTTTGAGCAGAAAGGTACCAGAATCGAGCCCCGAGTCCCGGTTGGTGGGTATGAAATTGGCATGTATGCTCGAAGAGATAGAGATCACCTTGGTGTATAAAGTTATTTTTGAAGAATACACGGAGTACCTGACCGCAATGAGCATAGTCTGTGATATTCGGGGCCGGATCCGGGCAGAGCAAGGGAAGGATGCTGCTCTGGCCCTAGTTTTTAAATCAATTGGAGATGGATCTACTGACGAATATTCCCTAAAGGACAACCTCGTTCATTTCTGTGGCTGGCTCTACATTCCCGAAGGAGGCAAAATTAGGGAAGATGTTTTGAGAGAGGTACATTGCTCTCAGTATTCAGTGCATCCTGGGATTGCCAAAATGTATGCTGACTTGCCGAAGACCATGTGTTGGCCAGGAATGGAGAGAGATGTCAGGTATTTTGTTATGCACTATGAGGCCTGTCAAAGGGTAAAGGCAGAATGCAAGAGCCCCGGAGGATTGTTGTAGTCGTTGCCCATCCTCGAGTGGAAGTTTGAGGATATCTCCATGGACTTCATTCATGGTTTGCCTCACTCACGCTCGGGGAATGATTCTGTTTGGGTAATCATTGATCGCCTGAAAAAGGTAGCCAGGTTTATTCCTATGAAGAAAGAGGCTCATGTGGACGTTTTGGTACGCCTCTTTGTGGAGCAGTTTGTACGATACTATGTCGTGCCAAAGACAATTGTTTCTAACCGGGATGGCTGTTTCACTTCTACAGAATGAAAGGCAGTACAGGCGTATTTGGGTTCACTCCTTACCTTCAACACAGCCTTTCATCCTCAAACGGATGATCAGTTTAAGAGGACTATCAGAACTTTGGAAGATCTACTAAGATTGTGTGTGCTAGATAAAGGAGAGCCATGTGAAAGGCTTTTACCCTGGTAGAATTTTCATACAACAACAGTCATCAGGAAAATATCGGGATGACACCCCATGAAGCCCTTTATGGAAGAAGGTGTAGGACTCCTTTGTCGTGGGTGCAAGATGAAGACCCAAAGGTTTTGGGAATTGAGTACATTGATGATACTGATGCTGTTGTTAGACTAATACGGGACCACATGCTTGAGGCTGAAAGTAGGCAGGCTAAATATTATAATGCAAAGCACCAGATGGTAAAATTTCAAGTGGGTGACAAAGTGTTCCTGAAGATCCGGCCAATGCATGGAGTGTCACGGGTGCGTGGTATGAAGATGCTCAGTCCAAGATACGTTGGGCCTTATGCTGTATTGGAAAGGATTGACCCTTTGGCCTATCGGTTGGAGCTACCACCAGAGCTAGAGAATTTACACGACGTGTTCCATGTGTCGTCACTTAAGAAGGCACTATTGCAACCCGATCAACATGTCCTCACCACAGACGGAGCAGTAGCAACTGATAGATCCGTCCGACTAGATCTGGAGTGGATAGTGGACACTGAAACGAGGAACTTGCGGCGGAAAAGCGTACCATTGGTAAAGGTCTAATGGTCTATCCATGGAAAAGAAGAATACACTTGGGAACTGGTGGATTTGATGCAAAAATGCTACCCGGAATTATTTACCCAAGGTAATTTTAAATGCATATTATATTTTCTTGCTTTATTTCCTCCACAGCCTTAGCCTGATTTCGGGGATGAAATCTTTTATTTTGTTCATAGAATTTGTAATATCCCGTTTCACGCTAGACCCCTCGCACGTGTTTTTTGAGTCAAGGGAGTTGACTCGGTCTAGAGGTGAGCTAGACTCGACAAGTAAAATTCGTCGGATATCATCGTGAATATCTGAAGAATTCGTTGAGTATGACTTGTGAGTTGAGACCAATATTATTCGTCTAATATCGTCATAAATAACCAACGAATTCGTCGAATATATAAGATGAATTGGACTTAGAATATTTTCTAGACCCATGGCGTCGAGTGTGTTGAGTGCACTCGATGCCATTCGACGAATTAGGCTTAGGCGTTGAGTGGACTCAACACCACTCAACGAATGTGGACTTGGAGGATTTTCTGGAAACGGGGCGTTGAGTGCACTCAACGCGGCATTGAGTGTACTCAACGCATTCGATGACCTATGCTGAGGCGTTGAGTGGACTCGACACCACTCAACGCCATTTTACTTGGAAAGATATCTGGGATGATTAGAGTCCAGTGCGTTGAGTGCACTCGACGCCATTAGCTGAAAGGTGTCGAGTGCGTCGAGTGCACTCAACGCTTTCACTCAGAATAATTTGGAGAACTGTGGCGTCGAGTGCATTGATCGACCAAAGAGGGTATAATCGACGATTTAAACTTGGGAAGTGCTGGACTATGTATGGCATTTAGTGGTCATGATGAATCTCGACGATTCGTCGAGTAAGTGTACGATACTCGACGATTCGTTGAGTATGGGTTCCTTACTCGACGATTTTGACTTGGCTAATTTTTTGTCGTAATCTGCTTGTTGTCACGTGCCTGGCCTGAATCGAATTTTCGGGAATCGTGCCAAAACGATTGCATCGGGCGCGTCTTCTCAATAAGATATATTTAAAGCTATAATAGGCGGTCCAATGTCAGGCCGACACGTGGCAAAGCAGTTAACCCTAATTTTTCATAATAAAAAGAGATGTTGGGTACATTGGAAAATGTGTACCTGATTTGAAGAAGCCCAACCTAGCTCAATGATATACATCATGTTGTATTTGATGTTGTTTTGAGTTGACATGTGCAGGTAAAGAATTGTTAAAGTTTACAGAAAAAATTCTAAGTCCAAGTGTCGACACAAAGGAACATGTGTCGTCACATAGAAGAAAGTTGTCGACACAACACTGGGAAAGTGTGTCGACACAGAAGGTGTAAGTCGACACTACTCTGGGAAAAAGTGTCGACACATAACATAGTCTACAACAACACTGGAAAAAAGTGTCGACACAGAAGAAGTAAGTCGACACAACACTGGGAAATTGTGTCGACACAGAAGAAGTAAGTCGACACAACACTGGGAAATTGTGTCGACACAGAAGAAAAACGTCGACCTCAACATTGGGAGAATGCGTCGACACTGAAGAGTATAGTCGATCTCAAGTTTGTCGACATCATCTGAATATGTCGACACAGAAGAAAATAGTCGACCACAAGTTTGTCGTCACCAGCAGAATGTGTCGACACATAGTGAGTAAGTCGACACATTATAGCAAAGCTAAAAAAAAATGAATGTGTCGACACCTGAAGGCTAAGTCAACACTTACTAAAGTTATGATTCTACAACAACTGTGTCGACACACAGGACTAGTGTCGACACACTGCAGAGTCAAAGACCAAGTTATTTTCAGAAGAAGATGTGTCGACACAAAGGCAATTTAGTCGACATCACTGAAGGCAGTGTCGACACCAAAGTCAATTGTGTCGACACAAATAGACAGATGGTCTCGACACTTTCTGACAGACTGTTTCAACACTAAGGCACAGGACTTGTTTGAAGACTTGACAGCTGTGGGTTATCACCAGTTAACTGAAGTTGTCAGACTTGTCAGAAAACGGTTAGAAACCGGATCAGCCGGTTACCATGAAGAATGTTTATAAATAGACAGATTCAGAAGGAGAAGGATCACATTCTACTCATTTCAAGAAAGTGCTAGGCACTTAAGAAGATCTTCTCCGGGAGATCTAAGAAGACTATCTAAGGGTAGATCTAAGAAGAGTTCTAATCAGAATTCAGAAGAATCATTCAAAGTTCTGGATAGAGAGAGATCAAGTCAGAATTTGAAGAAGAAGAAAGAATCCACCAGTGGATTCTCAAGAAGCTGTTTGGAATCAACTCAGCTAAGTACATTTTCAAGAAGCTTTGAAGAAGGCTAAGAAATAGTTGATTGCATCAGCTGATTAAGAATTGTCATTGCCTTTTCTCTCTCAACTTGGCAAGACAATTTAAACAATCTTTTCTATATTTCTGTAGGATCTGTTTATACAGATCTGAGTTGTAAGCCTATGCTATAAAGGCTGAGTGTAGGAGTGTTGAACTCTGAGTGGTAGGGCTGATTGCCTGAGTGTAGGAGAAGGATATTCTCTGAGTTGTAGGCCTTGGGGCAAGGCTGAGGTAGGGCAGTTGTGCCTGAGTTGTAGGAACCTGTTGGGTTCTGAGTTGTAAGATCTATTGATCTGAGATAAGTGGAAGTTTGGCCGAATCTAGCATACAGCTAGATAGGTGAAGGGGGAAAGTGGATGTACCCAGACCTTGGGGAACCACTATAAAACTTAGTGCAATCTGTGATGTTTTGTTTTCTGTGATTGCTGTGGTTTTTATATGAGTTAATAAATTGAATTCTGTCTAGAAGTTTTAGAAAGAGAAGCAGAACCTATTCACCCCCCCTCTAGGTGTTTAGTCTGCCTTGAAAGTTAAACTATCAAGTGGTATCAGAGGGAGGTTACTCAAAAAGGACTTAACAGTCTGAGGTAGATCTGATAGGCAGATTCAAGAATCAAGAAGATGGGTTCTGGAGAGAATCATAAGGAGATAGGGTCAATGAAATTACCCATATGCAAGAAGGAAATCTTTGGGATCTGGAAAGAAAGAGTCAGATTGTTTATGGAAGCATCTGACCCAAGGATTTACATCACAGTACAGGAAGGCCCCTTCATACCAATGAAGATATCTGTTCTTGATGCAAATATCCAAACACCAAAGACTTATTCTGAAATGACCAAGGATGAAATCATCTTGGCAACCATGGACAAAAGGGCACAGAACATCATTGTCAGTGCCATAGATGATTCAACATTTCAGAATCTGATTCACTGCAAGACCTCCAAGGAGATGTGGGACACATTGATTGTCTACATGGAGGGATCAGAAGAAGTAAGGCTGGACAGAAAATCTATGCTAAATCAGGAGTATGAAAGTTTTAGACAAGGAAAATCTGATAGCATAACTGAGTGCTATAAGAAATTCTATAGAATTGTGAATGAGCTAATTTCCTATGGAAGAGTCTTCAGTACCTATGAACTGAATGACAAATTCTTAAGATCCTTATCAAAGGATTGGGATACAAAGATCTGTGCCATAAGAGAAGTGGCAAAATTGGCAGAGATATCTCCTCCAACTCTGTTTGGAAAGTTGCTATCCTATGAAATGCAACTTATGGTAAGGAAGGAGGAGGAAAGAAACTCAAGAGGAGAGCATAGAGAAAAGACTGTGGCATTTAATGCTGAAGCCACTAGAAAGAATAGGAGGAAATCACCATCTCCTCCTAAGGAAGTTGAAGAAGGTAGTTCTGAAAATTCAGATAAGGGTTCAGTCAGCAGTGATTCAGATGCAGACTTTGCTGCATTCACTAGGCAATTTCAAAGGTTCTTGAAAAAGAAGCAATGGAAGTCTAGGCCTTCCTCATCACAGCAAGTAGATGACTATTATCAGAAAAGAAGGTCATCTAGGAAAGAGAAAAGCAGGTCAAAGCCCAGCAAAGCCACTACTTCAAAGATTGTCTGCTATTGTTGCAATAGGACTGGACATGTAGTGGCTGAGTGTCCTGACAAAAGGAAGGAATCTTCAGAAAAGAAGAAGACTTATCAGAAAGGCAAGAAGGAGAAATCCTTTGTAGCAAAGAAAGATAAAAGTCTGTCAGACCAGTCAACTTCAGAATCAGGATCTGAAGCTGAAGCATATATTGGATTATATGCTGCATCTGAGGAAGAGGAGTTTATGCAGTTGCTAGACTCCATCAATGAACATCAATGCATGGGGTTGATGACTAGATCAGAAGAGGACCTATGCCAGAATCAGTCTGGTCCTAATGAGGTAAACTGTCCTTCCAGTACATATGTTTGTAGTACAAGTGAAGAATCAGCTACATCTGCATCAAGTGATGAAGATGCATCTGGATCTGAAGGAGATGTCTATCAATTGATAGACAAGTATGGGGACTTGTTGCAGGCCCTTAAGAAAAGCAAGAACCTGGTTAAATCACAGGCTCAGGAAATTGCTGATCTAAGGGTTGCAACAACTGAGTTAGAAAAAGTCCTTGATCAAAAGTTAGCTGAAATTGCCAAGCTGAAGAATATAACTATTATTCAGATGGGCACAATTAATTATACTAATGATCAAGTAAAGAGTCTGGAGGACAGACTTAGAATTGAAAGGGATTTAGTGGCTAGTTACTCTAAGCCAAAATCTGTCTTACCCTTGATAGATGAATTTGTCACTCAGAAGGGTAAGGCTGGATTAGGATTTAAGGGTAACTCCAGGGCTGGCAGATTCAAGAGGAAAGGCAAAGCCCCTATTCAGCCACTAAACCTTTCAGTCCCCATAAGGTTTGGTAAGGAGAAAGTGTCTTCTAACATATATGATCATGAAGACATTCAGGATCATATCAAGACAAATGTTCTGAAGAACAAGGGTGTTAAGGCAAGCAGGCCTACCTATGGTCATAAGCCCTATGGTTTTAAGAAACCAGTAGGAGAAGTTGCAACAGCACCAGCAATGAACAGAAATGCTTCTGACAAGGATGTATCTAGATCTAGATACAATAAGTTTGAATGTTGGTGCTGTGGCAAGAGGGGTCATTTTGCATTGGACTGCTGGTATAACACAAGTGTTATAAAGAATAAGAGTCTACCTGTTAGAAGAGGTTATGATAACTTTATTAAGGCTAACCTGAACCAAGGACCCAAGACTTACTTGGGTTCTAAGGGTAAGTAATTCTGTATTGCAGGTGAATCCAAGTTACCATGCCCCTATATGGTACTTGGATAGTGGTTGTTCCAGGCACATGACTGGAACAAAGGGGCTGCTGAAGGAGTATTCATCTGTCAAAGATGGACATAAAGTGATCTTTGGTGGATCTGAAAAAGGAGTCATCAAAGGATTTGGTAACATCTCTTCAAACCTAATTACTATCACCCAAGTGGCCTATGTAAAAGGTTTGAAACATAATCTAATAAGCATAAGCCAGCTGAGTGATCTAGGATATGACATTTCATTTGGTAAGGATGGATGTCATATCAAAAGGTCAAGTGATCAAGAGATCATATTGACTGGGTATAGGAAGAGAAATGTGTATTGCCTTAATTTTGAATGTGAGAATAAGGCATCCCCCATTTGTCTTGTAGCTGATGACAATGCTTCTCATTGTGTTAAGTGGCACAAGAGATTGGCTCATCTAAACTACAAGACAATTGGCCAACTCTTTAGTAAAGAACTAGTGAGGAATGGGCCTCAAGTTAAGTGTATAAAGGAAGGGGTATGCTCAGCTTGTCAAAAGGGCAAGCAGACAAAAACCTCATTTCAAAGCCTTGAAAACAAGGATTCTGTGAGGTGCTTATACCTCTTGCATATGGATCTTTTTGGTCCTATGCCAGTTCACAGTCTAGGTAGGAAGGTCTACACACTAGTGGTTGTAGATGACTATTCTAGATTTACATGGGTGTTCTTTCTGAGACAAAAATCTGAAACCCCAAGTGTATTATTTAAGTTTGTAAAGCAAATTCAGAATGAACTGAACAGTACAGTGGTCAAAATCAGAAGTGACCATGGTACTGAGTTTCAATCTGAAAGCATAACAAACTTGTGTATAGACTTTGGGATTTTCCAAGAGTTCTCCTCACCTAGAACACCTCAGCAAAATGGAATTGCTGAAAGAAAGAATAGATCATTAATTGAAGCTGGTAGAACTCTATTGAGTGACACCTCTCTCCCAGAATATTTTTGGGCTGAGGCAGTTAACACTGCTTGTCATGTCATCAATAGGGCTTCTATCACCAAAAGCCACAGGAAGACTCCCTATGAGATTGTGAAAGGCAGAAAACCAAATCTATCCTATTTTAGGATCTTTGGCTGCAAGTGCTATATACTTAACAATGGTAAGTCTTATTTGACTAAGTTTGCTGCCAAATCCCAGGATGGGATATTTGTTGGGTACAGCACAAATAGTAAGGCCTATAGAGTCTTCAACTTAACTACTCAAGTTGTTGAAGAATCTGTGCATATTGTATTTGATGAAACAAGATTAATCAATTGTGAATTGTCTTGTAGATCAAATGACTCAACAGGTATAAGCAAGAAGATGGACAAGCTCTCCATTGCTGAAGCTTCAAAGGAAGAGGGATCATTGGAAAATGAAGGCTGCTGTCCAGGGGGAGTACAAGAGATAATGGAAGCTGATGAAAACCAAGAGGAACAGCAGAATGAAGAAGCTGGAGATGCTCAACCTGAAGGGAATCTACCTCCAGCTATAAGATATCTAAGAGATCATCCTACTGATCAGATAATTGGTGATCCAAGACAAGGAGTGCAAACTAGAAGCAGAAATCAAAGCACAGTTTTGCATTCTAGCTTCTTGTCTCAAATGGAACCTAAGAAGTTTGAAGAAGCTATCCAAGACCAGCACTGGATTGATGCTATGCAAGAGGAGCTGAATCAGTTCAGAAGGTGCAAGGTCTGGGAGCTTGTTCCTAAACCAAGAGGCCACAACATAATTGGGACTAAGTGGATCTATAGGAACAAGCTAGATGAAAGTGGAATAATAATAAAGAATAAAGCAAGATTGGTTGCAAAAGGATACAGGCAGGAAGAAGGGATTGACTTTGATCAAACCTTTGCTCCAGTAGCAAGGCTGGAGGCAATCAGAATGTTCCTTGCCTATGCAGCCTACCAAGACTTCAAAGTATACCAGATGGATGTAAAGTCAGCATTTCTGAATGGTGATCTTAAGGAAGAAGTATATGTAGAGCAGCCATCAGGTTTTGTAGATCCTCTTAAACCTGATTCTGTGTACAAGCTTAGGAAAGCTTTGTATGGGTTAAAACAAGCTCCAAGGGCTTGGTATGAAACCCTGTCTACCTTCCTCATTGAGAATAAATTCTCAAGAGGAAAGATAGACAAGAACTCTATTCCTTAGGGAATCCAAAGGAAAGATCATCTTAGTCCAGATCTATGTTGATGACATAATCTTTGGATCTACTGAAAACAACCTTTGTAAAAAGTTTGCCAAACTTATGCAAGGGAAGTTTGAGATGAGCAGTATGGGAGAACTTAAGTTCTTCTTGGGACTCCAAGTAAGACAGACTGATGATGGATTGTCCATATCCCAGTCTAAGTTCACCAAGGAATTAATTAAAAAATATGGTATGGAGTCATCCTCCTCCATGAGAACTCCTATGGGCACAAGTATGCCAATATGCAAAGATGAGACAGGTAAACCTGTTGATGAATCATTGTATAGAGGAATAGTTGGCTCACTACTATATCTCACTGCTAGTAGACCTGACATTATGTATGCAACATGTGTCTGTGCTAGGTACCAAGCCTGCCCTAAAGAATCTCATTATACTGCAGTAAAAAGGATTCTGAGATATCTAAAGGGCACTCCTACTCTAGGTCTTTGGTACCCTAGGAATAGAGATTTTCAACTAACAGGCTATTCAGATGCAGATTTTGCAGGATGTAGAGAGGATAGAAAGAGTACTACAGGTACTTGTCAATTCCTGGGAGGAAGACTAATATCTTGGAGTAGTAAAAAACAGACTAGTGTGGCAATTTCCACAGCTGAGTCAGAGTATATTGCTGCAGGAAGCTGCTGTGCACAGCTATTATGGATGCAGCATCAGCTTAAAGATTATGGTATTCAGGTAAGTAGAACACCCCTTTTATGTGATTCTAAGAGTGCTATTTCTATTGCTAATAATCCAGTTTCTCATAGTAGAACTAAGCATATAGAAATCAAATATCATTTTCTTAGAGAACATGTAGAAAAAGGTGACATCTCATTGGAATTTGTAAAAACAGATTATCAAATAGCAGATGTATTTACTAAGCCTTTAGATGAAACCAAATTCAATAAATTCAAAATTGAATTAGGTATGTTAACCATTGATTAATGTATTAAACAAAATCATTAACAATGCTATTGAAATGGTTTATAAGTAAGTAAAAGTAGTAACAACATAATCAAGTGTTAAAAAGGACACATTGAAGTTACAGAAATTGGCTAAGTAAGAATGTGTAGACTCAGAGAAATTATGTCGACAAGTCAGAAATATTGTGTCGACACAGAGAATATGTGTCGACACTTAAGAGTTTTATTGTCGACTTAACCAGAAATGTAATGTCGACTCAACCAGAATTATGGTGTCGACACTTACAAAATATGTGTCGACACTTGTCCTTAGTGTCGACACAGAATTTCTGTCTTTCTACTATGTATCCAAGGTGTCGACATAACCACAAATTGGTGTCGACACATAGTAGGCTGAAGAAATGTCGAGTTAATAGAAGCTTGTGTCGACACATTCCGTCTGTGTCGACACATTTAGACTGTTTTTGGCGCCTTTTGAACTTCTTTCAACAGAAGCTATAAATAGGTCAAAAGCTCTTATTATCGACACGCTTTCAAGGTTTTCGAGACTCAAACCCTGTGTCGACAGTCTTTCTTTCTCTCCTCTCTCAAGCCTTCTCGACGACTCGATGGCGCCAAGGATTGAAGACAATGTTAATGAAGGGTATGAGTTGGTGCGCCAAGCGTTTGCAGATGCGCAGCCCGATGTTCAAGGGTTATAACCCTCCTCTCCGACTCAGGGTTAGAATTTCTTGTCTCAGAACCATCCAAGATCTGGAAGAAGGAGGTGCACGAGTTCTTTATCTCAGCATCAGTCCATTCTACTGAACTCAAGATCAAGTCCATTGTTCACGGGACTAAGATTAAGATTACCCAAAGAGGTTTGAGAAAGTTTTTGCAATTACAAGTAGTTGAAAATGAAGAAGAGGTTCCTAGTTCTAAGACAAGGGAAGCCCTTCAATGGTGTGGTTTGGATTCAAACATGAAGATTGGAGCTGCATTCAATAGGAAGGGTATGAATCAGCAAGGAAAGTTCTTGTCTGAAATAGTTGGGAAAGTAATTCTCTGCAAGACAGGTGGACATGATAGGATTTCTGCCTATATGTTCAACCTTATGACCAGGATTGTCTTTACAATTCCTACTGATTGGTCAGTAATCCTATTTGACAAGATTAAAGAAGGGATCAAGAAGCCTAACATGGCTAGGATCATAAGTCTATATCTCAATGGAGCAATTCCTGAAGTGATGCAGCAACTGCCAGGATCTAAAATCAATCATATGAGAAGGATGGACATGAGACTATTCTCCAGGTGGGAAAGGGTGCTGTCTAAGGATGTGCCTGAAGAGAGCAGGCCAGACACCCCTGTGAAATCCCCTTCTCCAGCTCACGAGACTGAGCAACAACAAGAGGACCCACTTAGGATACAGAGTGAAGAACAACCTGCCTCCACTATAGTTCATCAAGTAGATACATCTGCACAGATGCAGGGGGAGCCAGTTCAATCTCCTGCTCAAAATGTATCTACCCCTGCTCAGGTACAAGTGGTACAGGTGTAGGGGGAGCAAATGTATTTTACTATAAAAGACTTTCTAAAAGTTTTTTTTTCTCTGCACAGGTTCAGGGGGAGCATGTGTCTTCTCCTACTCCAGATATGCAGCTGCCTGAGAATGTGCACAAGGATGCACCTAATGACTTATCTTCAGGTGCTCCAGTTCAAAAAGAATACACTCTGGATGAGTTATTTCCTAATGATGACATAGCTACTGATAGAATAGAAGAGGACCAAGATGTTGAGCAGCCTCTTGACATAGAGCTAGAACAAGGAGTGGAGAAAGTTCAAGAGATTGAAAAAGTACAAGAAGTAGAGGAGGAGCAAAGAATTGAGGGGGAGCCAGTACATGTTGAAACTGAGCAACATGGCACTGAAGAAGATAGAGTTCACATTGAGAGTACTTCTGAATCTGAAACTGAAGAAGCCAGGTTGGCTAAGAAAAGAAAACTGGTTGTATTTAAAAGAAGAAGCAAGACTTATAAGCAGGCTTTACAGACAACACCTCCACCACCACCTCCTGAAGTTGATTATAACAAGTTCTTGGTGGATTTACAGGTGAAATTGGATGACCACAGGGTGGCCATTGAGAAATATGTTGATGAAAGCAACAAAACTCTGCAGTTTGACTTAGCCCAAGATATCAAATCTATCCAATTTCAAGTCAACTTGAATAAAACTGAAATGACAGATTGCTTCCACAAGGGTGGCAATGCTGTAGTTTATCTGGCTAAACAACATCAGGCTATCTCTACAAAGGTGGATGATATTGCTTTGAAGCAAGGTTATGTTCTGGAAAATCAAATAAGAATGAATGACAATTTAACTGAATCTCATAATGAGATCATTCAAGAGGTGAAGAAGATTGTTCCAGGGATGCCTGCAGATAGAGCCAAAGAAATGGAAGAATTTGATAAGAATTTTCAGGCTGCTATTGCATCTGTTAAGACTGCCATCACAACCTCTCAACAGGAAATATCTGAAAAGCTTCAAAAGTTAAGACCATTTTTCAAGGAGGGAGTGAATTATTTGGATGGCCAAATTCGATTTCAGAAAGAAGATCTTAGAGATCATGTATCAAGAGAAGCCATAAAGGGGGAGAGGATGCTAATTCATGCAGGCTCTGAGCATGCCAAATGGGTGACCAATAGTATAAGAGCCACATTGGGATATCCACCATTGTGTGATGATAACATGGTGGCTGAGTCAGGTCTACAAACAGGACTACTTGAAGGTGACCAACCTGAGGTTGCCCAAGTCATATACCCCCTCCAGATTTTGATATATTGGATCAGCAAGTGCAATATATGTATAGTCCTTCAAAGGAGGTTGTAAATGTTATCTTTGGAAAGGTTGATAAGCCTGAGGTAAATTTGCAAGAACAGCAAGATGCTCTACTGTCAAAGAAAAGATTTAGAGAGCAGGCTGAGCTGAAGCCAGATTTTGAGCAGTGGAGTCCTACTTCCAGAAATATAATACTCACTGCATGGAAAGCTGTCAAAGATCAAGTTCATGAAAGGGGCAAGTGGTACAATGAGCAGGAATGGCAGAAGTATGAGGCAAGACAAGAAGCCATTGTACAATTCAGAAGGAAAGCTAAGCTGGGAAGACTTCCATCTGATGCTATGGAGCCAAGCAAATACTTCCCAAAGCCTTTTCACTATTTTGAAAGGCAAAGGCTCAAGGAAGAAGCTAAGAAGAAAGCTGATCTTAAAGGAAAAAAGATGGCTGAAGAATCAGAAGCTCCTGTGACAGCTAAAATTAAATCTGGCCAAGGGATTGTTATTAGAGAGCCTGATCAATCCTGATAATGTTTTAGTTCTTTCATAATGTTTTGTAATGATGTAATGTGATCAGTCAAAGAAAAACCATGTAATCAAACATTGCCCAGTAATAAACAAAATATTGTTAAATCTGTGATAGATTGTTTTATCCATGATGTTCTTATTATTTTGTTTATAATTAAGTATCCCTGTGTATTGTCATATATCATCGTTTTATACTATTTATAAATGGTGTATATCGTTGGCTATAAGGGTTATGACTTCTCCAAATAGGGGGAGATTGTTGGGTACATTGGAAAATGTGTACCTGATTTGAAGAAGCCCAACCTAGCTCAATGATATACATCATGTTGTATTTGATGTTGTTTTGAGTTGACATGTGCAGGTAAAGAATTGTTAAAGTTTACAGAAAAAATTCTAAGTCCAAGTGTCGACACAAAGGAACATGTGTCGTCACATAGAAGAAAGTTGTCGACACAACACTGGGAAAGTGTGTCGACACAGAAGGTGTAAGTCGACACTACTCTGGGAAAAAGTGTCGACACATAACATAGTCTACAACAACACTGGAAAAAAGTGTCGACACAGAAGAAGTAAGTCGACACAACACTGGGAAATTGTGTCGACACAGAAGAAGTAAGTCGACACAACACTGGGAAATTGTGTCGACACAGAAGAAAAACGTCGACCTCAACATTGGGAGAATGCGTCGACACTGAAGAGTATAGTCGATCTCAAGTTTGTCGACATCATCTGAATATGTCGACACAGAAGAAAATAGTCGACCACAAGTTTGTCGTCACCAGCAGAATGTGTCGACACATAGTGAGTAAGTCGACACATTATAGCAAAGCTAAAAAAAATGAATGTGTCGACACCTGAAGGCTAAGTCAACACTTACTAAAGTTATGATTCTACAACAACTGTGTCGACACACAGGACTAGTGTCGACACACTGCAGAGTCAAAGACCAAGTTATTTTCAGAAGAAGATGTGTCGACACAAAGGCAATTTAGTCGACATCACTGAAGGCAGTGTCGACACCAAAGTCAATTGTGTCGACACAAATAGACAGATGGTCTCGACACTTTCTGACAGACTGTTTCAACACTAAGGCACAGGACTTGTTTGAAGACTTGACAGCTGTGGGTTATCACCAGTTAACTGAAGTTGTCAGACTTGTCAGAAAACGGTTAGAAACCGGATCAGCCGGTTACCATGAAGAATGTCTATAAATAGACAGATTCAGAAGGAGAAGGATCACATTCTACTCATTTCAAGAAAGTGCTAGGCACTTAAGAAGATCTTCTCCGGGAGATCTAAGAAGACTATCTAAGGGTAGATCTAAGAAGAGTTCTAATCAGAATTCAGAAGAATCATTCAAAGTTCTGGATAGAGAGAGATCAAGTCAGAATTTGAAGAAGAAGAAAGAATCCACCAGTGGATTCTCAAGAAGCTGTTTGGAATCAACTCAGCTAAGTACATTTTCAAGAAGCTTTGAAGAAGGCTAAGAAATAGTTGATTGCATCAGCTGATTAAGAATTGTCATTGCCTTTTCTCTCTCAACTTGGCAAGACAATTTAAACAATCTTTTCTATATTTCTGTAGGATCTGTTTATACAGATCTGAGTTGTAAGCCTATGCTATAAAGGCTGAGTGTAGGAGTGTTGAACTCTGAGTGGTAGGGCTGATTGCCTGAGTGTAGGAGAAGGATATTCTCTGAGTTGTAGGCCTTGGGGCAAGGCTGAGGTAGGGCAGTTGTGCCTGAGTTGTAGGAACCTGTTGGGTTCTGAGTTGTAAGATCTATTGATCTGAGATAAGTGGAAGTTTGGCCGAATCTAGCATACAGCTAGATAGGTGAAGGGGGAAAGTGGATGTACCCAGACCTTGGGGAACCACTATAAAACTTAGTGCAATCTGTGATGTTTTGTTTTCTGTGATTGCTGTGGTTTTTATATGAGTTAATAAATTGAATTCTGTCTAGAAGTTTTAGAAAGAGAAGCAGAACCTATTCACCCCCCCCTCTAGGTGTTTAGGCTGCCTTGAAAGTTAAACTATCAAGAGACTCGTGAAAAACCCTAGCCGTCACTTTGCCATTTTTCCGAGCAATTATTTGTGCCGAAACTATCGAAAGAGAAGCAGATCGCCGGAGCCAATTTCCTTTCCGTGAAGCACGATACTAATAAGGAGGAAGTATGCCGCCAAGGAGAGTGACGAGATCCATGGCCGGAACCACTGGAAATGAGGTGAGCTTCATACGCTCTTCCTTGGTGCTAGATCTCTACTTAATACTAGGAGAGATATCGACTCAAAGGAGTCTTGATTCATGAGAAGAAGTTTCCTAGGAGGAGGCCATGCTAGGACTTGTGTCTTAGAGATGAGATGTCTTCGACCACTCCTTCCTTCTATGTGAAGATGAGGACTTGGTTTTGTGAAGAAAGTTGGCCTTTTGAGGGTGAATAAGAGAGAAAGAATCCTAGATGTGATTTGGGAATACTGGTTAGAGGAGGAAGACGAAACGATGCCATTCGTTTCGCTTAAAGATGCGCGCATAAATCTATTTTCTGCACGCAGCGAACTTCGAGGCCATTTTTGGACATGATGCCGCTAAATCTGGGCTTTTGACTAAACACAAGTTGTAGCCATTGGAAATACCTTTTCAATGAGTGGTTACAAATCTTCATGCGAGGTCTGTAGCCACAGGAAAGTCTGATCAAACTTGCTGGGTTGTAAACGTGCAAAAATCTATTTTCTGTACGCAACAAACTTCGAGGCTGATTTCAAGTACTCTATTGTCTGATCTGGGTGATGGACCGATATCAAAGTTGTATTACTTGGAAATACCTTTCCAATGGATGGTTACACTTCTTCATACGAGTCTCGTAGACTCGGGAATGGCCGATCGAATTGGCATTACAGTCCAGTCTTGTACTTAATACTCTCAGGTTAGTATAGTAGTGGGCTTTGTTTGAGTAAAGAAATGGTAAGGATATTTGTAGGGGTTTCGAGTGAATTTGGACCTATGAGAATGTATTAAGCAAATGGTTTGGAAACATAATTGGGCATGATCGTAATTTGTGAAATGGAATGGGTTTGGAGGAAGATGTGACGCTTGGTAATTGAACGGGTAAACCGTGTATTCATGCTAATGAAAGGGGTGAACTATCTTATGCTAATGAGATTACCGTGATGGAAGCATAATGATTGGTGGATGCTTGTCCCTTAAAATAAATCGGAAGAGGTTGATACATGGCCATGAGATGAGTTAAATAAGGAAGGTGTAAAGTGGTCCACTGCTTAGAGACGTGTCTCCCTACGGGTAGCAGTGTGGAATTAATGTGTTGTGTAAGGTGGCTTTCCACCTGTGTTAATTAAGAACACTTGCATGCTTGGAAGCATGGGAAATGTGGAAGGGTGTAGTGCATGTGTTTGACCGCACAGGTTTGATAATGATGAAAAGAGGCTTTGGCCGGTTGGGCTTGGTCCTCGGTGCTCACTCCCGAGACTCCTTCCGCGCCGAGTGGACTGTTGGGCTTGGTCCTCTAGTGATACGCTCCCATAGGCTCCTTCTGTGTCACGATGATGTGAAACTACATGTGGTGTGAGTCGACACGCAGTATCGTAATCCTGGGTTAAGGATAGTGTGGTAGGTCTACGGGCTCTCCGGTCGTCACACTGACGAGAGTTGATAGATAGACCTTGGGCGGTTTGGCTTGGTACTCGGTGCTCATTCACGGGGCTCCTTCCAAGCCAAGTGGATGGTTGGGCTTGGTTCTTTGGTGATACGCTCCCATAGGCTCCTTCAGCGCCACGGTGATAGGCTAGTAGGGCTTGGTCCTCGGTGCACACCTACCCGAGGCTCCTTCTGAGCCGTAGTACGCATGTGAGCTTCGTTATTGTGTTCTTAGAGTTGAGGCATATGGAAGCCTATGCTTGGTAGTGTGCATGCCCGCCTAGTAGTAGAGAAGCCCGCTCTACTGTCACCATCTGGCCACGACGGATGACGCCTGAGAGGTTAGCTACATGCTCGAAAAGTGGGAACTACAAGTCTGTGTCGATATAACAGTTGCATGTGCATGATCATGGGTGAACCATTGCATTGCCTTCATATCATTATATATATTACATACACAAGATCCTCATCGTATAAGTTTGTATGGGCACTCCTATACGATGAGTTACTTTACTGTTGAGCTGATCCTTAACTTATATGTCTGTATGGGCATTCATTTAAGTTAAGTTATTTACTATCGTAGATTTATACTTATATACTGCTGTTGTTGGTAGAACTGTTAAAGTAGATTTATATACTTAATTGATGTACTTACTTTGATATTCACTGATATTGATTAATTCTTTACCACCTGTTTGTACTACTGTTTATATATATTGTACCCTTGTTCCTCTCTTTGCCCGGTGTCGAGGAGTCGTCAGGGGAGCGAATGTGATAACCACTTAGTATTTATGACTAACGGTTGCTAAGTCTTCCTTTTTAGGAGGAAACCCCATAGACAGAGCAGCAACTGGTTATGCAACAGGGCAGCCAGGCTAAGACGACAGGGCCTGAAGTGACAATACCATCACTATCATCAGTGACTGATGTGAGTTCTGAGAGACACATCTTGTAGCCTTTTTGGCTTGTACTATGATATTGTAGAAGCCTTGTTGCTTCTCTTATTTGATGTATTTATTTTGGACTTATATGCTAGTGTGCTATTTTGACTTCTGTTCTATATTCTTATGTTGGGTTGGCATGAATGATATGTTTAGCCAGCAGGATAGACGTCTTGTAGTGCAGGTTAGCCCGTGTACTAACGCTACCGCAAGGCGGCTATTCTGGGCATTAGACTCCCCTCGTGTCGTGTTTTTTGTTCCGGGAGGGGGTCTTACAAATGGTATCAGCTTGCTACGATCCTGAACTAAAGAAGTCATTCAACAATAGGGACACCCCCATTCGATTAGTCAGTTTGGGGACAAACTAAATTAGCGGAAGCAGTAGTGTGCCCATATGTAATTCACACTAAGTATGTACAATTTTGACCTTAAGATTAGCCAACCTGACCTTAGGTTTGTACCTTATGTGTAGATCCCAGTGAATGGTTAGTCAGTGGGGGTCACTCCCGTCCCTTCCGTACCCACTCAGTTCCAACAATCTGAGTTGGGACAGACGCTTACGGCCATTCTAGATGCCTTTAGGTCTCAACAGGCCCTAGTGCAGCAACAGGCTCCGGTCTCAAACTGTTTGAGCACTTTTCGGGCTCTTTCCCCTCCTGCCTACCTCGGGACAGAGTCGGCCATGTGTATAGAGGAATGGCTCGATATAGTGCAGGAGCTGTTGGCAGGAATCCGTTGTCCAGCCAGGATAGCTATAACATTAGTAGTGTCTGTACTGGAACTACATGCCAGGAGGTGGTGGAAGTCCCTCATGGGCTCCACCTTCCAGGGTCGAGTTTATACGAAGATTAGTTTGACAGAGTTCACTGGAGTCTTCTTGGAACCTTCCGTGCCAGTGGACGTTTGGCCTTGGTCCTTTGGTGATATGCTCCCAGAGGCACCTTTCGTGCCATGATGATAGGCCAGTTGGATTGGGCACACATCTACCTGAGACCCCTTCTGAGCCATAATACGCACGGAGCTTCGCTGTTGTGTTCTTAGCGTTGAGGCGTACAGGAGCCTAGGATTAGTAGTGTAGATGCCCACCTAGTAGTGGAGATGCCCGCTCTACTATCACCGTATAGCCACGACAGATGACGCCTGAGAGGTTAGCTACCTGCTCGAAAAGTTTGAACTAAGAGTCTATGTCGACATAGTAGTGTGTGTGTGTGTATGAGCATGGGTGAGTAATCATATTGCATTCATAACATTGCATTGCACTGCATAAGATCCTTATCATATAAGTTTGTATGGACACTCTTATATGATGAGTTACTTTACTGTTAAGCCGATCCTTAACTTATAAATCTATATGGGCATTTTTATAAGTTAAGTTACTTTCCTGGTGTAGAATAATATATTGTAATTGAAAGATTACCCTCTTACTTGCTTGTTAGAGTAGAATGTTGATATTATTGTTATACACTCAACAATTACTACTCACGATATGTAGAGATACTTTACCTTCTTGTACTTACTGCTTGTATATATTGTACCGTTACTTCTTTCTTACGCCCGGTGCCTAAGAGTCGTTGGGGCGAGCAGATGTGATAGCCACTTAGTCTTTATGGTTGCCATGTCTTCCATTTTATAAGGAAACCTAAAGGATAGAGCATCAGCAGGCTATGTAGGAGGGCAGCCTGGCCAGGGTGGGTGACAGGGTCTGATACAATGTTACCATCTCTGCCATCAGTTACTGATATGAGTTTTAGAGAGACTCGTATTGTAGCCCTTTAGACAAAGTTTTATATACTATGATATTTAAGAAGTGTTATAACTTCTTATTATGTTGTACTGCGTTTGGACTTATATACTTGTGCGGATTTTGACTTCTGTACTTTCTTTATATTGGGTTGGCATGGATGATATTGGTTTTAGTCGGCAGGATAGGCGTCTTGTAGTACCGGTCAACCCGTGTGTTGACGCTACCGCAAGGCGGTTGTTCTGGGCATAAGACTCCCCTCGGCTGTGTCTTGTGTTCCGGGAGGGGGGGGGGTCTTACAAATGGTGCCACCCCCGCTCGATTGGTTAGTTTGCGGACAAAATGACATAGCGGAAGTAGTGGTGTGCCCATGAATAATTCGCACTAAGTATGTCCAATTGTTACCCTACAATTAGCCAACCTGACCTTAGGTTTGTGCCTTTATGTATAGATCCTGGCATATGTAGAGCCAGTAGGGGCACTCCCGCCCTTCCGTCCCTACCCAGTTTTAGCAGTTAGAATTGGGACAGACGCTTATAGCAATCTTAGACGCATTCAGGTCTCAACAAGCCCTAGTACCGCAACAAGCCGATCCATAACTTATAAATCTGTATGAGCATTTTTATAAGTTAAGTTACTTTCCTGTTGTAAAATAATATGATGTGATTGAAAGATTACCCTCTTACTTGCTTACTAAAGTAGAATGTTGATATTACTGTTATTGAAAGTCTTTAATTCCAAGGTAACTAAACTCCTAGATGGGGAGCGTGAATAGGTTTTCTAGTCTTTTCTGATTTTCCCTTTACTTAGTATGTTGTGATTTAGTTTCTTTTGCTTTCAAGACAATCACACAAACGACACAATAAATTTATAGTGGTTCCCAAGATTATGGGTTAGTCTACTTTCTCGCCAAACTTTCTAACAGCTTGTTAGACAAGGAACTTCTCCAATCTCGGCTCCTAAGAGCTTAAATCACGATCCCGTAGGACCACTCAGTCTCCTCCAAGACCTACAGCTCGGGCACAAATCCCTACAACTCAGTGATCCAAAGATCACCTACCTCAAGCTCAAAGGCCCTACAACTCAGGCTAGGAGGACAGCCCTACCTCAATGAGAATGACTCTCCTATAGCTCAGGTATAAAGGTCCTACCTTAGATCCAAAGGATCCTACAACTCAGGCACAAGTGGCCTACAACTCAGACACAAGTGCCCTACAACTCAGAGAGAATAACTCTCCTACCTCAGGCGCAAAATCCATTCCTCAGATCCAAACTGGATCCTACTCTCAAGCCAAAGCCCTACCTAGGGCACACAGGCCCTACACTCAAATCTGCAACCAGATCCTACACTCGGCCTTTATAAAAGAGGCTTACAACTCAGATCCAAAAGGATCCTATAGGGAAAAGAGTTTTGTTGTTGATTTGACACCAGAGAAATTCATCTGTGCCTGCCTTCTTGAGCTGAGACAAACTCATCCCTACCTTCTTCTCAGGAACAAGAAAATTGTTCTTCAATAAGCTACCGCTTGTGCTGAAAGTACCTCAGAAACAAAGTTTCTGAACTTGCTGTTGATTTGCTCTTCAATCAGCTAACTTGAACTGCAAAAACTAGATGGCTCTGCACCTTCTTCTTTATTAGAACCTTATCTGAACTTACTGTAGTAGAAGAAATTTGCTATAGTTAACTTGAAAGAAATTTTAGATCAGCTGATTTAACTTCTAGCTTCAAGCTCAGCAACAATGGCAAGGAAGAAGAAGTTCAGCCGTAACTATTCGAAATCAGAAAAACCTAAAAGTTAAGTTCCTTCTTGTGAACATGTTCCTTTTATCTTCCGCCGATTAACTGCTCCAAGACCAGTGGAGACCACCTGTAGTTATTGGCTGCAACTTGCTTTAACGGAAGAAGACGTACAGTAGGCCTGTGGCGCCATTTGTCATGTTATATAGCTTTCCCGTAACTAATTTGAACTCTGTTGACTTTTGCTGACATTAGCATCTGTAGACTTAGCTAAATTCAAACACTTTAATATAGGCATTGAGTGAACAAGCTTCACTCAACGCCAAAACATTGAGACAGATTCCTGTCTTACTCAGGCGTTGAGAGCATTGAGTGAACAAGCTTCACTCAACGCATTTGGACTTAGCCAATCTTCCTGCATCTTTGGTGTTGAGTGCGTTTAGTGAGCCTTCCTCACTCAACGCTTTTTGAATTGGCCAAATTCTTGACTGCCTGCCTTCATTCTGAGGCGTTGAGTGAACTGGCTTCACTCAATGCTTCAGTACTTAGCCACATCTTTGTATCTGCTAGGCATTGAGAGCGTTCAGTGAAGCTTTATCACTCAATGCTTTTGACCTTAGCTGCTTCTCTGAAACCTGCCATCTTGCTGAGGTGTTGAGTGCGTTGAGTGAGTTGTCCTCTCTCAATGCATCTGGACTTAGACAGATTTTTTTTGTCTATCTCTTCTTCATGCTTTGAGTGAACACTGTCCTATCAACGCTTTCTTCTTTGGGCGTTGAGTGAGATGTCCTCACTCAACTCTTCTGGACTTAGCTAGAATTCTTTGACAGAATCTTCATAAGCTTTGAATGCATGATCTTAACTCAAGGCTTCTTCCTTTAGGTGTTGAGTGAGCTATCCTCACTTAACGATTCTGAACTTAGCAGATTTTTCTGCTTGCCAATGCCGAGGCTTTGGCAAACTCAGCTTTACTCAGCGCTTTTTGTTATATGGCATTGAGTGAACTGCCTTCACTCAACGCTTGTGGACTTAGCCATAGAATTGCTTTGCAGACTGCTGGGCTTTGACTGTCCACCCCTTACTCAGCACTTTTTGTTATATGGCATTATGTGAACTGCCTTCACTCAATGCCTGTGGACTTAGCCGTAGAATTTCTTTGCAGACTGCTGGGCTTTGACTGTCCACACCTTACTCAGCACTTTTTGGCATCTAGCATTGAGTGAACTGGCTTCACTCAACGCCTGTGGACTTAGATGATTTTTCAGTATGTTGGATTTTGTTATCACAGTAACCTTGATTTCAAGAAGTCCCCCTAAAACTAAAGTGAATTGTAGTTGTATTTGATGGTGCTTATTTAGATGTACTTGCAATACCAAATTGCTAAGTGTAGACCAATGTCAGTCTACAGTGGGTCATCAAACACAGGATCATACAATGTAATTCCTCATTGTGTGATCCATGGTGTTGACTCATGTGTAGCCTCTCTTTTGGGATACACTTCATTTTCAAGCCCTTGGACTATTGAAGAAAGACTTGATGCTGTTTGGACTCGAGAACTCAAGTTTCATAAAACTGAGAAAAATTCTAAGTGTTTTACTCGAGTGAAGTTCTAGTACTCGAGTAGAAACCTTAGAAGCACTCGAGTAGATCTAGTCTATAATTCGAGTATGGAAGTGGTTCTCGAGTAGCTTATATCTAGCACTCGAGAAGCCAAGTCCAGTACTTGAGTAGACCTACTATCCTTCTCGAGTAATCAATGTTTAAGTCTCAGAAATTTTCTAAGTTAAACACTCGAGTAGTCAAGTCTAGTACTCGCTTAGTTGAGCAATTTGGTTCGAGTGACAGCAGGAAAGTACTCGAGAAGCTAAGTCAGTACTCGAGAAGCTAAGTGAGTACTCGAGAAGATAAGTCAGTACTCGAGAAGCAGAGACTTGTCTTAACACCATCTAGACACTTCCTCTCGAGCAGTCCAGTTTGTCCTCGAGAAGTCTTTACCTGTTCTCGAGTAATAGAAGCTAGTTCTCGAGTAAAGTTCCCTAAGTTTCGAGAAGCCAGATCAAAATTTTTCCTAAGTACTTATTCTCGAGAACTCTGTAGCAGTTGTCTCGAGAAGTAGAAGCTGTTCTCGAGTAGCCATTCTTTCACTCGAGAACTGCAGAATCATATTTCTGAATTTCGCTAAGTACCAGACGGCGTGGATTTCAAATTTCATTAACCCGTGATTGGTCCACGTGGGTTGCAATTAATGCTAATTTGACCGTTGGGAAAGGTCTATAAAAGTTCTTGTCATAATCGACAAACTAAGAAGTAATTTCTGAATTATTCTCTAACGTCAAAATCGGGAATCCATTGTCGTCAGAAAGATTCATCTTCCTCACCGCTGATCTTCTCCGATCCAAGCGATTCAGACCAAGAAAGTTTCAACAGATCAAGACATTCTTTCTCGATAGACTTATTTTCTTGATCGTGCTGATCTAGGTTTTCAGATCCAGAAAAGTTAGGCATGTCTTCTTCAATCTATTTTTTATGAAAGCTTCAAAGTTCAAAGAAGAAGAAAGTCTGAAGCTTCCAGATCTGAGATATTCAGTTTGTATAATTTTATTTACAAAACCTTATTCTTGTAGGAGATTTTGTCTCCGAGTTTGTAGAAAGTTTCTCTTCTGAGTGTAGATCCATTTTTGTGGATCGAGTTATAGGGGCGTTGCTCCAAGTTGTAGGATTGGTTTTCAATCCAAGGAAATAGTGAAGTAGCTGAGTCTAGCGTGTTGCTAGATCAGTGAGGGGAGAGTGGACGTACCCAAGATTGGGAACCAATATAGATCTGGTGTTCTATGTGTTTGTATGCTTATTTTCTACGCATCGTTCTTTAAATTTTTATTTCGCAAAAAGACGCAGACCTCACTTATTCACCCCCTCTAGATGATTTAGGTAGACAACCTATAACATCAATTGGTATCAGAGGGAGGATGTTCTTCAAAAGGTTAACACCTTGAACAAGATCCACTTCTAGTTATCTTTTGAGTTATACAAGCATGGACAGATCCAAGGACTCCACTAAGCTTCCAGTGTACAATAAGGCAAACTTTCCCATATAGAAAGAAAGAGTAAAGTCATTCATGGAAGCTATTGACCCCCGCATCTTCATGATAGTGGAAGAAGGCCCTCATATGCCTATGATCGCTTCCACTATTGATCCTACTAAGAAGGTGCCAAAGAAATTGATGGACCTCGACAAAGATTAGATTGCACTTGTCTCTCTAGACAAGAAAGCCAAAAATATTATCGCAAGTACAGTCGATGATTCTATGCTGTAGAATATGATTCACTGCTAATCCGCCAAGGAAATGTGGCAGTCTCTTATCATCTTGATGGAAGGCACATACGAAGTAAGGGATGACAGAAGATCCCTTCTGAATCAGAAGTATGATGCCTTCAAGCAAGGCCCCAAGGAAGCAATTGTCGACACATATGGAAACTTTTTCAAAATCATCAATGGCCTAAGAAACTATGGCCGGGTGTTCACAAATGGTGAACAAAACGACAAGTTCTTGAGATCCTTGAAAAAAAATGGGATAACAAAATATGTTCCATCATGGAATTTAGGAGATTAGTAGAAACTGACCTTCAGATCCTCTTCAGGAAGCTTATGTCCTATGAACTTCAAATCAATATGAGAAAAGCTGAAGAAGAGGCCAACAGATCTTCATTAAGAGATAAGTCTGTTGCACTGAAGGCAGACAACTCAAGAAAGGCCAAAGCTGCATCTCCTGCTTCCACTCAAGAAGACTACGAAGAAGAAGACTCAGAGCCAAGCACCTCAGGCTCAGAGCTATCTGATGGAGAGTTCTTCCTTCTCTCCCGACAATTTAAGAAGTTTCTTAACAAGAAGAAACAAATGAGAGGAAATGATTCCTTATTCAGAAGATCACGTCACGACGGTGACTATCAAAAGAAAGGTCATACATCTGACAGGTATAAATCTAAACCGAACAAACATGTTTCATCTAACGTTGTTTGCTACTATTGTAATAAGTAAGGGCATATAAGTACTGACTGCCCTCACAAGAAAAAGGAGGGTGGAAAGAGAGAAGAGCACAAGTCATCTCACAGCAAGAGGAAGGAAAAGAGCTTCATCGCAAAGATGCATAAGACCCTCAGTGACACTGACTCGTCCGAGTCAAGTGATGATGAAGAAGTCCATTTCAGGCTCATGGCTCATTCTGATGAAGAAGGACAAGTCCCCCAATTCCATGGGGAGGTAAATTCTTACACACTTCTTTCTGCCTCAGATACTGAGTCAAATGGTCATGATGACTATTCTTCTAGGGAGGATGATTCTGAATTAGTTAATCAGTATCAAGTCTTGTTGACTGCATTTGACAAATGCTGAAAGGTAGTCAAATTACAATCAAAAGAAATCGTATCCCTCAAAGAGGTGGAATCTAATCTGAGGGAGGAGATTGAAAAATTGACTCCTCTCAGAGATGAAGTTCAATCTTTGAAGGAGGAACTTAAAGACTCCACTGAGTTAATAAATCATAAGGAATTACTCCTAGACGAGCTGGAAGCAAAGCTGGTCATTAAACGAAAACTGGTTGAAAGCCTCTCCAAGCCTACAACTATGCTTCCACTCACTGATAAAGTGGCTCCTTCCGAGAAAAATAGCAGTGTAGGACATGAAGCTGTCAAAGGTAAAGGCAAGGCTATTCTAAGCCAATCTGTTTTTAAAAAGGCAATCACCTTGCAGAATTATGGTCCCTACATTCATGGACCAAATGAGAAAAAGGCACCAAAAGGCAAGTCTGTTGTAAAGAAGGAAAAGGAGGTGCAGAAACCGTATGAGTGCCATCATCATGAGGCCTCTACTCCAGATCCACTGTCCCTACTAGACCATACTCTCAAATGGTCAAACAGGAGAATATCAGGCAAATATACAACAAGTTTGACTGTTGGTGCTGTGACAAGATTGGTCACTTTGCCATAGATTGCTGGTTTAACCCTAGTTATTATGAAACTTCTCAAGTTAATAATACGAGGCAGACCACTTATAATGTTAACACTTCTAGGGGGAGTATGCTAACAAGAGACCTAGGACCCAAACTTGTTTGGGTTCCTAAGGGATTCTAAACTTGTGGATGTAGGTATGTCCAAAGGCCAACAAAAAACTCCTATCTGGCAAATAGACAATAAGAAGTTCCAGGAAAACTCTTAGAACTAGAAGAAGGTGTTGATGAAAATTTGACAATAAAGTAACTGAAGAAGAGCTTCTCCTGAATCGGTTGAGGGGGAGATTCTAGCTGAAAACATCAAAAGGACCTAAGAGGTGTTTAAGCTCTCAGTAAGGAAGAGATATGATTGAAATCCTCTGTTCTATCCCCTATTAAAGATGTCAGAAAGGAGGGGGGGGGAGAGAAAGAGAGAGATGAGAGATGAAAAGAAAAGCGAAGAGAAAATGCAAGGCTGAATGAAGCTGTCAAACATTCTCTAAGAAATGTAGGGCAATGCATCCTTCTTCACTTTACATTGTTTTCTCATCCATGAAATTCAACTTAGTATATGAGGTTCTGACTTTTTCAAATAGGGTGAAATTGTTGGGTTTTGTTATCACAATAACCTTGATTTGAAGAAGTCCCCCTAAAACTAAGGTGAATTATAGTTGTATTTGATGGTGCTTGTTTAGATGTACTTGCAGGAGCAAATTGCTTAGTGTAGACCAATGTCAGTCTACAGTGGGTCATCAAACACAGGACCATATAATGTAATTCCTCATTGTGTGATCCATGGTATTGACTCATGTGTAGCCTCTCTATATGGATACACTTCATTTTCAAGCACTTGGACTATTGAAGGAAGACTTGATGTTGTTTGGAATGAAGAACTCAAGTTTCATAAAATTGAGAAAAATTCTAAGTGTTTTAATCGAGTGAAGTTCTAGTACTCGAGTAGAAACCTTAGAAGCACTCGAGTAGATCTAGTCTATAATTCGAGTATGGAAGTGGTTCTCGAGTAGCTTATATCTAGCACTCGAGAAGCCAAGTCCAACACTCGAGTAGACCTGCTCTCCTTCTCGAGTAATCAATGTTTAAGTCTCAGAAATTTTCTAAGTAAAACCCTCGAGTAGTCAAGTCTAGTACTCGAGTAGTTGAGCAATTTGTTTCGAGTGACTGCAGGAAAGTACTCGAGAAGCTAAGTTAGTACTCGAGAAGCTAAGTTAGTACTCGAGAAGTTAAGTCAGTACTCGAGAAGCAGAGACTTGTCTCAACGCCATCTAGACACTTCCTCTCGAGTAGTCCAGTTTTTCTCGAGAAGTCTTTACCTATTCTCGAGTAATAGAAGCTAGTTCTCGAGTAATAGAAGCTAGTTCTCGAGTAAAGTTCCCTGAGTCTCGAGAAGCCAGATCGAAGTTTTTCCTAAGTACTTATTCTCGATAACTCTTTAGTTGTTGTCTCAAGAAGTAGAAGTTATTCTCGAGTAGTCATTCTTTCACTCAAGAACTGCAGAATCAGATTTCTGAATTTCGCTAAGTACCAGACGACGTGGATTTAAAATTTCATTAACCTGTGATTGGTCCACGTGGGTTGTAATTAATGATAATTTGACCGTTGGGAAAGTTCAATAAAAGTTCTTGTCATAATCGACAAACTAAGAAGTAATTTCTGAATTATTCTCTAACGTCATAATCAGGAAGCCATCGCCGTCGGAAAGATCTGTCTTCCTCACCGCTGATCTTCTCCGATCCCAGCGATTCAGACCAAGAAAGTTTCAATAGATCAAGACATACTTCCTCGATAGACTTATTTTCTTGATCGTGTTGACCTAGGTTTTCAGATCCAGAAAAGTTAGGCTTGTCTTCTTCAATCTATTTTCTAAGAAAGCTTCAAAGTTCAAAGAAGAAGAAAGTCTGAAGCTTCCAGATCTGAAATATTCAATTTATATAATTTTATTTACAAAACCTTATTCTTGTAGGAGATTTTGTATTCGAGTTTGTAGGAAGGTTCTCTTCCGAGTGTAGATCCATTTTTGTGGATCGAGTTATAGGGGCGTTGCTTCGAGTTGTAGGATTGCTTTTCAATCCGAGGAAATAGTGAAGTAGTCGAGTCTAGCGTGTTGCTAGATCGGTGAGGTGGAGAGTGGACGTACCCAAGATTGGGGAACCACTATAGATCCGGTGTTCTCTGTGTTTTTATGCTTATTTTCTTCACATCGTTCTTTAAATTTTTATTCCGCAAAAAGACGCAGACCACACCTATTCACCCCTCTAGATGATTTAGGTAGACAACCTATACCATCACAGTCTTTCCAGCATCCTTCTTTTACTTCTGGCATTGAGTAAACTTGCTTCACTCAACGCTTGTGGACTTAGATAGATTTCTATCTCTCCACATCTCTACCTCGTGAACACCGGTCACAAATACTTAGACAACCTGTTTAAACTTGTTCTATGAAACATCTTGCACATGATGAGCTTAAACAACATCAAATACAACTATGTGTATACCATTGACTTGTTTGACTTCTACAAATCTGGGATATTGTGAGCAATGAACCCAATAATATCCCCCTATTTGAATAAGTCAAAACCCTCAAATAGTGTGAGAATGTGAGGTACTGGGCGGAAGGCCTTGAGATATCGACCCACTACTCGAGCAGGCGGGTTCCACCAGCGACATACTATCTATAGTGTCGCAAAAACTCGTCAGGAGAAACAACCAGGGAGTGAAATCACGAGATCAATAGTTTATGAGTAGTTACCTACCAGGTTAGGTAGTCGCCGCTCCGGACGTACGATCAACCTCGGAGGGAGCAGAAGTAGATACAGGCAACTCGATGATAAAAGCAATGATGACGACATTAGGAGGGGTGGACACTAGAGGCATAACAACAGGGGTAATCACCCGGTATACTTGGCAAACTGAATGATCCCTCAAGGTATCAATTTACTCGCTCAAGCCCATCTTGTTCATCAAATCCTTTGTAGTGCTTGGGACTAGGGAAGACTCTGCGGGGTCTGTGGGCTCTACGTTTTGTGCAGCGGGCTCCATTTTAGTAGGAATATCTTTTCTCGACTTATTATTCTTCATTCGGTGATCACCCTCCTCATTGTGACCTTCCCGTTCGCGCTTTTTAGTAGGCTACTGAAGCCAAGCACCTAAAAGGCCCCTAGGGAGTAAAACCTCTTAGCGACTTCTTAAACGGTGTAGTCCATCTTGCAGTAGTCATAAAGCGACGCCCAAGGGTCATCCCTCCCCCTTTATTTATAGAGGTCGTAAGAGGGTGTCTGCCGAGCATCGTAGGGTTGAGATCTCGCCAAAATACTTGTCGAATGCGGGGTTGGATGTTTCTTTCCGAGTTCCTAGGTTGCTCAAAAAGAGCGGGGATTGTGTACAACCAATACTCTTCAAGGATCAGCGGTCAATGATTAGCTATCAACAATTCAACAAGCAACACCAGTACATGAAGACTGATCAGTATTCAATGGTCAACATGGGAGGCAATGTAAGACCCCATTTTTTTTGCCTCCGGGGTCTTATGCACGGAATCGCCATTTTGCGGTGACACCAACACTCGGAAAGGTCACAACTACAAAACGTCGATCCTGCCGGCAGAAATGATCACCAAAGAATTAGAAGTATATAATTAGAACAAATAATTCTAAGTCCACAATCACATGTAATATAAGAAAGCTGAAATACAACACAATCCACATAGAAATGAAACAAAATGACAAAGATAAACGATCTCATGCCAGGTACATCATGACCTCACTACAACACTCTCGCAGAAGCAAAATATACTAATCACTCACAGATCCTGTGTAACACCTCCATCCGTCATATGAAATATAACAGAGGGTCCGGCCGGGGCCCCACGCCATATTTCACAAACAAACGGCAGAATTACGTATGAATATCAAAATTACTTTCTACTCGCATCTTAACTCAGAGCATTCTAGCGGAAGATTTTAACTTGTAAGAACTCATCATATTGAATGTCCACTAAATATATAAATAACACATTTATATATATCACTAGGAATGTATACAATCCACAAACACTCATGGCCTTAAGGCCTTACATGTTTCTCTTGATAGGTGTGATTTCATACATCGGCACGCAGGCCGGCCACACATGAAAATATAATTCTTTGCACGACCTTCAAGGGACTACAAGCAGCAAGGGCTTCAACCCGCTCAATCCAATTCAGCCCGGCAGCACCTGCATATGGACATCCACCCCAAGGGTGATAAACAAAACAACGGTCAGCATTCAGCTGACCAATTATAACGACCCTACCCCTTACCCGGGGCAGTTGTTCCTTCTCTGCATGCATCACAATCACAACATATATATTTATATATCACAACAAGTGCTCTCATGCACAACATCATCACAAACGCCGGCCTTCGTGCCAGAAGTTCCGTGCACTCAGGGCATGCTTACGGTGTACCGAATTATCCTTGGTAACACCACCGATTAGAGATTCTTAACTTGTTGGCTATGGGCATTAGTCTACTACAATACGCATGCTGGAGACTTCCTCGCCCATCCCACTCATAGGTGTTAACCTCACAGCAACAATTGAGCATTCTAGACCGACCTACTACAGTAGTGTAACAACCCGGGATTTGGCCCGCAACCCCCCATTGCATTTCCACCAATCGATCTCTCACGACGCAGGTACATGTCAGCCCTTTCCCATTTCTCAACTCGTCAATAGCACACATCTTGACGCGGGTCGGCTTTCCCTTTCCTGTTCAGCACACATCTCACTCAGAGCACCTTTCCTATTCAGCACACAGCTCACGTAGAGCATACAATTCACGCAGTACACACAACACAAGGAGCTCACACAGAGCTTCCTAGGTATTTTGTAAGTACTCACAATTCACAGGACATACTCACAAACTCCATAAAATACTCGTTTCATACACGGAGTCTTCTCTAGTTTGCAATATAAACATCACCAATCCAGACCAACCGTCTGGATGGGCTTCACACATCATGCCTATTCCGTACTATATATTTCCGGATCTAGATGTAGACTGAACCGGGGATATCAACTATCAATCCGCTGGAATAACTTACGCTTTCCACCTCTTGGTGGAAGATTCCATGCACAAGCATAAAGGAGGACTTCACTTGTCCAAGAAGGAGATCGTTACCCTTGACGATTTCTTTGGAGCCATGGCAAACTAGCCGGATGAAAAGCACCGCAATGGCCTTGCCTCCACAAATCTGAACTCGGCTCTTGATTCGGAACGCTGAAGCTCCTCCGACAGCCGAATTCCTTCTCCTCCTTCTTCCTTGCTCTCCCCTCTCTCTATCTCTTTAGAAAGAGAATGATCAAAGATAAATGAGAGTTTATCCTTCAACTCTCGGCCCTATAACAGCAGGAAGATCTCTGGATCGTTTGATCCTAATTTAAGGAAATGAACGGCCACAAATCACCCTAAAAATCAATTTCCTAGGCTGAACACGACGTGTGACACGCCCGTGTCACAGGCCGTGTGCCTTAAGCGGCAAAAAAATCGACTCTGCTATACCAGGATACGGCTCTGTGACACACCCGTGTCACAGGCTGTGTGCCATACACGGCTTCGGACACGCCCGTGTCCAGCCTGTGTTTAGCAACCCTCACAAACCTGGCCACAACTAGAGAAGGACACAACCATTAACATGCCCGTGTCACAGGCCATGTGCCCAACGCGACTTGCCTCTCGAGGATCATTGAGTGCATTTCGTCAAGATCACTTCGTCAAACTCACAGGACACGGCCCTGGACACGCCCGTGTCACAGGCCGTGTGCCCCACTTGAGGCCCACTTGAGACCCACTCGAGACCCACTCGAGTACACAGAGTAGGACACGGCCTTGGACACGCCCGTGTCCCTGGCCGTGTTGCCCAGTCTACAGTCCAATGAGATTTTGGGGTGTTACATCCTGAATCTGGTGCTCCTGTGCTAGACTGGCCCACCTCCATGTGCACCGCACTCCGCTGGTGTTACATCTCTTGCTGATGCTCCCTATCTCCCATCTGGGGGCCCTGAAATGTTTAGTCCACCAACCATTAGTCAAAAATAATAAGCCTGATTTCCCCCACCCCTCCCCTAGTGGCTCCTAGGCACCGTACATGAGAAATGATAGGAAAGCTATGATGGTGGAGAGTAAACAAGAGCAAGTGACGGTGGACCTAATCTAGCAGTTATATTATAATATTCATAGTGCTATAAAAAGAAATGCAAGCGAGTAATACTATTGTAATAGAGCAGTAAAGAGTATAAAGTAAAGTGCACCATAAAGAAAAGTAACAAATAACCACAAGAAAAGTAACCATAGCTTATAAGCATGCCCACACAAGATTATGAACTGTGAGGTTGTTTTGCAAGGCCTAACGTATAAAAAGTTTCATACCAATTTATACGTTAGGGGTAAGGGTTGAAGTATGATGATAACATGATATACTATGTTATGTGGGTTTAATGATATGTTCATACAAGTACAACACACACACACACGACTCTATGCGCACAGACCTTTAGTTCCCTGGTTTTGGAAACTAGATTCACTCCCAGGAGCCTCCGTAGTGGCCAATGGAGATAATGGGTTGGGCCACCCCACTCCCAGATGGGTATCCACACTACCAGGCCTAGCCCTTACGTACGCCTCTGAAGGACACACCAGAGTCACCACATAATAATGTTGACAAACCCGCCAGTCTTTTCCTTGGTTAAGTGTAAACAACACCCGTCGAGTCATCGTATAGACGTCGGTGTGAACGACCGTGAAATACCGAAGACCCACCACCTTATGCACATATATCCATGAATTCCCAAGCCTTCGGCTCCCCGGACTAACCTGTTCGTTACAACTACCTTCCAAGCCTTCGGCTCGCCGGGCTAACTTGCCCATTTCCACAACCACCGAAACTACCACTTGGATGACCCAACCAATTTAACCTCCTGAGTCATCAGGGTGAGTGAAAGTGAAGCCCTAGTATTTACTATTTGCTCTTTGACTTTTAGTCTTACAGTTTAAGATTAACCTTGGACTGCCCGGGGCATTCCCTATGAAGGGCTCTCGAGGGCACTAGGAACTACAATGGGCTGAAACACAAAGCTCCCTTTGGCAAGGTACTTATTATTATTGGTATCTACCCATATCCCAACTCTTCCTGATCTTACACTTAAACTAAACCTAAGTATATTTAGACTTCCTCCAAGTGAAAGACGATTCATCGTCGGTCCCGAGAACGACCTTAACTTAGCCAACCAGGCTCTCACAACCTGACTCCTCTTCCACATCCAAACCAGACCATGTACACCATCTATCCCACCTTCTCATTCCAAGGCTTACATGTTATCTTATTTCTACAGGTTTATTATGTGCAGACCTAATGAGCTGTCGTGGATGAATGATGAACCCCTCTAAATATTCATCCAAATAACCTAAGATTATTACTGGGGGTCTAACATGATACTTTAAAGATAAACCCAGAATATAATATTTTTCCTAATTCATTTGACATTTATTTAATTTTCTGCAAAATCAGGCCAACTGAGCTTTTGAACACCAAGTACAATTTCTGACATGATATGATCATAACAAAATTATGACAAGTGTATATCATCAAAATAACAATAAATACTAAAATTCACAATTTTTCCAAAAAAGTTGACCACCAAACTAATTATTGATTAAATAACCTCATTAATAGGGCAATGTAGGAAATAATAGAAATAGTCATGCAAATATTATAGAAAATTTACCAGATGTCAAGAGTAACCAGAAAAGTCTACTGGCCAAAAATCATAATTCTCTAAGCATGTTTGGTCACCCAAATAAATCATTTAAAAATATTCTACAAAAGAAACTTTGTGAAGCAACCTATATAAAAAGACTTCCAATAATTTTATAAAAATTCACAAAGCATGATGAAACCATAGAAAGTTCTCAAACCAAATTTCATAATTTTCCAATGAGTAAATAACTCATAATACTTTTTCTTACTAAGAGGGAAAGTAGGTTTGTAATTGAAGTACTATAAATGTAATCCAAAAGTTCATACCAAAATTTTCAGAGGTTAATAATAAATATATAAGATCAATGTCTAAGTTTCATGAACATACAAGATCATATAGATATGAAATAAAATTATGATTAAAAGTACCCTAATTGGTCCTAAACTATTTTAGAGGGGTTAAATGCTCCTAAAAATTCTAATAACATTTCCTAGGGCTTATTTCCACCTTATGAACTCATCTACCAAGTTACAAGAGATTCCAAGGACATATGGTCTCATGTCCTCCAATAGGTTCAATATCCAACCCTAGGGTTCACACTAGGGTTTTAGGGCATTCAGACCCTAAACCATCCTAAATCTCTTGTGGGGGTGTTTATATTACATTAAGGCAGTGGTCAAAGATCTATCCCTTTTGGATGAGGATTGCCCACTCAAACCACTATGTGCACTTTTGACCTAATCTTCCCCTTATGAGGCCAAACTTTGATCACACAAATTCCTAATCAAATCAACCCCAAATGGGATTAAATTTTTACTAGGGTCATACCATGACCCTAATGGTCAACTACCAAAATATTGGAGATATTTGAGGTTGGGGGCTCTAAGTATTTTTAATAATTAATTTAAATCACTGCAATAATAGTGACAGAAATTAAATAATAATATCCTTAATTAAATCGGGTCGCACAAATCTTGGGGTAAAATCGATAGAATCCGTTCATCTTCCCCAGCACGCCAACAACCCAGATTAACCCGTCCTGGGCCACTTTGGCTGGTGAATTCTCGGCCACTCACGCCCCTTCCCGACCGGCCACTGCCATCACTACTTTCGTTGAAGTGGTGGCCGACGATTCACGGTGGCGGGCCGGTCGGAGGTGGCCAGAACAATGAACTGTGATTGGAAGAAAAGCTTGAAAAATCAATCTATCGGCTCCCTTGAACTGGGGACAATTGGACCCAAACCTTGGGGCCAACAGATGGAGATCTATCCACAAAGAGAGAGTAGGAAGACAGAACCTTCTGGGGTGGCTGGGGTCGGGCCGATCGCCGTGTCGCCATTGCCGGTGGTGGTGCTTTCGGGTGCTCTACAACAACACTACCAGAGGGCTCAAAATCTTTGTGGCAAGAGTGGAATCGACTGCTCTAGGTCTGGGGAAGCTTTTAAAATAATTAGTTGGGGAAGAGGAGGGGTTAAAGCATCAATGGCCATTAAGGAGTTTTCGGCCAACTTAAAATTCTTTGAATCCAACCACCAATGGGGCCGGCCATGGCTGTTGATCTCCTCAGAATTAATCAGGGGAGATGGACCAAGCTATTGGAGTTGAAGAGAGGAGGCCCTTGGCCACCCTTGGCCATGAATGGCTTCTTCTTCACTTTCTCTCTCCTCCATTAAAGGGGAAATTTAGGTTTCTCTCTCCTAGTCACCCTTTCCAGAATTTAGATGGAATTTTAGGTAATTATCAGCCTCCTAAAGCTAGTAGACCACACAAATTGGGCTTAGCCCACGTGGATTGGGCTAGGTTGAGTCAACTTGAGCTAGTTTGACCCATTTAAGGGTTGAGTTGACCTTGGTCAATTTGACCTTTTGAGTTGACCCCAATGAGTCCTTAGTGACCCCAATGGGTCCTTAGTGACCCATTGACCTCCCCTAGGGTCTAGGGAGACATGAGTAGGGTTGGTTTGACACCTTGGTGGTCCCTTGACCCTTATTAGGGTACTTTGACCATTTTAGGGTTAGGGTTGTCTTTGGTCAACTTAACCACTTGGATTGACCCTCAATGGGTCCTTAGTGACCCATTGGACCTCTTAAAGGATTAGGGATGTTGTGGTGGAGTCAATGGATCAAGTTGAAGCACAAAAGTCAAACCCTAGGGTTGGTACTTGGATTGTATTATTTGCAGACAAAGGTGATTTCCACCTTCATGCCTTGGTTCACTTGGTCTTCTTGAGCTTCCTAGTGTTTTTCATGACCTAGTCATGACAAAACCACTCTTAGGGGTCTAATTGTTTGACGGATATTACAGGCAAGGGGACCTTTAGATACAAGCGAGGATCATACTCGTTAGGGTGCACAACCACTCAGCAGTGCAAGCGAGCTTCAAAGGCCTTTTAGTACAAACAAGCTCCGAACTGTGCTAGTGGCGAGCAACATCAATACTCGCCTATCAGGCAACTTCCGACTGACACCACAGATAATCACCAACCAATACTCGTCAGTAACCGAGTCAGGTCGCCAGAAGGCAACAACCGATGATCGCAGGGCTAGCTCTCCTCGCCCATAGTTTTCTCCCCCTGAGGTTTTTTTATCTATAAATAGGACCCTAGGGGTACACGAATATGGACTTCGAAATCTTGAAAAAAATCTTGACCACCTCTTTCCTTGGACTTTTAGCTGAGCCTTTGGATCCTTTCTCCGAAGAGTCGAGTTCCAAACTAGCGTCCTCCTTGTACCATGCTCGACCATCTTTGATTGTGGAGGGAAAGTTTTTTTAAGTATCTGAGTACGTGGTGGGACCTCCCTACTGCAGCACCTAGGGTCCTTTTTTTTGTCCCCCTATTTTATCGTTTTAGCCCGTTTAGCAGTTGAGCCCGACCGCTAGACCAGTAACCTTAGGTTGCACTGATCTGAATTTTGGAGTAGGGATTTTCCTGGCTTCAACACTACTAATTCCTTGCCCCTCGAAAAATGCAATATCATTATGCGTCATTACTCCAGGTGATGAAATCATTTTGGACTAACCTGCTCTGATATCAAATGTTGGATCTTACGCCACCCTTAAAGGGGTGATGAATAAGGGCTATTTAAAAGTATTTAAAATTTTATGACAAACAAACACTTAGGCAATTTTAATAAGGAGACTTAAGTAAATTTTCTCACAACCATCAATATGAAATAAAAATTTAAAAAATAAAAGATAAACAAGATGATGTTTTTATTGCACAAACGATGAAAAACATAAATAATGATTTCAATAAAGCTTGAAATTGAGGCTACAAGTAAAAAAATATTCTTTTGTGAATTCACCAGTCCCTCTTCCAAGGACCGACCGACTATAGCCTATCTCTTCCTTGATACAACCATTACCCTCCACTAGATCTCTCCACGGACTAGTCGCTACACACAAGACGGTGAATTTCCCCTAAACCACACAAGGGCCTAGTCGTCACTCACAAGAGGGTGAGTTCTCTACTGTTTACAACGAATAACAAAAAGATTACAAAAAATAAAAATGAAATTAAAACTCCCTTTGGTCTTGAGCGTTGAAGAATACGGTAAAGCCTTGCGAAGATCATCGGAGTTAAAGTACATGAACGGTCTCTTATTCGCCCTTGAACTTCTTGGGAACATGGGAGTTTTTCTGGTTTCGGAGTTATCTGGATGAGAATGCACGAGAATGAAGGCTTCAGGAGGTGTGCAATCGAAAATTCCCAAAATCTAGCCATTATATAGAATTTGAGCTATCATACGGAGATAGGTAGCTATCCTTGGAGTAATCTCCTCCAGCTGCCATGTGTCCAACTCTGCGATAAAAGCGCCGGGAAGATGGAGATCGTGCACGGACGCGGGGCTATCACGCGGCGATATCAATATCGCCTGGCGATACCGTGAAAAGATGTACGTTATGTACAGAACGTATGGGTCATGGTCATTGTCATGTTGATCTCATTAGACGCTATCGCCAGCGATATCAATCTTCTGGAATTCAGCTGCTTGTCTCCAAACCAATTTCTTCAAAGAATTTTTTTTCTATATCTGCATATTATAAACACACTATGATCAAATACATTCAGGATTTGTTATTTTCAAACCAAGGAGTGTGGTGTTGGGTTTCTCTATGAGGATGGCACAACACTTGTGCACGTAGCGGAAGTAATAAAAATCAAGAACAACTCAAAGAGATTGGGATCGAGCCATGAATGTTGAATCAAGAAGTTAACAAACAACTAGGTAAAAGTTACCTTTCCGGTGTTGAGTCAAAACTCAACAGAGATGCTCCAAGCTTTGAGTCCTTGTCGGTGGCGAGTTCTACGTAGAATAACGTCCACGTCTCTGCAGAAATCCACACGAGCAGGAGAACACCGAGCCTCGTCGCACGAAAGATCGGGAAGGAGATCAACTGCACCTTGCACTTCCATGGACTGCTAGGTCCGCGCCAGGAATAGCAACACCGACGACTGTCGCCGGAGAGGAGGAGGTCGGCAGAGCGAACGAGGCGGCAGAACACTTCCGTCCGGCGGGGTTCGGGAATCGGCGGAGCGAACGAGCGGCGGAACGCTTCCGTCGGGTTCGATTCGGCCATAGGAGAAAAGGCCGATGTTATTCCCAAAACCCTAAGTCTCAATTTATACCAAAGGCATAAACAGACTTGAGAGTATCGCTATCCGCAGACCACCCAAAATAGGGTTTCAGAATCATTCCCCGAGAATCAACACAGGTTCGGCGAGAATTAGTCGGCGGGAATCAGAAGACAGATTTGGCAAGAATCAACAGACAGATTTGGCGAGAATCCAACAGACAGATTTGGCGAGAATCAGTAGACAGATTCGGCGAGAATCCAACAGCCAGATTCGGCGAGAATCCAACAGATTGATTCTCGACGACTTTGCCTTAGTCGGCGAGTCATACTCGACGGCCCCCGTCGACTCTCGACGACTTTGCCTTAGTCGGCGAGTCATACTCGACGACCCCCGTCGACTTTTGACGACTTTGCCTTAGTCGACGAGTCATACTCGACGACTCTCGACAAAAATCCTTTGGCAACGTTTGCCCGACCCCATTCTGTGTGGTGATTGGTAACCCTTACCAACACAGTCAATCTTCCAACTTATCCACATGCTCTTATGTGCGACCCTGCAGGCTCATATCGCGTTGTCAGTGAGATTACATGTTTGACCACTTCTAGATCACAATGGTAACTCCAACAGTCTCCCACTTGATCTTGAAAGTATCAAACCAAAAACCTCACAAACAATGAGCGGCATCTAGCAATGCATCATTGCTACCTAAGCAATAAGAGTTCATAACTCAAAAGCCTTATGAACAATGTCCCGTCGTTGTCTTTGTCCCTTTGTACCTTTCATCCGGAAAGAACTAGAGGCATGGACCGTGTCACCCTCATAATAGCTCAATCCAAGTTTCTTGATCTAGAACGGACTTCCAGAGAATGGTGAGTCCAATATCACATATTGACTCAACCAAGCATGACCATGCATTTCTCAGTCCAGTTCCATCAAGGGGCCCATGGATGCAACTCCTGTCATATAGGAGGACAAATCCCATATCTGCTCACACACAAACATCCAAATAATTCGTAACGTGCCCAACAACCACCCTTATCATCAACCTTTCTCAAGAAAGACTTTAGATGGCATCAAAGCACACTCTTCCTCACTTGATGAATGTTGTGACTTCAGGTCAAAGGACTACAACACCATTGTCAATTGAGACCTACTCGTGATACGTTTAGATAACAATCCACAGAGTAGTCTCTGGTTAGGTCTGTCCAGTACAACTTGTTCATTAACAAGTACTCACGTGATGACTTTATATCACAATATCATGACCTATGAGAACTGGTCATCAGTCAACACACGTGCTAGTCTTAATGTATCATCATCACCCTTAGTTTCTATGATGATACTACGACCAGGGACCTTTTAAGAATGAAGCTTCAAATAAATCATAGGTTCTCACATTCAAGTCACGTACTTGATGTCCTATGGAAGCAAACATTCAAAGGGTATTTATTATATTAACATTTAACTATCGCATAGAGAAACCATAATAAAAGAACATGCCATTAATTGTAAAAGAAAAATCTAGGTACATAATTCATCATATGAATAAACAATAAACATCCAACAGAATATATGTTTACATGCAACTCACAAGACTCTCATTAGAGTTGATCATTTAGGTATCGTATACCAATTGATCTAGTATGACCATCATGCTTTCTCTGCACGAGAGGATTTGTCAGTGGATCCGCAATATTCTCCTCAGTCGGCACTCTGCAAATGTTCACATCTCCTCGTTCGACAATCTCACGAATAAGATGGAACCACCGAAGTATGTGCTTGGAGCGCTGCTGAGATCTAGGTTCCTTAGATTGTGCAATTGCACCATTGTTATCACAATAGAGAACTACGTGACCAACAATGCTAGGAACTACATCAAGCTCGCCGATGAATTTCCTAATCCATACAGCCTCCTTCGCTACGTTAGCTGCAGCGATATACTCGGCCTCTGTTGTAGAATCAGCAACTGTCTCTTGCTTGGAACTCTTCCAGCTCACAGCTCCTCCATTAAGGCAAAACACAAAACCTGACTGAGACTTTGAGTCGTCCCTATCAGTTTGGAAGCTAGAATCCATGTAACCATTTACAACGAGCTCTTCCTCTCCACCATACACCAAGAACACATCCTTTGTCCTTCTAAAGTACTTCAGGATATTCTTGACTGCAATCCAGTGACACTCACCGGGGTCTGACTGATACCTGCTAGTCATGCTCAAAGCAAAGGAGACATCGGGTCGAGTACATAACATTGCATACATGATTGATCCAATTGTCGAAGTATATGGAATCAACTTCATGCGGTCCTTATCTTCACAAGATTTTGGACACTGGTCCTTAGACAGATTCACACCATGAGACATGGGTAAAAATCTTTTCTTGGACTCAAGCATGTTGAACCGCTTCAACACCTTCTCAATGTATGTACTCTGGGTCAAACCTAGCAACTTCTTCGATTTATCTCTATAGATCTTAATACCGAGTATGTAAGTCGCTTCACCCAAGTCCTTCATAGAAAAGCAGTTCCCTAGGTTGATCTTAACAACTTTCAGGGTAGGAATGTCATTCCCAATCAATAGTATGTCATCTACATACAATATCAGGAAGACAACAATGCTCCCACTGATTCGCTTGTAAACACAAGGCTCATCTTCATTCTTGATGAAACCAAACTCTTTGATTTTCTCATCAAAATGAAGATTCCAACTTCGAGAGGTCTGCTTCAGTCCATAGATGGACCTATTCAGCTTGCATATTTTAGTGGCTTCATTTGGGGATACAAAACCCTCGGGTTGTGTCATGTACACTTTCTCAAGGAGGTTTCCATTAAGGAAAGCCGTTTTGACATCCATCTGCCAGATCTCGTAGTCATAATACGCAGTAATAACAAACAATATCCTTATGGACTTTACCATGGCAACAAGGGAAAAGGTGTCATCATAGTCAATACCATGAATTTGCTTGAAACCCTTAGCCATCAGTCACCCTTTGAATGTCTGTACATTCCCATCCATGTCGGTATTCTTCTTGAAGACCCATTTGCACCCTATGGGTCGTACCCCTTCAGGTGGTTCCACCAAGTTCGAAACTTGGTTTGCGTACATGGAGTCCATTTCGGATTTCATAGCCTCAAGCCATTTGTTGGAGTCCGGTCTATTCATAGCCTCTTGGTAGGTTGCTGGTTCATCATCATGATCCATAAGCAACACATTACCTATTTGAGACTTGAGAAATCCATATCTCTCAGGCTCAAATCTAGGTCTACCAGATCTACGTAGGACTTGTGTTTCTTGAGCAGGTTCTTTAGCTACAACATCTTGTAGTCCTGTCTCAGAATCCAATTCCGATTCATTCACTACTTGTGGTTCTTGAACTTCTTCAAGTTCTACCTTTTCAGTCTTTTTTGATAAGAATTCTCTCTCCAAGAAGACGTCAGTCCTTGCGACAAACACTTTGCCCATGAACGGTAGGTAAAAGTAATATCCTTTCGTTTCCTTAGGATATCCCACCAGATAACATTTATCCGATTTGGGTTTCAGCTTGTCAGGCATTTGACGTCGCACGTATGCCTCACAGCCCCAAATTTTAATGAACGACATACTAGGACGCTTCCCAGTCCATATCTCATATGGTGTCTTCAGAACCGTTTTCGTTGGAGCGCGATTCAGTGTCATTGCAGCAGTCTTTAAAGCAAAACTCCAAAAGGAAACATGCAAGTCTGCATGACTCATCATCGAACGTACCATGTCTAACAGAGTACGATTTCTCCTCTCAGATACACCATTATGTTGTGGTGTTCTAGGTGGAGTGAGCTGTGATACAATACCACACTCTTTTAGATGATCACAGAACACATGACTCAGGTATTCGCCACCTCGATCAGATCGGAGTGCTTTAACCCTTTACCCAACTGGTTTTCTACTTCATTCTTGAACTCTTTGAACTTTTCAAAGGTCTCGGATTTGCACTTCATAAGATACACATATTCGTATCTACTGAAATCATCAGTAAATGTAACGAAGTAGAAATATCCACATCTAGCCATGGAGCTCATGGGTCCGCATACATCACTATGTACAACACCCAAGAGATCTTCAACCCTCTCAGTATAACCAGTTAAAGGGGTTTTAGTCATCTTGCCTAACAAATAAGATTCGCATCGCTCAAATGATTCATAATCAAATGAGTCCAAAAGTCCATCTTTATGGAGCTTGGATATGCGCTTCTCGTTTATATGGCCCAAACGACAATGCCAGAGATATGTAGGGTTTGAGTCATTTGTTCTTAGTCTTTTATTATTTTCTACATTATAGATCAGATGGTCCAAGTTCAAAACATAAAGACCATTAAACAATTGGGCTACAACATAACAAACATCATTCTTAAATATAGAACAACAATTGTTCTTAATTATAAAAGAAAATCAAATCATGTCCAAGCATGAAATGGATATAATGTTTCTAGTTATGGCTGGAACAAAATAACAATTATCTAATTCTATTACAAGCCCACTGGGCAAAGAAAGACGGTAAACCCCAATGGCTACAACAGCAACTCTTGCTCCATTGCCGACGCGCAGGTCCACCTCCTCTTTACTCAGCAATCTTCTCCTTTCTAGTTCCTGCACATTTGTGCAAATGTGTGAACCACATCCAGTATCCAATACCCAAGATGAAGGAGCAGAAAGGTTTATCTCTATAACGTAAATATTTGAAGCGGAAGTCATACCTCCCTTCATTTTTTTCAGACCCTCAATGTAAGAAGGACAATTCCTCCTCCAATGACCAGCCTTGCCACAGTGGTGGCATTTCCCTTCCTTCACCGTGCTTTTCTTTTTCTTCAGTGCAGAAGACTTGGGCTCAAGATATGACTTAGGTCCAACCTTCGTCTTCTTAGAGCCCTTGGCCTTGCCCTTGCCCTTATGCACCATCAGTATGGGGCTGACAGGCTTGGCCTTCTTCATGTTGATCTCGACAGTTCTTAACATGCCTAGGAGCTCAGGCAATGTCTTGTCTATTTCATTCATATTGTAGTTCAAGACAAACTGCTCATAACTGTCCGGCAACGATTGCAGGATCAGATCTGTGGCCAACTCTTGACCTAGAGGAAAACCCAGCCTTTCAAGGTTCTCTATATACCCAATCATCTTGAGTATGTGAGTCCTTACTGAGTCTCGAACTCCCATCTTGCACTGAAATAACGTTTTTGTGACGTCAAACCTCTCTTGACGAGCTTGCCCTTGAAACATTTTCTTGAGTTGCTCGTCAATCTCCTTGCACCCCATGTTCTCATGTTGCTTCTAAAGCTCAGAGTTCATGGTGGCAAGCATAAGGCACTCGACGTCTAAAGCGTCATCAGTATACTTCTTATAAGTATCCTTATCAACAAGGGAAGAATTCCCGGTCGGCACCTCGGGAGCTTCCTCTTCCAAGACATAGAGCTTTCGCTCTTGCCTGAGAACAATTCTCAGGTTCCTGTACCAGTCCATATAATTAGTCCCACTGAGCTTATCCTTCTCAAGGATGGCTCTCAGAGACAACGTGGAGTGTGAACCACTTGCCATGGAATTCTATAAGAATTCATGCAGAATAAATCAGTACCAAAATTTCAAAATACAATTATTTTTCTTAATTTGGACTTCAACTAAAACTCCCACTATTTTATTCAAAATAATAGCCCTCACTATCAATTCGGAGAGTTCATGCGAGCTACTCTCTTAGTGGACAAGATCCGTATTTCACCAACACAATGAGTCAGCTTTGGCTTTCCTCTCACAATGTGGTTATTTAGGTAGGCAACGCTTTCCAATTGCATCCTCATGCAATTCTTGTATGGTTGGTAAATAACTCCTTATTCGCATCCATCACATGGTGCATGCCAACCCCATGCCTCTAGGCACTCAACCTTTGAGGTCACCTAGTTAAGCTAGACCCGATGTCGATAGTGGGATATCACAATTATCCGCTCGCACCCTTACCAAGATAGATTAATGCACCTTGCTTTGGCAAGCCCACACTTCATCGATCGAGGCAGGAAGAGTGTCATCCATCGGAAGGCATCCGAACACTTAATATTTGATGAAGGGATTTTTTTATTGATAATAGGTTAACAATTAACCATGACCAACATTTGATCAATGTGCACATCCAAAGAAAAACACTTCACTAAAATCCCCATGCATCCCTTATGTGCACAACAGAACACTGTCAATATTTGATAGAGGAAAAGAGATAAATCTGAACATCTGGACACTTCCAAATCTTCAGGTTTACATGCATTGGACAAGGGACAAAGGCAACTCAACTTCAAGCAGTAGACAAGCTCATCTCTCCTTGTTGGATTCAAAATCCAAAACAAAATCGAGGGATGGTTACTGCTAAGGAGACAGTAATACCTAACAATTAGAAATTACTACAAAATTCCAGACGTTCCCGGCGGGGTGCCAAGATTAAATCTAGACATTTAGAACACTTCTAAATCCATAGGTTTACACGTACTGGAATAACCTAAATTCCAATACAATAAACATGGCCGGAACCTTGCTTTGATACCACTATTGTGTTTCTCTAAAAGGTTGGCACAACACTTGTGCACGCAGCAGAAGTAATAAAATCTAGAACAACCCAAAGAGATTGGATCGGGCCATGAAAATTGAATCAAGAAGTTAATACATAACCAGGCAAAATTTACCTCTTCGGTGTTGAGTCACAACTCAACAAAGATGCTCCAAGTGTGATTCCTTGTTGGTGGCGAGTTATACGTGGAATAGCGTCCATGTCTCTCCAGAAATCCACACGAGTGGGAGAACCCCGAGCTTCGTCGCACGAAGGATCGGGAGGAAAGTCGACCGCACCTTGCAACTCCACGGACTGCTAGGTCCGCGCCAGGAGAGGCAATACCAACGACGATCGTCGGAAATGGGATGGTCAGCGGAGCAGACGCGCCGACGGAACACTTCCGTCGGCGGTGTTCGGGATTCGGCAGGTCGGAACAGCAGCGGAACACTTCCGTCGGTTTCCGATCGGCCGCAGGATAGGTCGCCGGAGAGGAGGTGGTCGGCGGAGCGAACAACCGGCGGCGGAACGTTTCCGTCCGGCGGAATCGGGAGATCGGCAGATCGGGAGATTCGGCGGAACACTTTCTGTCGGCTCGATCCGTCAACAGGAGAAATCTCGATGAATGAAAATCTATTTTCCCCAAAACCCTAAATGTCCTATTTATACTAAAGGCATAAACAGTTCATAGGAATCGCTATCCGCAGGCCACCAAAGATAGGGTTTCTGGACGGTTCAGTGAGAATCACTTCCAGATCCGGCGAGAATCAGTCGGCGAGAATCGGTCGCAGAATCGGCGAGAATCAGACGCAGAATCGGCGAGAATCGAATAGTTCGATTCTCGACGATTATGCCTTAGTCGGCAAGACATACACGACGACTCCCGTCGATTCTCGTCGATTTTGCCATAGTCGACGAGTCATACTCGATGACTCCCATCGACTCTCGACGATTTTCCCTTGGCAACATTTGCTTGACTCCCCATACAGTTGGGTGATTGGTAACCCTTACCAACACAGTTAATCTTCCAACTTCTCCACATGCTCTTATGTGCGACCCTGCAGGCTCATATCGCGTTGGCAGTGAGATTACATGTTTGACCACTTCTAGATCACCATGGTAACTCCAATAAAATCGTCTAAGTTAGATTCGACGAGAATCACTAAGTGACTCTCGCCGATTCGACGAGAATCGTGATTCTCGCCGAATCGTCGAGAATCACTCACCGATTCTCACCGACTGTATCCGGCTGACTCAACGCTTTCAACGCCTTCAAGGATTCTGCCAAGTCAGAATCGACGAGAATAACCAGGCTGATTCAACACCTTCAAGGAATCTGCCAAGTCAGAATCGTCGAGAATGACTGCATTCTCGACGATTTGTCGAGAATGGATGATGATTCTCGTCGATTCACTCCGGATGGCTTGCTTTTCAGCTAGAAATCCTCTATGTAGAATTCGACGGGAATCATTAGTGATTCTCGTCGATTCGTCGAGAATCACCAATGATTCTCGCCGAATTTGCCTTAGTCGATTTTCATTGGCGCGCTGGACCGGACCAAATGTACAGGCGCTGTTTTGAACCAGATTTAGGGCTACTTTTGGTGGGTCCCACAACGGTCATAAAGGATGACCTACAATATATATATTCGTATATTTTGAACAGTAAACAACAGCGAACACCAAGAAAAGGATCGGCCGCCTCGCGTGACCTAATCAATCACGGTATTTCTTCCGCCACCGTCGCCGCTCGTGAAGGTGGTCGCCGCTGCTGATCGTGGATTCTTCCTGATCTCCCGGCGACAGAAGCTTAGCCAAGCAACGCGTCTCACGTATCTATCTTGAGATCCTTTGTCTCTTGATTTGTTGAACGGGAATACCTTCCCCTTCCGAATCGATTGAGACGATCGATCCAAGTAAGACCGTTAGTATACCTTGCTAGCTTTGCTACAAAGGTTTGATCTCGAAAGAATCGCCGCCGCAATCTTTTCCGCCGCCGATCTCGAGGAGATCCTTTCCAAGTGAGAGCTAAGGTCGTGGACTCTTCGTCTTCTTCAAGAACGCGTCATCGAACGAAGAGGGACACCTAGCGCTCCAAAAGTAGTTTATATTTTATACATTCCATATTTACTTTTGTTGTAAAGGAACGTTGGTTCCTCATTGTAAGGGTTGGGTGCAACCCGTGGTAGAGGAGTGGTGACTCCTTCGGTTGGAAGGGTTCCTTCCATTAGTGTGAGGATTGGATTTCAATCCGGTTGGTGAAGTGACCGAGTCGTCCCTGGTTGGGAGATAGGTCGAAGGGGGAAAGTGGACGTACCCAAGTCGGGGAACCACTATAACTGCCTATTTCTTTCTGTGCTTTGTTTGTTTTCTTTTATTGTGCAGGTAAAATTTTAATTCCGCAAAAAGACTGCGCATCACCTATCCCCCCCTAGGTGAAGTTAGTTGGCACTAGTGTGACTTTTAAGTGGTATCAGAGGGAGGTTGCTCAACAATAAGGTTAACACCTTGAGTAAGATCCCAGTTCTAGTGTCAAGAAGAAGACAAGACTCAAGCATGGAGCTGGACTCTGATGTCTCTCCTCTGAGACTCCCTGCTTGCACAACGGAGTATTATCCCATCTGAAAGATGAGAGTTATGTTTCATCATGAGGCCATCGACCCTCGAGCGTCACTCATCTTGGAAGAGGGTCCCTTCATTCCCATGAAGGATTCAAGCTCAGGAAAGGATCTCCAAATCCCCAAGAGTCCCGAAGAGATGTCTGAGACCGAGCTCTCACTGTTCAACTTAGACAAGTTGATTCATCAGATCATCACTGACGTCTGGTCCGGTATATCTCGTTCAAGAGTGGACAAGTGTAGGACGGCCAAGTCCATGTGGGAAACCATCTCAGACCTCATGGAGGGATCAGAGAAAGTAGGGACCAGTTGTCAGCAAGAGGATGAAGCCTATGTGGGGGTCATCACTTCTGAAGATGAAGGTCATGATATATCTGTCAGTATTAGGGCTCCTGTTTCCTTGTCAGAGACTGAAGAAGAAGTTGAGGAAAGCAGTTTTGATGAAGCTGACTCAATAGTCTCTGCCGATCTTGACGGTAACTCTGAACAGCAAAGCCAGGAGAAGGTAACTTCTTCATCATGCCCCTCTCCTCTTGATATTCCTGAAGAAAGGAATAGTTCAGAGGGTTGTCCCTCTAGTGATGCAAGGGATATGGATAGCTTCAATCAAAAGATTGAAAATCTTGATTCCCTTGAGAGTGCCCTTCAGACGAGCAACTTACTTGTTGAGGAACAAGCTAAGGAGATTTCTCAGCTGAAGATCTTGATGAATCTCCAATTGGAATCCATCAAGGTAAATGACTCAAAGATCTCAGATCTAAAGAGTCGTCTAGAGACCGAGAAGAGGATAGTTTCTAACTTTTCCAAGATAGATGCTATTAAGAGAAAAGCAGAAAATGGGTGGATCTCCCAAATTATTAATTCATGGAGAAATGGGGAAACTGTGTTCAGACCCCCCACCCCGAGTAGGAAGGGCACTCATCATGCTTTCAGGTATGACCACAGGAACAACCATGGTCACTGCAAGAATGATCAGCCCTCAGGTGGAAATACCCACAGTGCAAGAGCTGACATGGCTACCCATGAGAGAATACCCAAGGCTCATCCTGAACCCTTCGTATTCTCAGCCTCAGCCCCAACTCATCATGAATCTGCAGGAACCAGCTCTCACTGCATATCTTTCCACCCTAGGGCACAGGAAAGGGGGGTCAGGAAACATGTGGTAAGTACCCATGGGGCCTCTGGAAGTGTGCTGACTGAGAGGAAGGCACCACCTCCTAGGCCTCATGACACTCACCTCATGCATTCTTTCCACTCTCCAACGTGTCATAGTGGAAAAGGCAAATTTGTGAGCAGAACCGGCTCTATCCCGTTTAGACCTAAGATCATGACTACCTCAGTCAGCAGATCAGGTAAGAAACGGCAATACAACATTCACGAGTGTTGGTGCTGTGGCAAGGTGGGTCACTTTGCCATAGATTGTTGGCACAATCCCTCTGTGCCAAGGGCTAGGGTATGTCCACTTCCTCTGGGCAGAGCTAGCCTTCCTGACAGGATTCCTGTAGGAAGGCATTCGATATTTTATGCTGACAAGAACCTAGGACCCAATACATATTGGGTTCCTAAGGTAGGGTAATTCTTTTTCACAGGATAGTCTAGGTTCCTGTAAATATGATGGGAACTAGACATGTGATGTTCCAAAAAAGACTTGGAACAAGTATTTGGAATAAGAGTAGTGCTAACTAAAATGGCATACTCAAATTGGACATCTGGTGTATTTCAAATAGAGGATCTGCATGATCTATCTTATGATCCCAGGTACACGCATCAGTTTCAATACTTGAGTTATATTATATTGATGCTTATATATGTTTATATACGTATATCCACACGAATATGTCATTTTATACTCTAAAAGCAAATGTTCATATAGACATATAAACACATACACATATATGTTTACACGCCTGATGAACGAATGCAACTGCTAAATGACACTTAAGTACAATTTGAAGAATTTCTTGTAATTACATATTTATGTAATTGATAATGAACCTCAATGGGTGTTAATTAGTCCATTTGAAATCAAGAAATGTCTGCCCGTGGGTGTAACAAAATACTCCAATTCTTCACCTAGTGTTACACTGTAATTATGTATAGGGCTGGTATACCGCTCCACTCGATCGAGGGTTCGTGATCAAGAATCAAAATGGGGGAAAAGGCGTGAAATTAACGTGCCTCGGTTAGCTTGCATAAAAACGTCGTATTCTCATTAGCAAACAATAGTTGGCTAAGGAAAATAGCATAAAATCCCTCATGACTCTTCATATTCAGGAAAATAGCCGTCTGATTTCTCCTTAGCCGCGCAAAAGAAGCAATTGGAAAATCCCGCCTAATCCCACCGACTGGTATTAGAGGCGACGATTCGCATCCCACCGACTTTCCCCCCGGTTCGTAATGATATAAATAGCTTAAATCCCGCCGACCCTTCACATCCCAACGATTCGCATCCCTGCTTCTCGCATAGTTCCGTCGACTTCCTGGAATCGCAAGCATCCCGACGATCTCGGCGACGAATCCCGGCATAGAGCTTTTGCTCTTGCCTGAGAACAATTCTCAGGTTCCTGTACCAGTCCATGTAGTTAGTCCCACTGAGCTTATCCTTCTCAAGGATGGCTCTCAGAGACAGAGTGGAGTGTAAACCACTTGCCATGGAATTCTACAAGAATTCATGCAGAATAATATCAGTACCAAAATTTCAAAATACAATTTATTTTTAATTTGGACTTTAATTAAAACTCCCACTATTTTATTCGAAATGATGGCCCTCACTATCAATTCGGAGAGTTCATGCGAGCTACTCTCTTAGTGGACAAGATCCGTATTTCACCAACACAATGAGTTAGCTTTGGCTTTTCTCTCACGATGTGGTTATTTAGGTAGGCAACGCTTTCCAATTGCATCCTCATGCAATTTTTGTATAGTTGGTGAATAACTCCTTATTCGCATCCATCATATGGTGCATGCCAACCCTATGCCTCTAGGCACTCAACCTTTGAAGTCACCTAGTTAAGTTATACCCGATGTCGACAGTGGGATATCATAATTATCCGCTCGCACCCTTACCAAGATAGATTAATGCACCTTGCTTTGGTAAGCCCACACTTCATCGATCGAGGCAGGAAGAGTGTCATTCATCGGAAGGCATCCAAACACTTAATATTTGATGAAAGGAATTTTGATTATAGGTTAACAATTAACCATGATCAACATTTGATCAATGTGCACATCCAAAGAAAAACACTTCTAAAAAATCCACATGCATCCTTTATGTGCACAATAAGGCACTATCAACATTTGATAGAAGGAAGGGCTAAATCTGAACATCCGGACTGTTCCAAATCTTCAGATTTACATGCATTGGACAAAGACAAAGGCAACTCAACTTAAAGCAGTAGACAAGCTCGTCTCTCATTGTTGGATTCAAAATCCAAAACAATACACGAGTTCATTAATCACTCGAGGGACGGTTACTGCTAAGGAGACAACAATTTCTAACAATTAGAAATTACCACGAAATCCCAGACGTTCCTGGCGGGGTTCCAAGGGGCAGAGCCCCTAACCTGTGGGTTATGGACCCACCGATTTTCCTTGGAAAAACCATCAACAATTGATGATCCAGGATTAAATCTAGACATTTAGAACACTTCTAAATCCCTAGGTTTACACGCACTGGAATAGCCTAACTTACAAAACAATAATCATGGCCGTAACCTCCCTCTTATACCACTGTTGGGTTTCTCTATTAGGATGGCACAACACTTGTGCACGCAGCGAAAGTAATAAAAATCAAGAACAACCCAAAGAGATTGGGATCGGGTCATGAATGTTGAATCAAAAAGTTAACAAACAACTAGGTAAAAGTTACTTTTCCGGTGTTGAGTCAAAACTCAATAGAGATGCTCAAAGCTTTGAGTCCTTGTCGGTGGCAAGTTGTACGTAGAATAACGTCTACGTCTCTTCAGAAATTCACACGAGCAGGAGAACACCGAGCCTCGTCGCACGAAAGATCGGGAAGGAGATCAACTGCACCTTGCACTTCCACGGACTGCTAGGTCCGCGCCAGGAATAGCAACACCGGCGACTGTCGCCGGAGAGGAGGAGGTCGGCAGAGCGAACGAGGCGGCGGAACACTTCCGTCCGGTGGGGTTCGGGAATCGGCGGAGCGAACGAGCGGCAGAACGCTTCCGCCGGGTTCGATTCGGCCACAGGAGAAAAAGGCTGATGTTATTCCCAAAACCCTAAGTCTCAATTTATACCAAAGGCATAAACAGACCTGAGAGTATCGCTATCCGCAGACCACCCAAAATAGGGTTTCAGAATCATTCGCCGAGAATCAGCACAGGTTCGGCGAGAATCAGTCGGCGGGAATTAGAAGACAGATTCGGCGAGAATTAATAGACAGATTCGGCGAGAATCCAACAGACAGATTCGGCGAGAATCAGCAGACAGATTCGACGAGAATCCAACAGCCAGTTTCGGCGAGAATCCAACAGATTGATTCTCGACGACTTTACCTTTGTCGGCGAGTCATACTCGACGACCCCCGTCGACTCTCGACGACTTTTCCTTAGTCAGCGAGTCATACTTGACGACCCCCGTCGACTCTCGACGACTTTGCCTTAGTCGGCGAGTCATACTCGACGACTCTCGACGAAAATACTTTGGCAACATTTGCCCGACCCCATTCTGTGTGGTGATTGGTAACCCTTACCAACACAGTCAATCTTCCAACTTCTCCACATGCTCTTATGTGCGACCCTGTAGGCTCATATCGCGTTGGTAGTGAGATTACATGTTTGACCACTTATAGATCACCATGGTAACTCCAACATGTGGAACGTAGCTCCAACAAGGTCAACCATTAGAACGACCGGTTCATGTTCATCAAGGGGTGCCTCAACAACATCCCCTACTAATTGGGTCAGAAGGGCGAGTTGACCTACAAAGCCCCTCATATAGATAGCGAGGCGGTGGAACTATATAAGTTCTTCATCAGGAAGAACTTCAAGGTCGCCTACCTATGACGCAACCTTGACCAAATCCCCCACGTACAACTAATGTATAATTCTACTCACTTAATCCAATTACCTTTACTCTCCCCCATTAGAGTTAGCACTTGCACTTTTTATTTCTGTTGCAGGCAAGCACTTGATCCTGGTGAACTAGCCATATGCAAGCAAAGAATTGCTGACCCCCCAGCTTGCCCTCGCAAAGGTCGTCGTGTTTGCTTGCGTCGGCATCTTAGGAGAACCCTCGTCTAGAAGTAGTGAAGGTAAAAGGTCTGTAATGGATCTTGACCACCCATGCACCCTCTCCGCACCCCCGTCAACTCGTGGAAGAAGCGCAAGACCATGCCGAAGAAGAAGAAAACTGTCAAGTTGTGTGACCCTGAGTGTCACAACCCGCATTTCTCCCCAACAATTTAATTATATCAGAGCAAGGGGAAAATATGCGTCGTGATGCCACGCCGTGCAGGGGATAACTGCAGACGTTCAGGCAAGACTCCAAACTCTACAATTTTAAAAGAAAACATAAATGGTTATGAATAAAATCCAGTTTAAGTTATGATGGTAGCCGTATCCCTCGGCTTAGTGAATCATCTAGTTCACGATTAAAAATATATATTATACACTTGCGGAAAATACTTATTTAAATTGACTCTAATATCCTACATGAGTATAAATGTCCCCGAGGAACAACTCATACAATGCAAACCCTAGATTTATAATAAGTGTAGGAAAGTCTTTACGCTAAATAGAAAGTAGTGGCTTAGTTTTGAAAGAGATGACAAGTATGTTTTACTAATAGTAGGGTTTTATAGGTTAAAAATATCTAACATGCAATCCTAGCAATAAATCATCCCAGAGAGCAAGTAATGTAAACCAAACATAAGGAAACCACAACAGCTAGCAAGTGTCAAAAAGAATCAACAATCCTGTGGGCGTCAACAACCTGACACGAACCCACAGTACAAATATGTTTGAAACTAGACAAAGAAAACTAAAACAACAAACTATCTCGCTACGACGAGGGGGAAAACTACAGCCAAACTGCTGCTGCTAAGGCTCCAAAATCGGCTCCGCTATCTGCTAATGCTCCGAACCTGAGGCATTCCAAAGACAGAACACCTCAGCAAGAGGGTACAAATGGTGGCAGAAAAAGTAAACAAAATAAAACAAAGGTCAGACGGGGTACCAACCCAAGACCAACAGTACTGAAGTAAGGTGCCAAACAGGAAAAGAATAGAAATACCTACGTGAATCGTCACGTACTCCCGCAAATACACCAGATTTCTCAAGGCAAAAAGGGAACAACAAAAGTAAAAAACATAAAGAAGAAATTTAACTAGCTTTACTAAGCACCTGTGGTCGACCTTACCTCAAAACACGGGCGAGGTGGTCCCTCAACTGGACACACCCCTCACGAATAATTTATCCGCTTAACTGTGAGGGAGTCTCATACTCTCCACCATACACCGCAGATGCCCAAAAAAAAACCCGGTAGGATTCCACAAGGTACCATAAAGGAGTCATACCATGCGGAGGTGGTTTTATCCACTAACTCCCGCAAATTTTAGAAACCCAAAGAAACCACAACACAAATATATCTCGAGATTTAGCTCATCAGATTATACTTGACACTTCTAGTTTCAAGACGTGGTTGATCAACCCCTATGAACGATTTACAATCCTAAACAAACTCTAATACGATCAATAACGATAGGTAATGCATTTAAAAGCATTAATAAGACACATCAAGAATGATTAAATATATCATGACAAGATCAAGTTCACCAAGATAAAATCTTATAATCTCGAGAGATTATCCAAAAAGGTTAATCGTAGCAATAACTTGGAAAACAAAGTGAAGAAAATTTTAAAGAACATAAAAACTGAACCGTTACCATCAAATCAGACAAGGATAAATGAGGGGAAATCACCACTTGCCTTGGTTTTACCGGAAAAGTTCTCCAAATCAGTCCACGTCACAGATCGGGGCAAAAGAGGATGGAGGAAGTTGAAATCTAGACAAAAATGGCCGAAAAGGGGGTTAGGGCCGAAAAACCCTAACAAGAAAACTCAAAGAAAGGGGAAAAATTTACCACGATAGCGTAGCTCTCGGTGAGAGCTTTCCAAATCTACGCTCGGTTGAAGATTTCGAGCACCGGAGCTCCGTCGGCGGCCACCGGAAGGTTCACGAAATATTCTCTCTCTCGCTCACGCCGCTCTGGTTCGGGAGAAGGAATCAGAGAAGATGAAGTGTTTATTCTTTTCTAATAACCTAAGTATAAGAGTATATATATAAGTACTTATAAAATATTTTGTCTAAATATAAAAAAACGGTATAAGTACGAGCAGTTCGCGGAAAACAAAATTAGAGGTCTAGAATGGCTTCAAATCGAAAAGTGCCAAACATGAAAGTTGTAGATATCGTCGAGACGAACAAATTTCATGTTATCCATTTTTCCATATGGCCCTGTTTTGACCCTCAAAAAGGCTCTCGAATACAAACTATGACGGACTACACGAGAAAGGCAGCAGACTACTCGAGTATACAGAAGGCTACTCGAATATGTAGAAACAGACTACTCGAGTATACAGAAACAGATTACTCGAGTATACAGAAACAGACTACTCGAGTATACAGAAGGCTACTCGAGTATACAGAAACAGACTACTCGAGTATACAGAAACAGATTACTCGAGTATATAGAAACAGACTACTCGAGTATACAGAAGGCTACTCGAGTATACAGAAACAGACTACTCGAGTATACAGAAGGCTACTCGAGTATACAGAAACAGACTACTCGAGTATACAGAAGGCTACTCAAGTATACAGAAACAGACTACTCGAGTATACAGAAACAGACTACTCGAGTATACAGAAGGCTACTCGAGTATACAGAAACAGACTACTCGAGTATACAGAAACAGATTACTCGAGTATACAGAAACAGACTACTCGAGTATACAGAAGGCTACTCGAGTATACAGAAACAGACTACTCGAGTATACAGAATTGGAGGAACAGAAGATTCACATAAAAAGCAGAAACTTCACACGAGTCAAGGTTGCAGGAAAAACAATTTCTTGCCAAATCTAACCATTTGATCAAACTATAAGAATGAATAGTACTTTTCATTTTTGAATAGTAATTTAATATTAAAATAATCGTATTTATATATATTTGAATAAGGAAACGCGAGTTCGAAACGGAGGCCCAAACGCGCGCAGAATCGAACAAAACTCATGCCGTAGGCGAGCACAGACGCTACGAACACAACGACGAAGTCAAAACCAAAATCAGACGAGCCATTCTCGAGATATAAATTTTCAAAGTTTACGACAAACATAAATTCCACAAAATTCGGAAAAACGCCGAGACCCAAATATCGCTCGGATCGCGACGAAACTTGACGAGTAAGTCGAAAATAACTCAACTTAAATTCCAAATGCAAAATTTTCCCATTACAACAAGAATTCGGCCGACTTGACCGCATGGACGCGAAAATGCCTTTATGACATTACGCCGTCATCTTGACGTTAAAGGTAACGCCATGACGTCATAAATATGATGTTTCCCATTTAAATAAAATCGTCGAAAAAATCGGGGGCGTTACAGTCACTCCCCCTAAAAAGAAGTTTCGTCCCGAAACTTAACACAACTCCAAAACCAAATCAAAATGATAAAATCAAACGTCACTGAAAACATAACGACGTACCCGAAACTAGGAGAAGAGGTGCGGATGAGATTCTCTCATTGCTGACTCCAATTCCCACGTCGCGCTCTTGACGTCTTGATTTCTCAAAAGAATCTTAACCATGGGGATGGTCTTCCTTCGCAAGACACGCTCTTGAGATTCCAAAACGCGGACAGGCTCTTCCACATACGACAGATTGGGCTGAATTTGGGGCACCGAGTCAAGAATTTGACAATCACTACGAACACACTTCCGCAACTGGCTCACATGGAACACATCGTGGACACCAGGGAAGCTAGCAGGTAATTCCAATCGATAAGCTGACACTCCGATGCGCTCCAGAATCTGAAAAGGTCCCACATACCGGGGGTCTAACTTGTGGTTCCTTCCAAATCTTTTTACCCCTGGCATCGGAGAAACTTTCAGGAAAACCAAGTCCCAAACGGCAAACTCCAAATCGACCCTTCGTCTATTAGCATATTTCTCATAACGCTCTTGTGCTACACGTAGCTTCTCTCGAATATGAGTCACCACACAATTCATCTCCTCAAGGGCTTCCGGACCTAGCAATGGTCTCTCACCAACCTCAGCCCAAAATAAGGGAGTCCTACAACGCCTCCCATACAAGGCCTCAAACGGGGCCATCTGCAAGCTCTCTTGGTAACTATTATTGTAAGCAAACTCCATGACTCTAAGACGCTCATCCCAAGCACCACCATGATCCAAAATATAACATCTAATCATGTCCTCCACGATCTGATTTACTCTTTCTGTTTGCCTATTCGTCTGCGGATGATAGGCGGTGGAATACCTTAAGTCGGTACCCAACCTCTCTTGCAGGCTCTTCCAAAAGCGAGACGTAAATCTGGAGTCCCGATCTGATACAATGCTAACAGACACTCCATGTAACCTGATGACCTCTTCAAGATATAGCTCAGCTATCTTCTTCATCGAATACCCAATCTTAAACGGAACAAAGTGGGCGCACTTTGTCAGTCTATCGACTATCACCCAAACAAAGTCATGCCCACGGGGAGATTTTGGTAGACCGGTGATAAAATCCATTGAAATACTTTCCCATTTCCAACTTGGAATATCAAGAGGTGTCAATTTACCACCAGGCCTTCTATGATCAGCCTTGACACACTGACACGTATAACATTCTGATACAAACTTTGCGATATCGCCCTTCATCCCTGCCCACCAAACAATTTGCTTTAGATCTTTATACATTTTGGTGGAACCAGGATGATAGGAAACACTGGAACCATGAGCTTCTTCACAAATTCTAGCCCGAATGTCACCCATGTCAGGAATACAGAATCTACCCCGATATTTCAGAGTACCTAGCTCGTCCAAAGAAAAATCAGGTAACTCCCCTTTCTCAGTCCTATTCCAGAGGTGCAACAATTCCGGATCATATTTTTGGTGCACCCTAGTAAGGGAAATCCAAGAGGGCGCTTCTGCTTCCAAACTAGCAGGCGTAGAACTACTCCCAATCTCGATGTTCATCAATAAGAATTCTTCTACTAAGGACTGTACCGATAGATTAAAAATTTTAGCGGTCTTCCTACTCAACGCATCAGCTACTACATTAGCCTTTCCCGGATGATAAAGAATTTCTACTTCATAATCCGCCACATATTCTAACCACCGATGCTGGCGTAGATTTAGTTCCTTCTGAGTGAAGACGTACTTCAAACTCTTATGGTCCGTATAGATCTTGCATAGCGCGCCATACAATAAGTGTCGCCACAGCTTCAGCGCATAAATTACGGTAGCAAACTCCAAATCGTGCGTAGGATAGTTTCTCTCGTGAATCTTTAGTTGCCTCGATCCATACGCGATCACCTTACCATCTTGCATTAAAACACAACCAAGTTCGATGTGTGACACATCGACGTACACAACATACTCGACTCCTTCAGTAGGTAAGGTTAAAATTAGGGCAGTACACAGTCTCTTCTTCAACTCTTGGAAAGCCTCTTCACACTTATCACTCCAAATGAATGCAGTATTCTTCTGAGTAAGTCTAGTTAAAGGAGCAGACAACACCGAAAATCTTTCCACAAATCTTCTATAGTAGCCAGCGAGGCCTAAGAAGCTCCTAATCTCCTTAGGTGTAGAAGGTCTTTCCCATTCCATCACGGCAGAAATCTTGGTCGGGTCTACAGAAATACCGTCCTTGCCTACAACATGACCAAGAAAGGACACCTGAGGTAGCCAGAACTCACATTTGCTCAACTTCGCATATAGCTTATGCTCCCTCAGGGTCGACAAAACCAAACGCAAATGCTGAGTATGCTCCTCAACATTGCGGGAATACGCTAGGACATCATCTATGAACACAATAACGAATCGGTCCAAGAAATCCTTAAACACCCTATTCATCAAATCTATGAAAGCAGAGGGTGCATTTGTTAAACCGAAAGACATCACCAAAAACTCATAATGTCCATGCCGTGAACAGAATGCTGTTCGGGGAATATCTTCCTCGCGAATCCTCAACTGGTGGTAGCCTCAGCGAAGATCAATTTTTGAAAATACCGAGCTACCACGCAACTGATCGAACAAATCATCGATCCTTGGCAGGGGATATCTATTCTTAACGGTCACCTTATTTAATTCCCTATAATCGATGCAAAGCCTCATCGATCCGTCCTTCCTCCTTACGAACAAAACCGGAGCACCCCACGGAGAAGAACTTGGTCTAATAAAACCACACCTCAGCAACTCATCGAGCTGAGTACGCAACTCATCCAACTCACGTGGAGCCATACGGTACGGTGCTTTGGCGATGGGACGAGTGTCTGGCTCGAGGTCAATCACGAACTCAATCTCCCTCTCAGGAGGAAGTCCTGGAAGACTATCAGGAAAGACATCTGGAAACTCTCGCACCACCGAGACATCCTCGAGACGTGGTGTAACAGAAGCTATTTCCAGAGCAGAAATAGAAACTAAAAACGCATCGCAACCAGACTTTATAGCACGTACCGCAGAAATGACAGGGGAAACTCTGTCCTGAAATCCATAGACGCTCATAGGTTGGCCATTGTCCATCCTGAAGTCCAGTCTTTTTACCTTATACTGGATGACTGCATCATACTTGGACAGCCAGTCCATGCCCAAAATCACATCAAAATCAGTCTGGTCTAAAATTAACAGATCCGCAAGGGCCAGAAAATTGCCAAGATGAATAGGGCATCTCAGAACTCCTTGATTGGATATCACCGAATCACCGGAGGGAAGCTTGACGTTGAAGGAGTCTCTCAATTAATCAACATCCAGGCGATGTTTATCAACAAACCTCCTGGCCACAAAGGAATGGGTGGCACCCGAATCGAACAGAACGCGCGCCCACCTATTCCGCACCTTAAACTCCCCTAAAACCGTAACATACATAACTAAACGAACGATAATCATGGCAACAACGATAAATAATAGGGATAAAATAGACTGGGGCTAACCTGAAATAACTTGCGTAGAGTTTTGAGCTTCCTCGCTAGTCATCACGTTCAGCTTTCCTTTTCCTTTATCTAGGGTTGGTGGTGGCAGCAGAGCTCGAAGCAGGGCAGGCTGCAGTGGGGTTTGAGCCTGGGGGCACGAAGATTTCTGGTGTCCCTTCTGCCCGCACTGGAAGCAGGTCCTTTCTTTCATCCAGCACCGACTCACATCATGACCCTTCCTTGCACAGAACGAGCACACGAGCTCTCCCTTGGGTGCACCTTGGATGGCGTGCACTTGCTGCTGCTGCTTCAGGGTGGCTGTTCTCTTGAAACATCTTTCGTAAGGGTGGCCAGGACGACCACAGAAACTACACACTTCCTTACCTTTCTTCTTCGAAGAAGGGCCAGATGCCCTGGAGCTACCATCCTCAACACCCTTCCTTTTCTCTTTCCTCGCCGCAGCACCGCGGTTCTTGACATTTTCAATCGCTTCAACTTTTAGTGAGGCTTCCACTGCCACATCATAACTGTCAGCTCCATAAGCGCATGACCACTGCTGGACATCACTTCTTAGTCCTCCCAGGAAACGTTTCACTCTTCCCTCCTCCGAAGCTACCAAATCGGGAGCAAATCTACTCAACTTGCTAAACTCAATCTCATATTCGCTTACCGTGAGCTGTCTCTGCTTCAAATGCAGGAAGTTATTCATGAGACGGTCCTGCTCGATCGAGGGCAGAAACTTCTTCAGCAACATCTTCTTGAAAGAGTCCCAGGTACAGCCTTCCTTCAGACTCTCCTTTTCACGAATCCACCAACTCTTTGCTAGGCCTTTTAACTGATAGGCTGCAATCGTAACCTTCTGGGCTTCTAGAATCCCGGAATACGAAAACATCTCCTCGATTGAGATGATCCAATCATCCAAAATCATAAAGTTGGCACTCCCGTCGTAGGTGGGAGGTCCCAATCGCTGTAAATACGATATGAAATTCATTTCTTTTGGTATTGCCACCGGGGCCACCAGAGGAGCAGGGGTATCGGGCACGACTTGACCCAAGGCAGGCTCTTGCACTGAAGGTTATCGCGCTGGAGCGGTAGACAACAATGACTGAATTTGTGTTTGCATCGCAACTACTTGCCTTGACAGAGCCTCGTTGCTCTGGCGCAAACTCTCAATCAATGCATCACTCTACGCACCTGACGACTCACCCTCTGACTGAGGAGTCGATCTCGTCGCAATACGCTTTGGAGGCATTTCTAAAAAGACAAACGAACAACCCAATTAAAATCCTAGATTACGACTAGGGAAAACAAAACTAGTTCATACCATACTTGAAAGACACTTACTAAAGCTGTCACTTGCTCTGGGATTATATGATGATGATATGTCCTACTCAGGATGTTATCCTATCATCCTATTGACTCATGTGCCTATGATATGAATGCATGAATTCTTTACTCTTATTTAAAATCATGTGTGTACATATGTCATCAAGTAAATCTTTAGCTTGGCATGTTGTGCTTATGTTATGTTATGCTATGCATGTGGTGCTATGAATTCTATAAAAGGCCTTAATGCATGTTATGAGCGGCGTACACATGCAATGTTATGCATCCCATACTACATAATATTGCATGCAACGAAAAGAAAACGTGCTAATGGGCATTCATGTGGTGAGGTTATGCATCCCATACTACATAACCCTCACATGTTGCCACCTATGGTGGATCCATATACAAACGTATATTATGCATCCCATATTACATAATATGCCACGTATACTTCTAATCATACTTATGAGTGTAGTGTTCATGCTTCAGCCAAGACATCTTGATGACACATCGGTGTGTGTATGATATGACACTAAGCAACTAACACTAACAAGGGAAGGTTGCCCGACCAATTGTCAAGCAACCTCCCTCTGATACCAACTGTCACAACCCGCATTTCTCCCCAACAATTTAATTATATCAGAGCAAGGGGAAAATACGTGTCGTGATGCCACGCCGTGTAGGGGATAACTGCAGACGTTCATGCAAGACTCCAAACTCTATAATTTTAAAAGAAAACATAAATGGTTATGAATAAAATCCAGTTTAAGTTATGATGGTAGCCGTATCCCTCGGCTTAGTGAATCATCTAGTTCACGATTAAAAATATACATTATACGCTTGCGGAAAATACTTATTTTAATTGACTCTAATATCCTACATGAGTATAAATGTCTCCGAGGAAAAACTCATACAATGCAAATCCTAGATTTATAATAAGTGTAGGAAAGTCTTTACGCTAAATAGAAAGTAGTGGCTTAGTTTTGAAAGAGATGATAAGTATGTTTTACTAATAGTAGGGTTTTATAGGTTAAAAATATCTAACATGCAATCCTAGCAATAAATCATCCCAGAGAGCAAGTAATGTAAACCAAACATAAGGAAACCACAACAGCTAGCAAGTGTCAAAAAGAATCAACAATCCTGTGGGCGTCAACAACCTGACACGAACCCACAGTACAAATATGTCTGAAACTAGGCAAAAAAAACTAAAACAACAAACTACCTCGCTACGACGAGGGGGAAAACTACAGCCAAACTGCTGCTGCTAAGGCTCCAAAACCGGCTCCGCTACCTGCTAATGCTCCGAACCTGAGGCATTCCAAAGACAGAACACCTCAGCAAGAGGGTACAAATGGTGGCAGAAAAAGTAAACAAAATAAAACAAAGGTCAGACGGGGTACCAACCCAAGACCAACAGTACTGAAGTAAGGTGCCAAACAGGAAAAGAAAGAAATACCTACGTGAATCGTCACGTACTCCCGCAAATACACCAGATTTCTCAAGGCAAAAAGGGAACAACAAAAGTAAAAAACATAAAGAAGAAATTTAACTAGCTTTACTAAGCACCTGTGGTCGACCTTACCTCAAAACACGGGCGAGGTGGTCCCTCAACTGGACACACCCCTCACGAATAATTTATCCGCTTAACTGTGAGGGAGTCTCATACTCTCCACCATACACCGCAGATGCCCAAAAAAAACCCGGTAGGATTCCACAAGGTACCATAAAGGAGTCATACCATGCGGAGGTGGTTTTATCCACTAACTCCCGCAAATTTTAGAAACCCAAAGAAACCACAACACAAATATATCTCGAGATTTAGCTCATCAGATTCTACTTGACACTTCTAGTTTCAAAACGTGGTTGATCAACCCCTATGAACGATTTACAATCCTAAACAAACTCTAATACGATCAATAACGATAGGTAATGCATTTAAAAGCATTAATAAGACACATCAAGAATGATTAAATATATCATGACAAGATCAAGTTCACCAAGATAAAATCTTATAATCTCGAGAGATTATCCAAAAAGGTTAATCGTAGCAATAACTTGGAAAACAAAGTGAAGAAAATTTTAAAGAACATAAAAACTGAACCGTTACCATCAAATCAGACAAGGATAAATGAGGGGAAATCACCACTTGCCTTGGTTTTACCGGAAAAGTTCTCCAAATCAGTCCACGTCACAGATCGGGGCAAAAGAGGATGGAGGAAGTTGAAATCTAGACAAAAATGGCCGAAAAGGGGGTTAGGGCCGAAAAACCCTAACAAGAAAACTCAAAGAAAGGGGAAAAATTTACCACGATAGCGTAGCTCTCGGTGAGAGCTTTCCAAATCTACGCTCGGTTGAAGATTTCGAGCACCGGAGCTCCGTCGGCGGCCACCAGAAGGTTCACGAAATATTCTCTCTCTCGCTCACGCCGCTCTGGTTCGGGAGAAGGAATAAGAGAAGATGAAGTGTTTATTCTTTTCTAATAACCTAAGTATAAGAGTATATATATAAGTACTTATAAAATATTTTGTCTAAATATAAAAAAACGGTATAAGTACGAGCAGTTCGCGGAAAACAAAATTAGAGGTCTAGAATGGCTTCAAATCGAAAAGTGCCCAACATGAAAGTTGTAGATCTCGTCGAGACAAACAAATTTCATGTAGCCATTTTTCTATACGGCACTGTTTTGACCCTCAAAAAGGCTCTCGAATACAAACTATGACGGACTACACGAGAAAGGCAGCAGACTACTCGAGTATACAGAAGGCTACTCGAATATGCAGAAACAGACTACTCGAGTATACAGAAACAGATTACTCGAGTATACAGAAACAGACTACTCGAGTATACAGAAGACTACTCGAGTATACAGAAACAGACTACTCGAGTATACAGAAACAGATTACTCGAGTATACAGAAACAGACTACTCGAGTATATAGAAGGCAACTCGAGTATACAAAAACAGACTACTCGAGTATACAGAAGGCTACTCGAGTATACAGAAACAGACTACTCGAGTATATAAAAGGCTACTCGAGTATACAGAAACAGACTACTCGAGTATACAGGAACAGACTACTCGAGTATACAGAAGGCTACTCGAGTATACAGAAACAGACTACTCGAGTATACAGAAACAGATTACTCGAGTATACAGAAACAGACTACTCGAGTATACAGAAGGCTACTCGAGTATACAGAAACAGACTACTCGAGTATACAGAATTGGAGGAACAGAAGATTCACATAAAAAGCAGAAACTTCACACGAGTCAAGGTTACAGGAAAAACAATTTCTTGGCAAATCTAACCATTTGATCAAACTATAAGAATGAATAGTACTTTTCATTTTTGAATAGTAATTTAATATTAAAATAATCGTATTTATATATATTTGAATAAGGAAACGCGAGTTCGAAACGGAGGCCCAAACGCGCGCAGAATCGAACGAAACTCACGCCGTAGGCAAGCACAGACGCTACGAACACAACGACGAAGTCAAAATTAAAATCAGACGAGCCATTATCGAGATATAAATTTTCAAAGTTTACGACAAACATAAATTTCACAAAACTTCGGAAAAACGCCGAGACCCAAATATCGCTCGGATCGCGACGAAACTTGACGAGTAAGTCGAAAATAACTCAACTTAAATTCCAAATGCAAAATTTTCCCATTACAACAAGAATTCGGCCGACTTGACCGCATGAACGCGAAAATGCCTTTATGGCATTACGCCGTCATCTTGACGTTAAAGGTAACGTCATGACGTCATAAATATGATGTTTCCCATTTAAATAAAATCGTCGAAAAAATCGGGGGCGTTACACTAAGCCCTCGACAAAGAGTGATGCAGGGACGAGACAAGTGTCAGTGTCAGATTTGCATGCTAACTTTAATTTGGGGGCAGAGGCCCCTGAATGACACAGGACACCCTCTACTCTCTTGGGAGGACAAGTCGAATAGGGTCTCTGTCTCCTCCCTCCTTCCCCCTCGGGCCAAGCGCGAATAATCTGGCGAGGATGACTATGCCCTTACCTATGGATGTATGGAAGGGAGGACGCGACCGCCTATAAGAAGGCGACCCTATAAGACCAAGCATATGAGAGCGAACAGGTCAACTTGCGCCCCGCTGGAATCTCTCACACGGTGTCGATCTGCGACCTCAGCTTTAGTAGAAAGTACTTTATTGTCGATGACAAGAGGAAGCTTGCAGAGGAGCAAGTAGAAGACCTCGAGCTGTGGTTTGGAGTCATCAAGTGGCTTCTCAATAAGGCCTTTAACAATGTAGTAAGTTTCACTTGGGTAGTTTTTCATTTAATTTTCAACCATCCTTTTTATGCGAGATCATTTTCAGTATTTTGAGACGGTGGAGCGAATGATAAGGCGGATCAGTGAGCTAGAGCTAGAGGTGGAGGACCTCAAGAAGCAACTCGCTGAGGCCCCCACGAAGGTACCATCGACGGAGCGCGGTGAGTCAACCTCCAAGGGTGAGAATCTTTTGCAGTTCACCCAGCGTGAGATCAAGAGCACTCGCAAGACCTTAGTCTCCAAGTCAACCGAGAATGCGCTCGTGATGTTGCGCAACCTTGGTGCCTTGCAGGAGGGGTGGGGATACATCACCGATGAAATGCTCGAGGTCAAAGTTCTATGAGTCCATGGAGAGCTCGCCCTCTGGCTAGCACACCTACTCACCCCCTCCCTTAGCGACAAGGGCGAGACAGGACAATCTTCAAAGGACCCGCCATCCTCTTAGCTTAAGATTTTTCATTTTTTCCATGTAACGGTAAGGACCATGGACTTTGTAAACCTTTTGACGAATATATGAAATTTGGTCTAAGTTTTTTTTGTTCTCTCCTCCCTTTTTTGATTAGTAACTCCTTTTAACCTTTTGGACTCGTCGAATGCCTAACTTAAATGTCAGACAACAAGCCGACACGCCAAACTCGCCCCCTCAAAATTTGTGTGATTTAGGTTTAGTGACCTCGGCGTGCTCATAATCTTTCAACGAAAAGACTTGCGTTAGAAACACTTCGATACTCAAGAGTCCCCAAGTGCACTTAATACCAGACCTGTGAGATGTCTATGAAACCGGGTACTTACTCCGCTCACAGGGTGTTAACCTCATCGAGGCATCAACAATAATTGCTCCCTGGACCTAGTGAGGAGTTTTTGTTCGCTACGTATACGAACCTATGAGAGGTGCGGGAGCAGATCCGACCGTAGGATCTTGATTTCAACGGCCGAATTTCGGTCGTATCTGTTGGATATACAGCCGGATGTACCAGTGAATTAGATATAACCATATCTCAGTCGTTGAAATCCAGCTAAGAAGCATATCCTACGGCCAGATTTGTATGTATCGCATCAATTAATAGGTGCGAACACGCACAAAAAAATGCCCTAGGCGAGTGCTAGTAGTGACTTTTCGATCTCGAAAAGACTCGCCGGTGGTGACTTTTCCCGAACTGTTTTTTTTAATGATTTGCTACCTACCAGACTACCGAAAAAAATTTAGGTGGGTTACTCACATAGAAATAGGTGCCCAGTTAAATACCGGTCGTTGATTTAATATCCTACGACCTATATGATATTAAATACTGACCGTTGATCAGTATTTCGATCGATCATGTTATTTCTGCAGGAAATCAATGGTCAGTATTTAATGTTGCACCTGTTTCTTAGTAAGAGTAACCCACCTAAAATTTTTTGGGCGCTGTTACGTGCACACCACTTTTGGTTATGTGCACACCAAACTTTTAAAATAAAAGGTGATGTTACGTGCACACTACTTTTGTCTATGTGCACAACAAACTCTTAAAATAAACAATACCACTACTTTTTTCCAATCCCACCCATATTAAACCTAAGCGCACACCCCGCTCCTATTTTCTACCGAAAGCCGAAACCCTACCCTCGCCTCAGCTTCAGCCTCGCTTCATTTTGCATACAAATAAGGTTGGATGCGATATTTCAAAAATTCAATACATCATCGATTATTCAAAAAATGAATTGAAACGAAAACTACGAGAGCTATTGGATTCTACAACAAGCCAAACTGTAGAACCTTTGGTTCCGGGTCGCTTAAAAGGGCGACCAAAAGGAAGCTTGAACAAGCAAAAAGACCGTGGATGTATTAATATTCAATTTTAAGTAACTTGTAAATATTTTATTTATTTAAGACAACTAATATTCATATCTTTATGTTCATGCATGTCTATATGAACTTAAAAATGGACCATGTAAATTTTTAATTATATCGGTGAAAATGATTTGAGATTTTTTCTTATTTTATTTGTTTTTTGTTGGTTTGAAATGTAAAAGGGAAGAAATCTTTTGTATTTGAAGTAACAAAAAAACGCAAACTTTATTTTGATGTTTATTTAACAATTTTGCATGCAAATAAAATTTATGATGTTTACTTGATATTTTAGCCTACAAATAAAATTTATGTTGTGCACATATCAATGATATGCACATAATCATAAATGATATGTATGTAGCATCGTCCAATTTTTCCCAGACTATTAGTTGTTTAGAAATTGCTTGTTTGAGCATAGTTAAATAAGGGTGCTGTTACTAGCAAACCCAGTTTGGTTTCTAGCAAACCATTACTGTTAGTAAACCCTCATTTTTCAAAATGGCTATTTGGAAACCATTTTGTTACTATCAAACCAACATAATTTTTTTTTAAAAAAAAATTAAATTTTGTTTAAAACATTCATTTTTTCAAAATAATCCGCTGCATATAAAGACATTACAAATGATTTCAAATGTATTCATTCAACCACTTATGTTAACATTATAGATGAGTCAAAATGCCGCAAATGTTTAGTATGTCCAAAACTGCTTTCAACAAAATATCATTATCTGCATTAAAATCTTTAAACAAAATATCGGTCGGTTTAGAAATATATTTGATTTCTAATTTCTATAAGAATGTGTTGTATATATGAGTTTTTTTTAATGTGTTGTATATATGATTTAAGTGTATATCAATATATATACGTCCTTTTAAACTGCGTCTTATACGTACAATTTCATGAGAAGTGTTCAACTTGAAAGTTGTAGATCTCGACGAGATCTACAACTTTCATGTTAAACACTTTTTGATTTGAAGCACTTTAGATCCCCGATTTGACCCATGAAAAAAGTTACGTCGTACATATGTACGGACGCGCGAGATCGGCGTGACTTTTTTCGGGAGCCAAATCGGGAACATAAACGGCTTCAAATCAAAAAGTATTCAACATGAAAGTTGTATATCTCGTCGAGATCTAAAATTTTCATGTTGAATACTTTTTGATTTGAAGTACTTTAGACCCCCCGATTTGACCCCTGAAAAAAGTTACGTCGTACATATGTACGGACGCCCGGGATCGGCGTGAACTTTTTCAGAGATCAAATCGGGGGCATAAACGGCTTCAAATCAAAAAGTGTTCAACATAAAAGTTGTAGATCTCGTCGAGATCTACAACTTTTATGTTGAACACTTTTTGATTAGAAGTAGTTTAGACCCCCTATTTGGACCCCGAAAAAAATCATGCCGAAAATCTGTACGTTCCGTACATGTCTTTTTTATGGCCCAAATTGGAGGTCTAAACTGCTTCAAATCAAAAAATGATCAACATGAAAGTTGTAGATCTCTATATCTCATCGAGATCTACAACTTTAATGTTGATCATTTTTCAAATGAAAAATATTTGAGGCTCAAAATTCAAAAATGCAAAAATTGCAAAAAAAACAAGATTTGTTTGTTAGTAGTAATTTTTGGGAAGAGAAAAAAATGACAGAATCTGTTTTTTTCTGATTTGTTAGAAACGAAAGTGGGTTTGCTAGTGGTAGTACCCTTAAAAATTAGGTGTGATCAAGATCGCACTGGGGCGTGGGGGCTCTCTGATAAATAATTAATTAAATAAAATTTATGTTTTTATTTGCCAAGCGGAAGATCCAGACCGTACACGTCGAGTTTCTGGTTAAATGGGGAAGCTTCCACAGCTCAAGGCAATTTCCAATTTCGAAATTACGAATAAACATCAAGACAATTCTGGAAGCGCCCAGATCAACTACTGGATATCTCTCGAAAGATCCAGAAAAGAGTTCCCCTCCTTAATCCTTATAAATCCCCCCCTCAATACATGCAGTTGAACTAAATCAATTTCAGTTCTTCCCTCGATTCAAGCTTTCACTCTCTTTAGTTCTTCTTCGATTGGTTTCTTTCTCGATTCAATCGCACTTCTTTCATGGCGGCAAAAGGCGACGGGCCGGCCATCGGCATCGATCTCGGGACGACGTATTCCTGCGTCGGGGTTTGGCAGCACGATCGTGTGGAGATCATCGCTAACGATCAGGGGAATCGTACTACGCCCTCGTATGTTGCGTTCACAGATACAGAGAGGCTGATTGGGGATGCGGCGAAGAATCAGGTGGCTATGAATCCTGTCAACACCGTTTTCGGTGAGTTCGTCTTCTTCTTTCTCCTCTTTTTCTCTCTTCCTTCAAAATTTTAAGTTTAATTTTTGGTTCTAGTTTAAGTTGGCTGTGATGTAGCTCATCTTATAATCCTGCTTTGCTAAGCCCGTGAAATCGACTTACGAATGTATATTGTTTTTAATTTTATGTAGCTCAATCTCTAATTTTGTTATTACTCCTTTGTTGTTAACGATGAACTTCTTCTTCTTCATTCCCCGTTCTCATTCAGAAAGGATTTTATTTTTTATAGCCTAATCTCTGTTTGTATGCTTCTATGTTGTTAACTATGAAATCGAAGTAGATTTCATTGCTGGAATTTCAGGCTTTATTCAAATTAATTAATCTTAGGGGTGCAAAATTATCTAGCCGGTGGCTTCGGTGATCTGAACATATAATTATATAATAATTGTAACTATAAGGTTCATTTTTTTGTTTAATGCTTATTTAGGCCGACCCGTTCTGTTTCTTCCCTTTGTGCAGATGCAAAGCGTTTAATTGGGCGGCGGTTCTCAGATCCTTCCGTTCAAAGTGACATGAAATTATGGCCTTTCAAAGTGATTCCCGGTGCTGGCGACAAACCTATGATTGTCGTCACTTACAAGGGAGAGGAGAAGCAGTTCTCTCCTGAAGAGATCTCTTCCATGGTCCTCATCAAGATGAAGGAGATAGCCGAAGCTTTTCTCAGCAAAACTGTGAAGAATGCTGTGGTCACAGTTCCTGCCTACTTCAACGACTCCCAAAGGCAGGCAACCAAAGACGCCGGCGTCATTGCTGGCTTAAATGTCATGAGAATTATCAATGAGCCCACAGCCGCAGCTATTGCCTACGGCCTCGACAAAAAAGGCAGCGGCAGCACCGGCGAGAAGAATGTTCTCATCTTTGATCTCGGTGGTGGAACATTTGACGTCTCTCTCCTCACCATTGAAGAAGGCATCTTTGAAGTCAAAGCCACAGCCGGCGACACTCATCTTGGTGGAGAGGATTTCGACAACAGGATGGTGAATCACTTTGTGCAGGAGTTCAAGAGGAAGCACAAGAAAGACATTGGTGGCAATCCTAGAGCTTTGAGGAGGTTGAGAACTGCGTGTGAGAGGGCGAAGAGAACTCTTTCCTCCACAGCGCAGACGACAATTGAGATTGATTCTCTTTATGAGGGCATTGATTTCTATACCACCATCACTCGTGCGAGATTCGAAGAGCTCAACATGGATCTTTTCAGGAAATGTATGGAGCCTGTGGAGAAGTGCTTAAGAGATGCCAAGATGGACAAGAGTCTTGTTCATGATGTGGTTCTTGTGGGTGGATCGACCAGAATCCCAAAAGTGCAGCAGCTTCTCCAAGACTTCTTCAATGGAAAGGAGCTCTGTAAGAGCATCAACCCAGACGAAGCTGTGGCTTATGGAGCAGCCGTGCAGGCTGCGATCTTGAGCGGGGAAGGGAATGAGAAGGTGCAAGATCTTCTTCTTCTAGACGTCACTCCCCTTTCTCTTGGCCTGGAAACTGCTGGAGGAGTCATGACTGTCCTTATTCCGAGGAACACGACTATACCGACCAAGAAAGAACAAATCTTCTCCACCTATTCCGACAATCAGCCCGGTGTGCTGATCCAGGTTTACGAAGGAGAGAGGGCCCGAACCAAAGATAACAACTTGCTAGGCAAATTCGAGCTTTCCGGCATTCCGCCGGCCCCAAGAGGTGTGCCACAGATTACTGTGTGTTTTGACATAGATGCCAATGGCATATTGAATGTGTCTGCGGAGGATAAGACCACTGGGCAGAAGAACAAGATCACCATCACCAATGATAAGGGAAGATTGAGCAAGGATGAGATTGAGAAGATGGTGCAGGAAGCTGAGAAGTACAAGTCGGAGGATGAGGAGCATAAGAAGAAGGTGGAGGCCAAGAATGCTTTGGAGAATTATGCTTATAACATGAGGAATACGATTAAGGATGAGAAGATTGCAGGGAAGTTGAGTGCGGGGGATAAGAAAAAGATAGAGGAGACGATTGAGAAGGCGATAGAGTGGTTGGATGGTAACCAGCTTGCAGAGGCCGAGGAGTTTGAGGATAAGATGAAGGAGATTGAGGGGGTGTGTAATCCCATCATTTCTAAGATGTATCAGGGAGCTGGAGAAGGCGGCTATTCCATGGACGCCGACGATGCTGCCCCTAGCAGTGCAGGTGGAGCAGGGCCTAAGATTGAGGAGGTTGATTAAAGCCTGTGCTGGAGATTTCAAGAAGATGATTTTCTGTTTTGCTGTGATCAGGTTCTGTTAGTTATGTTCTTGTCCTGTGTCATGCGGACTATTATAATCTGGCTTGTGTATGTGAGTTGTTTTTAAGTGCTGTAAGGATGATGTTTCTTATTGTGTCTTGTGTACATTTCAACTACTGTTGGTCATTTTTCTAGTTATCTAGGAAATAGAAGAAGCATATAATGGTTTATTAGTGATGCCCATGCTCGTGTAGATTTGGGGTTTGTTTCTCTTCGCTGTTCACTAATTGTTGAAATTTTGATGCCAGGCCTGTTAAGGCTCTTTGGTTATTCGGAAAATAATATCCTGGGTACTGAATCGCCATTTTTGAGGTGCAGTGTAATCTGAAGTTTCAATTTTGAATTTGATGTCTCGCATCAGATTATTATGTTGAATAATTTGACTGTTTCCGTCTTTGTTTAATTTCAATTTGTAAAAACAAAGTCAGTTTAGGCCATGCTTGTAACTCATCCACCCTCAAATGGAGGGATGAATCCGTGGGCTAATAGAAGAATATATTAATTAGCATAAGAAAAGGATGACAGGTTCTTGTTGTTTCCAACTGGGTTTAGCAGCAGTGGCATCTACTTCCTCAGATTCAAATTTAGCTCAAAAAACCTGCTTCGGAAACCTACATGCGTGAATCATCAAAGTTTAGAAAAAAAAGAAGAAAAAAAGAACTTGCAGATAGCAGCAAATCTAAGAGCGTCCAACCCGATATACATTTTAGGAAAGCCAATCGGTTTTGCTCCAATGGATCGTCATTTCCGTCTCCAATTTTTGCAGATCCTCTTTCGCATTCTCTAAATTTATAGGAGGGGGAGGAAATGTCGGACCTCCATTTTAATTGTTTTAATTTCTTAAAATTTTTTATAGAATTTATGTTTTAACTTATCTTTGTAGCTTTAGCTGCTTGATGTGGTCCCTCTTGAGATTTCTGAGTCAAACTAGTAGGGCCCCAGCCAGAAATATCCAAGTAATACGACTAAATCGAGCGAACTGTGCATGCGTGAGCCGTGCCCTCTCGAAGGGCCCAAAGATACCCCAAAGAGAGAGCGGAGCCATGCTCGCACACGAGCAACACAAACTTCGGATTAACACAACAAACACTCTCTTCCTGATATGCTAAAATTTGTTGATGTTTGAGGAGAGAAGAAACACTGGAAGGAGAGGTTGCTACGACAGAACGACGTGAAGCCGTCGCGAAGGAACCGTCTCCGTATTGGAGCTTCCCGTGCGAGGGTTTGGGAAATGAATGAACGACGACCTCCATAAAACAACAGAGAACAGTGACGTTTAAGCGGCGAGGGCTTTTTCGGGAATTCAGCGGCGTGACCGACGACGTGCAGGAAGATCTTTATCACACACACACACACACACACACACACACACACACACACACACACACACACACACACACACACACACACACACGAGTGACAGGCACGGGCCGTCGGTCTGAGGGGCATTTGTCGTGGCTGCGACATACGTCGTTGGGACGACATATGTCGTGGGGATGACATTTGTCGTGGGGGCGACATTTATCGTGGGGACGACATTTGTCGTGGGGACGACATTTCTCGTGGGGGCGACAGTTGTCGTGGGGGCGACAGTTGTCGTGGGGGCAACAGTTGTTGTGGGGGAGACAGTTGTCGTGGGGGCGATATTTGATATGGAGGCGATATTTGTCGTGGGTGCGACATCTGTCGTGGGTGCAGCCAGTGATCAGTAGGGGTGCACGATGAATCACTGTGATATGGAGGCGGAGTCGTATTCTGGCCACCGTGACGTGTAGGCCTGCGTGTCAGTGTCTGTCGTGGGTGCAGCATATGTGGTGGGTGCGACATTTGGTCGTGGGTGCGACATTTGGTCGTGGGTGCGTCATTTGTGGTGGGGGCGACATCGTGGGTGCGTCATTTGTGGTGGGGGCGACATTGGTTGTGGGAGCGACATTTTTCGTGGGCGGTGGCAAATTTTGTGGGCTGCGACATTTTTGGTGGGAGGCAACATTTGTTGTGGGCGGAGACATTTGTCGGGGGGGGCGTCATTTGTTGTGGGTGAGGCATTTGTCGTGGGTGCGACATTCGTCGGTGCGGCATTTGTGGTGGGGACGATATTGGTCATGGGTGTGACATTTGTGGTGGTGGCGACATTGGTCTTGGGAGCGACAATTGTTGTGGGAGCGACATTTTTCCTGGGCGGTGTCAAATTTTGTGGGTGGCGCCCTTTGAAAAATGGTGGGAGGCGACATTTGTCGTGGACAACGATAACCATCTAAGAATGACTTTCAACTATAAATTGGTATCAACAAATGCTTGGTTATATAGAAAATGACATTGACGATAGAGTTTCTAAATTATCCTCATTGCACATTAGAGTTTTTTCATTGTTTTTTGTGGTAAACCACATAAAAATTGACAGATTTTAATCAACCACATAACAATCTAACATATAACAGGGAGCTAGGTTTGCTGGAGTGAGGTCGCCGAAAGACTGTGTGAAACTCAATTTGACGGGAAATTATTTTCTCGTTGGTTCAAACGGCAAGAACGTATTTACAATCCCACATAATGCAGGTAAATTTTCCAAAAGATATTTAACCAAAAATTTAAATTTAGTTTATATTTAGTGAACATAATGAGATTATCACCTCATTATGCTGAAAATTTTAACAAAAAATGTTGTTAATGACAATGTTGAAACTCCTAAGAAAAAAACTCAAGTTTGGCTGGCAGATTAATTTCGAGTTGAAGAGGACAGATGTATGTAGCTGTAAATTAATCTGAGAGCCAAGAATGTGTTCAATCTAAATGGATGTCCTAAGAAGGTCATTTTTGGCTCAGCCTAGCTGTGAGGTGTTTGCTTTGGGATGTCAAGTTAGGCAAAATAATTTGTAAATGCGCCCATAAAAGTTAATCATGAAAAAAGTTTTTTTTTTTAGATCGAGGTTATTCAAATTATTCTGGATTGTCTTGTTTATCATTTGAAATATAATGCTTAGGGGGGCATTTTTGAGATTATGGAAAACATTGAAGAAGAAACATAAAATAAATTTATCACCTACCTCATTAGAAGTGAAATCTCAAATTAGCTCTTTGCTGGAGTAGCTATGGACCTCGACCTGTGCATTATGGAACAACGAACTTACAAAAAAAATCGATTTATGTAAAATGAAATATCACTACACCATGGCAGTAGTGTAGGAACTCATGTGAACATAAAATTAAAAGAAAATGCTTAGATGAGTAAACCTTAAACTTGTTGTTTTTTGTCGTTCTACAACAGCTTTCCTACGACTAAGCCTTGAATAAACCTTTGTAATTTTTGGCTTACTATGAGATGCCCTAAGCCAGCAACCACAACAGAAATTAATTATTAGTCTAAACCATAAAACTGACACCTAAGAGTTACCCTGCCAAACAATCAAAAATCATTAAAATTGGATGAAGTTTTCATCAACATGGGTGTTTAGAATCCAATAAACCCCAAAATAGAAAAGAGAGAGTGGGAGGGAGTGAGAGAGACGGTGGGAGCATGAGAGAGAGAAAGAAAGAGAGGGAGAGGTGAGAGGGGGAGAGAGGGGGAGAGGGCAGCAGCAGGCGGCGGGAGGTATGCTCTATTATTGCTTTTAAAAACTAATTTCAGGATTAGGAGGGATGAGAGAGAGAGAGAGAGAATGTGGGGGGGGGGGGGGAGTGTAACGCTCCTGATTTTCCAAGGTTTATTTAAAATCCCTTTAGTGTCGTATTTTGACATCAGGGCATTACGTTGACGCGTAGTTGATGGGTACCATTGTCTGAGCGTGACTTTTGCTCGTTGGTATCCAAGGTTTTGGTTAGGGAGAATTAACTTGGCTAATTTCTCCTGTGTTTTGATATTCCCTTGCGAATCGGGGTTCGTTTTGGAACACGACGGAACATTTTTGGAATATTTGGTATTTTGATTTCGGGGAGTGTTTATCCGAGTTTGATTTGTCGGATTTCGATTTCAACTTCGCCGTTGAATTCGTAGTGTCAATATTTAGCTACGGTGTAATTTTCGTAGAAATCCGAGTTAGTGCGAGTTTTGGTCATTTGGACGTTTTAATTATAATAATATTATATTATTTATTCCATATAAATAGCCTTGCGATAAGACGGAAACCCTATTCATTATCTTCTTCCCCAAACCGTCAGATTGTTTTTGCAGAAGGACGAGAGCGGCGAACCTTGCGAAGTTTTCAGCCGTTGATTATAGGAGCTCCGGTGCACGAAATCGTCATCGGATCCAGTTAGCTCTCTCCAAGATCTATGTTTCTGCGGTGAGTTTTTCCCGTTTCTTGGATTTTTAGAGATTAAGGTATTCGGTTTTGACTTTCTCTCCTCTTGAAAAGTTTTAGGTTTTACTGTTTATGTGTTTTTGCGGCCAGATCTATGAGAAGGAGTGGTGGTGCGGCCGGATTCCGGCAAGATCGGGGCAAGTGGTGATTTCCTCCCCTTGCCAAGCTTTCCTTCCTTATGTTCACTGTTATTGCCCCTTTTTCCTTCTTAGAATTTAGGGATAGGGTAGGGTTCGACCAGGTTCTACCTGCTGCATAAGGTAGATCCTTGTTCCGGTGATGTGTATATTCGCCGTTTTTATTCGCCGCTTTTTTACTGTTGGTCTGTGTGTATATCCGTCGAGTATAGGTTAGTAAGCCCTACTTTATTTCATCGTGTATGGCAGTGAGGGGATTCGTCAGGTTTGAAGATTAGCTTAGGATAATGCCATCTTATAAGCCTGCTTAGTTTAGTAAATTAGTCGATTTTGACAAAAGTCAAAATCACAGAAAAATAATTTTGCGCTAAGGCAAAAGCGTTGAGTGCGCTGAATGCACTCAACGCGGTGTTGAGTGAAGGCTTGGCGTTGAGTGAAGTTCAATGGGCGTTGAGTGGTCTCTAAGGCTATGACATAAGCGTTGAGTGCGGTGAGTGTACTCAACGCGGCGTTGAGTGAAGTCCATAGCGTTGAGTTAACTGTTAAGTGTTGAGTGTACTCAATACGACATTGAGTAAAGCCTTGGTGTTGAGTGAAGCTTTGGCGTTGAGTTTTATGTGAGGCTAAGGAAAAAGCGTTGAGTGCATTGAGTATACTCAACACGGTGTTGAGTGAAGTCCATAGCGTTGAGTTAACTGTTAAGCGTTGAGTGTACTCAACGTGACGTTGAGTGAAGCCTTGGCATTGAGTGAAGCCTTGGTGTTGAGTGGTCTGTAAGACTAAGTCAAAAGCGTTGAGTTTACTTAATGTGGCATTGAGTGAAGTACATAACATTGAGTTAACTGTTAAGCGTTCAGTGTACTCAACGCGGCGTTGAGTGAAGCCTTGGCGTTGAGTGAAGCCTTGGCGTTGAGTGGTCTGTAAGACTAAGTCAAAAGCGTTGTGTAGACTCAACGCGACGTCGAGTGAAGGTAATGCGCTGAGTAAAACTGTTTGGCATTAAGTGCGCTGAATGCACTCAACGCGACGTTGAGTGTAGGCCAGGCGTCGAGTTCACTGTCCGCTTTTCCTGTGAATTGGAATTTATTTGTCTCCGATTCATCGTGCTTCAAGTTGATGATTATTGTTAAGTGGAATTCATCGTGTGTCTACTGATTTGTCGAGTATACTCGACGAATAAGTGTGGACTTAGAAATTTTTTCACCGGATTAAGTTGAATTCATCGAGTATGACTTAGAATGGCTATCACTTGGGAATTTTCTTCCTTTATGTTAAGGAGAGTTTCTGTATTCTAGTTGAGGTTATAGGTGGTTATGGATGTTATGTATGACCCTTGGTTGGTAATGGATAAAGGATCCCCAACCTAGTGCTAAATTGTGAATCATTATACTGTTGGGCTTATTTCTAGCCTGTGTGTTGAGTTGGACAATGTTGTCACCACCACATCACCTTGTTTATGTATATTTGGATTGTTGGGTTGAGTTGGATAATGTTGCAACCACCCTAGTGTCTTGTTGAGACAATTGGACTGTCAAGTTATGTTGGACAATGTTGCCACCACTACACTACCTTCTTGAAATATGTTGGGTCTGTAAGTTCAGGTTGGACAATGTGACCACCGATTCAGGACCATTTCTTATCAGTGTTAATGATTCATATGAGTAGAGTTATTAAGTCACTTTCCCCGTATTGTGCAGATATATGTTATTCTGCTTACTTTTGCAGATATTTTCGAAGCATGACTTCGTTTTGCACTTGGTGAAATTTTCTTACTTTTGAACTCAATAAGTAAATCGTTTACCATTGTCACGTGCTTAATTGCTGAGATTTGACAAATTCCTTATGTTTGGGTTGGTAACCCTTTAGTCCTTTTTAGTTTATTGCTAACCTTTTGATCTTGAATTCCCACTTGTCTATTCCTTGCTGAGGTATTCTTTTCTTGTGAATGCCTTAGGTTTGGAGCAATAACCGGTTGAGCGGCTAGGGTTGGTTTTGGTTGGTGTTTTGCAACTGTCGTTTCCTCACCATTGCGAGATAATTATTGCTTGTTTTCTTTTAGTTCAGACATACATACTTTTAGTGGGTTCGTTTTAGATTGTTGACGCCCACTGAATTTTGTAAAGTGTTAAGTACTTACTAGCTGCTAAGGCTATTCCTTTTCGACTTGTTGGTTTTTACTTGATCTCTGGGAAGGTTTTATGTTAGGTTGCATGTTAGATATTTTAAAGTATAAAAGTATTACCTCTATTATCTCATGCATGACAACTTTTAAAGCTAAAGTAACTATATCTTATTGAACGTACAAACTAATTTCTATACTTATACTAAATCTAGAGTCATGCATACCATGAGTTATCCTATGAGGACATTTATGCTCATGTATGATGTTAACCATTATAAACAAACTATTTTCGCAACATATACTTATATTTTTAGTCGTGGACTAGTTGATCGACTGAGCCAAGGGATACGACCATCAAAACTTAACTTGAAACATGTTTTTCTCACATCATAACTTGGTATTTTCATAAACTGTGTTAGGATTGGAGGTTACCTAAACGTCTGCAGTTATCCCCTGCACGACGTAGCATCACGAAAAGTGCTTTCTCTTACTCTGATATACATTTAAATTCTGAGAAAATGCGGGTTATGACAGAGAGAGACGGAGAGAGAGAGAGAGAGAGAGAGAGAGAGAGAGGAGGGAGAGTGTGCTGCAGAGGGCGGCGAGCGAAATAAGAGCGGAGTGTGAGAGAGAGAGATAAAATTATTTTGGCTTTTTCCCTAGCAGAGGGTTGTGGGCATGACAGATAAAAGACAAAGGAAGAGTTTCCTTTGGTTAAACATTTAAAATTATCAAAAATACCCTTATGTTTTAAATTTAATGACTTAATATATATTATAATTTATTTTAAAATTTTAATATACAATCTATTCAAGTAATTGCACTCCATCTCAAAAATAAAATAATGACAATTCATAAAATTCAAAAATTTTAATAGAGCTCCTATATTTACTATGGAAGGCGACAAACATGTCAATGGTCTTTTCGAGAAACACTGCCATTAGGCATGTCAGAAGTATTTTTGGGAAGCTACAATTAAATTAATTAACTTTATTATAATTAATTTGACATGCATGATGATATATGCACCATGATAAGTATTTTTTTAATAAAAAATTAAAAGTGATGTATAACTATTTTTACATTAATTAATAGATTTATTTTAAGTTGTATTAAATAATTGAAAGGGCAGAGCCTCGAGTCTATTGCGGTTATGGTTGTTCAATAATAATATTGTTCGTGAATAATTCGGGATTCGATTCGTGAAAATTCGAATAAAATTCATATTGTCCGAATTCGAGTCCGGATTCAAATCCGAATAATTTTTGAATTTGAATCTGAATAACTTTACTCCAATTCGGAGAATTCGCAAATACTGTAATATTTATTTAAAATTTTTTAATATACATAAATAAATATTAAATATAATTACATTTGAATATTATATAAAATTAAATATGTTGGGAAAATTTTTTTGATTTAGCTTAACAAATTATATTTAGTGATTTTATATCCTAGGTTTGTCACACATGATGTATAGAGAGAGTAATTTGGTCTTAGATGTCCTAGGGTGTCATTGATATAAAAGATATATACAAGACATACTGAATTGAAGAGAAAAATCATTAATTGTCGACATGCGTGGACTAGATCTCGATGCAACGTCGACTGGAATTCGACGTTATTCTGAATAGAAGTCAAAGCAACTTAATCTAGATAAATCGATGTATGCTGTGACATGATATCGATAGAACGTCGACTATAGAGATTTTCATACAGACAGTTTGAAATCGATGTTGCTTCGACTAGAACTCAACATTACGTCAATTGGATTTCTTAACAGAATTTATTGTGTGCCTTCAATATGATTTAAATGAATAAGGGGTCTATATAACAGATTCTTGAAGACGTTAGAGGCAGTCGATCTATATATATTTGATGAGTTACAAAGAAACAACAACACAGATAAGAGATCTATCACAATTTATCAAATTGATTATTAATCAGCAGACGATCAAAAAAAATATATGAGATCGTGGAAAATTGAATTCGACAGAGAAAGCTTGGAAGATAATCATCATCAATTTAATCTCTTCTAATATCAGTCGATTAGGTTGATAGTTGCTGAGTCTTATTAGAGAATTAATACTTCTTCTTTTGAGAGAAAATTACATCAGATTTAGAGAAGGTTTTGAAAGATCATCTAGAGATTTGGCTTATAGTCTTTGATATTCTGATATTTATTAGAAAATCCAGAGATCATCATTGATTGTCCTCAGAGATATGAAGAGAGGACAAAAAGAGAAGAATCATTCTAACTCAAATCTTCTCTTATTTTACTTTTTGTATTGGAGAAAAGAGTTTTGTGAATCCCTCATCAAATGATTCTGTGTAACACCCATATCCGTCACATGGCATATAGCAGTAGGTCCGGCCGGGGCCCGACGCCATATACTACGGACAGACCGGTCGGTTACGCGTTGAAATCATACAACCAATCACAAACGTCCTACACAGAGTCATTCTAGCGGAAACAATTTATTAAGTTGCACAAATATAAGAACCCTGCCAAGCACGAATGTCCACTACTTAAATAAAATAGGAATGATGAACACAAAAGTACCGGCCTTATGGCCTTACAATAGTTTCCTCAAACAAGAGTGTCTTTCATACTTCGGCTCGCAGGCCAACCATACATGAGATAAACAGAAAACATAAAAAGGTTAGGCCTTCGAGGGCCAAGCACCGCATCATGGGCTTTAGTCCTCTATTTCCCGCTCGGCTCCGCAGCACCTGCAAGCCACAATCCACCGCCCGGTGGTAAACAAAAGCAACGGTCAGCTATGCTGACCAAATTATAACGATCCCGCCCCCGTAATCGGGGCGGCGATGCTCTTTCCCTACACTTTATTAGTATAGCATCAATATAGTGTAAACACACTTCAACACAGGCGTAGGCTCGCATGGCCACACACCTCGTGCACACAGGGCACATTCACGGCGAACCGACCAACATCACGTCAATTCAAGCCATAGACGTTCCCGTTCCACCACCGCCCCTTGGACGACCAATCATATGAGCAATTTGTCTTCCTGGCCTTGGTCATAACAATTTAAGCCATAGACCGCCGAAGACCCTCATCCATGCCAACGGTCCCACCGAACGACATAGATCGGGTACGGTTCCGCCTGACCCGTGCTCATTCCGCACGATAATTTAAGCCATATGCGCAGGTCAAGACTCACCGAGTCCCGTTTCCGCCACAACAATCACATAACCCGGTTATGTTCACGTTGGCTCCCCGGCCATCGTGTTGGCAAAATCCGCTTTTGCCCAGTTTTCCGGGTGCACCTTGGAGTTAATCTCCAAGGCTCCCTGCTGCAATCTACCACGTAGAAAACCCGAAAAACGCCCAAACATCCGGAGTCTTCCCCGGTTAATATGCAATGCAACATCACCGATCCGGCTCTACTTGTCCGGATAGGCTTCACACACAATGCCTATGCCCGTTTTTCACATACAGACTCTATACAAGGGGGACTTCACATATCTACCCCAAGGAACGCTCAAACTCTTCGCTCACTCGCGAGAGAGGGCTTCTTATGCAAAGGAAAAGAGGGCTTCACATGCCCTGGGATGAGAAATCGTTACCCTTGCGTTCTTCCGCGGCGCCATGAAAAATCTACACGGTTGGAAAGCACCGCAACGACGTCGCCTTCGCGGATCTGGACTCAGATCGCGATTCGGAGCTCCGACGCTCCACCGGTGGCCGGATCTTGGTCTCCTCCTCCACCTTGCTCTCCCCTCTCTCTAAAACTTAGAGAGAGATTCACTTGGATGAAATGAGGGATTCTAGCCCTAAATCCCGGCTAAAACCTCTCAAGAATTGCCCCCCACCGTTGGATCCAAAGCCAAGGAAACGAACGGCCACGATTAGGCCTAAAATTACAAAATCTGGGCCGAACACGGGTTGCAACACGGCCATGTGCATGGCCTTGTCACCCATTTGCCGTCTCGACCGACGCGATAACCAGCACACGGCATTCGACACAGCCTCCGACACGCTCGTGTCGCATGCGACACAGCCGTGTCACGACCCGTGTCACCCCCGTGTGCAACGACCAACATTCTTAACCCGAGAAGGACACGGCATGCGACACGTCACCAGACACGCCTGTGTCACATGTGACACGCCCGTGTCTGTGCCCGTGTTATGGCCCGTGTGCACCACACTCGACGAGTGACTGACACGCCCTGGGACACGCCCGTGTCCCATGCCGTGTTCAGCCTCTCGACGATCGTCGACTCCAAAATCGATGACCGCGCGGCCAACACTGAACCCGAGCACGACACGCCCTGGGACACGCCCGTGTCCAAGGCCGTGTCACCCCTGCCAAAACACATATTTGGCTCAAAACACCACCCGTCACCCTATTGAGTTTCGGGGTGTTACATTCTGTGAGAGGTTCTAAGGGTCTTTTTGAAAAAAGACTCAGATTATAATTGGTTCAAGATCTTCTTATTAAAAAATCTGGTGTGGTTCTAAGAGTCTCCTGATCAAAAGACCAAGACACTGTGATAGTGAATTCCTACCAAGAGGTAGAAGAGTGGATGTACCCAGATTGAGGGAGAACTACTATAATCCTTATGTCTTCTGTGATTTTTTTGTCTTATTTTCTGTGGTGTTGTGCTGTGATTTTACTTTACTGCATCTAATTCTAGATAATTGTTTATGTGAATGTAAATTCTGTGATTAGAATTAAGTCATTTAAGATAATTTTTAATCTTTATTCACCCCCTCTAGAGAAAACTTTGAAGATTATAGCAACTGTACTCCCATTTCAATTGGTATCATAGGGAGGTTAATCATTAATAGGCTAATCTATAGGAGATTAATCTATAATAAGGTTAACACCTTGATCAAAAGATCATTTCAGTTACAACAATATATTCACACATATTTACTATAATGGATTCAAATTCTTTCAAAGGATTTGTATCAATTAGGTCACTAGTGTGTAATCTTGATAAGTTTACACTCTAGAAAGCCATGATCAGATTGTATATGAACTCTATTGATGATGGAATTTTTGTATCAATCTTGGCAGGACTACCAATATCATATATAAGGGATGGAGATGGAAATATAACTACAGAATCAGTACCAAAAAATGAATGGACTGATGCGGAAAAGAGAATTAAAGATTGTGATGTGAAAGCCATGTATATCTTAGTCTCTACCATGTCAGATGACATATTTCAAAAGGTTGCATAATGTATCTCAGCAAAAGAGATATGAGAATCTCTATCAAGAATTGCTGTTGATGGAAGTGCAAATGAAAGAAAGGATAAAAGGTCACTTCTAATCTCACACTATGAAAATTTCCAGAAGAAATCTGATGAATCTGTAGCAGAGATGTATGACAAATTTAACAGGATAATTAATGAGTTAAAAGGATTGAACAAAGACATATCTCTTATAGAAATAAATGACTTATGTGCTTCCCTAGTACATGGGAGTCTATAATTTGGGCAATAAGAGAAACTAAATGTCATAAAGAGATTACTATAGATGCTCTACTTGGAAAGCTGAAATCTTATGAACCGATATTGAAAAGTAGAGCTAAAACTGAAGAAAAAGAGAATAGTCTATCATCAAAAGAAAAATCAGTAGCATTTAAAGTTTCTGAAGATGTTACAAAAATGAAATGTTCAATCTTCTGGAAGGAAGATTCAGAAAATGGATTAAATCAGAAGGGTCAAGAAGAAGAGAAAGAAGTATGGGAAAACCAAAGTTTGATAAAACTTCTAATAACGAGATAATTTTCTTTACCTATAGAAAACCTTGACATATTTCAACTGAGTGCCCAGAATAACAAAAGGAAAGATCTAGCTCAAAGGATCAAAAGAAAAAGTATCTGAAGAAGAAGGATAAGAGAAAGGGAAAAGGTTTCATTGCTGAAACCTGGAGTGACACAAGCTCAAATTCTAGTTCTTCATCAGATACAAAAGAAGAAAAAGGCTGCTGAGGAAGCTTGTCTCATGGCACTAGTGAAAGAATATGATCATGATTCAAATGAGGTACCAGATTATTTTGATGATATAGATTGAAAGTGAGGATAGATACAACTCTAGAGGAGGGGGGGGGGTGAATAGAGTATTCAAAAATTATGACACCCTACTCAACTCCCTTAGAGTTAATTTGCGGAATGAGTTTATAGATATTTGAAACCCTAGAGCCTAACACAAAGTGAAGTGCACTAGAGAAAGCTAACTGTAATTACAGTTGAACTTTGATCCTATCACAGCAACTAGCAATCCTAGTTATTTCTACTCACAGCCACATTGCAATAAATTAAATAAAGCAACACAGACGACACAAGAAGTTTATAGTGGTTCCCTCTAAATAGGTACGTCCACTCTTCTACCACCCTGGTAGGAATCAACTACAGGTTTTTGTTCAGGTGTCCTGCCACCAACTGATCTGCTTCAGGTAGATCAAGTAGACCCTTTGAGCTTTTGATCAGGAGCTCAAAATCCAACACAGGTTTTTGATCAGGTGCCCTGCCACCAAGGTTCACTTTTGAAGGGAGTAATAACCCTTTATACAGGAGGTTGAGAGAGTTAAAGTTTCTTCTCTATTGTTAAAATAGATTAAAGAAGCTAGTGGATTGCACAGAGCTAGAAAGCTCTAAAGAATCAAGGCTTCCCCTGGCTTAGAGAATATCCAGGAAGAAGCCTTGCTTCAGGGTGCAGGAACTCTTTTGAACTTGAGACAAAGAACTGTCTTGAAGTTCTGAAGGAGAAGCTTGAATAAGACTCTTGATTGTAGAATGATTGTTCTTCTTCTATAGCTTTTCTATCTTCATCTTCTTCTTCTTCTTGAGGCACTGAGTGAATGTTCCTTGCAGCAGGATGAACTCAGGATTGAAGAAGAGAGAGTTGAAGAAGGATGATCTTCTCAGTTGAATGTATCAATGACTGAGAGCTGTATCTCTTCTTGATTTGAATCTGTATATGAATCTATGTGTTGTTCTCTTGTTGTTGTATGGTTGTTGTTAATATCTGCTGCCTTTTGAAAGCACTTTATATATTGGCCTTTGCAACGGCTCTAAACTTTGTTTGAATTTTGTCTTCTTCTGAGATCTGCAATCTGGGCTGCAAATAACATAAAGCAAAAACATATCCTGCAGGCAGACATGCTATAAGGGGATAAAGCTTTCTAAGAAGCTGCATATCCATTCTGATAAAAGGAGTACTAAAGAAAGTCACATCAGACTAAACTCTTTACGGCCAAAGAAGACTTTCTGTGTCTAACGGCTATAAAGGACAGCATGGCAGAATAAAGCAAAAAGATATTTCAACTAATAAGACAAAAAACTTTGTCAGAAAAAGCTTGACTTATGCACAAAGGATGGGGCAAAAATTGCCTTGAGATGTATGCACAAAATCAATGAAATAATCTTTAATAAAATATGCTAAATAAATAGGAATTAAATCATATAATAGAAGGAGTACAAAATTACTAAAGACAGACAGAAGAATGTCGAACGACCCTCGGAGATCGTCGACCGAAGCACAGAGATCGTCGACCTATCAGAACAGATAGTTGAATGACACAGATAGTCGAACTATCAAAGAAGATAGTCGAACTACCACAACAGATAGTCGACCTATCAGAGCAGATAGTCGAGCTATCAGATAGTCGACCTATCAAGGCAGATAGTCAAACTATCAAGCAAGACAGATAGTCGACTTATCAAAACAGATAGTCGAACTATCAAGCAAAACAGATAGTCGACCTATCAAGACAGATAGTCGAGCTATCAGATAGTTGAACTATCCAAGCAGATAGTCGAACTATCAAATAGAACAGATAGTCGACCTATCAAACAGATAGTCGAGCTATCAGATAGTTGAACTATCCAAGCAGATAGTCGAACTATCAAACAGAACAGATAGTCGACCTATCAAATAGATAGTCGAGCTATCAGATAGTTGAACTATCCAAGCAGATAGTCGAACTATCAAATAGAATAGATAGTCAACCTATCAAATAGATAGTCGAGCTACCAGATAGTTGAACTATCCAAGCAGATAGTTGAACTATCAAGAAATCTGTCTGGTCAAAAGAAGTCGAGCGGGGTTCGACGATCGACGAGGCAGATACCACAGAACGTCGAGCTAACAAGAGTTGAACTAACTCAGAGATAGACGATCTGCTGACTGACGATAGTCGACCAACTGATAGACGATCGTCAAACAGTTGATCGACGATAGTCGAGCAGCGTTCGACCATAGTCGAACCAAAAACAACTTAACAAAATTTTCATCTGGATAAGTGACAACTCTATAACTAGAGCAATCTAACTAAACAACTAACCTTTGACCATAGATAAATCTTGGGTCAAGAGACTAAATGAGAAGACTAAACTCAAATCCAAACTAGGGTACCAACAATCTCCCTTTATTTGGGTTAAGTCTCTCAAAACAAAACAAACAAAACAAACTATTGGAAATAAATATAATACAGGAAAGGAAATATCTAAGCAGCAGATAACATCAATCAAACAGGTAAATAAACAACTATCAATCAATGAAACTTAAGAAGCATCAAAATCTGGTTTAGATACAGAGGAACCAGGAAGAAAAGAAATTTTTCTGAAAGGGTCTAAAGCTTCTTTCTTTGATAACTTTAAATCTTGTTCTCCAATAATTCTAGATTCTTCTGTTCTTGGTACTATTGCTTCAGGATGCTTTTCCATATATTTTGAAGGATCAAAGACCTCAGGTCTAACCTGGAATTTATCTAGCTTCTTCTTTCTGAATTTAGACATAGTAGTTAATCCTGTAATATCTTTTCCTTCTGCTTTGGCTTTTATAATCTGGGCTGATCCAACTAGTTCAAGAAATCTAGCCATCCTGAAATCAGGATTAAGCTCTTGACTTTCATATTCATTTTCACAAGTTGGATCTAAAGGTTTTACAACTTTAAATTTAGTAGAAAGTTCTAACATGCTTGCAGCTGGCTCTCTATTTTCTTGAATAATTAGGGAAGAAGGAGGAGCAAACTCAGCATATTTCTTACTTGATTTTTCAGAGAAAATAATCCTTTTACCTTTTGAATCATTTTCCTTTGCTAGAGCTGGCTTTGAGGAAGATATGCTTTTGGTTTCTTTGGAAGGTGATGCTCTTCTCTTGGGAGAAGGAGGAGGAGAAAAAGTTGGTTTCTGATAAACTACCTCCTTTACTTGCTCTCTTATATCAGCATCTTGCCTTTGATATCCAGATTGGGATCTGCTTTGATATCCTGGATTGCTTTTTCTTTGATGAGATTGAGATGAAGTGAATCTAGCATACAGGGCTGAAGGATTTGCAGACATATTACCAGAAGCTCCTGCACTTGGAGGTGGAGGAGGAGGACCTCTAGGGGTCCATTTAGGTGCTGGACTATCATATCTTTTGGATTTTTTCTTTGCTTTTGCTGATTCTTGTAGAATCCCATCCAGTGCTGATATTCTTTGGACTTGAGATCTATTCCTTTCAATATATAATAAGGAATATCATGGTCAAGATTAGGTGGAGGAGGAGCAACAGCTTTCCTTTTCCTTTTAGCAGATTTCTTTGTCTTAGATTCTTCTGAATCATCAGAGTCATCTTCATCATCAGATTGAGATGATGGGGGATGATCATAAGGATCAAAAGCTTCTTGCACAGCTTTATCTTTATCTTTTAAAGCAGCTTTTTCTTTCTCTTCTTCTAGGGCATCCTGTGCTAGAAGAGTATCAAGATCCAGTCCTGGGGTGTCATCCCAGACTGTAGACTTTTCTTCTTGAATATCTGAAACTTTTTCTATCTCAACTGCAACTGTCATGAGGACCAGTTCATCATTCACAGCTACCTGAGCTGGAGGAGAAGATACAGGCTCTTGAATAGCAAGTTCTTGCACTGGTTCTTGAGCAGGTTGTTGAGCAGGTTCTTGGACAGCTTGAACTGCTTCCACTAGATCTGTAGTATCAGGAACACAGATTTGCTAAATGAAATTGAAACATCCCTTCTAGGTATTCACAGACTAGCATGTCAGTTAACATGTCAAGAAAATGAGTAAATGAATTACCTTCAGGATTCTCTTCAGAATTTCCTAACTCCCACAAGTCATCTAGAAAGGAGGTAATGACTCCTTCTAGGAACAGAGCAACTAAGGGAGTAGAAGCTTCTTTAAGGCATACTTTGAACGCAAATTCTGCTTCCATTATAATATCGGAAGGCTTCTGAACTGGTGCTGGAACTGCAGAAGATGTTGCAATGTCAACTGGAGCTTCTGTTACTTCTTGAATCATGTCTTGGGGCTCTGCTGGATGAGAAACAAGGGGCAGTCCTGAGGCATCTTCCTCGAACATCTCCCCTTGCCTGATTTCAGTAGAAACTGAAGTCAGGACCCTAACTGAAGATGGCTCAGCAGATTTTGAGAGGGCTAAGATGGAAGATGACAAGGTAGAGATGGAAGAAATGAGAGGGGAAATTGCTTCTTCAATCATGATTTTGATTGAAGGAGTAATTAGCTACAATATGTTTACAATGAAGGCTGGAGTGATTTCAAATGAAGGTGGGGGAATCACAGTAGATGGATGATCATCAGGGATGTGTTCTCCTGATGAGATGGAGAGTGAACTGGTGATTGATGGGTGGATGCAAGAAGATCAATATGGACTTAATGAGGAATTGGTGACTGAGGAGGAGTGGATAGCTCAGAAACCAATAAATCAAAACTAGGATGAGAAATCCTAGCAAGATGAGAAGGGAGTGGAGATGCTGGTGGTGATGCATGGAGAATTGTGGAGGACTCAAGAAGAAGAGAGGCAGAAGATGGTACTTCAATTGAAGTAGATGGAACTTCAATTGAAGTAGATGGTAATGCAGATGTGGATGGCACTTCAGTAGAAGTGGATGGTAATGCAGAAGAAGTGGATGGAATGGAGAGAATGGATGAGCCTGCTTCATATAGGTGGGGAGTGACTGAAACAGTCCTTGTGCTCTCAGACACAACTGGAGCTACCCCTGCTGGAGAAGGCTTCTGAAAACTCCTTTTCCACTTAACAAACACAGTTGGATCCATCTTCTTGCTGGCATTGATGGATGTTGAGACTCTAACCAACAGATGGGGATATTTCTCTCTTAGAAATATCCCAAGTACCCTACCCAGGGTGACTTCCTTCTTGCTATTCTTCTTTCTTATCAAATCAAACATAATTCCTGCCCAATTTATCTGTTTCTTATTTACTATTGCACACATCAAGGCAAACAGTTGCCTGGTGATGTTATCATGAGCAGAGTGCTTGCCCAAAAGCACTTTTCCAACTAGTTCAGCCAAGAACTTTATCCTCAACGGAAAATTAATCTTTAGCAATTTAGAAGGAATGCCTTCTGAATGTCCTAATTCAATCAACATCCTCCCTAACTCTGGAGTATCTTGTTCATATTCTTCTTCACCATTCAGTAATCCGAAAATATCAGTTAATACGGCAGGAGTCAAGCTTACCTCTTCGCCGCCAATCATTCCAGTCATAGATTCGTCACTAGAAGACGAAGTGAAGGCCCACTCTTTAATCTCTGGGATGTTTATCTTGATCCTTGTGGACATTAGCTTTTCCAACCCTTGTTCCTTGCAGAGCTGGAGGATTTCTACTATCTCAGAATCACAGGCGCTGAAGGAGTCAAAATCTACGCTGAAGTCGACGTCGAACTTCATCACTGACAAAAGGGCTGGAGCAATCACCATTGATTGGGTTGGAGAAGACGATAGAGATGACGAAAGCGAAACGACAGAGAGCGCGAGGCAGAGCTCAAGCAGAAAGACGGAATATGAAAAGACGAGCTCCGTCGACTACAAAAAGAACGATCTCTTAACCTAGGTCGACCATCGGTTTTATATTAAAACAGCAATCGTCGATCTATTTTAACAGATACTGGCGACGATAGTCGAACGGTCGTTCGACGATCGTTTCCTGAAGCAGAGTAGTCGATCAATCGTTCGACTATTTCTGTCTTCACAAACAAATAAGCTGTCGTCGCCCGTAGGTCGACGATAGGCTCAACCTGTTCGACGATCGTCGAACGTCATTCGACGATCTTCAAACAGATTTAAACAAAGGCAGAAGTCACACTTAGTCTTTTCCATTAATCATGCCTAGTTGAACCAAAAAGAACATATGCTTCTGTTCATCTAAGGGCTTGGTGAAAATATCACCTCTCTAAAGGTCAGTGGATATGAACTCAAGGCTGATCTTGTTCTTTTCCACACAATCTCTCAAGAAATGGTGTCTGATCTCAATGTGCTTTGTTCTAGAGTGGTGCACATGATTTTGTGCAATGGAGATAGCACTGGTACTGTCACATAAGATTTTTGTATTCTTGTGTGTGTACCCATAATCCAAAAGCTGGTTTTGAATCCACAGGATCTGTGAACAACAACTAGCAGCTGCTATATATTCAGCCTCTGCAGTTGAAGTTGAGACAGAAGCCTGCTTCTTACAGAACCAAGAGACCAATCTCTCTCCCAGGAACTGACAAGTTCCTGAGGTACTTTTCCTGTCATCTCTACAACCAGCATAGTCAGAATCAGAGTATCCAATTAACTCAAATTCTGATTCAGTTGGGTACCATAGTCCTAAATTTGGACATCCCTTCAGGTATCTCAAAATTCTCTTGAGAAGAATCAAATGAGATTCCTTGGGGTTGACCTGGAATCTAGCACATAGTCATGTAGCAAACATTATATCTGGTCTACTTGCAGTTAAATACAATAGGGAACCAACAATGACCCTATAGTTTTTCTGATCAACTGGCTTACCCTGATCATCAGAATCTATAACTACATTAGTAGCCATAGGTGTATGCATTGCTGAAGCATCAGCCATCCCAAACTTCTTTACCAATTCCTTGGCATATTTGGATTGGGAGATGAAAATGCCATCAACATCTTGCTTTACTTGGAGACCAAGAAAGTAAGACAGCTCACCCATACTACTCATCTCAAACTTAGAATGCATTAAGTCAGAGAACTTTTTGCACAGTTTGGGATCAGTGGAGCCAAAAATAATATCATCCACATACACTTGAACTAACAGGATTGTGTCCTTGTGGTGCTTAACGAAGAGGGTTCTATCAACTACTCCCCTAACAAAGTTGTGCTCTAACAGGAAACTAGCTAGAGTCTCATACCAGGCTCTGGGTGCTTGTTTAAGTCCATAAAGAGCTTTTTGCAACTTGTACACAAATGAGGGCTGAGTTGAAGAGACAAACCCAGGAGGTTGTTCAACAAATACCTCTTCCTTTAGCTCACCATTTAGGAAGGCACTCTTGACATCCATCTGAAAGACCTTAAACTTCATATAGGCTGCATAGGCTAAAAAGATCCTTATTGCCTCTAGCCTTGCAACAGGAGCAAAGGTTTGATCATAATCTATACTTTCCTCCTGTCTGTAGTCCTGAGCTACAAGCCTAGCTTTGTTCCTTACAATAATTCCATTTGCATCCAACTTGTTTCCAAACACCCACTTGGTGCCTATGATCAGTTGGCCTTTTGGTCTTGGAACCAAAGTCCATACTTTACATCTTTCAAATTGATTAAGCTCCTCTTGCATAGCAATGATCCAGTGGGGATCTAGCTCAGCATCTTTTATGGTGAGGGGCTCAACTTGTGAAAGGAAACAAGCATGCATCACATCCTGTCTTAATTGATGTCTTGTTTGTACACCAGCTGATATGTCTCCAATCACTTGAGATGTAGGATGATCTCTAAGTGTGACAAGATCAGCAGGTGGGATATGATCTTCAGCAATAGTTGGGATTAATTCCTCAGGAGGAATTGGATCAACTGTTTGTGGTACAGCAACTGCTTCTGCAAAGTCTTCATCACTGTCTGAATCAGTGATATAAAGAGTTGATAGATGGAGAATCTCTTGAGTGACATCTTTATTAGATTCTGGTACCTGCAATGAACTTGAGGAAGGGGAAGTTTCCTTCTCCTTGTAAAACATCTGAGATTCATCAAAAGAAACATGTACAGACTCCTCAATTTTATAAGATGATTTATTAAATACCCTATAAGCTTTGCTTACTTGGGAATATCCAAGAAAAATTCCCATTGAAGCTTTTGCTTCAAACTTTCTAAGTTATTCTTTGTTATTATTATGAATGTACACTACACAACCAAATACTCTAAAATAATTAATTTTAGGTTTCTTTCCTTTAAGCAACTCATAAGGAGTTTTACTCTTAAGCTTATGTATAAGACATCTATTCAAGACATAATTAACTGTGCTAACAGCTTCTGCCCAATAAGAAAGAGGCATGTTAACATCTGCCAATAATGTACCAGCAGCTTCAATCAGAGTTCTATTCTTCCTTTCCACTACCCCATTTTGTTGGGGAGTTCTAGGAGCAGAGAAGCTATGTTTGATACCTTCTTTCTCACAGAATTCTTGCATGAGAAGAGAATCAAACTCAGTACCATGATCACTTCTGATCAAGGCAACATGAGTAGAATACTCAGTCTGCACACATAGTAGAAAATCTGTAAGAACTTTGAAGTTATCAGCCTTAGTTCTCAGGAAGAATACCCAAGTGAACCTAGAGAAGTCGTCTACAATTACTAAAGTATAATACTTCCCTCCTAGACTCTGTACATTTATTGAGCCAAAAAGGTCCAAATGTAATAAATACAGGATTCTAGGTGAATCACTTTTATTTACAGATTTAAAGGAGTTTTTGGTTTGCTTGCCTAATTGACAAGCCTTGCATAGGCTCTCCTTCTTATAGGGGCAAGAAGGTAAACCTCTAACAAGGTTGTATTTAGATAACCTAGATATATTCTTGAGGTTAACATGACTAAGTATCCTATGCCATAATGTATTGTTATTTGTTACTTCATTAAATAAGCAGATTTCAGATTGGGTTGAATTAAAATCTACTAAATAAATATTACCTTGTCTAATACCTACTAACACAACATTACTATTTAAAGTAATATTACAGAGAGAGTTAGTGAAAGATACCTGATATCCTACATCACATAACTGGCTTACTGAGATAAGGTTGTGCTTCAGTCCAGTTACATATGCAACCCTTTTGAAAGTTACCGCTCCAATGGTAATCCTACCATATCCTTCTATTTGACCACAGCTAGAATCCCCAAAGATCACCTTTGGTCCAAGCTTGGCCTTGAATCTTGACAGATTGTCTTTATTTCCTGTCATGTGTTTGGAATAGCCACTATCCAAATACCATTTATCTTTAGTAATTGGATAGGTCTTCACCTGCAAATTAAACAGTTAGACATTGTGGACCCAGACAACCTTGGGTCCATTATTCTTCACATAATGAAAACTTTAAATAAAAGAATAAGCAGGTTGGGGTTTATATCCTAAAGGGTAAGATCTCCTAGGTGGGATACTCCATGCAGTTAATGGGTCCACAAACCTAGGGTTTCTATTTATATTAGGGTTTCTAAGGTTCTGGTTGTAATTTTGAAAATCAAATTGAAATCGTCGATCAGCGTTCGATGATGGATGCTCAGATCGTCGAGCTTCGTTCGACCATTGAGCCTTCGATCGTCGAGCAGCGTTCGACGCTTTTTGTAGCTCCTTAAATTTTTGCTTTCTCTTTTCTCTCTTAGCTTTATTTAAGGCTTGATTAACTTGTTTTACTTGCTCAGTATTCTTTATTCCATCAGCTGAAATAAAGTTTACTGGAGTTGAAAGATTTTTAAGAACCAAAGGGGGTTCACTTGATGAGGCTTTTAAGCCTAGCTTATTATTGCCTGACCTAGTGTTTGTCATGCTAGTGATTTCTAGCAGCTTAAGGCTTCTACCATTTAAAGATTCTTCTAATCTCTTGGACTTTGCTAGTTCATTTTTAAGAAACTTTATTTCTTCACTAGATTTAGTGAGTTCTGCTTCTAGCCTAGTGTTTTCAATGGAAATAGATTCTGATTCAGCTAACTTATTTCTAAGTTCCTTAATTTCCTTTTCTGAACTAATTAAATCTAAGCAAAGGGATTTAAATTCAGATTTAAATTCAGAAGAAGAAAAATCATAAGAAGATAATACCTGATCTTCTGTAGGCATTTCTTCATCATCATCAGAACTCTCTGCAGCTGAGTGGTTGCTGCAGGCATCAATTGCCATAAGGCAAATTTCCTTTGCCTTCTTCTCTTTCTCATCTTCACTGGAGCTTGAGGAGAAAGATTCCTCATCTGTGTCACTCCAGGTCTCAGCAACAAATCCTTTCTCCTTCTTCTTGTTTTTGTAGGAGGAGGACTTGGAGTGCTTCTTGTAATGTTCTTTTTCTTTTCTCTTTTGTTTGCTCTTTTCTTCTAGACACTCTGGTAGAATGTGTCTAGGTTTCCTGCAACCATAACAAACAATTTCTTTAGCAGGAGATCTGTCATACCTTGGTTTATCTTCATATCTTGAAGATTTCTTTCTGAAGTCTTTTCTTCCCATCTTGAGAAACCTTTTGGCAAAGAGTGCCATCAGCTCCTCATTGGATTGGCTTCCTTCAGAAGCATCAGCAGCTTTGAGAGCAAGAGTTTGCTCTTTCCTTGCTGGAGTTGGAGTCTTTGCTTCAGCCTCAGCTTCCCTGGTCTTTAGAACTTGCTCAAAAGATTTGAGCTTTCCAAGGAGGGCTTCAGTTGATATCTCAGTAGTACTTCTGGCCTCCTTGATAGGCCAGATCCTAAGATCCCATGTGTTGGGGAAGCACATCAGTATCTTATCATTGACCTCTGTCAATGTAATCTCCTTATCAAGGGTTCTCAACTCATTGATGATTGAGCTGAGCCTTGTATACATGGCTTCAACTGATTTAGCTTCAGTCTTCTTGAAGTTTTCATACTGAGATATAAGGTTGGACCTTCTGTCCTTCCTTTCATCAGCTGAACCAGCTACAATCTGGTTCAGTGAGTCCCACATGGCTTTTGCAGAGGTGCAATCAGCCACTTTCTGGAAGATTTCATCAGACATAGTCTGAGCCAGAATGTTCATAGCTTTGGCATCAGCTATCTTTGCATTCTTGTAGGAATCATTGTAGTCTGGAGGAGGCACTGCACTAAGATTTGTAGATGTTGTAGCAGTGGTTGCAGCAGGAGGTGTTGGAGGTCCTGTCAAAATAGAAGAAAAAATGTCTTCATCAATAGAGTTCATATATAATTTGATTCTTGCCTTCCAGATGCTAAACTTAACTAAGTTGCAAGCTGGAGGTCTGGTGCTAGAGTAATCCTTGGACTAGGCCATGAAGTGAATATCTATAAGCTTGGTATCTATCAGGATCTTGTGACTCAGGTGTTAGCCTGTACAGTCAGTCAATCTCCCTCTGATACCAATTGAAAGTGAGGATAGATACAACTCTAGAGGGGGGGGGGGGTGAATAGAGTATTCAAAAATTATGACACCCTACTCAACTCCCTTAGAGTTAATTTACGGAATGAGTTTATAGATATTTGAAACCCTAGAGCCTAACATAAAGTGAAGTGCACTAGAGAAAGCTAACTGTAATTACAGTTGAACTTTGATCCTATCACAGCAACTAGCAATCCTAGTTATTTCTACTCACAGCCACAGTGCAATAAATTAAATAAAGCAACACAGACGACACAAGAAGTTTATAGTGGTTCCCTCTAAATAGGTACGTCCACTCTTCTACCACCCTGGTAGGAATCCACTACAGGTTTTTGTTCAGGTGCCCTGCCACCAACTGATCTGCTTCAGGTAGATCAAGTAGACCCTTTGAGCTTTTGATCAGGAGCTCAAAATCCAACACAAGTTTTTGATCAGGTGCCCTGCCACCAAGGTTCACTTTTGAAGGGAGTAATAACCCTTTATATAGGAGGTTGAGAGAGTTAAAGTTTCTTCTATATTGTTAAAACAGATTAGAGAAGCTAGTGGATTGCACAGAGCTAGAAAGCTCTAAAGAATCAAGGCTCCCCATGGCTTAGAGAATATCCAGGAAGAAGTCTTGCTTCAGGGTGCAGGAACTCTTTTGAACTTGAGACAAAGAACTGTCTTGAAGTTCTGAAGGAGAAGCTTGAAGAAGACTCTTGATTGTAGAATGATTGTTCTTCTTCTATAGCTTTTCTATCTTCTTCTTCTTCTTCTTCTTGAAGCACTGAGTGAATGTTCCTTGCAGCAGGATGAAGTCAGGATTGAAGAAGAGAGAGTTGAAGAAGGATGATCTTCTCAGTTGAATGTATCAATGACTGAGAGCTGTATCTCTTCTTGCTTTGAATCTGTATATGAATCTATGTGTTGTTCTCTTATTGTTGTATGGTTGTTGTTAATATCTGCTGCCTTTTGAAAGCACTTTATATATTGGCCTTTGCAACGGCTCTAAACTTTGTTTGAATTTTGTCTTCTTCTGAGATCTGCAATCTGGGCTGCAAATAGCATAAAGCAAAAACATATCCTGCAGGCAGACATGCTATAAGGGGATAAAGCTTTTTAAGAAGCTGCATATCCATTCTGATAAAAGGAGTACTAAAGAAAGTCACATCAGACTAAACTCTTTACGGCCAAAGAAGACTTTCTGTGTCTAACGGCTATAAAGGACAGCATGGCAGAATAAAGCAAAAAGATATTTTAACTAATAAGACAAAAAACTTTGTCAGAAAAAGCTTGACTTATGCACAAAGGATGGGGCAAAGATTGCCTTGAGATGTATGCACAAAATCAATGAAATAATCTTTAATTAAATATGCTAAATAAATAGGAATTAAATCATAGAACAGAAGGAGTACAAAATTACTAAAGAAAGACAGAAGAACGTCGAACGACCCTCGGAGATCGTCGACCGAAGCACAGAGATCGTCGACCTATCAGAACAGATAGTCGAACGACACAGATAGTCGAACTATCAAAGAAGATAGTCGAACTACCACAGCAGATAGTCGACCAATCAGAGCAGATAGTCGAGCTATCAGATAGTCGACCTATCAAGGCAGATAGTCGAACTATCAAGCAAGACAGATAGTCGACCTATCAAAACCTGATAGTCAAACTATCAAGTAAAACAGATAGTCGAACTATCAAGACAGATAGTCGAGCTATCAAATAGTTGAACTATCCAAGCAGATAGTCGAACTATCAAACAGAACAGATAGTCGACCTATCAAACAGATAGTCGAGCTATCAGATAGTTGAACTATCCAAGCAGATAGTCGAACTATCAAATAGAACAGATAGTCGACCTATCAAACAGATAGTCGAGCTATCAAATAGTTGAACTATCCAAGAAGATAGTCGAACTATCAAACAGAACAGATAGTCGACCTATCAAACAGATAGTCGAGCTATCAGATAGTTGAACTATCCAAGCAGATAGTTGAACTATCAAGAAATCTGTCTGGTCAAAAGAAGTCGAGCGGGGTTCGACGATCGACGAGGAAAATACCACAGAACGTCGAGCTAATAAGAGTTGAACTAACTCAGAGATAGATGATCTGCTGACTGACGATAGTCGACCAACTGATAGACGATCGTCGAACAGTTGATCGACGATAGTCGAGCGGCGTTCGACCATAGTCGAACCAAAAACAACTTAACCAAATTTTCATCTGGATAAGTGACAACTCTACAACTAGAGCAATCTAACTAAACAACTAACCTTTGACCATAGATAAATCTTGGGTCAAGAGACTAAATGAGAAGACAAAACTCAAATCCAAACTAGGGTACCAACATAGATTTTACTTTTAATGATTTTAAGATATGTTTTAGAGAATTTTGCATTTATCAAATCATTAAGATAAAAATTGAAATTGTATGAAGATTGTACAGAAAATATATTAAGCAAATAGAACAAGATAAGCATTTAGAAGCTTTGAAATAATTTGATGGAACGGATTAGAAAGCTAACAAAAAAAAAAACTTCATTGAAAGAACTATCAAAGGCAAAAGTCTTTGGAGACTCCTTGAATGGAAGGAGTAATCAGCTTAAGAATATCACTGAAAACCTTAAGAAAAGGTTTGATCATTATGGCTTAGGAGCAAAACCTAACATGATTGTAGTAATTGATAATAAATCTGCATAAAAAATCCTGTATCTTTCATTAAGGCAAAGGAAGTACCATCTACAATAGTCCATAATAATTATTTAAATTCTGATAATGATAAGAGAAAAATCAAAGGAAAAAGTGTTGCAAATAAACAATCATTGATAGATAAGAACCAGAAGTCAGTAGTTTCAATAAATCAAGAACATGTGTCGACTTCATATCGACGCAACTCTTGTGAAACGTCGACTTCAAATCGATGTATTCCAAATGTTGCGTCGACTTCAACTTGACGGATATCCCTGAATAGCAACTATTCTTATTAATGTAGTTCTATGGATGATTTTTGCAAAGTTTGTTATATCAAAAGTAATGAAACTAGAAGTTGTTCATTTAATAGACCAACACTCTTTTATCCTAAGTTATATTATAAAAGACCATCATTTACTTTCATTACTCCGTACAATGGAAAAATAAGTAATGAGTCCAAGGTAACCTGAATCCCAACTAATGTTTAAATTCATGTTCATGAAAAAGGCTGCTCTTCCACAAATCAACAGTGGTATTTAGACAATCGATGCTCTAGGCATATGATTGGACAAAAAGAGATATGAAGATAAATTTCAAGGCCAAAAATGGTCCAAAGGTAGTATTTGATGATTCTAATTTTGGCCAGACCAAAGGAAATGCAATGATCAAAATTGGAGATATCATCTTTGCTAAAGTAGCTTATGTTGAAGGGCTTCAACATAATCTAATTAGCATTAGTCAATTGTGTGATGGTGAATACAAGGTTGTATTCACTAACAACATTTGTCAAATAATAAACTCTAGAACAAATAAAACTGGTAATGAAAGTATATGATGGTCACATGCATTACTTCTACTCACGCAAATTTGCTTTAGCTGCTTGCCAATTGGGAAAATAGGTAAAATCTTCTTTTAAACCTATTGGTAAGAATGATTCTCCTATAATTTTATATTTACCTACACACCCTAGGTGATGGGCATGACCTAGGGGCGTGACCTGCAAATTTATAGATTTTGGAAGTTTTTATCCCAACATTCTCGGGCATTCAAGACAGCAATTACGTACCTTACACGCCCTAGCTCAATGGCGTGATCTAGGGGCGTGACTTTCCAGGTTTTTTCCATATAAATTGCTGCTACTTCCAAGAAGTCCAGGATCCGATACCTGCTTTAGATTGGGTAATTTTTAGTTTATTTTCTACATTTTACTTATTCTACTTTTAATTTCTGTTTTGCAATTTCAATTCATAGTGTAGGTTTACTTTCATGCACTTGTACTTTCTTTTCCATAGTTATAAAACGTTCTTTACTTTAATCATGAGTAGCTAGTTTTTAGCATTTGATCGGATAAACTCAGCACTTTATTTTGTAATCTCTTTTTCATAATTTATGATTTAGAAAATTACGATTTACCTTTGATTTTATTTTATTGATTTTGTATTTCCGGTATATGAATATCAAGTCTTAATTCTTTTTTTGTTAATCGAGAGATCCGTAAATACAAGTAAATCGCTCATTGGTGAAAGGAGTTGCATGTACTCCTTGAGAGAGAATGATATAAATCTTCTTGATTGGAGTCAAATTTAATAGTGGGGTTCATCTCCTAAAGCAAGCTTAGGGATTTCGATTGGCCGAGGGATCTTAATCAATCAACCTAAGGTTAGTTGTTAGCATATTCTCGAGAGAGGCGCTTTCATATTTTGGGAACCACCACGGTCGAATTATTCTCCATCATTTTATATGAATTTCGGTTTTATGATTTATTTTACTTAAGAAGGATTTTCGATCGATTACTCTTTTCTTCCTTTTTCTCTTTTATTATTTCAATTATCTTGTTATTTATCGATAAAATAATATTAATTTGCGTGAGTAGAAGTAATCAACAGACCCATAGAATACGACACTTAATATTTAATTCTTAAATATCTTATACTATGAAATATAGGTGCTCTTGCTTATAGTTCAAAGAATTTAGAGAAAATATTTATCGCAAATTTTACCTATCATGCTAGATAATGGAAAATCTTATCTTACTAAATTTGCTGAAAAATGCTTTGAAGGCATCTTTGTGGGGTACATTAACCATAGTAAAGCATATAAAATTTATAACAAGAAAAACAAGTGTGTGTGGAAGAATCAATAAATATTGTATTTAATGAGATAAGCTTGATACATAAGAGCTTGCCTAGTTCTTCTATTGTTGAGGGACCTGACTATTGGTGAGAAAGAGAGAGCCAAAGAGTCAACATCACCAGATGCAATCCCTAAAGTTGATGTTCAGATTCAAGATGAAGCATCAGATCTGACTGTACAACCCTATATCTGACGAGTAACGACCGATAGGGGCCAGATCGGCCAAAGTCCAGTAGTCTGTCTCGTCCAAGTGGGGTGGATCATTTGAGGGACGAGTGGAGCGGGTCGGCTCGCACTCGCTTGGTGGGGGGGGGGGGGGGGGGGGGGGGGTTCAGCGTGCAGCGGGCGAGCGGGGCAAGCCGGGCCCTCACTAGCCTAGGGCTGGGAAGAGGCGGTGAGTGCCAGTTCCATCAAGCACTCGCTGCCCCCAGCGAGTGGAGGTTCCATACGGCCACTCGCCCAGTCTCTTATGATGAGTTTTTACTATTATACCCCCGTTGGTCTGCCTATAACCTATTAGAACAACGGAGTTACGCTATTGGCAGAACCAGTGGGGCTGCAAATAGCTATTCAGGACAACAGAGGTTGGCTATTTGCAGGCCTTTTTCAGAAATCTATAAATAGACCCAGGGGGTACCTCAGAAGACATGCTTTTCTGGTGCCCCTATCTTCTTACGCTTTTTGAGATACCCTTAGCTCGATATTTATCTAAGGAGGGGAAACGCTCTAAGATCTTTCGGGAGTGTGGTGGGACCTCCACGCCGAGCCCTTGGGACTGTCCCCTGTTCTTTTTCCTTAGTCATTTGGCTCACGAGAGAGAAGTAAGTGTGCGATCATCCCTTCCCCAAGGGTGAACTCCATAGATACCAAGTTTTCGGTTTTAACATTTTGGTGCGGTGAGCGTGGAGAGTGGTCAACATAGAAAATCTTCAGCAGGCTCGATGATTGGAGGAGAAGGGCAAAGTTCAGACAGGGCCGACACGCCACCCCCTCCCCCTCTCGCTATAGTGGGGATGTTTGAGGATTTCAGGCAGGAGGTGCTTTTCCTCATTTGGTTCGTACATGGCGCACATGCCGAGTGCTCGACACCAGTTGTCCCAGTCGCTGCCGCCCTAGCTCTAGGCAAGGATGCCCCGATACATCGAGCTGGGAAGGAGGTTGCAGAGGAGGGGAGGGAGCACGATCTCCCCGACCGAGTGCTCTTCCCCGACTCGATGAGTGGAGGCTTGTTCGGTGGGATGGGGATACAAAAACCTCCGGCTCGCCCAACAGGGGGAGGCGGCCCCTTTAGTGGGTTGGTTTCTTATGCTCTAGTTCTAGAGGGGTTCAGGGAGTCTGAGATTTCCTACTACACCGGGAAGGATGACTCGGTTCAGCACGTCCAATGGTTTGAGGATGTGGATTCGATAAGATAGCGGATTCCTTTAAGTGCAGGCTCTTCTCCATCACCCTCAAGGAGAAGGCGAGAGAGTGGTTCCACCAGCTACCGTCCAACTCTATCTACTACTTTGAGGACCTGCGCCAGGGGTTCATGTTGAGGTTCACCACTTCCAAGTAGAGGAAAAAGGAGTTAGAGTCCCTGTTCCACATAAAGCAGGGGGTGAACGAGACCTTGTGGAGTTACGTGGACCAGTTTCAAGAGGAGGTCACCCAGGTCCAGGAGATGTCAGGGCACACCCTGATGATGGCCTTCACCTTGGGGCTACAACAAAGTTTCTTCAGGATGGAACTGATGATGGTGCCACCTCTCTCCTACGAGGTGTTTATGGAGAGGGCGGCAAGGGAGGTCGATGGGGAGGCATCAAACCTTGAGTTCGTGAAGAAGCTTGCTAGGTGTGCCACGGAGGAGAAGAAGGGGCCAGGAGGAGGCCGAGGTCAGGAGGTTAAGAGAGCTGAATCCCGGCAGCCAAAACAGCTGCAACAACTATAACAGAAACAACCGAGGTGGGGGCGCCAGGAGCCGAATAATCGGCTCGGCTAGAGGCAGTATGTGTGGCAGGATTAGGGCCAACAGAGAGGTATCCATAGTGGAGACAACTGCTAGGGGGACCAGGGTCAGTTCCATCCTCAAGGATGGAGGCAGGGTCAGAGGCCTCCTCTCCCCGATCACTAATAACCAGGATGAGTACGAGGCCGTGATAGCGGGATTATGCCTAGCTAGAAAGTTGGGGGTGTATGATGTAACGTCCCAATTCGCGCTAGGCCCCTCGCACGTATTCTGAGTCAAGAGACTCAACTCGGGCTCAGGGTGCACTGATGCGAGGTGTCAGGTACATTGAATAAGTGTAGGGTTGGGTTCAAGGATACCCCAACCAGTAGCCGAGATGAGGGAACTCGGCCAAGTAAAAATCGACAGGAATGGAGGTTGATGCTCATCGATCATCGAGAATGGAGGTTGATACTCGCCGATTCGACGGGTATCGGTGGTCGATACCCGCCGGACTCAGAACTGCAGTAGGCTAAGGGAAAATCGTCGAGAATGCCTGACGATTCTCACCGATCGCCGAGAATACCCGGTGATACCCACCGACCGTCGAGTATCGCCAACTGATACTCAACGCACGCAACGACAGGATGTCCGATAAAACGGCTAAGGGAAAATCGTCGAGTATCACTGTTGATACTCGACAAATTCGTAGAGAATGACCCGCTAATACTCGCCGATCGACGGGAATCACTGGCTGATTCCCGCCGAATTTGACTTGTGCGTTTTCTGCGCCCAGGCAGATTCACCGGCTTGTACAGGCGGACCGAACCGAACTTCGGGATTCGTGCTGAATGATCCTTGGACCGGTCACTTCAAATGAAACCTAATTTGGGCAGTCCAATTAGAGAGTGACACGCGGCGGAAGGGACTTAACCTAATATGTAATATAAAAGGGAGTAAACCAAACCCTAGCCATCGTACCCGATCGTTCTTGCCGAGCCGTCACCGTGCAAAACCGACGGGAGCGGGAGAGAGAGGAATATCGCAGATCGCCGGAGGAAAAGTTCGGATCGTTGAAGGAAGGCTTGCTGGAGCTAGTTTTGGAGGAGGAGAAACGCCTTTGCTGTGAAGAACATCTGCATCGAGAGATGCTGCAGAGAAGGGTAACGCGATCCATGGCCGGCAACGGAGGAAACGCCGGAAATGAAGTGAGTTTCCTCCCCTCTCCCTTGGTGCTAGATCTGTAGCTATTCTTAGGCGAGACATCGACTCAAAAGAGTCTTGATGTGTGAGATGAAGCTTTCTAGGAAGGCCATGCTAGAACTTGTGTTCTAAAGCTTAGTCATCTTCAACCTCTCCTCGCTTCAAAGTGATGATAGGGGTGGTCTCGTGAAGAGGAATTGGCCTCAAGAGGGAGAATAAGGGTGGAGGAACTTCTGGTTGTGATTTGGGGAAAATCGCTTGAGGAGGAAGATGAACGGATGCCGTTCACTTCGCTTCAAGATGCGTGCAGAATCTGTGTTCTACATGCAACGACCTTCTTGGCTACTTTTAAGCAAGAAAGGGTCGGATCTGGGCTTTCGACTAAACACGAAAGTCGTATCCCTTGAAATTACCTTTCCAACGAGTGGTTGCACGTTTCCGGGCGATACCTGTAGCCACGGGAAAGCCCGTTTGAATCCGCTGTGGTTGGGAGTTAATGCCCAGGAAATCTGTATCCTGTACGCAGCAGACTTCGAGTTGGATTTCTGGTATGATGTGACAAGATCTGGGCTTTTGACTAAACACGAAAGTCGTAGCCCTTGAAATTACCTTTCCAACGAGTGGTTGCACGTTTTCAGGCGATACCTGTAGCCACGGGAATCCTCAGTCAAAGTTGCTGACCAGATTACATATAATTTTAGGTGATTACAATATGAACTTGGATTCGATGGAATAGATGTTGCAATCCATCTCGAGGTTGGGTGAATTCTTTTGTGTTAATCACCGAGGTAATGTGAAGGTTGATGTTTGAGGACTTGAATTCCTATGCCGAGATGTGAATCAAGCCTAAGTGAATGAAAGGCTTTGTTATATTTGGTAGATCACCATTATGCGCATTATCTATAATATGTTGAATTCATGTGGAAGGATTTGTAAATGATTAAACTATGGCCCTGATGTATAATGAATTGATGGAAGGGAATGGATAGTCCAATGCTTAGAGTGTCGTCTCCCTACGGGTAGCATTGTGGAAGTTAACAAGTGCGGTGTTGACCGTCACTATTGGGAATGAGGTTGAGTTGGATAAAATTGGACGGTTGGGCTTGGTCCTCGGTGTTCACGTCCCGGGGCTCCTTTCGTGCCACGTGAATGGTTGGGCTTGGTCCTCAGTGTTCATGTCCCGAGGCTCCATCCGTATTTGTTGGATGGTTGGGCTTGGTCCTCGTGCTTTCTCCGAGGCTCCTTCCATGCCATGAATTGTGGAATTGCATGCGGTATGAGTCGACACGCGGTGTCGTAATCCCGGGTTAAGGATAGTGTGGCAGGTCTACGGGCTCGCCAATCTCCATACCGATGGGAGTTGACAGTTAGACCTTGGGCGGTTGGGCTTGGTCCTCGGTGTTCACGTCCCGAGGCTCCTTCCGTGCCAAGTGAACGGTTGGGCTTGGTCCTCGTGCTCATTTCTGAGGCTCCTTCCGTGTCATACCATAGGCCAGTCGGGGCTAGGATCTTGGTGCATATTTACCCGAGAGAACCCGCTGAGCCGTAGTACGCATGTGAGCTCCGCTGTTGTGTTCTTAGCGTTGAGGCGTACGGAGGCCTAGGCCAGGTAGTGTGGAGACCAGCCTAGTAGTGGAGATGCCCGCTCTACTGTCACCATTTGGCCACGACGGTTGATGCCTGAGAGGTTAGCTACCTGCTCGAATAGTGGGAACTATAAGTCTGTGTCGACATAGCGATTGCATGTGCCTGATCATGGGTGAGTCATTGCATTACATACATAGCATTGCACTTCATTACATACACAAGACCCTCATCGTATAAGTTTGTATGGGCACTCCTATACGATGAGTTACTTTCTGCTGAACGACCCTCAACTTATATACTTGTATGGGCACCCATATAAGTTGAGTTACTTACTGTTCTAGATATATACTCTCTTGCTGCTGTAGATTGTAGATTTGTAAAATAAGACCTTGTTCATTTGTATACTGTTTCTATTGCTATTTATGATATGTACACATACTTCACCTGCTTGTACTACTGATATATATTTATTGTACTTGTTCCTTCCTCCGCCCGGTGCCGAGGAGTCGCCGGGGGAGCGGATGTGAAACCACTTAGTCTTTTTGACTAACGGTTGCTACGTCTTCCTTTTTAGGAGGAAACCCCGCAGGTGGAGCAAGCAGGCTATGCAGACGGACAGCCAGGCCAGGGTGACAGGGCCTGAAGGGACGGTACCGTCGCTACCGTTGGTTACAGATGTGAGTGAGAGAGAGATTTTATTATAGCCCTTCGGGGCAATTTTGTTCTCGTACTCTGATATTAGAAGCTTGCTGTAGCTTCTTTATTTATAATATTATGGACATATGCTTGGTGTGGATTTGACTTTCATATTATTATGGTTGGGTTGGCAGTAATTTTCTGATATTGGTTGTAGCCGGCAGAGTAGGCGTCCTGTGGTACAAGCTAGCCCGAGTGCTAGTACTACCGCAAGGCGGCTGTTCTGGGCATAAGACCCCTCTCGTGCTGTGTTTTGTGTTCCGGGAGGGGGGTCTTACAAATGGTATCAGCTTGCTACGATCCTCCAAGGCGAAAGTCACTTAACAATGGTGCCACCCCCGTTTGATTGGTCAGTTTGGGGACAAGCTGACTTAGCGGAAGCAGTGGTGTGCCCATATGTAATTCACACTAAGTTATCAATCTTTAACCTTAGATTAACCAACCTAACCCTAGGTTTGTACCTTATGTGTAGATCCCAGCACATGTTGAGCCAATAAGGGCACCCCCGCCCCGTCCGTACCTACACAATTCCAACAATCAGAGCTGGGGCAGACGCTCACAGCTATTCTGGACGCCTTTAGGTCCCAATCTCAGCAGACACCTGTACAACAACAGGGTCCGGGATCTAGTTGGTTAAGCGTTTTCCGAGCTCTCTCCCCTCCCGCTTATATTGGGACAGAGTCGGCAGTGCGTACGGAAGAGTGGCTCGACACTATACAAGAGTTGTTGGCAGGAATAAGATGTCCAAACAACATGGCGGTGACCCTTGTGGTGACACTCTTAGAGCTGCACGCCAAAAGGTGGTGGAAGTCCCTCATGGGCTCCACTTTTCGTGGAAGAGTGTACATGGACATTAGTTGGAGCGAATTCTCCGAAGCCTTCTTAGAGCATTTCATCCCCTCGGCCGCTCGGGATGGTCTGGAAGAGAGATTTTTGCAACTAAAGCAAGGGTCCATGTCGGTGACGGAGTACCAACGGGAGTTTCAGCACCTGGCTAGATTCGCCGACTCCTATGAGCTGGATGATAGAGGGTACGCCAAACAATTCTACAAAGGCTTGCGAGATCCCCTAAGGCAAGCCCTTTTGTTTATAGCGGACTCTAGTCTGGCGGAGATTATTGATATGGCAAAGAGATTGGAAGCGAACCACTTGGGAAGTGGTAAGAGGCCAGCGGAAGGCGTGATGGAAGCAGGCCCCAGCAACAGAAGGAGATTTGACAATAAAAGAGGAAGAGGATATCGGAGGGGTGGCAGGCGTTTCCCCCAGAACTTTAGAGAGGAGCGCCCGGTTCCACAACCGCCAGCATTACCTCCACCTCCACAGTTTCAGCAATACGGCGGAAGGCAGGAACGGGTGTGCTTTGAATGCAACCAACCGGGCCACATTCGGCGCTACTGCCCGCAACTGTTTGGAGATGCGCCTTTCGCTCTCCCTCCAGCAGCCCCGCGGGGGAGAGGGTATGTGCGTGGTCGAGGACGAGGACCACGAGGAAGAAACCCCGGACCCGCTCGAGATCAGATGTATGCCCTGGACATGACTCAAGAGCGGAACCCTCAAGAGATGATTGCAGGTACGATTTGAATTAGTCATTTTGCTTCCATTAATATCCTCTAGTTGCTTGAGATGTACTAGACATCTAGCTTGAGTATTATTAATGACACATAGGCACCGTGATGGTCGGCGGGAAACCGGCTTATACGTTATTTGACACCGGTGCCTCACATTCATTCGTGTCTGAAGACTTCATCAAAGATATACACGGAGTGCAATATTTCACTGGTATTGCTCGAAGAGTATGCCTCCCAGACGGATCTGAGATGACGGCAACCGCGAAGTGTGAGTTAGAGATAACCATTGGGGGAAAGACCTTTGATACCCCTGCCACCATTTTGAGAATACCAGAGTTCGACCTCATTCTGGGTATGGCGTGGCTGGATTGGCACCTTGCAAGAATCGACTGTGCGGAGAAGCGTATCTATTTGAGGCATGGGGATACTGATGTAGTCTTCCAAGGTATAAATTTCGCGCCACGAATATTGTTATCCTCAATCTAGACCTTGAAAGCTCATATGAGAGGGGATGAAGTCTACATGATACGATTCGAACTAAAAGAGATGAAGGTAGATGTGAAGGATGTGCGGGTAGCACGGGATTTCCCTGAGGTATTTCCCGAGAAATTGCCAGGGTTACCCCCGCATAGAGAAGTGGATTTTCAGATTAAGCTTGTACCAGGAGCTAAGCCTGTCTCCAGGACCCCTTATCGGATGGCCCCAAAAGAACTCGCGGAGTTTAGAGTGCAATTGCAGGAGTTGGTAGAATCAGGGTTTGTTCGCCCCAGCTCGTCGCCTTGGGGAGCCCCTGTTCTATTCGTCAAGAAGAAAGATGGAACCCTGCGTTTATGTATAGACTATCGGGAACTCAACCGACTGACAGTACGTAACACCTACCCGTTACCTCGGATCGATGAGTTGTTCGACCAACTGGTGGGAGCGCATTGGTTCTCCAAGCTAGAATTGCGCTCGGGGTACTACCAATTGAGAATACAGGAGGATGATATACAGAAAACGGCTTTCAGCTCAAGGTACGGCTTATATGAGTTCACAGTGATGCCGTTTGGACTCACCAATGCCCCATCAGCCTTCATGAGCTTGATGAATAAAGTGTTTGAGCCCTACTTAGATGTCTTCGTCATTGTGTTCATTGACGACATCCTGGTCTACTCGAAGACGGAGGAAGAACATGCCGGACATTTGGCCTTGGTACTGGAGAAGTTAAAGGAGCACGCCCTGTTCGCCAAGTTTAGCAAGTGTGAATTCTGGCTTAGGGAAGTTGCTTTCTTGGGTCACGTAATCAGTGGGGCTGGACTAGCTGTGGATCCGGCCAAGGTGCGTGCCGTGAAGGAGTGGTCACCTTTGAAGTCAGCGGCCGATGTGAGGAGTTTTCTTGGACTTGCCGGATACTACCGCAAGTTTGTAAAAGGATTCTCCAAGATTGCCCTCCCGCTTACTTCCTTGACAAAGAAAGGAGTGCCATTTGAGTGGACACCCCAGTGTGAAGCGGCATTCCAGGAATTGAAGGATAGACTTACCTCCGACCCCATCCTTGTCCTTCTGTCTGGGAAGGAAGGATTCCAAGTTTACACGGACGCGTCTTATCATGGGTTGGGAGCGGTGTTGATGCAGCACGGGCACGTAATTGCTTATGCTTCAAGACAATTGAAGAAGCATGAAATCAATTACCCGGTGCATGATTTGGAGCTAGGAGCGGTGGTGTTCGCCTTAAAGGTATGGAGGCATTATCTATACGGCGTCCACTGCGAAATCTTCTCGGATCATAAAAATTTGAAGTACGTCCATACCCAGAAGGAATTGAACTTAAGACAACGGTGGTGGTTAGAGTTTCTATGCGACTATGAGTTCACCTTGAACTACCACCCCGGAAAAGCAAACTCGGTAGCCGATGCGTTGAGTAGGAAAGTACCCGGCTCGAACCCAGAATCTCGATTGATGAGCATGGAGTTGGCACGGATGATCGAGGAGATGGACATCACCTTAATATTTAAGGCTTCTTCGGAATATACGGAGTACCTGTCCAGCATGAGCATAGTTTGTGATATCCGGGACCGGATCCGAGTGGAGCAAGGATTGGATGCGGCTTTGGCCCCGACAATAAAGTTAATCGAAGACGGGACTACCGACGAGTACACACTAAAGGACGGCCTCGTTTACTTTCGCGGCCTACTCTACATTCCCAAAGGTGGCAGAATCCGGGAGGATATTATGAGAGAAGCACATTGCTCTCAATATTCTGTGCACCCAGGAATTTCAATGATGTACGCCGGCTTACGGAAGACGATGTGTTGGCCAGGGATGAAGAAAGATGTCCGGTACTTTGTCACGCATTGTGAAGCCTGCCAAAGAGTGAAGGCGGAATGTAGGAGCCCCGGTGGCCTGTTGCAGTCGTTGCGAATCCCCGAATGGAAGTTCGAGGATATATCCATGGACTTCGTACATGGGCTACCTCGCTCCCGCTCTGGGAATGATTAAGTGTGGGTGATCGTTGATCGCCTGACGAAGGTTGCCCGGTTCATTCCTATGAAGAAGGAGGCTCATGTGGATGTCTTGGTACGCCTGTTTGTGGAACAATTTGTACGGTATCACGGCGTACCCAAGACGATAGTTTCGGACCGTGATGGTTGTTTCACCTCCAAGGAGTGGAAGGCGGTACAGACGTATTTGGGCTCACGTCTTACCTTCAGTACCGCATTTCATCCTCAGACGGACAGACAGTCTGAGCGGACCATCCGAACATTGGAAGATCTGTTGAGGTTGTGTGTGATAGATAGGGGAGAGCCGTGGGAAAGACTCTTGCCCTTGGTGGAATTCTCCTATAACAATAGCCATTAAGCTAGTATTGGCATGGCGCCCCATGAAGCCCTATATGGAAGGAGGTGTAGGACCCCCTTGTCTTGGGTGCAAGATGAAGACCCGAAGACTTTGGGAATTGAGTACATAGATGACACTGATGCGGTGGTTAGGCTGATAAGGGATCGCATGTTGGAGGCTCAAAGTCGGCAGGCGAAGTATTACAACGCAAGGCACCGTATGGTGGAATTTCAAGTGGGTGATAAGGTGTTTCTAAAAATCCGGCTGATGCATGGAGTGTCACGAGTGCGAGGAGTGAAGAAGCTCAGTCCACGGTATGTTGGGCCCTATGTCATATTGGAAAGGGTTGGCCCTTTGGCCTACCGGCTGGAGCTACCGCCCGAGCTAGAGAATCTCCACGATGTGTTCCATGTATCGTCGCTTCGGAAGGCGCTGTTGCGGCCCGAACAATACATCCCCACAACTGATGGTACTGTGGCGTCTGACAGATCTGTGCGACTGGAGCCGGTGCGGATCGTTGATAATGAGATAAGAACCTTGCGCCGCAAAAGTGTCCCCTTGGTAAAAGTGCTATGGTCTAATCATGGGAAAGAGGAATTCACATGGGAGCCAATGGATTTGATGCAAAGACGCTACCCGGAGTTGTTTGCTTCAGGTAATTTTATTTAAAAGCATATTTTGTTTTCTGTATGCTTTACTCCCCACGACCTCAGCCTGATTTCGGGGACGAAATCTTTTTATTTTGTTTATAGGATTTGTAACGTCCCAATTCGCGCTAGGCCCCTCACACGTGTTCTGAGTCAAGAGACTCAACTCGGGCTCGGGGTGCACTGACGCGAGGTGTCAGGTACATTGAATAAGTGTAGGGTTGGGTTCAAGGATACCCCAACCAGTAGCCGAGATGAGGGAACTCGGCCAAGTAAAAATCGACGGGAATGGAGGTTGATGCTCGTCGATCGTCGAGAATGGAGGTTGATACTCGCCGATTCGACGGGTATCGGTGGTCGATACCCGCCGGACTCAGAACTGCAGTAGGCTAAGGGAAAATCGTCGAGAATTCCTGACGATTCTCACCGATCGCCGAGAATACCCGGTGATACCCACCGACCGTCGAGTACCGCCAACTGATACTCAACGCACGCAACGACAGGATGTCCGATAAAACGGTTAAGGGAAAATCGTCGAGTATCATTGTTGATACTCGACGAATTCGTCGAGAATGACCGCTAATACTCGCCGATCGACGGGAATCACTGGCTGATTCCCGCCAAATTTGACTTGTGCGTTTTCTGCGCCCAGACAGATTCACCGGCTTGTACAGGCGGACCGAACCGGACTTCGGGATTCGTGCTGAATGATCCTTGGACCGGTCACTTCAAATGAAACCTAATTTGGGCGGTCCAATTAGAGAGTGACACACGGCGGAAGGGACTTAACCTAATATGTAATATAAAAGGGAGTAAACCAAACCCTAGCAATCGCACCCGATCGTTCTTGCCGAGCCGTCACCGTGCAAAACCGACGGGAGCAGGAGAGAGAGGAATATCGCAGATCGCCGGAGGAAAAGTTCGGATCGTTGAAGGAAGGCTTGCTGGAGCTAGTTTTGGAGGAGGAGAAACGCCTTTGCCGTGAAGAACGTCTGCACCGAGAGATGCCGCGGAGAAGGGTAACGCGATCCATGGCCGGCAACGGAGGAAACACTGGAAATGAAGTGAGTTTCCTCCCCTCTCCCTTGGTGCTAGATCTGTAGCTATTCTTAGGCGAGACATCGACTCAAAAGAGTCTTGATGTGTGAGATGAAGCTTTCTAGGAAGGCCATGCTAGAACTTGTGTTCTAAAGCTTAGTTATCTTCAACCTCTCCTCGCTTCAAAGTGATGATAGGGGTGGTCTCGTGAAGAGGAAATGGCCTCAAGAGGGAGAATAAGGGTGGAGGAACTTCTGGTTGCGATTTGGGGAAAATCGCATGAGGAGGAAGATGAACGGATACCATTCACTTCGCTTCAAGATGCGTGCAGAATCTGTGTTCTACACGCAGCGACCTTCTTGCCTACATTTAAGATAGAAAGGGTCGGATATGGGCTTTTCGACTAAACACGAAAGTCGTAGCCCTTGAAATTACCTTTCCAACGAGTGGTTGCACGTTTTCGTGCGATACCTGTAGCCACAGGAAAGCCCGTTTGAATCCGCTGCGGTTGGGAGTTAATGCCCAGGAAATCTGTATCATGTACGCAGCAGACTTCGAGTTAGATTTATGGTATGATGTGACCAGATCTGGGCTTTCGACTAAACACAAAAGTCGTAGCCCTTGAAATTACCTTTCCAACGAGTGGTTGCACGTTTTCAGGCGATACCTGTAGCCACAGGAATCCTCAGTCAAAGTTGCTGACCAGATTACATATAATTCTAGGTGATTACAATATGAACTTGGATTCGATGGAATAGATGTTGCAATCCATCTCGAGGTTGGGTGAATTCTTTTGTGTTAATCACCGAGGTAATGTGAAGGTTGATGTTTGAGGACTTGAATTCCTATGCCGAGATGTGAATCAAGCCTAAGTGAATGAAAGGCTTTGTTATATTTGGTAGATCACCATTATGCGCATTATCTATAATATGTTGAATTCATGTGGAAGGATTTGTAAATGATTAAACTATGGCCCTGATGTATAATGAATTGATGGAAGGGAATGGATAGTCCAATGCTTAGAGTGTCGTCTCCCTACGGGTAGCATTGTGGAAGTTAACAAGTGCGGTGTTGACCGTCACTATTGGGAATGAGGTTGAGTTCGATAAAATTGGACGGTTGGGCTTGGTCCTCGGTGTTCACATCCCGGGGCTCCTTCCGTGCCACGTGAACGGTTGGGCTTGGTCCTCGGTGTTCACGTCCCGAGGCTCCATCCGTATTTGTTGGATGGTTGGGCTTGGTCCTCGTGCTTTCTCCGAGGCTCCTTCCATGCCATGAATTGTGGAATTGCATGCGGTGTGAGTTGACACACGGTGTCATAATCCCGGGTTAAGGATAGTGTGGCAGGTCTACGGAGCTCGCCAATCATCACACCGATGGGAGTTGACAGTTAGACCTTGGGCGGTTGGGCTTGGTCCTTGGTGTTCACGTCCCGAGGCTCCTTCCGTGCCAAGTGAACAGTTGGGCTTGGTCCTCGTGCTCATTTTCGAGGCTCCTTCCGTGTCATACGATAGGCCAGTCGGGGCTAGGATCTTGGTGCATATTTACCCGAGAGAACCCGCTGAGCCGTAGTACGCATGTGAGCTCCGCTGTTGTGTTCTTAGCGTTGAGGCGTACGGAGGCCTAGGCCAGGTAGTGTGGAGACCAGCCTAGTAGTGGAGATGCCCGCTCTACTGTCACCGTTTGGCCACGACGGTTGATGCCTGAGAGGTTAGCTACCTGCTCGAATAGTGGGAACTATAAGTCTGTGTCGACATAGCGATTGCATGTGCCTGATCATGGGTGAGTCATTGCATTACATACATAGCATTGCACTTCATTACATACACAAGACCCTCATCGTATAAGTTTGTATGGGCACTCCTATACGATGAGTTACTTTCTGCTGAACGACCCTCAACTTATATGCTTGTATGGGCACCCATATAAGTTGAGTTACTTACTGTTCTAGATATATACTCTCTTGCTGCTGTAGATTGTAGATTTGTAAAATAAGACCTTGTTCATTTGTATACTGTTTCTATTGCTATTTATGATATGTACACATACTTCACCTGCTTGTACTACTGATATATATTTATTGTACTTGTTCCTTCCTCCGCCCGGTGCCGAGGAGTCGCCGGGGGAGCGGATGTGAAACCACTTAGTCTTTTTGACTAACGGTTGCTACGTCTTCCTTTTTAGGAGGAAACCCCGCAGGTGGAGCAGCAGGCTATGCAGACGGACAGCCAGGCCAGGGTGACAGGGCCTGAAGGGACGGTACCGTCGCTACCGTTGGTTACATATGTGAGTGAGAGAGAGATTTTATTGTAGCCCTTCGGGGCAATTTTGTTCTCGTACTCTGATATTAGAAGCTTGCTGTAGCTTCGTTATTTATAATATTATGGACATATGCTTGGTGTGGATTTGACTTTCATATTATTATGGTTGGGTTGGCAGTAATTTTATGATATTGGTTGTAGCCGGCAGAGTAGGCGTCCTGTGGTACAGGCTAGCCCGAGTGCTAGTACTACCGCAAGGCGGCTGTTCTGGGCATAAGACCCCTCTCGTGCCGTGTTTTGTGTTCCGGGAGGGGGGTCTTACATATGATGTGGAGGTACTCAGTGACTCTATGGTAGTGTCCTCCCATATCAATGGGGAGTTTGAGGCAAGGGAACCTACTCTCCAGTTGTACTTGGCAAAAGTGAAGGGGGTCATCGGTATGTTCCAGACCTTCTCCATCCGACATGTACCACGAGAAGAGAATGAGCAGGTTGATCAGCTTGCCAAGCATGGTCCCCGAGTGGGGGTACCATCACTGACTTGTTCTGTCTGTCCATCCAAGAGGGAGAACTGATGGAGGTGGACTAACACCCCTCATGGATGGATCCATTCATAATATTCCTGTCCACAGGGGAGTTCCCGGAAGGGATGGATAAGAAGAAGTTCAAGCACAAGTCGGCATATTATGTCATGCGCGACGAGAAATTGTATAGGAAGACTCTCTCAGGGATGTTGGCACATTGCGTGGCCGAGAGGGAGGTCCAGAGGATTTTAGAGGAGGTGCATTCAGAAAAGTGTGGAAGTCATTTAGAAAGCAGAACCTTGGAAGGGAGGAAGTCCGATAGGGGTACTTCTGGCCGACCCTAAGTCAGGATGCTGCAAAGTTCACAAGAAAGTGCAACAAGTGCCAGCTATTTGCCACCATTCAACTCCAGTCAGCTCAGCGGTTCAGGAGTATCATGGCTCCCTTACCCTTCGCCATTTAGGGGATGGATTTGCTAGGACATTTCCCCCAAAGATGAAAAGGTGTGGCTCTTTAGCAGGCCCGACTCACGGGCCATAGTTGCCGCTGCAGCAGGGGAGGCGAGGGATCGCCACCCTCCAGGTTTTTCTATGGCAAGCCCTTCAATGAGCTCTCTAGTGATCCTTTGGGTATGGTCTCCGACGAGCTTATGCAAATTTTTTGTTGTTGTTGCCCCCTCTTGGAGACCAGGGCCTTCAACTTCTTTGGCAGCGGGGGACGACGAGACGAGCTGGACCCTTCGAGGCCAGGTCATTTCCGGCTGGAGGAGGGTCCGCCAGACCCCAGGTCGCCTCGGCAGGCTGCTGTTGTTGCCAGCTCGTGCGCTAGTGGGTCCGGGTAGACACCCGAGTCTGCATGGGGCGGATGCTCGGGAATTGATCGCTCCCCTGCAGAAAAGGACTTAAGTTAGAAAAGCGATGATTGTGGGCGAGCCGGTAGGGCGAGTAGGGAAGATTTATACCTTCGTCGGGAAGAACAGGGAGGAGCGAGTCGAGGCCCCTTCGAAGGAAGGCGACCTCGAAGTCCTTCCCCAGAAAGAACCTGTGCAGCTCGGCGTCGATGCCAGATAGAATTGGAGGCCGATATACCTCCTCGCTCTTTTGCTGGGTTGAGAAGGGAATGTTGCCCAGGTCGCCCTTGATGAAGACGACCTTGAAGACCTAGTTATTGTTTTTGTTTGTGGTCTCGCAGATCTTGATGTGCGAGCCCATCAGGAAGGCGACTCCATCACTAGTCGCGTGGTGGGTGAAGAGTTTGCGGAAGACGGCGAGGTTGAACTCAATCCACTCTAGGTGGAGGTGGCTGACGAATGTGGCCATCATGGCGTTCATATTTGAGTTTAGCTGGCCCAAAACTGCCCCAAAGTACTTGAGGATCTGGCAGTTTTCCGTCCAGAGGGGGTGGCACAACCCCACCTCGAAGTGCGAGATGGGGAAGATGAGCTTGTCCCGGTAAAAAGTGTTGATGGCCTTGCTCTCTATGGGCCGGCGCGCCTCATAGTCGGGGGGGGGGGGGGGACAGGTACTCGATATTGAAGGCGGCGAGCTCGCACTCAGTGGTGTTTCCGTTGAATAAGAGGTATTCAGCGAACTGACGGGCTCACTTGGACCGCTCGTCGACATCAGGTCGCGTCTTGACCATGTCTGCGAAAGAGTTGGGATGCGAGAGCAGGTAGCGAGCAGAGCAGCAAAGGGGGGTATGAATGCAATTAAGGCGATAGCCAGGGGGTTGGTGAGGGGGCATATTTATAGAAAACTAGATTTATGGCTGAGTTGACTGGTTGGTCCAGCTCGCCATCCCTTAGTTCATCGATTCCAGCTTGCCACCCAACGATCTGGCCTTTCCCAGTGCGAGCTGAACCTAGATAGCACATCCTATTATTTCAAATAACACTGAGTTCTAAAAAATTATTTAAGTTATTACAGACAGGGATGTTCATATCCCCGAGAATGAAGCTCATAACAAAAAAGAAAGTTCGGTCAACCCGCACGAGTTGGGGTGCTGGGGGGCGAGGACCGGTAGGATCAGCTAGGGAGCCATTTCAATCTACCCCGGCCTTATGCCCCCATCCCCAGAGGTCATCGCAGGTTGAAGAACTCACGGACCAGGTCCAGGTCCTTGCCAAAGGTCAGCATGTTTTCATCAATTCTCTTCATAACTAGGGTGGGGGACATCATCTCGCCCGCCGAGCCGTGCTCTACCCTGTCTGCGAGCAGCACGTAGTCCCGCTCCAACACCTGCAGCCTCTGCTCGCTATATGCGCTTTCCGCTCGAAGTTTGCACAAGGTGGCATCCTGCTTCTTCAACACTTCTATTACTCGTCACATCAGCTCGACAGGATCCAGCAAGTCATCCAGGAAGCTTTCCACCCAAGGCTCAAGGGGTGGCGAGTGGCGAGCTTATTATGAAGATTCTTCAACTTCAGAGGGAGCAGGGAGCCCTGCGAAAAGGAAAAGAATCAATTCCGATAGATAGAGGGTGCGAGTGCAGCGAAGATTCCTAGGCAAAACATGTCAGTAAAAATGGAGCTTACGAGATGAGCTCGACAACCCTTGGAGGGTGTGCGAAGGAGGTAAGGCTAAGTTCTTGTCGTGGACAGGAGGATTGAACCATGGGGAGATGAGATTGAAGCTGGGAACCGGGATGTCCCTAGCCCTTTCCACCGCGAGTGCAGGAGTATTTGTTGGCTACCGAGAAGGAGTATGAGCTGCCGACCTTATTTTCAGTGATCCAGACCCGTGTCCCAAAGGGGGGGGGGTGATTTGCTTTACAGACGAGTGCCGTGGGGAGTCTGAGGCCGCGATTCATCGTGCAGGGTGTGGACTCGTGGTGTTGAGGTATCTGCATTTGACTCATGATTCTCAGGGTTGGCGCGAATTTCGACGGCCATTTTCCCTTTGAGGTCAGCGACTGGATTAGTGGAGGAGGCGATCTTTGGAGTCAAGGTGGATTCAAGGTCGCGGTAGATGGATTCGACATCGTTCGGGATGGACTTGGCCTTTTTGGCAGGATTGAATTTTGTCGGCTTGCGCAGTGTGGCGATGGGAGGCATGCAAACTAGCGCATCAGCACGAGCGGCATTGAGCTCGCGGGCGCGACTAAGCTTCTCTTGGAGCTCTTTTGAGAAAGGCATCTCAGCAAGACTTAATTAAGGGGAATGGAGGAGGCCATCCAGGTATGCGGGCATCTATTTATAGCTGCTAGCGAAACCCACCAAAAGATTCTCTGGCCCATGTCGCACTCGCCATATATTACGGGGTAGGATGTTTCTTTCCGAGCTTGGGCCAACCACACAAAGAGCAGGGATTATGTACAACCCCATATCCGACGAGTAGTGGTCGACATGGGCCAGATCGACCAAAGTCCAGCAGTCTAGCTCGTCCAAGTGGGGTGGATCATTTGAGGGGTGAGTGGAGCATGTCAGCTCGCACTCGCCCCGGGGGTTTGGCGTGCAGCGGGCGAGTGGGGAAAGCCAGGCCCGCACTCGCCCAGGGCTGGGAAGAGGCGGCGAGTGCCAGTTCCATCAAGCACTCACCACCCCCGACGAGTGGAGGTTCCATAGGGACACTCGTCCAGTCTCTTGGGATGAGATTTTACTATTATACCCCCGTTGGTCTGCCTATAAGCATGCTAGAACAGTGGAGTTATGCTATTGGCAGACCCAGTTGGGCTGTGCATAGCTGTTCAGAACATCGAAGGTTGGCTATTTGCAGGCCGTTTTCAGAAATCTAAAAATAGACCCAAGGGGGTACCTCAGAAGGCATGATTTTCTTGTGCCCCTATCTTCTTGGGCTTTCTGAGATACCTTTAGCTCGTCATTTGGCTAGGGAGGGGAAGCACTCTATGATCTTCCGGGAGTTTGGTGAGATCTCCACGCCGAGCCCTTGGGTCTGTCCCCTATTCTTTTTCCTTAGTCATTTAGCTTGTGAGAGAGAAGTAAGTGTGCAATCACCCATTCCCCAAGAGTGAACTCCACAGAGACTGAGTTTTCGGTTTCAACAATGACTATAACAGAACAACATGATGAAGTTGAAGAACCAAGAACTAAAAGAAGACTACAAACAACTACAAGACATCAAAGAGACCATCCACTATATCTGATTATTGGAGACCTTAGCCAAGGTGTACAAATAAGAAGGATATCTCTTAATGAAGCATTGCACCTTAGCTTCCTATCTCAGATTGAGCCAATGAAATTTGAAGAGGACAATACTGATCGTACTTGGATAGTGGCTATTCAAGAAGAGCTTAATCAGTTCACAAGATATAAGGTGTGAAAGCTAGTTCCTAGACCCCAACATCAGAATATAATTGGAACCAAGTGGGCTTATAGAAATAAAATGGTTGAACAAGAAGTGATAATCAAGAATAAAGTAAGGCTGGTGGCAAAATACTTAAGAAGGAATAGATTTTGACCAAACTTTTGCACTAGTGGACAGATTGGAGGCAATTAGATTTTTCTTAGCCAATGCAACTCACAAAGGTTTTAAAGTCTGAAAAATGGATGAAGAGTCGAGATTCTCAATGAAGATCTTAAGGAGGAAGTGTATTTAGAGCATCCCCCAAGTTTTGTTATTCCTACCTTTCCTGATCATTTTTTACTTTCTTAAGAAAGTATTGAATGGGTTAAAATAAGCACCTAGAGCTTAATATGAAACTCTATCTAGCTTTCTTATTGAAAGTAAGTTTTCAAGGGGAAAAATAGATAAGACATTATTTCTAAGAAAAGTTAAAGGCGAGATATTATTAGCCCAGATATATGTTGATGACATTATATTTGGATCTATATATGACAATTTTTGCAAAAGGTTTGCTTATTTAATGCAAGAGAAGTTTGAAATAAGCAGTATGAGAGAGCAAAAATATTTCTTAGCCCTCCAAGTGAAATAATATGAGTATGAAATCTACATCTACTAGAGTAAGTTCACTAAGGAGTTGATCAAAAAATTTGGAATGAAGAGTGCAACCTCAATTAGGACTTTAATGGGATCAAATGGGTCTCTTGGCAATGATGAAAAGGGAAACCTTTTGATGAAACCTTGCACAAAAGCATCATTGGATTTCTGCTCTAGCTTACAGCTAGTAGACCAGATATCATTTTTGCAATATGTGTATGTATTAGATATTAGGTGAATACATGAATCTCATTGCACCTCTACAAAGAGGATATTGAGATACCTTAAAGGTATACTAAATCTTGGCATATGGTATGCCCTAGGAGTAATGATTTTGAACTAACAATTTTTAGATGCAGATTTTGTAGGGTGCAAAGAGGACAGAACGAGCACATCTAGAACCTGTCAGTTCTTAGGTAAAAGGTTGATCCCTTGGAGTAGTAAACAGTCAAGTGTAGCAATCTTTACTATAGAGTACGAATATATCTCAATTGGAAGCTGATGTGCACAACTCTTGTGGATTTAATGCCAGCTGGAGGACTACAACATGCACATCAAGAACACCCATATGTTTTTTGATTCCTCTAGTGCAATTTCAATTATCAAGAATCTTGTCTCTCGCATAAAAACAAAGCACATTTAGATTAGATACCATTTCATCATGGAGCATATGAAGACGGAGGACAAATGCTTGGAGTATGTGCCAACAGATAAGCAGGTGGCAGACATGTTCACCAAGCTATTGGATGAAGGTAAGTTAAACTTCTTCAAAATTGATCTTGGTATGCTAAATGTTGTATGAAGTCACTTTCTTTTCTTATATTAAAATAGTCTTGGGCATGTTATTTTTTTTACATATATCTATCAAGTATAATCAAATATTAATTGATAATATTTATTAATTAGACTTTTAATATTTTGAGCTTATTATCATAATTAAGAAAATTATTTCATGATTAATATAGTACATTCAATTTCCCTGTTTAGTACTATGTTGACTGATATAGGGCTTAGAATTTATTTCTTAATCAACGCAATAGCTTTTACCTAGAGAAATGCAGATATTTGTCTAAGTGATGAAAATAACCGGGTAGAAGTCCATGCGATCGACTGGAAGTCAAGCCGATCATGTGGAATCATAGGATATATAATTCAGTATCGGGTGGATGGGAGTTCCCTAAATAAATAGCAAATTCTTGACGTATACAATTTTACTTAACAAATCTAATGGTCGAAATTTCTACAAATAGGTGCGAGCTTTTTGGCAATCTAAAATAGATATATATATATAAATAGTTCTAAATGTTAGATTAGGTTAAGCAACTTATTCTCCTAAACCCTATGACAAGCACCACCCTGTCTTCTTCATTCTTACAAAGGCACCATGAATGATTCATGCAAGATTGATAGAAATGACACATAAGGAGGTAGACAAAAAGTTCAATGTTGGCAGTGAACTAGTTCATAGAGTTTTTGAAAAATGTGACGCTAGTCTTAGAGTAGTAATCATATTATATACTGATGCAGTTTGGAGTTTGTTTTATCTGAGCTGCCAACTATATTTGAAAGAGAGATCATTGAGTTCTATCAAAATGTCAAGATGTCATCAACGTGTACAATAATAAGGTTCAAAGTCGTTGGATATATGGTAAGAGTCTCTACTTATTCTATAACAATTGTGTAACATCCCATTTTCGGCTAGACCCCTAGGAGTTCGGTTGGTTGTGACAGAACGCTAGGAAGCCCAAAAATTGAAATACATCAACCGAGATTTCGGGTCACGGGTTGGTCACGCCCGTGACCGACCCGTCACGCCTGTGACCTAGGGCGTGACTCCTTCGACGATCGTCGATCTCAGGGAGACGATCGTCGAGCGCAGAATTTTCAACCCGGGCCTGTCACGCCCGTGACCTATGTGTCACGCCCGTGACCTAGGGCGTGACCCCTTCGACGATCGTCGATCTCAGCGGGACGATCGTCGAAGCGCAAGAATTTGCGTCATGGCCCTGTCACGCCCGTGACTCAGGTGTCACGCCCGTGACCAAGGGCGTGACCCCATTCGGCGATCGTCGATCTCAGCGAGACGATCGCCGAGCGCGGAATTTTCCTCATGACCCTGTCACGCCCGTGACCTAGGGCGTGACCACCCTTCGACGATCGTTGAACTCAGAATTGGCCACCCGGGCCTGTCACGCCCGTGACCTATGTGTTACGCCCGTGACCAAGGCCGAAACGTCAGCCAGACTGGAAATTCGGTAACCGACGTCATAATCAATTCTGATTATGGGAATGTACAGCAGGAATATTTATGGGCCGTTTCCGTCTCTAATTATTTACTAAAAAGAGAGAGTGAGGTCCAATAGAAAATCACCACCTAGATCAGCCATTTCATCTTCCACCTTTTCCTCTTCCCTACATCATAATCGAAATGTTATTAAGAGAAACATTCATGGCCATGAATGTTTCATCCTTTCCCCTCCCCACTTGGAGATCTATAACAGCCTCCTTAAAGCAAGAGGAGAAGGTTACACGCTCGATCAAACGGATTCAGATTCCTCCCCTTGCTGTTGAAGAATTTCCGGCGATGCCACCACCGCGCAAATGGCTTCCCGACGGTCTGCACGCCTCCAGCCCGCGAACAAGGTCCTCCCCTCCCTCTTCTTCTGCGGATAGATCTTAGAAATCCTTAGGAGAGATATCGGGCTTAAAAGAGCCGGATCGGGTGAGCGTTTCCATGGTTTTCCAAAAGTTTCATGGTGGCAGGTTCGCCAGAAACCGCCTCTCCGGCAGCCGTGTCGCCGCTCGACGGTAGCCCTCACCTCAACAGAGGTGGTGGTTGTGGTGGCCGGCCAGGGAGACGGCAGGGTGGCCGGGAAATAGCTTTAGAAAAGCTACAGTAAGTGTTTGTTTTTCTGATGCTGTTCGGGTTCGGGTAAAGAAGAAGGTGAACAGTAGCATTTAATTATATTATATAATGTATAGTTAGGAATTAATTCCCTTTACTGTATACTAGGTTGAAACTGAAAATTATAGCCCGTAGGGGCTGAAACATAAAAAGTGGTTAACATAGAAAATGTAGCCCTTGAAGTCTAGTTTAATTCAAAATTGATTTCACTCGATTTGGAGTCCTGGTTAGACAGCACATTTTTTGGTGAGGTCTATCCATAGGGCTGTCTTGACCTTAGAAAAATTCCCCACTCCAATCCAGTCGTCAAAATGACTTTAAATTTGGGGTGTGGCCTAATCTTACCTATATCTAAGTGCTATCCAAAAATTAGGATTTTTGGAAAATATTTTTCTATATTTTTAGAAAAATTCAATAATCCTAGCATAATTTAATTAGATGGCTAAATGACTTTCAAACCCTCCCAAATTTTGGTGAGTGATCCCTGGGTTTATCATAAGGTTCTGGTAAAAATTTCATCTCATTTGGAGATGTTTTGATTAAGTTTTTATCCAACCCTAGGTTGGTCCTTATAGGATAATCTAGGATCAAACACCCCCTTGGTATTTGGGTGGTCATATCACCTCAACAGAGGCTGATATTTTGTCCAAAGGATGTTTAGGGCTTGACACACCCTCCAAGGGAGTTTGGGGTGGTTTGGTGTAGGGTAGCCCTAGAACCCTACGGAAAATCCCATAATGGTGGTTTTTGGGGTTGTGAAGGTCATGGGGTCAAATGACCTTGGACTGACTTAAAATTTGGTGGAGAGAACCATAGGGCCAGTATAGTTCCCTGGACAAAAGTTTAGGGTATTTGGAGACAGCTAGGCCACCTAAAATCCTAACCCTAGTTTAGGTCACCAACCTTAATTTGAATTATTAAGCTGTCAAATGAACTTAAAATCAAGTAAAATTGGAGTAGGGTGATTTTCTAATCTAAATAGCCATGTTATAATTTTGTTTAGATTTTTGGGTTAAATTATACAGTACTTCATTTACAACTCTAATTGTGCCCTAGATATTTATCTTGATGATTTTGGAATTTCTATGCACTGTAATGTTATGAAACCTTGGATTAGGGCATCTTATAGCATGTTATACCTTCTGTATTTTTCTTGGAAATTTTAACGGATTATTTTGGGTACATATCTCTTTAACGTACTAGTTGTGATATGTAGTCAAAAATACAAATAATATCCAATTACGGTCTAAAAAATTATGAAATTTGGTCAGTGGGTGTTTAAAGTTATGCTAGTTACCCTGTAATTTTATATGGAATTTTAGATGATTAAAAATAGCATCTCCTTCACTAAGCTGGGAAAATTAGCATTTTACATTAAAATAGATTCAGAGCCCAAATATTAGAGAAAAATTATGGGACCTAGTTTCTGATGGTTTTAGGTCACCATAAAGCTTATATAATTTTCTTGGGATTTTGGATACATATTTACAGTACTTCCTTCATAATATAGTAGAAATGACCTAAAATGGTAAATTAGAAAATATAGGCCTAAACACCTCTGGAATTTCTCAAAACTTGGAATTGCTGTTTAAATGTCTCATAAGATTTTTATTGATTTTATGATGATTTATTGTTGGCTCATTAGTGCACTTCATGTTCATACTAGGGCATTTGGAATCTTAGAATAAATAAATTAAATGCTCGATAAATAGGAAAATTTGGAAATCTTGGTCTTAGCTATATTATGTCACGATAGACCTCCAGTAAATATTATAGGAGATTCGGAAGACAATTTGGAGTACCTCCCCTTATTCTCCTCACGTATCTTAGGATGGTCTACATATAGTAAAACCACAGAAACTGAACTAGAGCGGATAATGAATTTTGGGAGATGGAATTTTGGTAGTTTCTGGTTGGTTAGGGCAAGCTAAGTTTAAGTCCATTATTGGGGTCAGGATAGGTAGAGTGCGAGACTGGTTAAGGATAAGGGCGAACGGGAACGACGAAAGATCGTCCACCCCGAGTAGCAGTGGAAGAGTCTTAATACGCTAGGGCCAGATCTAAAGTAACTTAAAAAGGGATCGGGTAATGGGTATCAACCAATAACAATAAGTGCCTTGCGAAAGGGAACGGTGGGCTTCAGCTACCATCATAGTTCCTAGTGCCCTTTGAGAGCCCTTCACGGGGAATACCGGGGGCAGTCCTGGGCTAATGTAAACTATAGAATTAATAATCTAAAGAGCAACTAGTACGATTAGGTTGCACACACATACACCCCGATAGCTAGGAAGGTAGAATAATTAGTTTGGTTGCCATTCAGACGGTAGCACTGAAGGTAGATGCACGGACGGGACAGTCCGGGGAGCCGAGGGCTCGAGGGTTGGAGTACAGAATAAAGGTGGTGGGTCTTCGATATCTGATTGTCGTTCACACCGGCATCGGTACATTGACTCGGTGGTGTGAGACACTTAGCCAAAGAAAGTCTGGTGGGTATAGCCAGCAGTAGTACGCAGATACTCTAGGTTGTGTTCTTCTAGGGGCGTACGGAAGGGCTAGGCCCGGTAGTGTGGATACCTGCCTAGGAGTGGGGGGCCCGACCCACTGTCTCTGTTTGCCACTACGGAGGTTCCTGGGAGTGAAGCTAGCTGCCCGAAGAGGGGGAACTAAAGGTCTGTGCGCATAGAGTCGTGTGCGTGTGTTGCACTTGCATGAATCATGGCATAGCATATCACTACACTCATATTTGCATACAACCGACACCCCAACGTATAATTCGCTATGGGACTTTTTATACGATGGGAGCCTTGCAGAAGACCCCTTAACTTATAAGTTTGTATGAGCATTCATATAAGTTAAGGTTACCTACTTATTTACTTGCTTGTTTACTTACTGTTCTCTAGCTGCCTTTCATACAATTGCTACTTAGTACTTCTCTTCTTTACCACTTACTACCATAGAATTGCTAGTTGTACTTTGTTCTAGATAGTTGTTAGAATAACTCCGTTGTCATCTGCTTGACTTATTCTCCACCTTTGTAGCTTCCCTTTCCCCCTCTCTGCTCGGTGCTCAGGAGCCGTAGGGGAGGGGTAGGGGATGATAGGGCTTAGTCTTTATGACTAATGGTTTTCGAACCACAACATTACAGGAGCTCCGGATGGGAGACAGGGACCAGCAGTCCAGGGACCGGCACTAGCGGAGTACGGTGCGCATGAAGGTGGGTCAGTCTAGCACCGATGCACCTGCGACCAGCTCCGTGAGTGATTAGTACCTTTATAGTTCTGCGATGAGTGATTTGTAGTGAGGACTCTGATGTACTGGGCTCGAGCCCGTTTATCTATATTTTATCTGAACTGTATCTTTACAGTACTTCTGTTATCTACTTCTTGCTATTATCTACTGATGGACTGGATGTGATTTCACTTTTATACATGCTTTTGTGGACTTGTTTACATTTATGTATAATTACTTCTCTCTCTTGTGATCGAAAAGGGCCGGCAGAATTGGCATTTTGTAGTGGCGGCCTTCCCGTGAGTCGGTGCCACCGCAAAGCGACAGTTCTGGGCTAAGACCCTGGTGTCGAGAAAAAGGAAAAAAAAAGGGGTCTTACAAGTGGTATCAGAGCAGACCTCAATCGAAAGAGAAGTAGTCCACAAAATCTTGGGCCACCCCCGTGCGAGCTTAGTTTGCGGACAAACTAGCAGCGGAAGCAGTGGTGTGCCCATAAGGGAAATCACATGTGAAAGTCCATCCTAACCCCTCTTAAAAATTCCATTCATTCTCTCTCTAACAAACGGAATTTTTACTTGTAGCCTGCGACGGACCCTACATCACAGCAGGGGAAACCCCAGGCTCCAAATGTGGTCCCGCCTCCGCCGGCTCAAGCTCCGTTCCAGCAGACGGAGATGGGGCAAACACTGACGGCCATTCTGGAGGCCTTCAGAGCTCAGCAAGCCCCGGCTCCACAGCCAAACCCCGGGGCCAATTGGATGACTGTCTTCCGGGGACTTTCCCCTCCAGCTTACCAGGGGACGGAGTCTGCAGTACGTACGGAGGAATGGTTGGACACCATTTACGAGATGCTGGCAGGGATTCGATGCCCCACTGAGGAGGCAGTTGCTTTGGCGGTCTCCTGCCTAGAGTCACACGGAAAGAGGTGGTGGAAGTCTCAGCTTGACACCACCTTTGCGGGGATGGATTGCGCTGATATTACTTGGGAGGAGTTCAGAGCAGCGCTCCTGGGACATTTTGTACCTCAGTCGGCGAGGGATGACCTGGAGGATAGGTTCCTGCGATTGAGGCAGGGGAACAAGACTGTGGTGGAGTACTATCAGGAGTTCACTCACCTGGCCCGTTATGCGGACACTTATCAGTTAGACGATGCTGGCTATGCCCGGAGGTTTTATAAGGGGCTGCAAGACGACATGAGACAGGCCCTCCTTTTCATCTCAGAGGGGAGTCTGGCCAGGATTCTGGAGATGGCTAAGAATGAGAGAGGCGGATCAGCTTACAGTGAAGAGACGGAAGAGACCGGCTGATGATACTGTGATTGGAGGTCGTAGAGACCGTCCTCGAGGCCAGGTTATTGGGGAGAGAAGGAACGGGGATCAGCCTCGTCAGGAGTTTGGGCAGGAGCAGAGGAGTCTGGGGGTACTGGCTCCCCAGCCTATACAGATGCTGGAAATGCCAAGGACAGCTGAGCAGCCATCTGTATGCTATCAGTGCAACCAACCGGGGCATATCAAGAGGAACTGCCCTATGAGGAGAGCACCCCCACAAGCACATCAGGGCCCTCCACCTCCCCAGCAGTTTGGCGGACGAGGACAGGACCGAGGACGAGGATTTCAGGATCGAGGCCGCATGCCAGAGAGGGAGCAGGTGTATGCTCTAGACTTGACACAGCCCCAAAACCCGGAGCAGGTTATCGCAGGTATGTCAGTACTTTTAAATTTTCTTCATATAAACTAGTATTCTAGACATAACCTAGTTAGAAATTAAGAGAAGACAACTACAAAAAAAACTAAGACACTTAATTACTCTAGGCATAGTCTTCGTTAGCGGCAAGTCCGCTCACACCCTCTTCGACACTGGTGCTTCACACTCGTTCGTGCCGGAGGATTTCGTGAAAGGACTGGAAGGTGTGGAGCCATTCACCGGGAAGATGATGAGGGTGCGCCTACCCGATGGATCAGAGATAATGACCTCTGCTCATTACAATATGGAAGCGAGGATCGGTGGGAAGGCATTTGAGGCACCAACGACGATTCTGAAGATGCCAGATTACGATCTGATCCTGGGCATGACTTGGCTGTGCTGGAACCATGCCCAGATCGACTGCGTGGCGAAGAGGATCAACTGTGAGGCACGACGATTCCTTCATTGTCATCGAAGGTATTATACCAGCACCTCGTACCTTATTATCGTCTGTGCAGGCCGTTAAGGCCCACCTGTAGGGGGGAGAAGTTTATCAGGTCCTTTTTGAGGCGGTCGTGGCCAAGGACTCCATTTCAGATATTACAGTAGTGCGGGACTTCGCCGATGTGTTTCCGGAGAATCTACCAGGGCTACCCCTGCACCGAGAGAAGGACTTTCAGATTCAGCTCATACCGGGGGCTAAGACGGTATCCAGAGCTCCCTATCGAATGGCCCCAAAGGAGTTGGTGGAATTTCGAAGCCAGCTTCAGGAGTTAGTGGAGGCCGGGTTCGTTCGGCCTAGCTCTTCACCATGGGGAGCTCTGGTGCTGTTCGTTAAGAAGAAGGACGGGACCCTTCGACTGTGCATAGATTACCGGGCCCTGAACAGGTTGACGGTCCGGAATACTTATCCCTTACCAAGGATAGACGAGCTATTTGACCAGCTGGAGGGAGCCCATTGGTTCTCAAAGCTGGATCTGAGATCCGGGTACTACCAGCTTCGCATTCGGGAGGAGGACATCCCGAAGACGGCCTTCAGCAGCAAATATGGGTTGTACGAGTTTACCGTGATGCCGTTCGGGCTCACGAATACACCCTTCGCATTCATGGCCTTGATGAATCGGGTGTTCGAGGAGTATCTGGACGTCTTTGTCATCGTATTCATCGACGACATCCTTATCTATTCAAGGACGGAGGAGGAGCACGCGAGACATCTACCCTTGACCCTGGAGGAGCATACATATGGGAGCCACAGGACTTGATGCGGCAAAAATACCCGGAACTTTTTCGTCAGGTATACCTCACAACCCCTCTGGACAATCAATTTGCTTTCCTGTTTTAAACTAATAGGACTGAAATTTCAAGATTAGGGGCTAATCTTTTGTTTATTGGGGTGTATATACCTAGTTAATTGGGCGAATTAAACTTAGATTTGAATCGCACAAAGCAAACATAACGTAGAGATGTAATCTTTCAATTCTCGTGGGATGTTACAAGCTTCTTTTTCCCGATTAGAGTCCCGTAGGCTTAACCTTGATTTCGAGGACGAAATCTTTGTTTTGTTTATTGGGATTTGTAACATCCCATTTCCGGCTAGACCCCTAGGAGTCGGTTGGTCGTGACAGAACGCTAGGAAGCCCAAAAATTGAAATACATCAACCGAGATTTCGGGTCACGGGTTGGTCACGCCCGTGACCGACCCGTCACACCCGTGACCTAGGGCGTGACTCCTTCGACGATCATCGATCTCAGGGAGACAATCGTCGGGCGCAGAATTTTCAACCTGGGCCTGTCACGCCCGTGACCTATGTGTCACGCCCGTGACCTAGGGCGTGACCCCTTCGACGATCGTCGATCTCAGCGGGACGATCGTCGAAGCGCAGAATTTGCGTCATGGCCCTGTCACGCCCGTGACTAAGGTGTCACACCCGTGACCAAGGGCGTGACCCCCTTCGGCGATCGTCGATCTCAGCGAGACGATCGCCGAGCGCGGAATTTGCCTCATCACCCTGTCACGCCCGTGACCTATATGTCACGCCCGTGACCTAGGGCGTGACCACCCTTCGACGATCGTCGATCTCAGTTCGACGATCGTCGAACTCAGAATTGGCCACCCGGGCCTGTCATGCCCGTGACCTATGTGTCACGCCCGTGACCAAGGCCGAAACGTCAGCCAGACTGGAAATTTCGGTAACCGACGTCATAATCAATTCTGATTATGGGAATGTACATCAAGAATATTTATGGGCCGTTTCCGTCTCTAATTATTTAATAGAAAGAAGAGTGAGGTCCAATAGAAAATCTCCACCTGGATCAGCCATTTCATCTTCCACCTTTTCCTCTTCCCTACATCATAACCGAAATGTTATTAAGAGAAACATTCATGGCCATGAATGTTTCATCCTTTCCCATCCACACTTGGAGATCTATAACAGCCTCCTTAGAGTAAGAGGAGAAGGTTACACGCTCGATCAAACAGATTCAGATTCCTCCCCTTGCTGTTGAAGAATTTCCGGCGACGCCGCCACCGCGCAAATGGCTTCCCGACAGTCTGCACGCCTCCAGCCCGTGAACAAGGTCCTCCCCTCCCTCTTCTTCTACGGATAGATCTTAGAAATCCTTAGGAGAGATATCAGGCTCAAAAGAGCCGGATCGGGTGAGCGTTTCCATGGTTTTCCAAAAGTTTCATGGTGGCAGGTTCGCCGGAAACCGCCTCTCCGGCGGCCGTGCCGCCGCCCGACGGTATCCCTCACCTCAACAGAGGTGGTGGTGGTGGCCGGCCAGGGAGACGGCAGGGTGGCCGGGAAATAGCTTTAGAAAAGCTACAGGAGGTGTTTGTTTTTCTGATGCTGTTCGGGTTCGGGTAAAGAAGAAGGTGAACAGTAGCATTTAATTATATTATATAATGTATAGTTAGGAATTAATTCCCTTTACTGTATACTAGGTTGAAACTGAAAATTATAGCCCGTAGGGGCTAAAACATAAAAAGTAGTTAACATAGAAAATGTAGCCCTTGAAGTCTAGTTTAATTCAAAATTGATTTCACTCGATTTGGAGTCCTGGTTAGACCACATCACACTTTTTGGTGAGGTCTATCCATAGGGCTGTCTTGACCTTAGAAAAATTCCCCACTCCAATCCAGTCATCAAAATGACTTGAAATTTGGGGTGTGGCCTAATCTTACCTATATCTAAGAGCTATCCAAAAATTAGGATTTTTGGAAAATATTTTTCTATAGTTTTTAGAAAAATTCAATAATCCTAGCATAATTTAATTAAATGGCTAAATGACTTCCAAACCCTCCCAAATTTTGGTGAGTGGTCCCTGGGTTTATCATAAGGTTCTGGTAAAAATTTCATCTCATTTGAGATGTTTTGATTAAGTTTTTATCCAACCCTAGGTTGGTCCTTATAGGATAATCTAGGATCAAACACCCCCTTAGTATTTGGGTGGTCATATCACCTCAACAGAGGCTGATATTTTGTCCAAAGGCTGTTTAGGGCTTAACACACCCTCCAAGGGAGTTTGGGGTGGTTTGGTGTAGGGTAGCCCTAGAACCCTGGGGAAAATCCCATAATGGTGGTTTTTGGGGTTGTGAAGGTCATGGTGTCAAATGACCTTGGACTGACTTAAAATTTGGTGGAGAGAACCATAGGGTCAGTATAGTTCCGTGGACAAAAGTTTAGGGTATTTGGAGACAGCTAGGCCACCTAAAATCCTAACCCTAGTTTAGGTCACCAACCTTAATTTGAATTATTAAGCTATCAAATGAACTTAAAATCAAGTAAAATTGGAGTAGGGTGATTTTCTAATTTAAATAGCCATGTTATAATTTTGTTTAGATTTTTGGGTTAATTTATACAGTACTTCATTTACAACTCTAATTATGCCCTAGATATTTATCTTGATGATTTTGGAATTTCTATGCACTGGAATGTTATGAAACCTTGGATTAGGGCATCTTATAGCATGTTATACCTTCTGTATTTTTCTTGGAAATTTTAATGGATTATTTTGGGTACATATCTCTTTAACGTACTAGTTGTGATATGTAGTCAAAAATACAAATAATGTCCAATTACTGTCTGAAAAATTATGAAATTTGGTCAGTGGGTGTTTAAAGTTATGCTAGTCACCCTATAATTTTATATGGAATTTTAGATGATTAAAAATAGCATCTCCTTCACTAAGCTGGGAAAATTAACATTTTACATTAAAATAGATTCAGAGCCCAAATATTAGAGAAAAATTATGGGACCTGATTTCTGATGGTTTTAGGTCACCATAAAGCTTATATAATTTTCTTGGGATTTTGGATACATATTTACAGTACTTCCTTCATAATATAGTAGAAATGGCCTAAAATGGTCAATTAGGAAATATAGGCCTAAACACCTCTGGAATTTCTCAAAACTTGGAATTGCTGTTTAAATGTCTCATAGGATTTTTACTGATTTTATGATGATTTATTGCTGGCTCATTAGTGCACTTCATGTTCATACTAGGGAATTTGGAATCTTAGAATAAATAAATTAAATGCCCGATAAATAGGAAAATTTGGAAATCTTGGTCTTAGCTATATTATGTCACGATAGACCTCCAGTAAATATTATAGGAGATACGGAAGACAATTTGGAGTACCTCCCCTTATTCTCCTCACGTATCTTAGGATGGTCTGCATATAGTAAAACCACGGAAACTGAACTAGAGCGGATAATGAATTTTGGGAGATGGAATTTTGGTAGTTTCTGGTTGGTTAGGGCAAGCTAAGTTTAAGTCCATTATTAGGGTCAGGATAGGTAGAGTGCGAGACTGGTTAAGGATAAGGGCGAACGGGAACGACGAAAGATCGTCCACCCCGAGTAGCAGTGGAAGAGTCTTAATATGCTAGGGCCAGATATAAAGTAACTTAAAAAGGGATCGGGTAATGAGTATCAACCAATAACAATAAGTGCCTTGCGAAAGGGAACGGTGGGCTTCAACTACCATCATAGTTCCTAGTGCCCTTTGAGAGCCCTTCACGGGGAATACCGGGGGCAATCCTGGGCTAATGTAAACTGTAGAATTAATAATCTAAAGAGCAACTAGTATGATTAGGGTTGCACACACATACACCCCGATAGCTAGGAAGGTAGAATAATTAGTTTGGTTGCCATTCAGACGGTAGCTCTGAAGGTAGATGCACGGATGGGACAGTCCGGGGAGCCGAGGGCTCGAGGGTTGGAGTACAGAATAAAGGTGGTGGGTCTTCGATATCTGATTGTCGTTCACACCGGCATCGGTATGTTGACTCGGCGGTGTGGGACACTTAGCCAAAGAAAGTCTAGTGGGTATAGCCAGCAGTAGTACGCGGATACTCTAGGTTGTGTTCTTCTAGGGTCGTACTGAAGGGCTAGGCCCGGTAGTGTGGATACCCGCCTAGGAGTGGGGGGCCCGACCCACTATCTCTGTTTGCCACTACGGAGGTTCCTGGGAGTGAAGCTAGCTGCTCGAACAGGGGGAACTAAAGGTCTGTGCGCATAGAGTCGTGTGCGTGTGTTGCACTTGCATGAATCATGGCATATCATATCACTACACTCATATTTGCATACTACCGACACCCCAACGTATAAATCGGTATGGGAATTTTTATACGATGGGAGCCTTGCAGAAGACCCCTTAACTTATAAGTTTGTATGGGCATTCATATAAGTTAAGGTTACCTACTTATTTACTTGCTTGTTTACTTACTGTTCTCTAGCTGCCTTTCATACAATTGCTACTTACTACTTCTCTTCTTTACCACTTACTGCCATAGAATTGCTAGTTGTACTTTGTTCTAGATAGTTGTTAGAATAACTCCGTTGTCATCTGCTTGACTTATTCTCCACCTTTGTAGCTTCCCTTTCCTCCTCTCTGCTCGGTGCTCAGGAGCCGTAGGGGGAGGGGTAGGGGATGATAGGGCTTAGTCTTTATGACTAATGGTTTTCGAACCACAACATTACAGGATCTCCGGATGGGAGACAGGGACCAGTAGTCTAGGGACCGGCACCAGCGGAGTACAGTGCGCATGGAGGTGGGTCAGTCTAGCACCGGTGCACCTGCGACCAGCTCCGTGAGTGATTAGTACCTTTATAGTTCTGCGATGAGTGATTTGTAGTAAGGACTCTGATGTACCGGGCTCGAGCCCGTTTATCTATATTTCATCTGAACTATATCTTTGCAGTACTTCTGTTATCTACTTCTTGCTATTATCTACTCATGGACTGGATGTGATTTCACTTTTATACATGCTTTTGTGGACTTGTTTACATTTATGTATAATTACTTCTATCTCTTGTGATCGAAAAGGGCCGACAGAATTGGCGTTTTGTAGTGGCGGCCTTCCCGTGAGTTGGTGCCACCGCAAAGCGGCAGTTCTGGGCTAAGACCCCGGTGTCGAGAAAAAGGAAAAAAAAGGGGGTCTTACACATTGTGCCGAAGCTCACTGATTTTCCAAAAAAGGTATAAGAAGAAGAATTATCTTCAGATGACATTGAAAAAGCTCTCCAATGATGTGAATACCAAGATAAACCTTATGGGTGTCTACACATAAATAAGATGAATAGACAAGGGAAGCTTTTAGCAGATATCATTGGGAAGGTGTTGATCAGAAAACTTGGATCTTATGACAAAATATCAAGAGTAATGTTTGACCTCATGACTAGGGTACTACTAAGGAATAGAACTGACTGGGGTAAAGAGCTATTTGGGAAAATAACGGATTCTTTGCAAGCTCAAACTTTGGAAGAATTCTGACCCTATTCTTACACAATTCTTCTGAAGAACTTGAGTTAAATAAATACCTAGGTACATCCTTGCACTACTTGAAGAGGATAGACCTCCAGGTTGTGGAAAAATGGGGGGCAAACCTTTCTTAAGGCATGGGAGAAGTTGAAAGGAAGTACTTTTAGAATCACCAAGAAGGCTAAGAATGTAGTGTCAACAAAATTAGCAGCTCTAAGTCCTGAACAAGTTATCACTCTTACCCCTGCAAACATTGAGGGCGAGTCTGAAAGTGAGCTAATAAGCTTGTTAGCTATAAAATATGTATCTGAGCTTGCTGCGGTGACTGGTGAAACAAATGAAAGCTCTAAAAGTCAAGCTAAGGAAGAAGTTAGTTCTGGTGAGAGGGAGAATCAATCTGAGCCTTATGCCCAAGATCCAGTTAGAACTAAGGGGGAGACTCATCTTGAGCCATCTGCCTATGAAATGATATCTAAAATACCAAAGGATTTGGTTGAGGGGGAGTCTCAACCTGAGTCCTCTGCCCAAGAGGACCCAAATCTTGCTAAAATTATGACAAGCCCCACACTAGCTCAGGGAGAGCCTGGAGAAAATTGTAATAAAGGAGAATACTTCTAAATACAACTTTGCATGGATATGACAAAGAAAAAGAAGCTAAAGTGCCCAACTCATCCAATCTAGCCACTCATAAAGAACCATCTGGTTCTATAATTGAATAAATGAGGTTGTTATTGAGTGAACAAAGAAGGTATTTTGAGACCTATGTGGATAAAGAAATAAAAGAAGTTAAGATGGAGTTGAAAGGACATATGGATGTGCTGAAATGAGATATTGACCATGTTAATTCAAAGCTCAATAGTTGGTTCATAAGGTCTGGTGGGTTTTTAGAGCAAAATGTCAAAGTTCTGAAAAGCTTAGATGAAAAGATGGAGGACTCTATTCAAAACACTGATCAGGAAAATCAATTTTTGAGATCCTTGGGTAGAGACCTAGAAAGTGTAATGGGCTTAATGATAGGTAAATTCTCTTACAACCAATCTAAAATTTTGAAAAAATGAACTGAGAATCTAGAGCTCTTTAATCCAGATATGATTGTTAAGATGGATGAGTGAAGGGAAGAAATTTTAAAGAACACATTTGAAGAATTAAGAAAGGGGGAGAAGATGGTGGCGAATCAAGTCTACTGGCTACTAAATGAAATTCACAAAGCCCTTGGTCATTAACCATTCCTGACACCTGAACAAATACAGCCACAATTCATTATATATAATACATCAATAGCAAGAAGAATAATCTTATATGCCTCCAGAGAATTATGATGATGATTATGTTACTATCATCTACTATGATAAAAGGCAAGGGAGTAGCTATTAATGCCGATGAAGTTCAAATTAGGAAGAAAAGGAATCAGGAGTAGATGGAGAAGGATCCAAAGTTTGAAAGGTGGATCTCTTAGTCCAGAAATATTATCATATCCACATGGGAATCTTATGGGAAAGAAGAGAAAGATATGGACATATATTATAGTGGAAGAAGCACCAGATATTGAAAACAAAAGAAGACTTCACTTCAAGAACAATAATAATAATCTAGATGCTCCTCCAGCTCCCTGCAGATATATTCTAAAGCCTTATAGTTACTTTAAAAAGCATAGGCAGAAGAAAGAACAGTTGAAGCAAGAGCAGCTAAGAGAGCCAATGGGACAGAGGGTGTATTCATAAGGGAAAGAGACTAGTGTAGTATAACCTTATCTAAACATTTTAATTGGTTAATATATGAAATTTTGGAATGTTGATTTTATTTGTGTTTGTTTTATGTATATTATATACATGTAGTTCATCTGCATTTAAGGTTCAGACTTCTTCAAATATGGAGAGATTGTTGAAAAAATTGCCCATAATATTCCTAATTTGAATAAGTCCTCACAATGAAAATGAACGCACCATGTATTTGATGGATGAGTTTTTATGTCTGTTGATTTCAGGTATTAGATAGTGCAAGCCTAGTATAAGGCTAGACTTACTGTCACTTGGCATAGTTTTGCTAATGTAATCCCTTATTATGAAAAACACCATGTCAACTAATTATCTGGACTTTGTTGAACTTATCACTCACTCATAAACATTACTAAATATGGTCTAGAAGGTTGGTTAGAGAAAAAGAATGGAATTCATGAATATAAAAATTTCTTTAAGTAAAATGTTGGTTAGACATCTTGTTGATCGGCTAGACATCTAGCCGATCATGTCGAATAATCAGAATGAGTCGCCTAAATGTTACCTGAATTTACAAATCTATCTTAGTGTAGTATCAGCTAGACATCTAGTCGATCGCCTAGATAGATTATCTATATCGCTTAGAAGATCTCCAAATTGGTTAGAAGAGTGCATAATCAGTTAGAAGATGTTATATAGTCTAGAAGTATGTTATGTCACCTAGAAGCAATACATACTACCAAAAAAAGGTCTTTACATCTAATAGAAGGGCTTTTGAAAAAGAATTAACTAAAAGAAACTAAGGTTGGAAAATATTCTAAGTAAGTGTTTTAATTCTTAAATAGTGGGCATATCAGTTAGATAGCTTATATAGGCTAGATTATTGAAAAAAAACTCTTATAATTTACCTTAACAAATTACTTTAAGTGATTTTAAATCCTAGGTTTATTGCCCATATTATATAGAGAGGGTAATATGGTCTTAGAAGTCCTAGGATGTCATTGATATAAAGGACATGAGAAAGACACACTGAATTTAAGCGGAACGTCGGGAAATGCCAACATGCATCGACTATAAGTCGACACAAATTTGACATTATTTCAACGCTACTTCGAGTATAAGTCAGAGTAACAAAATATGATTAGTGAAAGTCCACCTAGTGCCAACTACCTTCACCTATGGGGGGGAATAGGTGTCTTGCATCGTTTTTGCGGAATTAAAATTGTACCTGCATAAATAAACCAAACAACACATCACAGAAAGACACATGCAAATTATAGTGGTTCCCCGATTTGGGTACGTCCACTCTCCCCCTTCGACCTATCTCCCAACCAGGGATGACTCGGTCACTTCACCAACAGGATTGAAATCCAATCCTTGCACTAACGGAAGGAACCCTTCCAAACGAAGGAGTCACCACTCCTACACCACGGGTTGCACCCAACCCTTACAACTAGGAACCAACGTTCCTTTACAACAAAATTGAAAATGGAGTGTATTAGAAATACAAACTACTTATGGAGAATAAGGTGTCCCTCTTCGATCGACGACGTGTTCTTGAAGTCGACGAAGAGTCCACGACCCTAGATCTCACTTGGAGAGAATCTCCCCGAAACCGGCGGCGGCAAGAAGGGCGGCAGCTCGGCTCTCGGGATTGGCGGCGACAACGGAGTGCTGCGGCTATTCTTTGGAGATTCAACCTTTGTAGCAAAGCTAGCAAGGTATTCCAACGGTCACACTAGGATCGATCGTCTCGATCGATTCAGAAGGGGAAGGTTTTCCCGATCTAGGAATCAAGAGACAAAGGATCTCTGGTTTGACGCGTGAGACTTTGTGCTTGGCTAAGCTTCTGTAGCCGGGATATCTGGAAGAAACCACGATCAGCGACGGCAATCAACTGGCACGAGCGGCGACGGCGGCGGAGCAAGATTCATGATCTAGGTCACGTCGGCGGCTCGTATTTTTGAATTCACGTATTCGTATATCTGCTGCTCAACAATACCGATGTATTTATATATTAGGTCATCCAAAATGACCGTTGTGGGCCCCACCAAAAAGAAGCCCTAAGACCGGCTCCAAATAGCGCATATTAACTTGGACCGGTCCAGAGAGTAGCAGAAATTTGCCTAAATCAATTTCGGCGAGAATCGTAGGTGATTCTCGACGAATCGGCGAGAATCACCTACGATTCTCGCCGAATTCCACTTAGCTGAATTCTAGCTATATAGAAATAGCAAGCCGGAGAGAATCGGCGGGAATCACAATTGATTCTCGCCGAATCGGCGAGAATGCAAGATCATTCTCGACGATTCGGCAAGAATCACTTAGTGATTCTCGCCGATTCTGCCTTAGCAGAATTCAGGGCAGCGTTGAGATGGCCGGCTTCGGTCGACGGGAATCGACGAGTGATTCTCGACGATTCGGCGAGAATCACTAGTGATTCTCGTAGAATCGGCGAGAATCACTTAGTGATTCTCGTCGAATCTAACTTAGACGATTTCTCGTCTTTCTTCTCGTGAGTTGCTTTGACCCATCCTTGCTCCTTATCTCCTCTTGATCTGTCTCAGCCCTGTACTTGAAAATAAGTACACTCCAATAGAGAGAGTACACGTAAGCCAACACACTGATCTGCTCAACGAGGGATTACGTTGTGCAGACCCGTGTATATTGACCCACTGCACCCTGACATTGGTGTGTACTTAGTGTGGAATAACTGCAAGCACAACTTGAAGACAAGTGATCAAATATAATGTCAATTCACCTTAACTGGTCCAGGGGCTTCTTCAAATCAGGTACATTATGGATACAATACCCAACAATTAGTCAGCGTTAATTAAAGGAATAAATCGACGTATACTTTGATATGGTGTCGACATAACGTCGATTAGAGAACTAATTTGACAGATTGTCTGAATGAAGTCAGAACTCGATGCTACTTCTATATGAACTCGACATTACATCGAATAGTTTTCTGAATGAGAATTATTTTGAGGATTAAATTAGGATTAATTCAAGAAAGTTTTGAATTGAATAACAATTTTTTGGAGACATTAGATACTCATCCATATATATATATATATGGGGTTAATGTCTATACGCGACTTGTGCACATAAGTTATATACGCAGGGATGCGTAATAAAAAAAATATTCCTAGTAAAATGCATTTTAAGAAAAAGTTGTCAACATGAAAGTTGTATATCTCGACGAGATCTACAACTTTCATGTTGAACACTTTTCCTAAATATGCATTTTAGTGGGTGTATTTTCAAATGGCGCGGAATCGTGCGGAACTATTGCGAATCGTAATAATTCCGTCCAGTTCTGCGCCATTTGAAAATACACCCACTAAAAAACTTTTTTAGGAAAATGTTCAACATGAAAGTTGTAGATATCGTCAAGATCTATAACTTTCATGTTGACTATTTTTCCTAAAAATGCCAAACCGTACCTAAGTTATGTGCACATGCTTCGTTTTTTACATTAAATCATATATATATATATATATATATATATATAGAGAGAGAGAGAGAGAGAGAGAGAGAGAGAGGTACATGATGAACAATAATAACATGATTCAACAACAATCATTACACATAAATTAGATCGTGAATTTGGAAGATTGATTTCGATAGAGAAGGATATGAAGATTATCATCTGGAATTGAAGTTCTTCCTTGAATCAGTTAACCTTTATTTTTGTTCCTGAATCTGCAAAGAGAATCAGTTCTTCTTCTTCTCAAGGGCAAATCAATTACTACATCAGATTCAGTAAAGATTAAAAGTATAATTTGGATTAAGGGATTATAATTCTAGAGATCTTCTTATTCATGGATTCATCAAAGTTCTAGATAACAATCACTAAGTGCCAAATAGTCTTCAGGATTCTGCTGAGAGGACACATCAAGAAGATTACTAAATCTTCGGATCTTCTTCTATTTTCAGTTTTATTAACATTTTTAGTTTACGAAAAGAGTTTTGAGAATCCCTCTTCAAATGATTCAGTTAGAGGTTCTGAGAGTCTCCTTGTAAAAAGACTCAAACTATATTGGTTCAATATCTCCATATCAAAAGATCTGGTGATTGGTTTTAAGAGTCTCATTATCAAAAGACTCGAACATAGTGATAAAGAATTTCTACCAGGGGTAGAAGTGTGGATGTACCCAGATTTTTGAGAACCACTATATTTCTTGTGTCTTCTGTGTTTATGCACTATTCAAAGATTTATTATCTGTTTTGCTGTGATTTTATTTATCTGTTCTTAATTCTGGTAAAAAGCTTGTAAAAATGCAAATTCAGTGAGTTATATAGTTAATTTCGAAATAAATTTTATTTATCTTTTCTTAATTCTGGTTGATATTTGTGATTTTTTTTCTAAGTAGTATACTTAAAGTCACGTCAAATATAAGTCGACGAATTATCATTTTCTTCATTATAATAATATTTTAGATCGGTGATAATGAAGAGTTTTTATTTCCATGATGCAACGTTGAGATGAATCAATATTTGCATCAATAAAATGTTTTATATAGAAAGCTTGGGGTAATGTTGAATTCTAGTCGACGTAACATCGATAACACTTTGAAAGTATGTTTTTTCTAAGTTACGTTGAATAAAAATCAATGTTGTGTTGGTTAAATAACCATGTTCCCTAATCTGTCGACGTCTTACTATTTTATAAATCAGACTCAATTAAATAAACTATTTAAAACTCTTTGTCTTCCCCCTCTTTATTTCTACTACCACCACTGCTTTTCTTTGTCAAGAATTCTTGCAGGTCTTTGTATTAACGCCAAAGATAAATTCATGGTTTAGCATAGATCTGGAATCTTTTAGTGCAACAACTGAAAAGTTTTGAAGAAATCTCAAATTATTCGCTGATTCTAGTCTCAATAAACTTATCTCAACATGATGCAAATTATTTGAGACAAAGCTTACTGAGTTTGTTACAAATGTTCAGTGTGAGAGGATGAATTATTGATCAGAACTATTGTTACACAAAAGGTACATATAACATCAGAAATGATACAGAAGACATTTGATCTCTTGCCAGGATTTGATACTGTAGAACTATGTGTAGAAGAGTTAAAATAGGTACTAAGATTTATGAGCATTTTAAAGGACAAAGTCATTGAACTTAAGAAAATAGATATATCAGAGGAATATCAGTTTTTGGTAGATATAGTGGGGAAAGTGTTGATTGTAAAACTTTGGCACATGATGCAATCTCTAAAGTTCAACTACATTTAATGGGGGTTCTAGTGCTAGGGAAGAATATCAACTAAGGAGAAAAGCTGATAAAATTTATTCCACATAAGTAAAAACAAAAGAAGAATGCTTACATGACTATAATGAGTCAAGTTCTGATATACAATTTTCAACATCTATGCATATCTAAGGGAATACCAATACCTCCAGGAAAGAAGTTATCAATAGTCCTTTTCTTAAAATGTATTAGACAAATTGCTAAACCTGAATCTCAAAAGGAGCCTACACCTCCATCTTCTCCACAAGATGTTATTCCTCCATTAAACAATTACGTGCCAACTCCATACATTCCACAGGAACCTATATTGCTACCAGAATCAATTGATCGAGAACCTTAGAATGATTAAACATTACACTCAACACTTGTTGATGTTAATACAACAGATATACACATAATAATTTATTCTACTACCATCACTCAAGCAGTAGAATTAGTCACTTCCACCTTATCCTCTATGCTCATAGAACATGCTTCTCAATTAGACTTGATTACTACTTCAGTCCAGTTTTTGCAAGCAACGATTTCTTCTTCCAACATTACCAGAACATTCTTAACCTCCATTGTTTGTGAGGTCAAGAAGGGGGAGAGTAAGGATAAGGAAGAAGAATTAGTTGAAATTGAATCATCTTTGCATGGACCAGATCCACTTAAGATTGTTGGAAATGAAAATGTGTTAGCATAGTTTGAACTAGAGTCTACATCAAGCCATGGGAGGTTTAATAATCAATTGTTGTTAACATAGAACAAAAAGCTGCACAGAGTTAGAGGGAGGTATTTGCTCAGTCAAGGAAGGTTAGTGATAATGAAATGGAAGAAAATACTTCAATATTTCCTAAGAGACCAGTAAAGGTTATATACACTTCAAAGGGAAAGCAATTACAGTCTTCAAAGAAAAGGAATAAATCTTTTATAACAAGTATTCAGCCAACTGAAGAGGTCTTTAAAACTTGTATAGGAAGCTGTAGTACTACTTCATTATTTATGCCACAAGTCTTCCCTATTCATCTAGAAGATTTAGATGTACTTTATATGGGAAGGGGAATATGCAATATTCCTCCCATCCCACCACCACAACATCCAACAGACAGAAGATCAAAGAAGCAAAATCTTGATGCTGCAATAAAGTTTATCAAAGGTAAATGTATGGTAAATTTGACAACTGAAATGAAAGAAATTAAGAGGAATGTTGGGGAGCTAGTGAAAAGAAAGATAAATCTAAATAAGGTATATCACTATGCTCAAAGAGACTGGGAAAGGTTAATTTTTGTTAAGGAATTTCTTAAATACAAACCTGATTATTGGAGACATAGAAGTTTAAGACAATATTTAGAATTGATAAAGGACAGGATGCTTGACATACAATACAATTTTCTACTTAAGTTGTTTATTTTTGAATCTGCTAACAAAGCATGTTGACAGTCAGTCAAGAGTTGTATATGCAAATATATTCTGAAGATATATTTTTGTGAACTATGTTGGCAATTTGAAAATTCATTCTAGACCTTCATATATTCAGTTGCATATCTTATTTATGTCATTTTTAATTTAATCTATGTCCATTGCATGTTTATGAGAGTCAATTTTTTGTAATTCTACTGCTTTATATTTGTAAAATCACTTTTGAAACTTCGTAAAATTTGTTAAGCTAAATAGGGGGAGATTGTTGGAAAAAACTCCTATGATTTAGATTAACAAAAAGTGATTTTACATCCTAGGTTTATTACCCATGTTGTATAAAGAGGGTAATATGGTCTTAGAAGTCTTAGGATGTCATTGGTATAAAGAACATGAGAAAGGCACACTAAATTTAAGAGAAAAGTCAGGAAATGTCAACATACGTCGACTAGAAGTTGACGCAACTTCGACATTATATCGACGCTACTTCTAGTATAAGTTAGAGTAACAAAATATGATAAGTCGACATTAATTAAAGGATTAAATCGACGCATATTTCGATATGGTGTCGACGTAACATCGATTATAGAACTAATTTGATAGATTGACTAAATGAAGCCAGAACTCGATGCTACTTCTATATGAACTCGACGTTACGTCGAATAGTTTTCTGAATGAGAATTGTTTTGAGGATTAAATCAGGATTAATTCAAGAAATTATTGAATTGAATAACTGTTTCTTGGAGACGTTAGATACACAGCCAGACACATATATATATATACACATGATGAACAACAATAACATGATTCAACAACAATCATTTTGAACAATCATTACACATATATTAGATCAAGATTTTTGAATATTTATTTCGATAGAGAAGGATAGGAAGATTATAACCTGCAATTAAAGTTTTTCCTTGAATTGGTCAACCTTCATTTTTGTTCCTGAATCTGCAAAGAGAATCAGTCTTCTTCTTCTCAAATGCTTATCAATTGCTGCATCAGATTTAGTGAAGATTAAAAGGATAATTTGGATTACGGACTTATAATCCTCGAGATCTTCTTATTCAAGGATTCATCAGAGTTCCATATATCAATTCACTAAGTGAAAATAGTCCTCAGGATTCTGCTGAGAGGACTCATCAAGAAGATTACTAAATCTTCAAATCTTCTTCTATTTTTAGTTTTATTAACATTTTTAGTTTGTGAAAAGAGTTTTAAGAATCACTCTTCAAAGGATTTAGTTAGAGGCTTTGAGAGTCTCCTTGTAAAAAGAATCAGACTGTATTTATAAAGCAAGAGTAGCTAAGAGAGCCAATATGACAGGGAGTGTAGTCATTAGGGAAAGAGACTAGTGTAGTATAACCTTATCTAAAATTTTTAATTTGTTAATATATGAAATTTTGGAATGTTGATTTTATTTGTTGTTTATTTTATGTATATTGTATACATGTGGTTCATCTGCATTTAAGGTTCAGACTTCTTCAAATATGGAGAGATTGTTGGAAAAATTGCCCATAATATTCCTAATTTGAAGAAGTCCTCACAATGAAAAAGAACACACCATGTATTTGATGGATGTGTTTTTATGTGTGTTGATTTCAGGTATTAGATAGTGCAAGCCTAGTATAGGGTTAGACTTAATGTCACCTGGCATAGTTTTGCTAACGCAATCCCTTATTATGAAAAACACCATGTCAAACAATGATCTGGACTTTGTTGAACTTGTCACTCACTCATTAACATTAGTAAATATGGTCTAGAAGGTTGGTTAGAGAAAAAGAGTGGAATTCAGGAATATCAAAATTTCTTTAAGTAAAATGTTGGTTAAACATCTAGTAGATCGACTAGACATCTAGCCGATCATGCCGAATAATTAGAATGATTCGCCTAAATGTTACCTAAAGTTCAATAATCTGTGTAAGTGTAGTATAAGCTAGACTTCTAATCGATCGCCTAAATAGATTATCTATATTGCTTAGAAGATCTCAGAATTGGTTAGAAGAGTACATAATCAGTTAGAAGATGCTATATAGTCTAGAAGTATATTATGTCTCCTAGAAGCAATACATATTGCCTAAAAGGTCTTTACATCTAATAGAAGGGCTTTTGAAAGGGAATTAACTAAAAGAAACTAAGGTTGGAAAATATTCTAAGTGTTTTAATTCCTAGAGTGTGGGCATATCAGCTAGATAAACTTATATAGGCCAGATTGTTAGGAAAAAACTCTTATGATTTACCTTAACAAATTACATTAAGTGATTTTACATCCTAGGTTTATTACCCATATTGTATAGAGATGGTAATATGGTCTTAGAAGTCCTTGGATGTCATTGGTATAAAGGACATGAGAAAGACACACTGAATTTAAGATGAAAGTCAGGAAATGCCAACATGCATTAACTAGAAGTCGACACAAATTCGACATTATATCAATGCTACTTCGTGTATAAGTCAGAGTAACAAAATATGATAAGTTGGCATTAATTAAAGGATTAAATAAACATATACTTTGATATGGTGTCGACATAACGTCAATTACAGAACTAATTTGACAGATTGTCTGAATGAAGCCAGAACTCGATGCTACTTCTATATGAACTCGACATTACGTCAAATAGTTTTCGAAACGAGAATTATTTTGAGGATTAAATTAGGATTAATTCAAGAAAGTTTTGAATTGAATAATTGTTTTTTGGAGACATTAGATACTCAACTATATATATATATATATATATATATATAGAGAGAGAGAGAGAGAGAGAGAGAGGTACATGATGAACAACAATAACATGATTCAACAATAATCATTTTCAACAATCATTACACATAGATTAGATCATGATTTTGGAAGATTGATTTTGATAGAGAAGGATATGCATATTATCATCTGGAATTGAAGTTCTTCCTTGAATCAGTTGACCTTTATTTTTGCTCCTAAATCTGCAAAGAGAATCAGTTCTTCCTCTTCTCAAGGTCACATCAATGCTGCATCAGATTCAGTGAAGATTAAAAGTATAATCTGGATTAAGGCATAATAATGCTTGAGATCTTCTTATTCATGGATTAATCAGAGTTATAGATAACAGTCACTAAGTGCCAAATAGTCTTCAGGATTCTACTGAGTGGACACATCAAGAAGATTACTAAATCTTCAAATCTTCTACTATTTTCAGTTTTATTAACATTTTAAGTTTATGAAAAGAGTTTTGAGAATCCCTCTTCAAAGGATTCAGTTAGAGGTTCTGAGAGTCTCCTTGTGAAAAGACTCAGACTGTATTAGTTCAATATCTCCTTATCAAAAGATCTTGTGATTGGTTTTAAGAGTCTTCTTATCAAAAGACTCAGGCATAGTGATTGTGAATTTCTACCTGGGGTAGAAGAGTGGATGTACCTAGATTTTAAAGAACCACTATATTTCTTGTGTCTTTTGTGTTTGTGCACTATTATATGATTTATTATCTATTTTGCTGTGATTTTATTTATCTGTTCTTAATTCTGGTTAAAAGCTTGTGCAAATGCAAATTCAGTGAGTTATATAGTTAATTCTGAAATAAATTTATTTATCTTTTCTTAATTCTGGTTGATATCGGTGATTTTTTTCTAAGTAGTATACTTAAAGTCAAGTGGAATATAAGTCGACAAATTATCATTTTCTTCATTATAACAATATTTTAGATCTGTGATAATGAAGAGTTTTTATTTCCTTGATGAAACGTTGAGATGAATCAATATTTGCATCAATAAAATGTTTTCTGTAGAAAGCTTGGGGTAATGTTGAATTCTAGTCGACGTAACATCGATAAAACTTTGTAATTATGTTTTTTCTAAGTTACGTCGAATAAAAATCAATGCTGTGTTGGTTAAAGAACCATGTACCCTAATCTATCAACGTCTTACTTGTTTATATCTCAGACTCAATTAAATAAACTATTTAAAACTCTTTGTCTTCCCCCTCTTTATTTCTGCTACAACCACTGCTTTTCTTTGTCAAGAATTCTTGCAGGTCTTTGAAATAGTGCCAAAGATAAATTCATGGTTTAGCATAGATCTTGAATCTTTCAGTGCAGCAGCTAAAAAGTTTCGAAGAATTCTCAAATTATTCCCTAATTCTAGTCTCAATAAACTTATCTCAACATGATGCAGATTATTTGAGACAGAGCTTACTGAGTTTGTTACAAATGTTCAGTACGAAGAGGATGAATTATTGATCAGAACTATTGTTACACAAAAGGTACCTATAACATCATAAATGATACATAAGACATTTTATCTCTTGCCAGGATTTGATACTGCAGAACTATGTGTAGAAAAGATAAATTAGGTACTAAGAATTATGAGCTCTTTAAAGGACAAAGTCATTGAGCTTAAGAAAATAGATATATAAGAGGAATATCAATTTTTGGTAGATATAGTGGGGAAAGTGTTGATTGTAAAACTTCGGCACATGATGCAATCCCTAAAGTTCAACTACATTTAATGGGGGTTTTAGTGTTAGGGAAGAAGAACAACTAGGGAGAAAAGCTGATAAAATTTATTCCATATAAGTATAAACAAAAGAAGAATGCTTACATGACTATAATGAGTCAAGTTCTGATATATAATTTCAACATCTATGCATATCTAATGGAATACTAATACCTCCAGGAAAGAAGTTATCAATAGTCCTTTTCTTAAAATGTATTAGACAAATTGCTAATCCTTAATCTCAAAAGGAGCCTACACCTCCATCTTCTCCACAAGATGTTATTCCTCCATTCAACAATAACGTGCCAACTCCATACATTTTACAGGAACCTATATTGCTACCAGAATCAATTGATCAAGAACCTCTAACTGATATAACATTACACTCAACACTTATTGATGTTAATACAACAGATATACAGTGTTGGTACCCAAGTTTGGATTTATGTTAAGTCTTCTCAATTAGTTTCTTAACTCAAGATTTATCTATGGTCAAAGGTTAGTTGTTAGGATAGATTCCTTCAGTTGTAGAGTTGTTGCTTATCCAGATGAAATTCTGGTTAAGTTGTTTTTGGTTCGACTATAGTCGAACGCCGCTCGACTTTCGTCTATCAACCGATCGACTATCGTCTATGAGTTGGTCGACTATCGTCAGTCAGCAGATTGTCTATCTCTATGATAGTTCAACTATTTTTAAGCTCGACTATCTGTTGTGATAGTTCGACTGTCTGTCTTGATAGCTCAACTATCTTATAGCTCGACTATCTGTTCTGATAGGTCGACTATCTGCTCTGTGGTTCGGTCGACGATCTCTGTGGTTCGGTCGATGATCTCTGAGGATCGTTCGACGTTCGTTTGTCTGCTTTTAGTAATATTATATTCCTTTTCTTCTATGATCTATTTCTTATTTATTTGGCATATTTTATTAAAGATTGTTTCATTGATTTTATGCTTACATCTCAAGGCAATCTTTGCCCCATTCTTTTTGCACAAGTCAAGCTCTACTCTGACAAAGTCTTTTGTCTTATTAATTGACAAATCTTTATGCTTTATCTGCCATGCTGTCCTTTATAGCCGTTAGACACAAAAGTCTTCTCTGGCCATAAAGAGTTTGGTCTGATGTGACTTTCTCTAGTATTCTTTTATCAGATTGGATATGCAGCTTCTCAGAAAGCTTTATCCCTTTATAGGATGTCTTTCTGCAGGATATATTTTGTATTGTGCTATTTGCAGCCCAGATTGCAGATCTCAGAAGAAGACAAAGAATTAGAGCCGTTACAAAGGCTAATATATAAAGAGCTCTTTTGAAAGAAGTTCAGTAATATACATATAGAGAGATACAAACACATACACAAATTGATATACATATTCAAAAGAAGAAGATACAGCTCTCAGATCATTTCACATTCAACTGAGAAGAACTACTTTCTTCAGCATTCTTCTTCAAATCCTGAGTTCATCCTGCTTCCAGGAACATTCACACTCAGTGCCTCAAGAAGAAGAAAAAGAAGAAAGAAAAGCTGATTGAAGAAGAACAAACATTTTACATCAAGAGTCTTCTTCAAGCTTCTCCTTCAAGAACTTCAAGACAACAGATTATATCTGTCAAGAGTTCAGAAGAGTTCCTGCACCCTGAAGCAAGACTTCTTCCTGGATATTCTCTTAGCCAGGGGGAGCCTTGATTCCTTAAAGCTTTCTAGCTCTGTGCAATCCACTAGCTTCTCTAATCTTGTTTTACAATAGAGAAGACATTCTAACTCTCTCACCCTCCTGTACAAAGGGTTATTACTCCCTTCAAAAGTGAACCTTGGTGGCAGGGCACCTTAGCAAAAACCTGTGCTGGATTTTGAGCTCCTGATCAAAAGCTCAAAGGGTCTACTTGATCTACCTGAACCAGATCAGTTGGTGGCAGGGCACCTGAACAAAAACCTGTAGTGGATTCCTACCAGGGTGGTAGAAGAGTGGATGTACCTATTTAGAGGGAACCACTATAAACCTCTTGTGTTGTCTGTGTTGCTTACTTTAATTATTGCACTGTGGCTGTGAGTAGAACTAACTAGGACTGCTAGTTGCTGTGATAGGACTAAAGCTAAAACTGTAATTACAGTTTGCTTTCTCTTGTGCACCACACTTTGTGTTAGGCTTAGGGTTTCAAATATCTATAAACTCATTCCGTAAATAACTCTAAGGGAGTTGAGTAGATTGTCATAATTTTTGAATACTCTATTCACCCCCTCTAGAGTTGTATCTATCCTCACTTTCAATTTGTATTAGAGGGAGGTTGACTGACTATACAGGCTAACACCTGAGTCACAAGATCCAGATAGATACCAAATTTATAGATATTCACTTCATGACCCAGTACAAGGATTATTCTATCACCAGACCTCCAGTTTGCAACTTAGCTAAGTTCAGCATCTGGAAGGCAAGAATCAAGTTATATATGAATTCTATTGATGAAGATATTTTTTCTTCTATTTTGACAGGACCTCCAACACCACCTGCTGCAGCCACTGCTATAATATCTACAAATCTCAGTGCAGTGCCACCTCCAGACTACAATGATGCATACAAGAAAGCAAAAATAGCTGATGCAAAAGCTATGAATATTCTGGCTCAGACCATGTCTGATGAAAACTTTCAGAAAGTGGCTGATTGCACTTCTGCAAAAGCCATGTGGGACTCACTGAACCAGATTGTAGCTGGTTTAGCTGATGAGAGGAAGGACAGAAGGTCCAACCTTATATCTCAATATGAAAACTTCAAGAAGACTGAAGCTGAATCAGTTGAAGCTATGTACACCAGGCTCAGCTCCATCATCAATGAGCTGAGAACCCTTGATAAGGAGATAACATTGACATAGGTCAATGATAAGATACTGATGTACTTCCCCAGTACATGGGATCTTATGATCTGGCCCATCAAGGAGGCCAGAAGTACTACTGAGATCTCAACTGAAGCCCTCCTTGGCAAGCTCAAATCTTTTGAGCAAGTTCTAAAGTCCAGGGAAGCTGAAGCTAAGACTCCCACTCCAATAAGGAAAGAGAAAAATCTTGCTCTCAAAGCTGCTGATGCTTCTGAAGGAAGCCAATCCAATAAGGAGCTGATGACACTCTTTTCCAAAAGGTTTCTCAAGATGGGCAGAAAGGACTTCAGAAAGAAGTCTTCAAGATATGAAGACAAGCCAAGGTATGATAGATCACCTGCTAAAGAAATTATCTGTTATGGCTGCAGGAAACCTGGACACATTCTACCAGAGTGTCCAGAGGAAAAGAACAAGGATAAGAGAAAAGAAAAAGAACATCAGAAGAAGCACTCCAAGTCCTCCTCCTACAAAAATAAGAAGAAGGAGAAAGGATTTGTTGCTGAAACCTAGAGTGATTCAGATGAGGAATCTTCCTCCTCAAGCTCCAGTGAAGATGAGGAAGAGAAGAAGGCAAAGGAAATTTGCCTAATGGCAATTGATGCTTGCAGCAATCATTCAGCTGCAGAGAGTTCTAATGAAAAGAAATGCCTACAGAAGATCAGGTATTGTCTTCTTATGATTTTACTTCTGCTGAATTTAGATCTGAATTTAAATCTCTATGTTTAGATTTAATTAGCTCAGAAAAGGAAATTAAGGAGCTTAGAAATAGGATAGCAGAATCAGAAACCATCTCTAATGAAAATGCTAGGCTAGAAGCTGAACTCACTAAATGTAGTGAAGAAATAAAATTTCTCAAAACTGAACTAGCCAAATCCAAAAGATTAGAAGAATCTTTAAATGGTAGAAGTATTAAGCTACTAGAAATTACTAGCATGTCAAACACTAGGACAGGTAATAACAAACTAGGCTTAGGAGCTTCACCAAGTGAACCCCCCTTGGTTCTTAAAAACCATCTTTCAACTCCAGTAAACTTTATTTCAGCTGATGGAATAAAGAATACTGAGCAAGTAATTCAAGTTAACAAAGCTTTAAATAAGGCTAAGAGAGAAAAGGGAAAACAAAAATTTAAAGAACTACAAAAGTCGTCGAACTATACTCGACGATTGAAGGCTCAATGGTCGAATGATGCTCGACGATCTGAGCATCGATCGTCAAACGATGATTGACTATCTCAATATGATTTTCAAAATAATAACCTGAACCTTAGAAATCCTAATGTAAATAGAAACCCTAGGTTTATTGACCCATCAACTGCATGGAGTATTCCACCTAGGAGATCCTATCCCTTAGGATATAAACCCCAGCCTGCTTATTCTTTTATTTCAAGCTTTCATTATGTGAAGAATAATGGACCCAAGGTTGTCTGGGTCCACAATGTCTAACTGTTTTATTTGCAGGTGAAGACCTATCCAATTACTAAAGACAAATGGTATTTGGATAGTGGCTGTTCCAAACACATGACAGAAAACAAAGAAAATCTGTCAAGATACAAGGCCAAGCTTGGACCAAAGGTGATCTTTGGGGATTCCAGCTGTGGTCAAACAGAAGGATATGGTAGGTTTACCATTGGAGCAGTAACATTCAAAAGGGTTGCATATGTAACTGGACTGAAGCACAAACTAATCTCAATAAGCCAGTTATGTGATGCAGGTTATCAGGTATCCTTCACTGACACTCTTTGCAATATTACTTTAAATAGTAATGTAGTGTTAGTAGGCATTAGACAGGGTAATATTTATTTAGTAGATTTTAACTCAACTCAATCTGAAATCTGCCTGTTTAATGAAGTAACAAATAATAACACCTTATGGCATAGGAGGCTTAGCCATGTTAACCTCAAGAACATATCTAGGTTATCTAAATACAACCTTGTTAGAGGTTTACCTTCTTGCCCCTACAAGAAGGAAAGCCTATGCAAGGCTTGTCAATTAGGCAAGCAAACCAAAAATTCCTTTAAATCTGTAAATAAAAGTGATTCACCTAGAATCCTGTATTTATTACATTTGGACCTTTTTGGCCCAATAAATGTTTAGAGTCTAGGAGAGAAGTTTTACACTCTAGTGATTGTAGATGACTTCTCTAGGTTCACTTGGGTTTTCCTTTTGAAAACTAAGGCTGATAACTTCAAAGTTCTTACAGACTTTCTGCTATGTGTGCAGACTGAGTATTCTACTCATGTGGTCTTGATCAGAAGTGATCATGGTACTGAGTTTTAGTCTCTTCTCATGCAAGAATTCTGTGAGAAAGAAGGTATCAAACATAGCTTCTCTTCTCCTAGAACTCCCCAACAAAATAGGGTAGTGGAATGGAAGAATAGAACCCTAATTGAAGCTGCAGGAACATTATTGGTAGATGCTAACATGCCTCTCTCTTATTGGGCAGAAGCTGTTAGCACAACTAATTATGTTTTGAACAGATGTTTTATACACAAGCTTAAGAGTAAAACTCCTTATGAGTTGCTTAAAGGAAAGAAATCTAAAATTAATTATTTTAGAGTCTTTGGTTGTGTAGTGTATATTCACAATAACAACAAAGAATACCTTAGAAAGTTTGAAGCAAAAGCTTCAATGGGAATTTTTCTCGGATATTCCCAAGTAAGCAAAGCTTATAGGGTGTTTAACAAATCAACTCTAAAAATAGAGGAGTCTGTGCATGTTTCCTTTGATGAGTCAAAGATGTTTTACAAGGAGAAGGAAATTTCTCCTTCCTCAAGCTCATTGCAGGTACCTGAGTCATGCAAAGATGTCACTCAAGAGATTCTCCCTCTTTCAACTCTTCATATCATTGATTCAGACAGTGATGGAGACACTGTGGAAGCAGTTGCTGTACCACCAACAGTTGATCCAATTCCTCAAGAGGAATTAATCCAAACTGTCGTTGAAGATCACATCCCACATGCTGATATTGTCACACTTAGAGATCATCCTACATCTCAAGTGATTGGTGATATATCAGCTGGTGTGCAAACAAGACATCAATTAAGACAGGATGTGATGCATGCTTGTTTCCTTTCACAGATTGAGCCCCTCACAATAAAAGATGCTGAGCTAGATCCCCACTGGATCATTGCTATGCAAGAGGAGCTTAATCAATTTGAAAGATGTAAAGTATGGACTTTGGTTCCAAGACCTAAAGGCCAACTGATCATAGGCACCAAGTGGGTGTTTAAAAATAAGTTGGATGCCCAAGGAATTATTGTAAGGAACAAAGCTAGGCTTGTAGCTCAGGGCTACAAATAGGAGGAAGGTATAGACTATGACCAAACCTTTGCTCCTTTTGCAAGGCTAGAGGCAATACGGATCTTTCTAGCCTATGCAGCCTATATGAAGTTTAAGGTTTTTCAGATGGATGTCAAGAGTGCATTCCTAAATGGTGAGCTAAAGGAAGAGGTGTTTGTTGAACAACCTCCTGGGTTTGTCTCTTCAATTCAACCCTCATTTGTTTACAAGTTGCAAAAAGCTCTTTATGGACTTAAGCAAGCATCCAGAGCCTTGTATGAGACTCACACTAGTTTCCTGTTAGAGCACAACTTTTTTAGGGGAGTAGTTGATAGAACCCTATTTTTTAAGCATCACAAGGACACTATCATGTTAGTTCAAGTTTATGTGGATGATATTATTTTTGGTTCCACTGATCCCAAACTTTGCAAAAAGTTCTCAGACCTGATGCATTCTAAGTTTGAGATGAGTAGTATGGGTGAGCTGTCTTACTTTCTTGGTCTCCAAGTAAAGCAAGATGCTGATGACATCTTCATCTCCCAATCCAAATATGCCAAGGAATTGGTAAAGAAGTTTAGGATGGCTGATGCTTCAGCAATGCATACACCCATGGCTACAAATGTAGTTATAAATTTTGATGATCAAGGTAAGCCAATTGATCAGAAAAACTATAGGGCCATTGTTGGTTCCCTATTGTATTTAACTGCAAGTAGACCAGATATAATGTTTGCCACATGCCTATGTGCTAGATTCTAGGTCAACCCCAAGGAATCTCATTTGATTCTTCTCAAGAGAATTTTGAGATACCTGAAGGGATGTCCAAATTTAGGACTATGGTACCCAGCAGAATCAGAATTTGAGTTAATTGGATACTCTGATTCTGACTATGCTGGTTGTAGAGTTGACAGGAAAAGTACCTCAGGAACATGTCAGTTCCTGGGAGAGAGATTAGTCTCTTGGTTCTGTAAGAAACAGGCTTCTGTCTCAACTTCAACTGCAGAGGCTGAATATATAGCAGCTGCTAGTTTTTGTTCACAGATCCTGTGGATTCAAAACCAGCTTTTGGATTATGGGTACACACACAAGAACACAAAAATCTTGTGTGACAGTACCAGTGCTATTTCCATAGCACAAAATCCTGTGCACCACTCTAGGACCAAGCATATTGAGATCAGGCACCATTTTCTAAGAGATTGTGTGGAAAAGAACAAGATCAGCCTTGAGTTCATATCCACTGACCTTCAGAGAGGTGATATTTTCACCAAGCCCTTAGATGAATAGAAGCATCTGTTCTTTTTGGTTCAACTAGGCATGATAAATGGAAAAGACTAAGTGTGACTTCTGCCTTTGTTGAAATCTTTTTGAAGATCGTCGAACGACGTTCGACGATAGTCGAACAGGTTGAGCCTATCGTCGACCTATGGTTGATGCCGGCTCATTTGCTTGTGAAGACAGAAATAGTCGATCAGTTGCTCGACTACTCTGCTTCAGGAAACGATCGTCGAACGACCGTTTGACTATCGCTTCTACTATCTGTTAAAACAGGTCGACGATTATCGTTTTAATATCAAATCGATGGTCGACCTAGGTTAATAGATCGTTCTTTTTATAGTCGATAGAGCTTGTCTTTTGGTATTCTTCATTCCTGCTTGTAAGGTTTGACTTGAGCTCTGCCCCGCACTCTTTGCTCTTCGTTTCTCTCGTCTTCTCCGACCAAATCTATGGCGATTGCTCCAGCTCTTCTAACAGTGATGAAGTTTGATGCCGTGTTCAGCGTGGACTTTGATTCGTTCAGCACCTGCGATGCTGAGATTCTAGAGATACTCCAGCTGTGCAAGGATCAAGGACTAGAGAAGCTGATGTCCACAAGGATTAAGATTAATATTCCAGAGATTAAAGAATGGGTCTACACTTCGTCATCCAGTGACGAATCAATGACCGGGACCATCGGCGGCGAGGAGGTAACTTTGACTCCTGCCGTCTTGACTGAGATTTTTGATTTGATTAATGGTCAAGAGGAGTATGACCAAGATACTCAAGAGTATGGAAGGATGCTCGTCGAGCTAGGTCATGCCGAAGGCATTCCTTCTAAGTTATTGAAAGTAAAGTTTCCGATGAGGATTAAGTTCTTAGCAGAACTGGTTGGAAAAGTGCTATTGGGTAAGCACTCTGCTCATGACAATATTACTAGGCAGCAGTTTGCCTTGATCTGTGCCATTTTCAACAAGAAAGAAATCAATTGGGCAGGAATAGTTTTTGATTTGATCAGGAAGAAGAATTCTAAGAAAGAGGTAACCCTTGGAAGGGTAATTGGAATATTTCTAAGAGAGAAGTATCCTCAACTATTGGGAACAGTTTCAACTTCTATAAATGCAACCAAGAAGATGGATCCCACTTTGTTCATAAAGTGGAGAAGGAATATTCAGAAGCCCTCACCTGCTGGGGTTGCTCCTGTTACATCTGAGAGCACCAGGACTGTACCAGTCACTCCCCACCTACCTGAAGAAGGCTCTTCCATTCCCCCCATTCAACCTTCTACTGCATTGCCATCCACATCTACTGCATTACCATCCACTTCTACTGAAGTGCCATCTACATCCACTACCTCTCTTCCACTGGATTCTTCAACTATTCTCCATGCATCACCACCAGCATCTCCAACCCCTTCACATCTTGCTGGGATTTCATATCCTAGTTTTGATCTGTTGGCTTCTGAGACTCTACCAACTCCACCTCAGTCACCAATTTCACATCAAGATCATATTGATCTTCATACATCTGCATCTCCATCACCAGATCATGCATCTGCATCTCATCAGGAGAACATCATCCCTGATGATCTTCCATCTATTGTGATTCCCCCATCCACCTCTTTTGAAATCACACCAGCCTTCATAGCCAACATCTTGGAGCTAATTACTCCTTCAATCAAATCCATGATTGAAGTAGCAATTGCCCCACTTGTCTCTTCCATTTCTTCCCTTACATCATCCATCAATGCCCTCTCCAACTCTACTGAGCCATCTTCACTTAGGGGCCTGAGTTCAGTACCCACTGAAATCAGGCAGGGGAAGATGTTCCAGGAAGATGTCTCAGGACTTCCCCTAGTCTCTCCTCCAGCAGTTATTCAAGTAGCTCAAGTCTCAGGAAAGAGGCCAGCTGATATTATCATGGAAGCAGAATTTGCTTGTAAAGCCTGTCTTGAAGAATCCTCCACTCCCATTGTTGCCCTATACCTAGAAGGAGTCATCACCTCCTTTCTAGATGACTTATGGGAGTTAGGAAATCCTGCAGGTAATTCTTTATCTCAATTTACTGACCTGTTAACTGACATGTTAACCTGTGAGTATCTTGAAGGAATGTTTCTAGCCCATTTAGAACATTTTTGTCTCCCTTTGGCTACAGATCAAGTTCAAGAAGATCAACTTGTTCAAGAACCAGCTCCAGAATCTGCTCAAGAACCTGCTACTATAGAAGAACCTGAAGCTGAGCAAGCTCCAGAAGAACTGGTCCTCAAGACAGTTACAGTTGAGCAAGAGAAAGTTACAGATGAACAAGAAGAAAGATCTACAGTCTGGGATGATACCCCAGGACTAGACCTTGATACTCTTCTGGCACAGGATGCCTTAGAAGAAGAAAGAGAGAAAGCTGCCCTAAAAGCAAAAGAAATTGCTGATCAAGATGCCTTAGACCCTTATGACCAACCTAAGTCATCTCACTCTGATGATGAGGATGATTCTGATGATTCAAAAGGTTCAAAGAAGAAGAAAATTGCTAAAAGGAAGAGGAAGGCTGTTGCTCCTCCTCCACCAAATCCAGATCATGATATCCCATACTACATATTGAAAGGGATTGATCCCAAATCAAAAGAATACCAACATTGGATGGGACTTTCTAGGAACCAACCGAAGAAGAGAAAGAAAAGAAAAAGATATGACTCTCCAGCTCCAAAGTGGAATCCTAGAGGTCCTCCTCCTCCTCCTAGTGCAGGAGCCTCAGGAAATGTTTCTGCCAATCCCTCAGCTCCCTCTTCAAGATTCACTCCCTCTCAAGCACATCAGAGAAGAAGTAATCCAGGTTTCCAAGGCAAATCCCAGTCAGGCCAACAAGGACAAGAGGCTGAACCAAGAGAACAAGTGAAGGAAATGGTTCATCAAAGACCAACCTTTTCTCCTCCTCCTTCACCCAAGAGAAAAGCTTCACCTCCCAAGGAAAAGAAAAGTATACCATCCAGAAAACCAATTCAGAAAAAGCAAACAGATTCAAAAGGAAAAAGGATAATTTACTCTGAAAAATCCAGTAAGAAATATGCAGAATTTGCTCCTCCATCTTCTCTTGTTATTCAAGAAAATAAAGAGCCAGCTGCAAGCTTGTTAGACCTCTCTACTCAATTCAAGACCATAAAACCTCCTGATCCAGCTGATGATAATGAATATGAAAGCCAAGAGCTTAATCCTGATTTCAGGATGGCCAGATTTCTTGAATTAGTTGGATCAGCCCAGATCAGATAAGCCAGAGATGAAGACAAAGATGCAACAGGCTTAACTACAATGTCAAAGTTCAGGAAGAAGGAACTAGACAGATTCCAGGTCAGACCTGAGGTTTTTGATGCTTCAAAGTATATGGAAAAGCATCCAGAAGCTGTTGTGCCAAGAGCAGGAGAATCAAAGATCATTGGAGAACAAGACTTGAAGACATCAAAGAATGATGCTCCAGATCCCTTCAGGAAAATTTCTTTTCTTCCTGGTTCTTCTGTTTCTAAATCAGATTCTGATGCTGTTTGAGTTGTTTATTTTTATTGACTGTCTGTTTGATTATTTGTTTGATACAATTGATGCTTATTTATGATATGATACACCTTTGATCCTAACAGGTTAATGTTGTTTTTATATCTATTTTATAGCATTTGTTATTGTTTGTTGTTTTGAGAGACTTGACCCAAATAGGGGGAGATTGTTGGTACCCTAGTTTGGATTTGTGTTAAGTCTTCTCAATTAGTTTCTTGACCCAAGATTTATCTATTGTCAAAGGTTAGTTGTTAGGATAGATTCCCTCAGTTGTAGAGTTGTTGCTTATCCAGATGAAATTCTGGTTAAGTTGTTTTTGGTTTGACTATAGTCGAACGCCGCTCGACTTTCGTCTATCAACTGATCGACTATCGTCTATCAGTTGGTCGACTATCGTCAGTCAGCAGATCATCTATCTCTGTGATAGTTCAACTATCTTTAAGCTCGACTATCTGTTGTTATAGTTCGACTATCTGTCTTGATAGCTCAACTATCTTATAGCTCGACTATCTGTTCTGATAGGTCGACTATCTACTCTGTGGTTTGGTCGACGATCTCTGTGGTTCGGTCGACGATCTCCGAGGATCGTTTGACGTTCGTTTGTCTGCTTTTAGTAATATTATATTCCTTTTCTTCTGTGATCTATTTCTTATTTATCTGGCATATTTTATTAAAGATTGTTTCATTGATTTTATGCTTACATCTCAAGGCAATCTTTGCCCCATTCTTTTTGCACAAGTCAAGCTCTACTCTGACAAAGTCTTTTGTCTTATTAGTTGACAAATCTTTATGCTTTATCTGCCATGCTGTCCTTTATAGCCGTTAGACACAAAAGTCTTCTCTGGCCGTAAAGAGTTTGTGACGATGTGACTTTCTCTAGTATTCTTTTATCAGATTGGATATGCAGCTTCTCAGAAAGCTTTATCCCTTTATAGGATGTCTTTCTGCAGGATATATTTTGTATTATGCTATTTGTAGCACAGATTGCAGATCTCAGAAGAAGACAAAGAATTAGAGCCGTTACAAAGGCTAATATATAAAGAGCTCTTTTGAAAGAAGTTCAGTAATATACATATAGAGAGATACAGACACATACACAAATTGATATACATATTCAAAAGAAGAAGATACAGCTCTCAGATCATTTCACATTCAACTGAGAAGAACTACTTTCTTCAGCATTCTTCTTCAAATCCTGAGTTCATCCTGCTTCCAGGAACATTCACACTCAGTGCCTCAAGAAGAAGAAAAAGAAGAAAGAAAAGCTGATTGAAGAAGAACAAACATTCTACATCAAGAGTCTTCTTCAAGCCGCTCCTTCAAGAACTTCAAGACAACAGATTATATCTGTCAAGAGTTCAAAAGAGTTCCTGCACCCTGAAGCAAGACTTCTTCCTGGATATTCTCTAAGCTAGGGGAGCCTTGATTCCTTAGAGATTTCTAGCTCTGTGCAATCCACTAGCTTCTCTAATCTTGTTTTACAATAGAGAAGACATTCTAACTCTCTCACCCTCCTGTACAAAGGGTTATTACTCCCTTCAAAAGTGAACCTTGGTGGCAGGGCACCTTAGCAAAAACCTGTGTTTGATTTCGAGCTCCTGATCAAAAGCTCAAAGGGTCTACTTGATCTACCTGAACCAGATCAGTTGGTGGCAGGGCACCTGAACAAAAACCTGTAGTGGATTCCTACTAGTGTGGTAGAAGAGTGGATGTACCTATTTAGAGGGAACCACTATAAACCTCTTGTGTGGTCTGTGTTGCTTACTTTAATTATTGCACTGTGACTGTGAGTAGAACTAACTAGGACTGCTAGTTGCTGTGATAGGACTAAAGATGAAACTGTAATTACAGTTAGCTTTCTCTTGTGCACCACACTTTGTGTTAGGCTCTAGGGTTTCAAATATCTATAAACTCATTCTGCAAACTAAATCTAAGGGAGTTGAGTAGATTGTCATAATTTTTGAATACTCTATTCACCCCCCCTTTAGAGTTGTATCTATCCTCACTTTCATACAGATAATCATTTCTTCTACTACCATCACTAAAGCAGTAGAATTAGTCACTTCCACCTTATCCTCTATGCTCAAAGAACAAGATTCTCAATTAGACTTGATTACTTCTTCAGTCTAGTTTCTGTAAGCAAAGATTTCTTCTTCCAACAGTACAAGATCATTCTTAACATCCTTTTTTGTGAGGTCAAAAAGGGGGGAGAGTTAGGATGAGGAAGAAGAGTTAGATGAAATTGCATCATTTTTGCATGGACTAGATCCACTTAAGATTACTGGAAATGAAAATGTATTAGCATAGTTTGAACTAGAGTCTACATCAAGTAAATTATTCTACACGCTGGGACAGAACACCGAATGCGAGATTAAGTTTACTGGTATGCAAGGATTGAGCAAGATATTAATGTTTGCTCTCCAAGTAGTCAAAGCGGTTCAGAAGGGTGTAGAGTTATTCTTCACGCTGTTGGAGGCCGTTGAGCCAAGTCTAGTTTGAATGACGTTCCTATTGTGTTGGATTATGCAGATGTTTTTCTGAAGGATCTCCCTGCGCTTCCACCCCAGTGAAAGATCAACTTTGCTATTGAGATGGTACTAGGTGCAAAACTTGCAACCAGCTCAACTTACCGAGTAGCGTCAAAGGTGATGGAGAAATTTAAAGTTCAATGATAAGAATTGCTAGAGCAAGACTATATACGTACTAGTATGTCACCTTGGAGTGCTCCGGTCCTCTTTATGAAGAAAAAGTACAGAAGCTTGCGTCTATGCATTGATTATCAAGAATTGAACAAGCTAGCGAAGAAAAACAAGTATCTGATTCCACGGATTGATGACTTGTTTGATCAACTGGTAGGATCGACTATCTATTAGAAGCTGGATTTAAAGTCTGGCTATTACCAGTTGCAGATTAGGGAATGTGACATTCTGAAGACAACTTTTGGTACACGCTATGGTCACTTTGAGTTCACCGTAATGCTATTTGGGCTAACAAACGCGCCATCAGTATTCATGGACTTGAGCATCAGACTTTTCAGGAATACCTTGATCGATTTGTGATCATCTTCATTGACGATATATTGGTGTACTCTCAATCAGAAGAACATGCAAATCACTTGAGGATGGTTTTGCCCACCCCGAGAAGGAATAAACTCTATGCCAAGTTCACAAAGTATGAGTTTTGGCTGTCATCGGTGGCTTTTCTTGGCCATATGATTAGTGGAGAGGGTATTGCGGTGGATCCGGCGAAGATTGTTGCGATACGAGAGTGGCATGTAAACCAATTGAATATCCACAAAACTAAAATAGGAATGAAAGTACAACATCAATGTTACGGCCTTAAGGCCTTATAATATTCCACTTATAAAATAAATTGTCATGCATACAACGACATGCACCCCGGCTACATATGAACGATAAAATAAACGGGTAATTTGCTTTGGCCTTCAAGGGCCTGCATAGCAATCTTGGTCTCCAGCTCGCTTTTTACCGCTTGGCTCGGGTGCACCTGTACGAAACATTCCACCGCAATAGTGGCAAATAATAGGAACGGTCAGTATTAGCTGACCAAATTATAACGAACCCACCCCTCCCTCGGGGTGGCGGTTCTCCTTCCCTGCTGGCAATAGCATAATAAAATATTGGCAATAGGAACGTGCAAATTAAGCACCATTCGCCACAGACATTGGCACAACCGCCCAACGCCCCGTGCACTCAGGGCACATTATCGGTGTACTGGAATTTCCCAAGGTCCCACCGCCGTTCTCAATGATGGTTAGCAAAACTTGAGCATTCTCTAGTCTTTCTGGGCCGTAGCCAAAGACTCTCTATATGCTACGACAAAGTCATGGTGATCTTTCAGATTCACTCTTTGACTCACTTCAAGTCGTATGCCATAAGGTTGGGTACAGTTCAGCATTGTTCAAATCATCTGGCACGTCCACTATGATGCGGGTTAGCATCCCCTTTCCAAAAATCACAACACAAAACAATATTGTGTCCAAGGCTAGCTCTCACGGCTTCCTAAGCCGGGCCATATAGACTCTCAGCTCTCACACTTTGTCCCCCAGGTATTTAAGAGACAGACCTCAATAAATGTCCCCCAGGTCTCCACGAGACAGGCCTCAACAAACAATAGCCCTCAGGTCTCCAAGAGGCAGGCTTTGCAAACAATCATAGCTCACTGGGAGCTATCGCTAGTGGTAGCGCAATTGCCGTGCGGTAGGGGACAGACTATCAGTTCTTCCCCCCTTTTAGGTGTTTTCTGGAGAACACCTCCAGTACTCTCACTGTAGCCATCTGCACACCCCGTGACTCCAAAATCTATGCGATTACCACGGAGTCTTCTCCGGCATACATAACATACAAACATCACCAATCCAGACCAACCTGTCCGGATGGGCTTCAAACAACATGCCTATTCCGTACTTTGATTCCAGATATAAATGCAGTACTGACGAGGATATACAGATATTGCAACATCCCTCAACTTATAGCCCCCTAAGATGGTTTTGTCATGACTGGGTCATGACAAAATCCTGAGAAGTGTAAAAAGGTTGGGGTGAACTGGTGAGTTAGTGAGTGAACCACTTTGGTCTGCAAATAGTAGAATTCCAATTACTAACTTTAGGATGACCATATGGCTTCACCATGACACCATGACCCCATGACAACACCTCTAACCCATTAGAGGGTCAATTAGATCCATAGGGACCCACTAGGGTCAGCTAAAATGGTCAAGTTGACCAAAGTCAACCCAAACCCTAATCAGGTCAAATTAGGCTCATACATGGTCAACTTACCTCCAGCCAAAGGGACCCACCTAGAACTTCACAAGCCCTAAGGGAGGCCAATGGGTCCTTGACCAATGGGTCACCAAGGACCCATTAGGGTCAACCAAAGGAGCTAAGTTGACTCAAGTCAACCATAACCCTAAAAAGGTCAAAGTGCCCTTACTAAGGGTCAAGTGACCTCCAAGATGCCCAAACAACCCTACCAAAGCCTTCCTAGACCTTAGGTGAGGCCAATGGGTCACCAAGGACCCATTGGGGTCAACCCAAATGGTCATGTTGACCAAGGTCAACTCTACACTAGTGTTAGGTCAAATTAGACCAAATGCGCTAACCCAAGCTCAAACCCATTTCCCCCATTTGGGCTAACCTCATTTTTATTATTAATATGAGTTAGTGGGGTGTCAATAGGCTGGAGAAGAGATCAAATTCAGCCTTGATGGGCAGGAGAGAGAAATTCCATTTTTCCCCTTTAATGGAGGAGAGAGAAAGTGAGGGAGAAGGCCATTTATGGCATAGGGAAGCCAAGGGCCACCCTTTATTGCTGGATTCAACTCCTCTGGGGAAGAGGAGGAGTTTCTAGCCATTTTCTGGCCACACTGAGCTAGGTTCACTCCCTCCATGACATGGCTAAAAACCTCCATTAGTGGCCATTAGTGTTAGACCCTTCCCCTTCCCCAATAACCACTTTTAAAAGCCTCACCAGACAGAGGGGAGCATTTTCCACATCTTACCTGAAGAATTCGAGCCCTCCTACAGTTTAGTTGAAAAGCACGGGAGAGTACCACCACCGGCCATGGCAACTCGAAGATCGACCTACCTCAAACCCTCCAAGAAGGTCCCCCCTCTCCTTCTTCTATGGATAGATCTTAGGATTCTTTTAGAATAAGAATCAGGCTTAATTGAGCCCGATTCAAGCTTTCATTTTACTATTTTCCGGGAAAAATTAAAGGGTCGGGTTCGCCGGAAAAGGCCCCTCCGGCGGCCGTGCCGCCGCCCGGTGATAGCCCCAACCTCAACGAAGGTGGTGGCGGCGGTGGCCGGCCAGGGCGGTGGCCGGGTGGCCGGGAAATTAGGCTGGAAGATGCTCCAGGTCGGGTAAATCTCACCCATCGACTGGAGTAAGAAGATGACAAGTATGCGTTGGATTTGCGCCAAGATCTATGCCAAGATCATATTATATATATTATATATTTTGTATATTCTGTCACATATAATCATACCATCTTAGGAATTAATTTAAAAATACTTAGATGCTTAATCAGAGAGAGTGGTCAACATAAAAATTGTAGCTCTATGGGTTTAAGTTATTTTAAAATTTGTTTCAACCCATTTGGGTAAGTGGTTTGATAAGAACACTCATTTTGGTGAGGACTATACCTAGGCTAGACCAGAGACTCTTTTTGACTTCCCCAATCCATACAGCCATCCAAATGTCTTGAAATTTTGGGTGGGTGTAACTCTTACCTATACCTAAAACATATCCAAAAATGAAATTTTTTGGAAAACATTTTCCTAAAGTTTTTGTAGAAATTTAATAATCCATGTAAGAATTATTTAAAAGGTCTAATGACCTCCAAACCCACCCAAATTTTGTGAGTGCTCCTTGGGGTCATCATAAGGATCTGTATAAATTTTCATCCTATTTGGAGATGATTTAGTTTGGAAATAAGCAAACCCTAAGTTGGACCAACAAGGGGTAATTAGGTCAAAGTGTCCCTTGTGGGCTTAAGGGGCCAAATCACCTCAATAGAGGTTGATACTTGGTCCCCTGATGTGATGTGTTAGTAAACACCCTCCCATGGATTATGGTGTGGATTAGCGTGGATTTGACCTAGGACCCTAGTTCTAACCCTAGGGTTGAACTTTGGTGGTTTGTGAAGGGCATGTGGTGATATGCCCTTGGATGGGCTTGGTGTGTTGTCCATGTGATCATGGGGTGATATGCCCTTGGATGGACTTGGTGTGTTGTCCATGTGATCATGGGGCAGTGAAATTCCCTAGGAAGGGATTTGGTGGTATTGGTAGACTTGCACCCCACTTAAACCACTTAGTAAGTTTTTAGGTCTATACACCTTAGGGAATATTTAATGGGTCATATGACCTAGAACCTTTATGATATTTTGGTATGGGTAATTTTATAGTGTTATTAACCTCTGGAATTTATGATAGGGTGTTTAGATAATAGTACCTCATTCTTGTAACTATAACCTTCATCTTGCCCCTTTTTGATGATATGAGTGTAACTATGGTTAAGTGTCTTAGAATGATTTAAAACTCTGAAAACTCTAATCAAATATTATTTAGGTGCTTTAGCAAATTATTTGGAGTAGTTGAGCTTATATTCTTACTACATCATGTGTAAAGTAAACCAGTGCACCTTACTTTTATAAATAGAAGATAAATACTATAGCTTGCTGGAAAATTATGATACTTAACAAGAGAACCTTTTAGGACATATAGAAGCTTCGAAAAGTATTTTATCATGTTTGGTTGAGATTACAAGGCTGTTTCTTCACAAAGTGCACCATGATGGATTTTAATGAGGAATTTTTCTATATGGTTTACTAACCTTGGAATTGTATGAAACTTAGTCAATAAGGTTTTTGGATCATAATAGAGCTCTGTTAATTTTTGTATAATTGTTGGACTAGTACTTATGGTACTTCCTTCATTACCCCTAATTAGTTGAATTATCTTGGTTTAATTATTTAGAGAATAATTCCTTTATGAAAATCTATGAAATTTGGTATTCACTGATATCTTGTAGTCCTATAGTGTTCAAAAATTTTGTATGGATAGAAGTAAATTTAGTACTTCATGTTCAAATCACCCATGGACCAATTTTTGGAAAAATTAATTAAATGCCCAATTATTTAGGAAAATTCCAAGTTTCTGGATTTAGGCTAAATGAGTCATGATAGACCCCCATTAATTATCTTAGTGCATTTGGATGGAAATTTGGAGTACCTCCTATCATGTTCATCATATAGCTTAGGTTGGTCTACGTATAGTAAAACTGCAGAAAATGGGGATAACATGTGGAATGAGCTTAGGGAGTTGGGGTTTAATGGGTTACTATTTTTGGTGAGGGAAATAGGTTCATCTTCTAGGAATCATGATGAGGATAGTGCTGGGTTGATTTGTGTTAAGTGGTGCGCGGGATCGACGAATTATCGTCTTTCCTGTGGAGAGGAAGAGTCAAAACACACTAGGGTTAGATCCAAGAGTAATAATAAAAGGGATTAGGAATCAGGTATTAACCAATAACAGTAAGTGCCTTGCGAAAGGGAGCTTTGGGCTTCAGCCCATCGTTGTTCCTAGTGCCCTCGAGAGCCCTTCACGGGGAATGCCTTGGGCAGTCCAAGGTTAACGTAAACCGTAAGAATAAACAATGTTTAAAAGTAACTAGTATAACTAGGGTTACACATGCACTCACACTCACCGATGTTGCGGGAGTTAGGTTTGTCTTTCGAGCGGTAGGCTCGGTGGTGGTGATGGGCAGGATAGCCCGACGAGTCGATGGCTCGGGTGGTTTTGAAACGGACGGGTTAGTCCAGGGAGCTTTGGCTCGGTGGGAAATACATTCATGTTGCATGTGCATAAGATATAAGGTGGCTGGTCATCAGTATTTGAGAGTCGTCACACCTACACCAATACGTTGGCTCGGCAGGTGTGGTTTCGCACTTGGCCAAATAAAGTCTGGTGCGCAGCCGACAAGAGTACGAAGGAGCTCCGCTTAGTGCACCAGCGTTGAGGCATACGATAGGTCTGACTGGTAGTGTGATACCAGTTTAGAGGTGGGCGAGGACAAACCCACCACTTCCGTTTGCCACTACGGAGGTATCCTAGGAGGTTAGGCTCCAGAAAGGGGGAACTAATGGTCTGTGTACATAGAGTCGAGTGGGTGTGTTGCACTTGCATGATTCACATCATGACATAGTTGCATGTCATATCATCATCATTACATATAACCCTTGACACCTATTATATAAAGTGGTATGGGACGCTTTATATAATAGGCCTTGCAAAATGACCCCTTAGCTTATAAGCTTGTGTAGCATGCTTATAAGTTATGGTTATTTTCCTTTGGATATTTATCACTTGCTTATAACCGACACCCCATCGTATAAATTCATATGAGAATCTTTATAAGATGGGAGCCTTGCAGAAGACCCCTTAACTTATAAGTTTGTATGGGCTTTCACATAAGTTAAGGTTACGTATTTCATATTTCGCATTTCATATACTTACTGCTTGCTCTACATACTTTTGTTACTGCTTCCTGTTTATATAGAACTACTAGATTAGCTCCACAGCCATCTGCCTACTTTGTTACTCTCCACCTTCATTACCTTTCCTTTCCTCCCCCCCCCCGCTCGGTGCCTAGGAGCCATTGGGGGAGAGGTGGGGGATGATATAACTTACCACAACCCAACCTGCTATGTCCTGAATGTCCCGGACAGGAGGTGTAGGAGTCGTTTCTAGGTAATCTTTTTAGACTAACGGTCATTGACCAAATCATTTTAGGGGATCATGGAGCCAAACCAGGAGATGCAGCCTGTTGGGTACATTGGAAAATACGTACCTGATTTGGAGAAGCCTCACTTAGCTCAATGATATACATCAAGGTGTATTTGATATTATTTTGAGTTTATATGTGAAGGTTAAGTATTGGCTAAAATACAACGGAAAGTTTCTAAGTCCATGTGTCGACACTTAAGCAAGCCTGTGTCGACACTTGGGGAAGCAGTGTCGACACCAGAAGAAACTGTGTCGACACACAGAAGATTATAATCGACATCAAATGTGTCGACACTGGGAGGCAGTGTCGACACACAGAAGCAGAGTCGACATCAACTGTGTCGACACCTGAAGGCAGTGTCGACACACAGAATTCTTAGTCTACATAAACTGTGTCGACACACAGGACTTGTGTCGACACTCAACAGAGTTTCAACAATGTCGAGTGCTGTGTAGTGAAGAAGTGATTGTGTCGACACAAATAATCAGTGTCGACACATTCTTAAGATGAAGTGTTAAGAAGCTGTGTCGACATCAAGGCAGCTATATCGACGTCACCAAAGTCTGTGTCGACACTTAAGTCACTTGTGTCGACACATATTGACAGATTGTCTCGACACTTTAAGACAATCAGTCTCGACGCTTTGCTGACAGAGACAAAGGCTCAAGAACTGTTTGAGGACTTGACAGCTGTGAGTTACAACAGGTTTACTGAAGCTGTCAGACTTGTCAGAAGTTAGTTTGAAACCGGATCAGCCGGTTACTATGGATGAAGTCTATATATAGATGGATTCAGAAGAAGAAAGTAGTGACAATATATACAACTAACACAACTATTGTGAGATTGATCTCTGATCAAGAATGTGCAAGTCACAGGAAGAAGATCTTCGTGAGAAGATCTAAGAAGACATTCTGAAGTGTTCATCCACTCAGATTTTTTCTAATGAGAATTCGTTCCAGAATTCAGAAGAAACTTCAGAAGGTTTGGGGAGAGAGAGCTCCAGCTATTTTGAGGTCAAGAAGCAGACAATCACAAGTCTCTTAAGAAGTAGATCCAGAACTAATCTATTAAGAAGATCCAGATCCATATCTGGAATCCAAGAAGAAGCTGACAGTCAGTAAACTTCAAGGAGATCAACCCAACTAAGTTCAGATTCAAGAAGCTTTGAAGAAAGCTAAGATCAGGTTGATTTCAGTCATCAGTCTCATCAAGAAGCTGATCAAGAATCCTCTTATCCTTTCTCTCTCAACAAGGGTAAAAGACCATCAAATTACTTATCAAATTCTGTAGGATCTTTTGAAGATCTGAGTTGTAAGCCTGTGTTATAAAGGCTGAGTGTAGGAGATTTTGATCTCTGAGTGGTAAGGCTGATTGAGCCTGAGTGTAGGAGAATTTGTTCTCTGAGTTATAGGCCTTGTCGTAAGGCTGATTAAGCCTGAGTGTAGGGGAATTAGTTCTCTGAGTTGTAGGCCTTGTGGCAAGGCTGAGGTAGGGCTGTTAGCCTGAGTTGTAGGAACCTTTCAGGGTTCTGAGCTGTAAGATCTGTGGATCTGAGAAGAAGGAAGAAGTTAGGCCGAATCTAGCATACTGCTAGATAGGTGAAGGGGGAAAGTGGATGTACCCAGACCTTAGGGAACCACTATAAATTAGTGTGCAATCTGTGATCTGTGTTATTGTAGTTTCTGTGATTGTATGTGTCGTGTTAGCTGTAGAGATATCTGATTTATATTAAAGAACTGATGTTAAATTTTGTCTTAAGTTAAAATAAGGATAAGAACCTATTCACCCCCCCTCTAGGTGTTTAGGTTGTCTTAAAGTTAAAACTATCAAGTGGTATCAGAGCAAGGTTACTCAAAGAAGGACTTAACAGTCTGAGTTAGATCCCAAAGGCAGAATCAAGAATCAAGAAAATGGGTTATGGAGAAAATCACAAGGAACTAGGTTCTATGAAACTACCCATCTGCAGGAAGGAGATATTTGGTATATAGAAAGAAAGAGTCAGGTTGTTTATGGAGGCTTCTGACCCAAGGATCTATATTATAGTAAAAGAAGGTCCTTATGTTCCAATGAAGGTATCTGTTCTAGATGCAAACCAGAGAACTCCTAAAGATTTTTCAGAGATGACTAAGGATGAAATCATTCTAGCAACTATGGAAAAAAGAGCCCAGAATATCATAGTAAGTGCCATAGATGATTCAACCTTTCAGAATTTGATTCACTGCAAGACCTCCAATGAAATGTGGGACACCTTGATAGTCTACATGGAGGGATCTGAAGAAGTTAGACAAGATAGAAAGTCTATGCTAAATCAGGAGTATGAAAGCTTCAGACAAGGGAAGTCAGATAGAATATCTGAGTGCTATAAGAAGTTCTATAGAATAGTAAATGAGTTGATGTATTATGGAAGGGTCTTCAGTACATATGAACTGAATGACAAATTCCTAAGATCCTTGACAAAGGATTAGGACACCAAGATTTGTGCCATTAGGGAAGTGACCAAACTTACAGATATTTCACCTCCAACTTTATTTGGAAAGTTGCTGTCTTATGAAATGCAACTAATGACTCGAAAAGAGGAGGAAAGAAATGCTAAAGGGGAGCATAGAGAAAAGTCTGTGGCCTTCAAGGTTGAAGCCACTAGAAAGAATAGGAGGATGTCTCCATCACCTCCTAGGGAAGTTGCTGAAATTACCTCAGATAATTCAGACAACCAAAATTCAGATAACAGTGATTCAGATGCAGATTTTGCTGCCTTTACAAGGCAGTTTCAGAGATTCTTGAAGAAGAAGCAGTGGAAATCTAGGCCCTCAACATCACAGCCAGTTGATGACTATTATCAAAAGAGAAAGTCATCTAGGAAGGACAAAAGCAGGTCAAAGCCCAGCAAATCTACAACATCAAAGATAGTTTGCTATTGCTGTAATAAGCCTGGACTTTTTGTGGCTGAATGTCCTGACAAAAGAAAGGAATCTGCTGATAAAATAAAGAATCAACAAAAGAGCAAGAAGGAGAAATCCATTATTGCTAAGAAGGAGAAGAGCTTGTCAGACCAATCAACTTCAGAGTTTGAATCTGAAGCTGAGGCATATATTGGTCTTTATGCAGCTGATGAAGAAGAAGAGTTTATGCAATTGTTTAACTCTATCTATGAACAAGAAGACCATCAGTGTATTGGACTGATGGCTGTATCAGAAGAAGACAAATACCAGGATCAGCCTAGTCCTAGCAAGGTACAATGTATTTCTAGAAATTCTGATTGTACCACTAATACAGAGTCAGCTATATCTGCATCAAGTGATGTGGATGGGTCTGAATCTGAAGGAGATATTCATCAGCTTATAGATGAATATGGGGACTTGTTGCAGGCACTAAAGAAAAGAAAGAACCTGGCCAAAACTCAGGCTAAGGAAATTGCAGATCTTAAGGTGGCTGCATCTGGTTTAGAGAAAGAGTTGGATCAAAAATTGAATGAGATTGCCAAGCTGAAAACTATAACTGTTATTCAGATGGGCAAAATCACATATAAAAATGATCTAATTAAAAGTCTGGAAGTCAGACTTCAAAAGGAGAGATTTGGTGGCTAGTTATTCCAAGCCAAAATCAGTTTTACCTTTAATAGATGAGTTTGTGGCTCAAAAGGGTAAGGCTGGAATAGGCTTTAAGGGTAACACCAGGGCTGTCCATTTCAAGAGAAAGGGCAAAGCCTCAGTCCAGCCACTATATTTTAAAGTCCCTGTAGTTTTTAGAAAGGTGCATGAGCCTTCTAACAAGTATGACTTTGAGAATACTCAAGGTCATGGTAAGACTGAAGTTCTGAATGACAAGGGTGCTTATGTCAATAAGGCAGCCCATGTTCATAAACCCCATATTTTTAAGAAAACAGTGGGTGTAGCTGCAGCAGTACCAGCACAATACAAAAGAGTTGACGTATCTAAAAATAGATATAACAAGTATGAATGCTGGCGCTATGGCAATACAGGTCATTATGGCATAGATTGCTGGCACAACACTAGTGTCAGGAAGAACAACAGTCTGCCTGTTAGAAGAGCAGTAGGTAGAGTTGGAAAGTATGAAGCTAACTTGAACCAAGGACCCAATACTTACTTGGGTTCTAAGGGAAAGTAATTCTTTATTGCAGGTGAGTCCAAGTCACCATACCCATATATGGTACTTGGATAGTGGATGTTCCAGGCACATGACTGGAACAAAGGGATTGCTGAAGGAGTACTTGCCTATCTTAAATGGGCCTAAAGTGATCTTTGGTGGCTCTGAAAAAGGCATCATCAAAGGATTTGGTAACATCTCTAGTAACCAGATTATTATCACTCAAGTGGCCTATGTTAAGGGTTTGAAACACAACCTTATAAGCATAAGTCAGCTGAGTGATTTAGGATATGACATTTCATTTGTTAAGAATGGATGTCATATCAAAAGATCAAGTGATCAAAAGATAATTTTTACATGATATAGAAAGAGGAATGTGTACTGTCTCAATTTTGAGTGTGAGAACAAAGGTTCTCCTATTTGTCTTGTAGCTGATGAGAGAGCCTCTCATTGTGGCACAAGAGGCTGGCCCATCTTAACTACAAAACAATTGGCCAACTCTTTAGCAAAGAGTTAGTGAGGAATGGTCCTCAAGTTAAGTGTATAAAGGAAGGGATATGTTCAGCTTGTCAAAAGGGCAAGCAGACAAAATCCTCCTTTCATAGCCTTGGAAACAAGGATTCAGTGAGGTGTCTATACCTCTTACATATGGATCTTTTTGGTCCTATGCCAGTTCATAGTCTAGGTAGGAAGGTCTACACTTTTGTGGTAGTAGATGACTATTCTAGATATTCCTGAGTGTTCTTTCTGAGACATAAATCAGAAACCCCAAGTGTTTTACATAGTTTTGTCAAACAAATTCAGAATGAACTAGACAGTACAGTGGTCAAAATCAGAAGTGACCATGGCACTGAATTTCAATCTGAAAGTATGACAAGACTGTGTGAAGAATTTGGGATTTTCCAAGAATCCTCCTCACCTAGAACACCACAACAAAATGGTATTGCTGAAAGGAAGAATAGAACACTGATTGAGGCTGGTAGAACTCTATTGAGTGACACTTCTCTCCCAGAAGATTTCTGGGCTGAGGCAGTAAACACTGCATGTCATGTGATCAACATGGCTTCTATCACCAAGTACCACAAAAAGACTCCCTATGAGATCATGAAAGGTAGAAAACCAAATTTATCCTATTTTAGGATCTTTGGTTGCAAGTGCTATATCCTTAATAATGACAAGTCTTATTTAACTAAGTTTGCTGCCAAATCCCAAGATGGGATATTTGTTGGGTACATCAATAATAGTAAGACTTATAGAGTCTACAACTTGACTACTCAAGTTGTAGAAGAATCTGTATATATTGTATTTGATGAAACTAGATTGATCAACAGTGAGTTGCCATGTAGTTCATGCAACCTAACAGGTATAAAAGAGAGAATGGACAAGCTTTCCATTGTAGAAGATTCAACTGCAGATAAACAAATGGAAAATGGTGGATGCTGTCCAGGGGGAGTACATGACTCTCTAGATACTGAAGTACATCAAGAGGTACATCATATTGAAGAGACTGGAGGTGTTCAACCAGAAGACAGCCTACCTCCAGCTGTTAGACACTTAAAGAATCATCCAGCAAATCAGATAATTGGTGATCTAAGACATGGAGTGCAAACCAAAAGCAGGAACTTGAACACAGTGCTATGCTCAAGCTTCCTATCTCAACTAGAGCCAAAGAAATTTTAAGAATCTATCCTAGACCCACATTGGATTAATGCTATGCAAGAGGAGCTGAATCAGTTCAGAAGATGCAAGGTCTGGGAGTTAGTTCCTAAACCAAGAGACCACAACATCATTGGAACAAAGTGGATCTTTATGAACAAACTGGATGAGAATGGAATCATTGTGAAGAACAAAGCAAGACTTGTTGCAAAAGGATACATGCAGGAAGAGGGTATTGACTTTGATCAAACCTTTGCCCCAGTAGCAAGACTGGAAGCCATTAGAATGTTCCTTGCCTATGCAGCATATCAAGGATTCAAGGTATTCTAAATGGATGTAAAATCAGCATTCCTGAATGGAAATCTAAAAGAAGAAGTCTATATAGAGCAGCCTACAGGTTTTGTAGATTCTCTTAAACCAGATTATGTTTATAGACTTAGGAAAGCTTTGTATGGGTTAAAGCAAGCCCCAAGGGCTTGTATGAAACCCTGTCTACCTTCCTTATTGAGAACAAATTCTCAAGAGGGAAAATAGACAAAACTTTATTCCTAAGGGAATCCAAAGGTTAGATAATCTTAGTCCAGATTTATATAGATGACATAATTTTTGGATCTACTGAAAACAACCTTTGCAAGAAGTTTGTTAAACTTATGCAAGGGAAGTTTGAAATGAGCAGTATGGGGGAACTTAAGTTCTTCTTGGGACTCCAAGTAAGACAGACTGATGATGGCTTGTCCATATTCCAGTCTAAGTTCACCAAGGAGTTAATTAAGAAGTATGGTATGGAATCATCCTCCACCATGAGAACTCCTATGGTAACAAGTATGCCTATATGCAAAAATGATGCAGGTAAACCTGTAGATGAGTCTTTGTATAGAGGAATAATTGGCTCTCTACTATATCTCACTGCTAGTAGACCAGGCATTATGTATGCAACATGTGTCTGTGCTAGGTACCAATCATGCCCAAAAGAATCTCATTATACTACAGTAAAAAGGATTTTGAGATACCTAAAGGGCAAACCTAATCTAGGCCTTTGGTACCCTAGGAATGGAGATTTTCTACTAACAGGCTATTCAGATGCAGACTTTGCAGGTTGTAAAGAAGATAGGAAAAGTACTACAGGTACATATCAATTTCTAGGAGGAAGATTGATATCTTGGAGCAGTAAGAAGCAGACTAGTGTGGCAATATCCACATCTGAGTCTGAATATGTGGATGCAGGAAGTTGCTGTGCACAACTGTTGTGGATTCAACACCAGCTAGAAGACTATGGTATTCAGGTAAGTAGAACACCTTTGTTTTGTGATTCTACTAGTGCTATTTCTATTGCTAATAATCCTGTTTCACATAGTAGGACTAAGCATATAGAAATAAGATACCATTTTCTTAGAGAACATGTAGAGAAAGAGGATATCTCACTAGAATTTGTTAAGACAGATTATCAAATTGTAGATGTATTTACTAAGCCTCTAGATGAAACTAAATTCAATAGATTTAAAATTCAATTAGGAATGTTGACCATATGTTAGATTAACACAAGTGGCTAAGTAAAATTGTGTTGACACATTCGGTAATAATGTGTCGATAAAGAGGATTTGTGTCGACAATTCAGGGAAATTGTGTCGACACAGTATCGTGGTGTCGACACCTAAGGGACAATGTGTCGACACATCCATAAAAGTAGTGTCGACACAACCAGAGTAATGGTGTCGACACTTCCAGAAATTGTGTCGACACTTGTAATAAGAGTCGACACAGAATTTCTGATGGTCTACTAAGTATGTCCAGTGTCGACATATCATCAATTGATGTCGACACATAGTAGTCATCGCCGTGGTCGAGACAATAGAAGTAAGTGTCGACACTTTCCGACAGTGTCGACACATTTAGACAGTTTTTGCCCGCCTTTTGACCTCCTTTGTTTGAAAGGGTATAAATAGGTCGAGAACATATTCTGTCGACACGCTCACGAGATTTTTGAGACTAAACCCTTGTGTCGACAAACTCTCTTCTCTTAATTCAAGATTTCTCTCCATTCCAATGGCGCCAAAGATTGAAGATAACATCAACGAAGGCTACGAGCTGGTGCGCAATGCTTTTGATGATGCGGCGACAGAGATTAAAGGGGTTATTACCCTAGTTACTGATTCTGGGTTAGAGTTTCTTGTTTCTGAACCTACAAAGATCTGGAAGAAAGAAGTATTTGAATTCTATGCTGCTGCAACAGTGGACTCCACTGGCCTCAAGATCAAATCAACAGTTTATAGTAATAAAGTCAAACTTACTCTGAAGAGTTTAAGAAAGATTCTTCACCTTCCAAGAATCTAGGATGAAGAAGAGGTCCCGGCCTCAAAGACAAGGGAGGCCCTTCAATGGTGTGGATTGGATCCAGCCATGAAGATTGGAGCAGCTATCAACAGAAAAGGGATGAATCAACAAGGAAAGTTTTTATCTGAAGTAGTAGGGAAGGTGATTTTGTGTAAACTAGGAGGACATGATAGGCTATCTGCCTTTATGTTCAGTATGATGACAAGGATAATCTATAAGATTAATAAAGACTGGTCTGCAGTTCTGTTTGAGAAGATAAAAGAAGGAATCAAAAAGCCTAATTTGGCTAGATTAATGAGCTTATACCTGGCTGGAGCAATTCCAGAGGTAATGCATCATCTTCCAAGAACTAAGATAAATCATATGAGAAGGATGGATATCAGGATAATATCCAGATTGGATAGGGTCCTCTCAAAGGACATACCTGATGTGGAGACTGTAGCAAAATCACCAGTCCATAAGATTACTGATCTTGATCATGTGCAAGAAGACACATTGAATGCACAAGTGCAGGGGGAGCAAGTTAGGGAACAGGTCCAGGACCTGGCTGAAACTGCCCAAGTTCAAGAAAAGACAGTTACTGCACAGTTGCAGGGGGAGCAACATTCTGCACAAGGACAAGGAGAAGAACACATTCACTTGGCAAGTGAAATGAGTTCACAATCTATTCTTGAAACACCTCATGTCAATAGTCCAGCACTAGATGTGATCCTGGAGGATACATCTATGGTTGCTGATGCTCTAGAAAAATCAGTTCACAATCAACAAGAGTTCACTCTGGAAGAGTTGTTTCCTGACATAGAGGGAGCAACAGTTGAGGGGGAGCAAGTTAACCTTGAGAAGGTGGAGCTTAGGACTGAAAATGAGATGCCTCCTAGTCCCAAAGAAAGAGTAAATATTGACAGTTCCTCTGATTCAGAGGATGAGGAGATAGCAAGTTCAAAAAAAAGAAAACTGATGGTTTTTAAGAGGAGAAGCCAGAATTATAAGAAGGCTTTGCAAGCAACTACATCACAACCAGCCCCTGAGATTGATTACAACAAATTGTTGGTTGATTTACAAGTGAAGTTTGATGAGCAGAGATTGGCTCTTGAAAAATATGTAGATGAAAGCCATAAGGCTCTTCAATTTGATCTAGCCCAAGACATAAAGTCAATCAGATTTGAGGTCAATCAGAATAAGAAAGAGATGACAGATTACTTACACAAAGGAGGCAATGCTGTAGTCCTTCTAGCAAAGCAACAAGCTGAAATCAAGAAACAAGTGGATGATATTGCTGTCAAACAAGGCTATGTCCTTGAAAATCAAATAAGAATGAATGACAATCTGACTTAATCTCATAATGAGATAGTCACTGAAGTAAGGAAAATAGTTATTGCAATGACTGAGGCAAGAAATAAGGAGAAAGAAGAATTTGATAAGAAGCTACAGGAAGCCTTGGATTCCTTTAAAACAGCTCTTACTACTTCTCAGAAAACAATTTCTGATAAGCTTCAAAAGTTAAAGCCATTCTTTAATGATGGAATCAATTACCTGGATGGGCAAATCAGATTTCAAAAAGAGGATTTGAGAGATCATGTGGCCAGAGAAGTCATAAAGGGGGAGAGGGTGTTAGTATATGCAGGCTCTGATCATGCCAAATGGGTAACCAATAGTATTAGAACCACTCTTGGATATCCATCCTTATGTGATGATGATAATGTGGCTGAGTCAGGTGTGCAACTAGCTCTACTTAAAGGTGATCAACTTGAGCTTGCCCAAGTTATTTACCCCTGCAAATCTTGAAATGATACATCAACAAGTTCAGTCTATGTACAGCCCTCCACAACAAGTTACTAATGTTATTATTGAAAAGGTAGATATGCCAGAAGCTGGTGTGAAAGCTCAATAAGATGCTCAATTATTAAAGAAGAGATTCAAAGAGCAGGCAGAGTTAAAACCTGATTTTGAGCAATGGAGCCCCACATCTAGAAATATCATATTAATTGCTTGTAAAGCTATAAAATACCAAGCTCATGAAAGGGGTAAATGGTACAATGAGCAAGAGTGGCAGAAAGTATGAGGCTAGACAAGAAGCCATAGTTCAATACAGAAGGAAGGCCAAGATTGGGAAGCTACCTCCTGATGCACAGGAGCCTAACAAGTATTTCCCTAAGCCTTTTCATTACTTTGAAAGGCAAAGGATTAAGGTTGTAGCTCAAAAGAAGACTGATTTGAAAGGCAAGAAGCACATTGAAGATACAAAACCTTCTGTGCAGGCTCAGATTAAATCAGGGAAAGGAATAGTCATCAAGGAGCCAGCCCAGCCTTAGTTTAGTTTTACTAGATGTTTCTAGAACTATGTAATTCTTAGTTTTAAAGAAATCTATGTAATTAGTGTTATGAGATATTTTTATATAATAAACAAAACATTGTTCCATGTTCATTTAATTTGCATCTTTATTCTGTGATGTGATTATGATTATTTGTTTTGTTTATAAGTTACCATATTCAATAATGTTTATACACATCATCATGTTTATTTATCATAAGTGGTGTATATCATTGACAAAAGGGTTATGACTTCTCCAAATAGGGGGAGATTGTTGGGTATATTAGAAAATGTGTACCTGATTTGGAGAAGCCTCACTTAGCTCAATGATATACATCAAGGTGTATTTGATGTTATTTTGAGTTTATATGTGCAGGTTAAGTATTGGCTAAAATGTAGAGGAAAGTTTCTAAGTCCATGTGTCGACACTTAAGCAAGCCTGTGTCGACACTTGGGGAAGCAGTATCGACACCAGAAGAAACTATGTCGACACACAGAAGATTATAGTCGACATCAAATGTGTCGACACCGGGAGGCAGTGTCGACGCACAGAAGCATAGTCGACATCAACTATGTCGACACCTGAAGGCAGTGTCGACACACATAATTCTTAGTCTACATCAACTGTGTCGACACACAGGACTTGTGTCGACACTCAGCAGAGTTTCAACAATGTCGAGTGATGTGTAGTGAAGAAGTGATTGTGTCGACACAAATAATCAGTGTCGACACATTCTTAAGATGAAGTGTCAAGAAGCTGTGTCGACATCAAGAAAGCTATGTCGACATCACCAAAGTCTGTGTCGACACTTAAGTCACTTGTGTCGACACATATTGACAGATTGTCTCAACACTTTAAGACAGTCAGTCTCGACGCTTTGCTGACAGAGATAAAGGATCAAGAACTGTTTGAGGACTTGACAGCTGTGAGTTACAACAAGTTTACTGAAGCTGTCAGACTTGCCAGAAGTTAGTTAGAACCGGATCAGCCGGTTACCATGGATGAAGTCTATATATAGATGGATTCAGAAGAAGAAAGTAGTGACAATATATACAACTAACACAACTATTGTGAGATTTATCTCTGATCAAGAAAGTGCAAGTCACAGGAAGAAGATCTTCGTGAGAAGATCTAAGAAGACATTCTGAAGTGTTCATCCACTCAGATTTTGTCTAAGGAGAATTCATTCCAGAATTCAGAAGAAACTTCAGAAGGTTTGGGGAGAGAGAGCTCCAGCTATTTTGAGGTCAAGAAGGAGACAATCACAAGTCTCTTAATAAGTAGATCCAGAACTAATCTACTAAGAATATCCAGATCCATATCTTGAATCCAAGAAGGAAGCTGGCAGTCAGTCAACTTCAAGGGAGATCAACCCAACTAAGTTCAGATTCAAGAAGCTTTGAAGAAAGCTAAGATCAGGTTGATTTCAGTCATCAGTCTCATCAAGAAGCTGATCAAGAATCCTCTTATCCTTTCTCTCTCAACAAGGGTAAGAGACCATCAAATTACTTATCAAATTCTGTAGGATCTTTTAAAGATCTGAGTTGTAAGGCTGTGCTATAAAGGCTGAGTGTAGGAGATTTTAATCTCTGAGTGGTAAGGCTGATTGAGCCTGAGTGTAGGAGAATTTGTTCTCTGAGTTGTAGGCCTTGTGGTAAGGCTGAGGTAAGGCTGATTAAGCCTGAGTGTAGGGGAATTGGTTCTCTGAGTTGTAGGCCTTGTGGCAAGGCTGAGGTAGGGCTGTTAGCCTAAGTTGTAGGAACCTTTCAGGGTTCTGAGCTGTAAGATCTGTGGATCTGAGAAGAAGGAAGAAGTTAGGGCGAATCTAGCATACTGCTAGATAGGTGAAGGGGGAAAGTGGATGTACCCAGACCTTGGGGAACCACTGTAAATCAGTGTGCAATCTGTGATCTTTGTTATTGTAGTTTTTGTGATTGTATGTGCTGTGTTAGCTGTAGAGATATCTGATTTATATTAAAGAGCTGATGTTAAATTCCGCCTTAAGTTAAAATAAGGATAAGAACCTATTCACCCCCCTCTAGGTGTTTAGATTGTCTTGAAGTTAAAAATATCACAGCCTCAGAGGTCAGTGTCCATGGAGACGGGGCAGTCTAGGACTAGAGTCCAGCCAGCAGGGAATGTGAGTCCCGATCATTAGTAGTTATTATAGATTTGCTTCCGCGTTGAGTGACTTGTAGTGAGGATCTTGTTGTATCGGGCAGGAGCCCTCTTTAGTACTTTGCTTATTCTTTTCTGTGGACTCTCCCTTCATGGAGATTTATTTATATATATGTGATTTTGGTGGACTAGTATTGAGTTTTAGTTTACTCTTTATACTTATTCTACTCTTCTACAATCGGTATGACCGGCAGGATCGGCGTTTTGTAGTGACGACTTTCCCGGATGAGTTGGTGTCACCGCAAAGCAGCGGTTCTGGGCATAAGACCCCGGTGATTTAAAAGAAAAAAAATGGGGTCTTACAGATCTACCCATTGGGAGAACCAATTCAACATTCTCTTGGAGCGTCTTCCCTCATATGCCAAAATGAAGGACTTCACATGTCCAAAGAAGAGGATCATTACCCTTGAAGTTCATTTCGGCATCATGGAAGAGAATCTACTCGGATGGGAATGACCGCTTCAGCTTTGCCTATGTAGATCCGGACTCGTTTCGCGAATGCGAGCTCCGAAACTTGAGCGACAACAAGATCTTCCTTGTCTGACGTTGCTCTTCCTCCTCTAGCCGTTCAACCCAAAATCTCCCAAAAGAATGAAGTGAAAATTACCTTTCCAAAGCTTTAAACCGAGCTACCACTACGCGATAACTAGCTACCGCCGTGTGGTACCATTAATCAACCCTCTATTCATGTGCCACCGCCCAGGCCCTCCAATCACAGGCTGACACGTGGCCACACCATTATAGTTTTACTATCACTGTGCGATAGGTTACTACCACCACACGGTAAATAGTGTCGGTTACGACATGACCACTACCACTACCATCACGTGATATGAGCTATCGCCGCACGGTAATAATCTGAGAGCTTCGCCAAATAAATTGGCCCTGCTACCGCCAACGGTATCACTACCGTTGCGCGGTAAATGATGCGTCGTGACGACCCGATGCTCTCAGCTCCTGACACTACCGCGTTGAGGTATTGCTACCGCCACGTTGTAACTCACAGAGAGGTATACCAGATAAGCTGCCTCGCTACCGCCAGCTTTAACCCTATCACCGACCGGTATCTCGCAGAAAATCATTTCCTGCATACGAAACTTGGGGCGTTACAAATCTCCCCCACTTAAAGAATTTCGTCCCGAAATTAAGCCATGCAGGAAACTATAGAAGTAACAATATAAAACTATGTACCTCAAATAAATAGCTCGGGGAACTCTGCCTTCATCATTTACTCCAGCTCCTATGATAGCTCCTCTCGGCCACAGTTGTCTCAACAGACCTTGACCATCCTAATCGACTTATTGCGAAGTTTCTTGACTTCCACATCCTCAATGCGAATGGGATTGACCTTCGTTGTCAACCCAACCTTGATCGGTAACTGATCCGTAGCCACCACTTTCGTAGGATCTTGCACGGCCTTCCGCGACACCAATATGTGGAATACGTCATGCAGACCACTTAGTTCCATTGAAAGTTTCAATCGATAGGCGGCTTCACCAACACACTCTAGTATCTTAAATGGCCCAAGGTATCTTGGAATCAGCTTATTCAAGCGTCGAATCCTTGACACACCGTTGAACGATTTGATCTTAAAGTATACTGTTGGGTACATTGGAAAATGTGTACCTGATTTGGAGAAGCCTCACTTAGCTCAATGATATACATCAAGGTGTATTTGATGTTTTTTTGAGTTTATATGTGCAGGTTAAGTATTGGCTAAAATGCAGGAAAACGTTTCTAAGTCTATGTGTCGACACCAGAGGAAGCTGTGTCGACACTTCAGCAAGTTTGTGTCGACACTTGGAATTGGCTGTGTCGACACACAGAAGCATAGTCGACATCAACTGTGTCGACACCGGGAGGCAGTGTCGACACACAGAATTCTTAGTCGACATCAACTGTGTCGACACCGAGAGGCTGTGTCAAACACACAGAATTATTAGTCGACATCAACTGTATCGACACCGGGAGGCTGTGTCGACACACAGAATTCTTAGTCTACATAGAGTATGTCGACACACAGGACTTGTGTTGACACACAACAGAGTTTCATCATAATTGATTGCTGTGGAGTGGAGAAGTGACTGTGTCGACACAATTAATCTATGTCGACTTATTCTGAAGATGCAGTGTCAAGAAGCTGTGTCGACATCAAGGCAGCTATGTCAACACCACCAAAGTCTGTGTCGACACTTAAGTTACATGTGTCGACACATATTGACAGTTTGTCTCGACACATAATGATAGTCAATCTCGACGCTTTGCTGACAGAGACAAAGGTTCAAGAGCTGACTAGGGACTTGACAGCTGTGCTTTCCAACAACTTTAATGAAGCTGTCAGACTTGTCAGAAGTTAGTTAGAAACCGGATCAGCCGGTTACCATGGATGAAGTCTATATATATAAATGGATTCAGAAGATAAAAAAAAGATGATACACACACAACTAACACAACTATTGAGAGATTGATCGTTGATAGAGAAAGTGCAAGTCACACAGAAGAAGATCTTCGTAAGAAGATCTAAGAAGACAATCTGAAGTAGGTGTGATGACGGGCCGGCCCGAGCCCGGCCCGGTCAAAGCCCGGTCAACGGTTCAGGCCCGAACCGGGCCGAGCCCTAACTGAAAGGGCCCCGGTTTCAAGCTGTTAACTAAAGCCCGAAAATCGGGCTTAGCCCGATCCGGTCTCGGGCTAGGCCCGATTGAGCCTAACGGCTCTTTTTAAGAGCCGTTAGGCTCTCATGGCAGCATGGCTGCCACGTGGCAGCCATGCTGCCATGAAGAGCAGCCAACGGCTCTCTAAATGAGAGCCGTTGGCTGCTATTATTTTAATATTTTATAATATTATTTAAATTAAAAAAATTAAAAATAAAAAATAAAAAAATTCTTAAAATCTTATAAATAATTTGTATAACTAATAAACTAATAAATATATATTATAATAAATTAATAATATAATATATTATAACTATTAACTATTTATAATAATATAAATTATAATATAAAATTATAAATTATAAATTATAAAATAATTAATAAAAAAAGAAAATCGGGCCCGAGACCGGCCCGGTCCTGCCCGGCCTGGCCTGAAGGGCCGGAGCAGGCAGCCTATTTTAGCTGCCTGATTCGATAAATGAAAAAGCCCGAATCGGGCTTTTTGTTCAGGCCTAATCTGAAGTGATTATCCACTCAGATTTTGTCTAAGGTGAATTCATTTAGAATTCAGAAGGAACTTTAGAAGGTTTGGGGAGAGAGAGCTCCAGCTGTTTTGAGGTCAAGGAAGAGACAATCACAAGTCTCTTAAGAAGTAGATTCTGAACTAATCTACTAAGTAGATCCAGATCCATATCTGGAATCAAAGAAGGAAGCTGCCAGTCAGTCAACTTCAAAGGAGATCAACCCTACTAAGTTTAGATTCAAGAAGCTTTTAAGAACGCTAAGAACAGGTTGATTTCAGTCATCAGTCTCATCAAGAAGCTGCTCAAGAATTCTCTTATCCTTTCTCTCTCAACAAGGGTAAGAGTTCATCAAATTACTTATCAATTTCTGTAGGATCTTTTCAAAGATCTGAGTTGTAAGCCTGTGTTATAAAGGCTGAGTGTAGGAGATTTTGATCTCTGAGTGGTAAGGCTGTTTAGGCCTGAGTGTAGGAGAATTTGTTCTCTGAGTTATAGGCCTTTGACAAGGCTGAGGTAGGGCTGTTAGCCTGAGTTGTAGGAACTTTATAGGGTTCTGAGTTGTAGGAACCTTTCAGGGTTCTGAGCTGTAAGATCTGTGGATCTGAGAAGAAGGAAGAAGTTAGGCCGAATCTAGCACACTGCTAGATAGGTGAAGGGGGAAAGTGTATGTACCCAGACCTTGGGGAACCACTATAAACCTATGTGCAATCTCTGATGCTTGTGTTATTTTAGATTCTGTGATTGTATATGCTGTGTTAGATGTAGAGATTTGAGATTTATATTAAAGAACTGAAGCTATATTCTGCCTTAGTTTAAAACAAGGAAAAGAACCTATTCACCCCCCTCTAGGTGTTTAGGTTGTCTTGAAGTTAAATCTATCAAGTGGTATCAGAGTGAGGTTGCTCAAAGAAGGACTTAATAGTCTGAGTTAGATCCCTATGGAAGAATCAAGAATCAAGAAAATAGGTTCTGGAGAAAATCATAAGGAACTAGGTTCTATGAAACTACCCATCTGCAGGAAGGAGATATTTGGTATATGGAAAGAAAGAGTAAGGTTGTTTATGGAGGCATCTTACCTAAGGATCTATATTACAGTAAAAGAAGGTCCTTATATTCCAATGAATGTGTCTGTTCTAGATGCAAATCAAAGAACTCCTAAAGATTTTTTTGAGATGACTAAGGATGAGATCATCCTGGCCACTATGGATAAAATTGCCCAGAATATCATAGTAAGTGCCATAGATGATTCAACCTTTCAGATTTTGATTCACTGCAAGACCTCCAAGGAAATGTGGGTCACCTTGATAGTCTACATGGAGGGTTCTGAAGAATTTCGACAAGATAGAAAGTCTATGCTAAATCAGGAGTATGAAAGCTTCAGACAAGGGAAGTCAGATAGCATATCTGAGTGCTATAAGAAGTTCTATAGAATTGTAAATGAACTGATGTCTTATGGAAGGGTCTTCAGTACATATGAATTGAATGACAAATTCCTAAGATCCTTGACAAAGGATTGGGACACCAAGATTTGTGCCATTAGGGAAGTGGCCAAACTTAAAGATATTTCTCCTCCAACTTTATTTGGAAAGTTGCTGTCTTATGAAATGCAACTAATGACTAGAAAAGAGGAGGAAAGAAATGCTAAAGGGGAGCATAAAGAAAAGTCTGTGGCCTTCAAGGTTGAAGCCACTAGAAAGAATAGGAGGATGTCTCCATCACCTCATAGGGAAGTTGCTGAAATTACCTCAGATAATTCAGACAACCAAAATTCAGATAACACTGATTCAGATGCAGATTTTGCTGCCTTTACAAGGCAGTTTCAGAGATTCTTGAAGAAGAAGCAGTGGAAATCTAGGCCCTCAATATCACAGCCAGTTGATGACTATTATCAAAAGAGAAAGTCATCAAGGAAGGACAGGAGCAGGTCTAAGCCTAGTAAATCTACAACATCAAAGATTGTTTGCTACTGCTGTAATAAGCCTGGACATGTTGTAGCTGAGTGTCCAGACAAAAGAAAGGAGTCTGCTGATAAAAGGAAGACTCAACAAAAGAGCAAGAAGGAGAAATCCTTTGTTGCTAAGAAGGAGAAAAGCTTGACAAACCAATCAACTTCAGAGTCTGAATCTGAAGCTGATGTATATATTGGTCTTTATGCAGCTGATGAAGAAGATGAGTTTATGCAATTGATGAAGTCCATCTATGAACAAGAAGACCATCAGTGTATTGGACTGATGGCTGTATCAGAAGAAGACAAATGCCAGGACCAGCCTAGTCCTAGCAAGGTACAATGTTTGTCTAGTAATTCAGTTTGTAGTACTGGTACAGAGTCAGCTATATCTGCATCAAGTGATGTGGATGGATCTGAGTCTGAAGGTGATATTCATCAGCTGATATATGAATATGGGAACTTGTTGCAAGCACTAAAGAAAAGCAAGAACCTGGCCAAAACTCAGGCTAAGGAAATTGCAGATCTTAAGGTGGCTGCATTTGGTTTAGAGAAAGAGTTGGATCAAAAATTGAATGAGATTGCCAAGCTGAAAACTATAACTGTTATTCAGATGGGCACAATCACATATAAAAATGATCTAATTAAAAGTCTGGAAGTCAGACTTCAAAAGGAGAAAGATTTGGTGGCTAGTTATTCCATGCCAAAATCAGTTTTACCCTTAATAGATGAGTTTGTGGTTCAAAAGGGTAAGACTGGAATAGGCTTTAAGGGTAACACCAGGGCTGTCCAATTAAGGAGAAAGGGCAAAGCCTCAGTCCAGCCACTGAATTTTAAAGTCCCAATAGTTTTTAGAAAGGTACAAGAGCCTTCTAACAAGTATGACCTTGAGAATACTCATGAACATAGTAAGACTGAAGTTCTGAATGACAAGGGTGCTTATGTCAATAAGGCAGCCCATGTTCATAAACCTCATGTTTATGAGAAACCAGTGGGTGTAGCTGCAGTAGTACCAACACAATACAAGAGATTTGCTGTCAATCAGACAATCAAATATGTATCTAAAAATAGATACAATAAGTATGAATGCTAGTGCTGTGGCAAGACAAGTCATTATGCCATAGATTGCTAGCACAACACTAGTGTCAGGAAGAACAACAGTCTACCTGTTAGAAGAGCTGCAGGTAGATTTGGTAAGTATGAAACTAACTTGAACCAAGGACCCAAGACTTGGGTTTTAAGGAGAGGTAATTCTTTATTGCAGGTGAGTCCAAGTCACCATACCCCTATATAGTACTTTGACAGTGGATGTTCTAGGCACATGACTGGAACAAAGGGATTGCTGAAGGAGTACTTGCCTATTATAAATGGGCCTAAAGTAATCTTTGGTGGTTTTGAAAAAGAAATCATGAAAGGGTTTGGTAACATTTCTAGTAATCTGATTACTATCACTCAAGTGGCCTATGTGAAGGGTTTGAAACACAACCTTATAAGCATAAGTCAGCTGAGTGATTTAGGATATGACATTTCATTTGTTAAGAATGGATGTCATATCAAAAGGTCAAGTGATTAAAAGGTCATTTTGACAGGTTATAGAAAAAGAAATGTGTACTGTCTTAATTTTGAGTGTGAGAACAAAGGTTTTCCTATTTGTCTTGTAGCTGATGAGAGAGCCTCTCATTGTGTCAAATGGCACAAGAGGCTGGCCCATATTAACTACAAAACAATGTGCCAACTCCTTAGCAAAGAGTTAGTGAGGAATGATCCTCAAGTTAAGTGTATAAAGGAAGGTATATGTTCAGCTTGTCAAAAGGGCAAGCAGACAAAATCCTCCTTTCATAGCCTTGAAAACAAGGATTCAGTGAGGTGTCTATACCTCTTACATATGGATCTTTTTGGTCCTATGCCAGTTCATAGTCTAGGTAGGAAGGTCTATACTTTTGTGGTGATAGATGACTATTCTAGATATTCCTAGGTGTTCTTTCTGAGACAAAAATCAGAAACCCCAAGTGTTTTACATAGTTTTATCAAACAAATTCAGAATGAACTTGACAGTACAGTGGTCAAAATCAGAAGTGACCATGGCACTGAATTTCAATCTGAAAGTATGACAAGATTGTGTGAAGAATTTGGGATTTTTCAAGAATTCTCCTCACCTAGAATACCACAGCAAAATGGTATTTTGCTGAAAGGAAGAAAAGAACATTGATTGAGGCTGGTAGAACTCTATTGAGTTACACTTCTCTCCCAGAATATTTCTAGGCTGAGCCAGTAAACACTGCATGTCATGTGATCAACAGGGCTTCTATCACCAAGTGCCACAAAAAGACTCCCTATGAGATTATGAAAGGTAGAAAACCAAATTTATCCTATTTTAGGATCTTTGGTTGCAAGTGCTATATCCTTAACAATGGAAAGTCTTATCTAACTAAGTTTGCTGCCAAATCCCAAGATGGGATATTTGTTGGGTACAACAATAATAGTAAGGCTTATAGAGTCTACAACTTGATTACTCAGGTTGTAGAGGAATCTGTACATATTGTTTTTGATGAAACTAGATTGATCAACAGTGAGTTGCCTTGTAGTTCATGCAGTCCAATAAGTATAAATAAGAGAATGGACAAGCTTTCCATTACAGAAGATTCAACTGCAGATCAAGAAATGGAAAATGATGGCTACTGTCAAGGGGGAGTACAGGACTCTCTAAAATCTTAAGAAAATCAAGAGGTGCAACACATTGAAAAACTGGAGGTATTCAGCCTGAAGAAAGACTACCTCCAGCTGTTAGACACTTAAAAGATCATTCAGTAAATCAGATAATTTGTGATCCAAGACATGGAGTGGAAACCAAAAGAAGGAACTTGAACACAATGCTGTACTCAAGCTTTCTGTCTTAATTAGAGCCAAATAAATTTGAAGAAGCTATCGTAGAACCACACTGGATTAATGCCATGCAAGAAGAGCTAAATCAGTTTAGAAGGTGCAAGGTCTGGGAGTTAGTTCCTAAACCAAAAGACCACAATATCATTGGAACAAAGTGGATCTTTAGGGACAAATTGGATGAGAGTGGAATTATTGTGAAGAACAAAGCAAGACTTGTTGCAAAAGGGTACAGGAAGGAAGATGGAATAGACTTTGATAAAACTTTTGCCCCAGTAGCAAGACTGGAATCCATTAGAATGTTCCTTGCCTATGCAGCATATCAAGGATTCAAAGTATTCCAAATGGATGTAAAATCAGCATTCCTGAATGGAAATCTAAAAGAAGAAGTCTATGTAGTGCAGCCTTCAGGTTTTGTAGATTCTCTCAAACCTGATTATATTTATAGACTTAGGAAAGCTTTGTATGGGTTAAAGCAAGCCCCAAGGGCCTTGGTATGAAACCCTGTCTACTTTTCTTATTGAGAACAAATTCTCAAGAGGGAAAATAGACAAAACTCTATTCCTAAGGGAGTCCAAAGGAAAGATAATCTTAGTCCAGATTTATGTAGATGACATAATATTTGGGTCTACAGAAAGCAACCTTTGTAAAAAGTTTGCTAAACTTATGCAAGGGAAGTTTGAAATGAGAAGTATGGGGGAACTTAAGTTATTTTTGGGACTCCAAGTAAGGCAGATTGATGATGGCTTGTCCATATCTCAGTCTAAGTTCACCAAGGAGTTAATTAAGAAGTATGGTATAAAATCATCCTCCACAATGAGAACTCCTATGGGAACAAGTATGCCTATATGCAAAGATGATGTAGATAAACCTGTAGATGAGTCTTTGTATAGAGGTATAATTGGCTCACTACTATATCTCACTGCTAGTAGACAAGACATAATGTATGCAACATGTGTCTGTGCTAGGTATCAAGCATGCCCTAAAGAATCTCATTATACTACAGTAAAGAGAATTTTGAGATATCTAAAGGGCACACCTAATCTAGGCTTTTGGTACCCTAGGAATGGAGATTTTCTACTAACAGGCTATTCAGATGCTGACTTTGCAGGTTGTAAAGAAGATAGGAAAAGCACTACAGGCACCTGTCAATTTCTAGGAGGAAGATTGGTGTCTTGGAGCAGTAAGAAGCAGACTAGTGTGGCAATTTCCACAGCTGAGTCTGAATATGTGCCAGCAAGAAGGTTCTGTGCACAGATGTTGTGGATTCAGCACCAACTAAGATACTATGGTATTCAGGCAAGTAGAACACCTTTGTTTTGTGATTCTAAATGTGCTATATCTATTGCTAATAATCCTGTTTGACAAAGTAGGACTAAGCATATAGAAATAAGATACCATTGTCTTAGAGACCATGTAGAGAAAGAGGACATCTCACTAGAATTTGTGAAGACAGATTTTCAAATTGGAGATGTATTTACTAAGCCTCTAGATGAAACTAAATTCAATAGATTTAAAATTGAATTAGGAATGTTGACCATATGTTAGATTATCAAAAGTGGCTAAGTAAAATTGTGTCGACTCATTCAGTAATAAAGTGTCGACACAGAGGAGTTGTATCGACAATTCAGGGAAATTATGTCGACACAGTGTCGTAGTGTCGACACCTAAGGGACAAAGTGTCGACACTTCCAGGAAAGTTGTGTTTACACATCCAGAGGAGTGGTGTCTACACCTTCAGAATTTGTGTCGACACTTCAAATAAGTGTCGACACAGTCTTTCTGTTCAACATCTACATAAGTCAAGTGTCGACACATCTAGTAAGTTTTGCCCGCCTTTTGACCTTCTTTGTTTAAAGGGTATAATAGGTCCAGAACAAATTCTGTCGACACGCTCTCCAGGTTTTCGAGACTAAAACCCTGTGTTGAAAAACTCTCTTCTCTCCATTCAAGCTTTCTCATCGTCCCAATGGCGCCAAAGGTTGAATACAACATTAAAGAAGGCTACGAGCTGGTGCACAATGCTTTTGATGATGCAGCGATGGAGATTAAAGGGGTCATCACCCTTGTTACTGATAATGGATTGGAGTTTCTTATTTTTGAACCTACCAAGATATGGAAGAAGGAAGTGTTTGAATTCTATGCTGCTGCAACAGTGGATTCCACTGGACTGAAGATTAAATCGACAGTTCATGGTAATTAAGTCAAACTTACTCAAAAAAGTTTAAGCAAGATTCTTCACCTTCCAAGAATTCAGGATGAAGAAGAGGTCCCAGCCTCAAAGACAAGGGAGGCCCTCCAGTGGTGTGGATTGGATCCAACCATGAAGATTGGAGCAGCCAAAAATCGAAAAGGAATGAATCAACAAGGAAAATTTTTATCTGAAGTTATAGGGAAGGTGATTTTGTGTAAACTAGGAGGTCATGATAGGATCTCTGCCTTTATGTTCAATCTGATGACAAGGATAATCTATAAGATTAACACAGATTGGTTTGCAGTTTTGTTTGAGAAGATAAAGGAAGGAATCAAAAAGCCTAATTTTGCTAGATTAATGAGTTTATACCTAGCTTGAGCAATTCCAGAGGTAATGCATCAGCTTTCAGGATCTAAAATAAATCATATGATAAGGATGGACATCAGGATAATATCCAGATGTGATAGGGTTCTCTCCAAGGACACACCTGATTTGGATAACCAAGAGACTGCAGCAAAATCACCAGTCCATGACATTACTGATCATGATCATGTGCAAGAGAACACAATGAATGCACAAGTGCAGGGGGAGCAAGTTAGGGAACAGGTCAAGGACCTGGCTGAAACTGCCCAAGTTCATGAGGAGACAGTTACTGCACAGTTGCAGGGGGTGCAACATTCTGCACAAGGACAAGGGGAAGAAAGCATTCACTTGGCAAGTGAAATGAGTTCACAATCTATTCTTGAAACACCTCATATCAACAGTCCAGCACTAGATGTGATCATGGAGGATACATCTATGGTTGTTGATGCTCCAGAAAAATAAGTTCTCACTCAACAAGAGTTCACCCTGTAAGAATTATTTCCTGACATAGAGGGAGCAGTTGAGGGTGAGCAAGTTAACCTTGAGAAGGTGGAGCAAAGGACTAAAAAGGAGATACCTCCTAGTCCCAAAGAAAGAGTAAATATTGACAGTTCCACTGATTCAGGGGATGAGGAGATAACAAGTTTAAAGAAAATAAAACTGATGGTTTTTAAAAGGAGAAGCTAGAACTATAAGAAGGCTTTGCAAGCTACTACTTCACTACCAGCCCCTGAGACTGATTACAACAAATTTATGGTTGATTTACAAGTGAAATTTGATGAGCAGAGATTGGCTCTTTAAAAATATGTGGATGAAAGCCATAAGGCTCTTCAATTTGATCTAGCCCAAGATTTAAAGTCAATCAGATTTGAGGTCAATCAAAATAAGAAAGAGATGACAGATTGCTTTCACAAGGGGGGCAATGCTGTGGTATTTCTAGCAAAGCAACAAGCAGAAATAAAGAAACAAGTGGATGATATTGCTGTCAAACAAGGCTATGTCCTTGAAAATCAAATAAGAATGAATGACAATCTGACTGAATCTCACAATGAGATAGTCACTGAAGTAAGGAAAATAGTTATTGCAACGACTGAGGCAAGAAATAAGGAGAAAGAAGAATTTGATAAGAAGCTATAGGAAGCCTTGGATTCCTTTAAAACAGCTCTTACTACTTCTCAGAAAACAATTTCTGATAAGCTTCAAAAGTTAAAGCCATTCTTTAATGATGGAATCAATTACCTGGATGGGCAAATCAGATTTCAAAAAGAGGATTTGAGAGATCATGTGGCTAGAGAAGTCATAAAGGGGGAGAGGGTGTTAGTATATGCAGGCTCTGATCATGCCAAATGGGTAACCAATAGTATTAGAGCCACTCTGGGATATCCACCCTTATGTGATGATGATAATGTGGCTGAGTCAGGTGTGCAACTTACTCTACATAAAGGTGATCAACCTGAGGTTGCCCAAGTTATTTACCCCCCAGCAAATCTTGAAATGATACATCAACAAGTTTAGTCTATGTACAACCCTCCACAACAAGTTACTAATGTTATTATTGAAAAGGTAGATATGCCAGAAGCTGGTGTGAAAGCTCAACAAGATGCTCAATTATCAAAGAAGAGATTCAGAGAGCAGGCAGAGTTAAAACCTGATTTTGAGCAATGGAGCCCCACATCTAGAAATATCATATTAACTGCCTGGAAAGCTGTAAAAGACCAGGTTCATGAAAGGGGTAAATGGTATAATGAGCAGGAGTGGCAGAAGTATGAGGCAAGGCAGGAAGCCATTGTTCAATACAGAAGAAAGGCTAAGAGTGGGAAGCTACCTCCTGATGCTTAGGAGCCTAGCAAGTATTTCCCTAAGTCTTTTCATTATTTTGAAAGGCAAAAGATTAAGGCTGAAGTTCAAAAGAAGGCTGAGTTGAAAGGAAAGAAGCCCATTGAAGATACATAACCTGCTGTACAGGCTCAGATTAAATCAGGGAAAGGAATAGTCATCAAGGAGCCTGCCAAGGCTTAGTTTAGTTTTACTAGTTTTTTCTTGAACTATGTAATTCTTAGTTTTTAAAGAAGTTTGTGTAAATAGTGTTAAGAAACTTTTTGAGATAATAAACAAAACAATGTTCCATGTTCATTTAATTTGCATCCTTATTCTGTGATGATAGTTTATTATTTGTTTTGTTTATAAGTTACCCTGTTAAAAATGCTTATACACATCATCATATTTATTTATCATAAGTGGTGTATATCATTGACAAAAGGGTTATGACTTCTCCAATAGGGGGAGATTGTTGGGTACATTGGAAAATGTGTACCTGATTTGGAGAATCCTCACTTAGCTCAATGATATACATCAAGGTGTATTTGATGTTATTTTGAGTTTATATGTGCAGGTTAAGTATTGGCTAAAATGCATGAAAAAGTTTGTAAGTCCATGTGTCGACACCAGAGGAAGCTGTGTCGACACTTCAACAAGTTTGTGTCGACACTTGGAATAGGCTATGTTGACACACAGAAGCATAGTCGAGATCAACTGTGTCGACACCGGGAGGCAGTGTCAACACACAGAATTCTTAGTCAACATCAACCGTGTTGATATCGGGAGGCTGTGTTAAACACACAGAATTCTTAGTCGACATCAACTGTGTCGACACACAGAATTCTTAGTCTACATCAACTGTGTCGACACACAGGACTTGTGTCGACACACAACAGAGTTTCAACATAATTGATTGCTGTGGAGTGGAGAAGTTACTGTGTCGACACAATTAATCTATGTCGACATATTCTCAAGATGCAGTGTCAAGAAGCTGTGTCGACATCAAGGCAGCTATGTCGACACCACCAAAGTCTGTGTCGACACTTAAGTTACATGTGTCGACACATATTGACAGTTTATCTCGATACATAATGACAGTCAATCTCGACGCTTTGCTGACAGAGATAAAGGTTCAAGAGCTGACTGGGGACTTGACAGCTGTGCTTTCCAATAACTTTAATGAAGCTGTCAGACTTTTCAGAAGTTAGTTATAAACCGGATCAGCCGGTTACCATGGATGAAGTCTATATATATAGATGGATTCAGAAGATTAAAAAAAAGATGATACACACACAACTAACACAACTATTGAGAGATTGATCGTTGATCAAGAAAGTGCAAGTCACACAGAAGAAGATCTTCGTAAGAAGATCTAAGAAGACAATCTGAAGTGATTATCAACTCAGATTTTGTATAAGGTGAATTCATTCAGAATTTAGAAGGAACTTCAGAAGGTTTGGGGAGAGAGAGCTCCAGCTGTCTTGAGGTCAAGGAGGAGACAATCACAAGTCTCTTAAGAAGTAGATTCTGAACTAATCTATTAAGTAGATCCAGATCCATATCTGGAATCCAAGAAGGAAGCTGTCAGTCAGTTAACTTCAAAGGAGATCAACCCTACTAAGTTCAGATTCAAGAAGCTCTGAAGAAAGCTAAGAACAGGTTTATTTCAGTCATCAGTCTCATCAAGAAGCTGATCAAGAATTCTCTTATCCTTTCTCTCTCAACAAGGGTAAGAGTTCATCAAATTACTTATCAATTTCTGTAGGATCTTTTCAAAGATCTAAGTTGTAAGCCTGTGTTATAAAGGCTGAGTTTAGGAGATTTTGATCTCTGAGTGGTAAGGTTATTTCGGCCTGAGTGTAGGAGAATTTGTTCTCTGAGTTGTAGACCTTGTGGCAAGGCTGAGCTAGGGCTGTTAGCCTGAGTTGTAGGAACCTTATAGGGTTTTGAGTTGTAGGAACCTTTCAGGGTTCTGAGCTGTAAGATCTATGGATTTGAGAAAAAGTAAGAAGTTAGGCCGAATCTAGCACACTGCTAGATAGGTTAAGGGGGAAAGTGGATGTACCTAGACCTTGGGGAACCACTATAAACCTATGTGCAATCTGTGATGCTTGTGTTATTTTAGATTCTGTGATTGTATATGCTGTGTTAGCTGTAGAGATTTGAGATTTATATTAAAGAACTGAAGCTATATTCTGCCTTAGTTTAAAATAAGGAAAAGAACCTATTCACCCCCCTCTAGGTGTTTAGGTTGTCTTGAAGTTAAATCTATCATATACCTAATCGCCCACGACGAATTCAATGTTTCTATGTTTGGCGTTATAGTACTTAGCCTGCCTATCCTGAGCGATCAGCAACCGCTCCAAGATTGTTCGAACAATCAAATACGCATCCTCAACTTCTTTTCGCTTATAGAACTTTGACTCGCCCATCTCTAGCCACGATAATGGCGCACACCACTTTTTACCATAAAGGGCCTCAAAGGGCACCTTGTGAATGCTTGTCTATTAGTTGTTATTGTAAGTGAACTCAATCATATACAGGTGATCCTCCCACCTTTTCCCAAAATCCAAGGCGCACATACGTATCATGTCCTCCATCATCCTGTTTACCCTCTCGGTCTGACAATCTATTTGCGGATGAAAGGTCATTCTAAACTTCAGCTTTGTACCTAAGAGTTTATGCACTTGCCTCCAGTCGTTAGACGTGAAGCACCCATCTCAGTCACTCATGATGCTACGGGGCCCACAGTGCAGTCGTACAATATTATCCGCATACAATTTTGCTAGCCTTTCCACCGAATCATCCTTCCTATTCGAGATGAAGTGCAACACTTTCGTCAAACGATCAACAATCACCTAGATGACATCGTTTCCCTTCTACAACCTCGGCAAACAATGCACAAAGTCCATTGATATGTCGTCGAACTCCATTCCGGTATAGGAAAAGACTTCAAAAAATCCACCGGGCTTCTGGCATTCGGCCTTCACCAAAGCATAAGTCTGACACGTCGCCACATATAGCGCTATGTCTTTTTTCAGTCCTGGCCACCAGAACAGCTTTTTCATATCTTTATACATTTTGTGCTACCCGGGTGAATCGAGTACTTGGTGTAATGAGCCTCATACATTAACTCTTCTCGTATTTTGCCCACCATTGGGACGCACAACAGGCTGTTCTTCTACAATAACCCATCATAAATGGTAAACTGGGCATTTGACCCATCCAAAGACTAAGCCACAAACTATTTCATGTTGGCATCCAACTCCAAAGCCTGCAAAATTTTGTCAGCGAGGTCATACTGTACCTCTATCCAGTTCAAACGTGCTTTAGAACTAGACCTCTTATCAATGCAAGAGATCTCTAAGGCCTCCAAATATTGAATAAGATGCTCGTCATGCATCAACATCCAGTTGGCCTGAGCGGGAACCCTGCGACTTAATGCATCCTCAACCGCAATACCTTTGCCAGGGACATAATGTATCTTGAAGGTATAGTCCACAAGGAACTCCATCCACCTTCGCTGAAACATATTTAAGTATTTCTGATCCAATAGATACTTCAGGATCTTATGGTCCGTGAAAATATCGACCTTCATGCCATACACGTAGTGCCTCCAAAGCTTCAGAGCAAATAACACGGTCGCCAACTCCAAATCATGGGACGGATAATTCCTTGTATGCACTTTCAACTGGCGCGAGCCATATTCTATTACATTCCCATGTTATAGCAGAATGCAGCCTAAGACGCTTCCAGACGCGTCGATCTTGATCTCATAGCTCTCTGTTACACATGACGAGCACAAGATAGGCGCCATGGTAAAATGACTTTTCAATTCTTCGAAAGCTTGCGCATACGCTAGCTACCATACTGAAAGATCTTATTTTCAAGGTAGCTAGCAACCTAGGGGGGGGGGGGGATGAATAGGTTTGTATAAGTCTTTGAGTTTCTTTTTACTATCTTATTGTTTCCTTTTATATTTCAACTTAGAGTGATTTAGAGCTTGTCCTTAACACCTGCAATTAAGAAAAGAGAAAAACAAACGCACAAAAAGCACACAAGTATTTTATAGTGGTTTCCCAAAATTACGGGTACATCCACTCTCCTCCCACCACACTAACTTCCTATTAGTCAAGGAACTTCTCCAAAACAATGCTCCATGGAGCTTACACCTTAGATCCCTCAGGATCTCTCAGTCTCCTACAAGACTTACACCTCAGCCATAAGGGCCTACACTCAGTGATGCAAATATCACCTACCTCAGGCAATTAAGCCCTACCACTCAGGCTATGGAGGATAGCCCTACCACATATTTGCACCCAGAATCTGCCTCAGGCATAAGTGTCGTACTTCTCAGTGAGTAAAACTCACCTACTTCAGATCCCAGTAGGATCCTACACTCAGAGAGGAACCCTCTCCTACAGCTCAGGAAAATTTGCCCTACAACTCAGATCCACTTCTGGATCCTACCTTAGAGCAAGTTTGCTCCTACCACTCAGATGCACAAAGGATCCTACATGAAGAAATATTTTAATTAACTTTAATACAGAGAAATTTCTCTATGTCAACAACTAGAGCTGAGAAATTTTTGCTCTAACTCTCCACGCAGTAGAGAAAACTTTGTTGAGAGAACTCAGAAGCTTACTCCTGAACTTGCTGTAGAAGACTATAGATCTGTTGATCTAGAGTCTTCAAGCAGCTAACTGAACCAGCCAAAGGCCTAAGGTTCTTCTTTCTTCAGAATGATTTCTGATCCTGTTGTGGCAGATGGAGACTACACAGCTATCTAAACTTTTCTTGCTGGAGAGCTTCAAGCTTTTCACATGCAGCAATGACGAGAAAGATGAAGATGACTGCTCACTTTTGAAATTGATAAAAGCCCTAAAAGTTATCTCTATCTTGGACCATCTCTTCCCTTTTGTAGCTCGCCGATCAACGTCTCATAGAGATTGGTGGGCCCCACCTGTAGCTTCCAGCTGCGCCTTGCTTTAACGAAAGAAGACATACAGTATCTTCACGACAAAGTTTGTCGTGTTCTGTAGCTTCACCGTACCTGATTTGAAATTAGTTGACTTTGTAGATTTTGCTGACGTCAGCACCTGTGGACTTAGCCAAAATCGAGTATCAGTAGAATAGGCACTGAGTGAATGAACTTCACTCAATGCAAAAACACTTAGATAATATTTTGTCTATCTAGGCATTGAGAGCGTTGAGTGAACAAGCCTAACTCAACGCTTTTTGCCTTAGCAAAAACTTCCTGCTTCTCTAGCGTTGAGAGCGTTGAGTGTGCCTTCATCACTCATAGCTTTTTTCCTTAGCCAATTTTCTGCCTATAAAGCATCTTAAGCATTGAGAGCGTTGAGTGTGCATGCCTCACCCAACGCTTTTTGCCTTAGCCAAATTTCTGAACTTAGTTCGACGAACTGAATTGAGTTCGACAAATGGCGAGCTCAGCTCGATGAAATTTGAACTTAGTTCAACGAATTTTGAACTAAGTTCGACTAACTCAGAATCTCAAACTCTGAGAGTAGCTCGACGAACATTGAGCTTAGCTCGACGAACTATGATTTGAGTTCGACAAATTCTGAACTTAGTTAACCTTGTTCAACTTGCAGCCTTTTTGCTGTATGGCGTTAAGTGTGTCTTCATCACTCAACGCCAAACTACCTAGCCACATTTCTGCCTTTAGCTGCATGGCGTTGAGTGAATTGACTTCACTCAATGCCTGAGGACTTAGCAACTTTTCTGCTCATTTCAACTTAGGCTATTACTGCTTTAGCCTATCTCACAGCTTTTTGCTGTATGGACTTGAGTGAGTTGACTTCAATCAATGCCTGTGGACTTATCCACTTTCTTAACTTTCCACTGCTTTGGCTTTGACTGTATAGGCTTCACTCAGCGCTATAAGTCATCTGGCATTGAGTGAGTTACCTTCAATCAATGCCTGTGGACTTAGACAGATTTATGTCAGCCCACCCCTTAGGTAAGAGTTTATCTAACATAGCCACTTAGGCTACTTATGTGTATCATTGACAAGATTGACTTCCACAAATTTAGGACATTGTGGGTAATGGACCCAAAAATCTCCCCCTATTTGAGTAAGTCAAAACTTTTAAGCAAGTGAGTCAAAGACATACAAAGATCCATGCAGCAATAAGCATAAAACTATATAATTTAGAAGTGAACTTTAGTTACCACACTTCCCTACCTGTAGAGTGGAACATCACTGCACCTGCTTCCCCTGAATTGCTGCTACCACACATGAACATAACTCTGATCATCTGATCATCTTTTTCTCCCCCCTTTTGACTTCAGCAACTAGCTGGTAGGATTCATCTGATCATCTGATCATCTTATCATATGCTCTCCCTCAATTAGGTAGTAGTGAATTGTTAGAATTATGCTGGACATGCTCCCCCTCAATTGTAGAACCTTATTTCTTTAAAGAATAGTTCCATCTGCAAAATACAAAATAGCTTGCTACTAGATGAGGAGAAACTGAAGATATACTAGGTTTAACATACCCAACTCAAATTTGAAGGTGCTAAACTTGGTTTCATATAGTGGCTTAGTGAAGATGTCAGCCATTTTCTTGTCTGTTGGAACAAACTCAAGGGTGATGTCTTCACATTCCACATGCTCCCTAATGAAATGATATCTAATATCTATGTACTTAGTCCTGCTATGGGAGAAAAGATTCCTAGCAATTGAGATTATACTAGTAGAATCACAAAATAGAGGAGTTCTACTTATCTAGAGGTTGTAGTCTTTAAGCTAGTGCTGGATCCATAGCAACTGAGCACAATAACTACCTGCTGAGATGTACTCTGACTCTGTAGTTGATATTATAACACTGGTTTGTTTCTTGCTGCTCTAAGATACCAGTCTCACTCCCAAGAACTGATAAGTGCCATATGAGCTCTTCCTGTCCTCTTTGCAGCCTGCAAAATCTGCATCTGAATAGCCTATTAGTTCAAACTCCCCATTCCTAGGGTACCATAGGCCAAGATCTGGAGTGCCCTTAAGATACCTCAAAATTACCTTAATTGTAGAGTAGTGAGGTTCTTTAGGGCAAGCCTGATACCTAGCACAAACACATGTAGCATACATGATGTCTGGCCTACTTGCAGTCAGATATAGAAGGGAGCCAATTATCCCTCTATACAGGTTTCATCAACAGGTTTCCCTGCCTCATCTTTGCCTACAAGCATACTTGACCCCATGGGAGTTCTCATCGTGGAGGAGTTCTCCATTCCAAATTTATTTATCAACTCCCTAGTGAACTTAGACTGGGATATGAACAAGCCATCATCAGTCTGTCTTACTTGGAGGCCCAAGAAGAACTTAAGTTCACCAATACTGCTCATCTCAAACTTCCCCTGCATAAGTTTAGCAAACTTTTTGCAGAGGTTGTCATCAGTAGATCCAAAGATGATGTCATCTACATAGGTCTGAACTAGGATGATCTTACCCTTAGATTCCCTTAGGAATAGGGTCTTGTCTATTTTCCCCCTTGAGAATTTGTTCTTAATGAGGAAACTAGACAAAGTCACATACCATGCTCTAGGGTCTTGCTTAAACACATATAGAGTTTTCCTAAGTCTATAAACATAATCAGGTGAGTTAGGAACTACAAAACCTGGAGGCTGCTCAACATAGACTTCTTCTTTTAAGTCACCATTCAGGAAGGCTGACTTCATATCCATCTGGTATACCTTGAATCCCTTGTGAGCATCATATGCAAGGAACAACCTGATGACCTCCAATCTTGCTATAAGAGTAAAGGTTTGATCAAAATCAATGCATTCTTCTTGTCTGCACCCTTAGCTACTAGTCTGGCTTTGTTCTTAACTATAATTCCATTTTCATCAAGCTTGTTCCTGTAGATCCGCTTTACTCCAATGACATTTTGACCATGTGGTTTGGGAACCAGCATCCAGACCATGCACCTCTTGAACTGGTTCTGTTCCTCTTGCATAGCTCCAATCCAATGCTGGTTTATGTTGGCCTCTTCAAACTTCTTGGGCTCTACTTGTGACAGAGAGCTTGAGTACATGGTTGTGTTCAGACTTATGCTCCTTATTATTACTCCATGGCCTTCCTCACCAATGATCTGGTGTGCTGGATGATCTCTTATATGTCTGACAGATGGTGGCAGTCTTCTTTCAACAATAACTTCATCTTCAGGTGCAACCTCTTGTTGATCTTCATCCATTCCCAGTATATCTGGTAGATTTTTTGGAGTATCCACTTCATCTTGTATAGCTAGTGATGCTTCCTTGATGGATAGTTTTTCCATCATCTGTTCTGTACCTGCAGTACTATAAGAGGAGCTAGATAACCCACTGTTAATCATATTAGACTCATCAAAGACTACATGAACTGATTCTTTTACAACTTGGCTTTTCAAGTTATAGATCATATAGGCTTTGGTATGATTTCTATACCCAACAAATATTCCATCAAAGGACTTGACAGCAAACTTAGTCACATAGGACTTGCCATTGTGAAGCATAAAACACTTACTACCAAAGATCTGAGATAGCCTAGATTTGGTTTTATGTCCTTTAAGATCTCATAGGGAGTCTTCTTGTGGTTTTTGGTGATAGAGGCCCTATTGAGGACATGACATGCAGTATTTACTGACTCAACCCAGAAATATTCTGGGAGAGATGTATCACTCAACAGTGTTCCACTAGCCTCTATGAAAGTCCTTTTTTTTCCTTTGAACTATCCCATTTTGCTGGGGTGTTCTAGGAGAAGAAAATTCTTTATGAATCTCATGCTCTTCACAGAACCTTGGCATGCCATCAGAATGGAATTCAGTCCCATGGTCACTTCTGATTTTGACCACAGAACTGCCAAGCTCATTCTGAATTTTCTTGACAAACCTCATGAAGATATCAAGGGTTTCATTCTTTTTCTTAAGAACAAACACCTAGGTAAACTTGGAATAGTCATCAACTACCATAAGGGTGTATACTTTCCTACCAAGACTGTGAACTGACATAGGACCAAATAGGTCAATATGCAAGAGGTATAAGCACCTCATAGAGTCTTTGGTCCCAATGCCCTTGAAGGAGACTTTTGTCTGCTTTCCCTTTTGACAAGCTGAGCAAATGCCCTCCTTGGAGCACTTCACATTGGGGCCATTTCTAACTAACTCTTGACTGAAGAGCTTGCCAATATTCTTGAAATTCAAATGGGCTAGCCTCTTGTGCCACTAGACACAGTAGGATACTTTCTCATTTGCCACTAAACAGATAGGAGAATATGTATCTAAACATAGAAAGTTTAAGCAATAGAAATTCCTACTCCTAATGCCTATCAAGATGACCTCTTGGTCACTTGACCTCCTAATTAGGCACTCATCCTTGTGGAAGACAATAACATAGCCAAGATCAGAAAGCTGGCTTATGCTTATAAGGTTGTGTTGCAACCCTTCAACATAAGCCACCTTGATGATGGTGACTATGCCATTGGTAATCTTACGATATCCCCTGCTTACCCCTCTATCTGAACCACCAAAGGTTACTTTGGGTCCATCTTTTACTGGAGTGAACTCCTTCAAGTGGCTCCTTGTCCCAGTCATGTGCCTAGAACAACCACTGTCCAAGTACCCTATAGGGGTATGATATCTTGGACTATCCTGCAATATACAGTTTACTTAACCTAAGGACCCCAATATCTATTGGGTCCTAGGTGCATGTTAGCATGAAACTGAACATGCCCACCAACAGAATTTCTGACAGGTAGACTGACTCTAGCTTTTGCCACATTTGGACTATGCCAGCAGTTAATGGCAAAATGCCCTATCTTTCCACAACAACAACAGCCATGTATGTTATATCTTCTCTTCTGTATAGGCCCTACAACTTGGTTAGCAGCAGCCTTAACAGGAGGAAGATGAGCTGCAACAATTTTTTAATTTCTTCTAGCTAGAACTTGACTGAAGGTAAGTCTTTTAGCTGGCTGAATTGATCTGCCTTGAGTGCCAGCAGCAGCAAGCTTCTTTTCAGAGAGCATGCTTTTGATGGATTCAGATATGGCCAAATCACCATGACTAATAGACTTGCCCTTAGTCTGAATTTTTGATGTCAGATTCTGAGTCTTGACTGCAGCAACATTCTTGAGAGTTAGGGCAGAAGCACTAAAAACAAATGGTCTAGATTGGGCCATTTGAAATTTTTCATTGGCAGCCTTGAAGGCCCACACCCTGCTAAAAATTTCACCATGGCAAATGAACATCTTTGTTCACTCCAGATGAACAACTCTTCTCTCAGTGACCACAGGAGCTTTCCTGGTCATACCTGTTGGAAGGTAACAGAACTTTTCTAAAAAGAAATGGAGGCTTGGAAGCAATAGGTTGAGCTGGAGCTAGAGCTTTGCCCTTCCTTTTGGAAGGAGCAACTCTTGTGCTTCCCTTGAATTCCAACCCCTTCTTACCCTTTTAAGAGGAGAAGGAGTCTATCAAAGGGAGGACAGTACTTGGCTTAGAATAGCTAGCCACTATTATTTTCTCCTTATTAAGCCTCTCTTAAAGATCCCTGATGAGACAGTTCTTGCTCTTGATGGAGCTTATCTAAATGTCCAAGAGAGTCTTCAGTTGGCTCATTTCCTGAGCTTTATGATCCAGTAGATTTGCTGTTACGGTCTGCTGGGTAACTAGAAGCTTAAGAGATGAAATCTCTTTGGCTTGCTTCTTAGACAACTTCTTGACCTTCTTGAAGGCATTCAGAATTTCTCTATACTTGTCAATCAGTTGATTGACATCTCTTTCAGATCCAGAATCATCTTCACTACTTGGTGAAAAGGTTTCTGCACAAGGACTGGTCTCATACCCAGACACAGAAGTAGAATCAGATAAAGAGTGTACCTTGCTGGAACCAGGCTGGTCCTGACTGGCTTCTTCATCTGTCATTGCCATCATCCCTCTACATCTGTGGACATCATCTTCATCCACCTCTAAATCACTGTCTGATTGTGTCAGAGGGGCCCTGATTCCTATCCTCACTAGAGGATTGACTTCTCCTGATGCAACAACTTCATCTTTAACAGCAGTAGCAACTAGCCCAATACAGGCTTCCTCTTCTTCAAACTCAGAAGATGATGAGTCCGCCCAACTCTTTTCCTTCTTAGCAATGAAGGACTTCTCCTTCTTCTCTTTGTAATGATGCTTCTTCTTCTCCTCAGCCTCCTTCCTATTCTCTGGATAGTCAGCTATCATGTGCCCAGGCTTGCTGCAATAGTAGCAAACTACTTTAGATGAGTTATATTTATTAGGTTTGGAACCATACCTATTAGTCTTGGATTGATTCTTCCTGTGATGAGTGGAATTTGAAGGCCTCTTCTTCCAATGCTTCTTCTTAATTGTCTTCTGGAGTTGTCTAGAGAAGGCTGTAAAGTCTTCATCCGACATACTGCTGTCTGATGCCTCTGAGTCTGAGCTATCTGACTAACCTAGTCTTCTTGGTGGAGAAGGAATCCTCTCCTTTCCCTTCCTTATGCTTTCTACTCTAAAGGCCAAGGACTTTTCATTTGCCATGGATTTGCTGGTGGCCTCCTCCTCCTTCCTGGCAGCTAGCTGCATCTCATAGGAGAGCAACTTTCCAAACAATATTTGGGGAGAAGTGTCAACAAGCTTAGCCACCTCACTTATGACACATATCTTAGTATCTCAGTCTCTATTGAGAGACCTGAGAAACTTGTCATTTACTTCATAATTATTGAAGACCCTCACATAGGTCTTCAACTCATATATGATCCTGAAGAATCTTTCATAACAAGCAGTTATGTTCTTCTCCAGGTTTTACTTGAAAGCCTCATACTCTTGGTTGATAAGAGACTTCGTATCACCCCTCACCTCTTCAGTACCCTCCATGTAGACCATAAGTGTGTCCCACATCTCGTTGGAGGTCTGGCAGTGAACCAAGTTCTGAAAGGTTGAATCATCTATAGCACTAGCAATGATATTTTGTGCTCTTTTGTCCATGCCAGCTAAGATGACCTCATCCTTTGTAATCTCAGAGTATGTCTTTGGAGTCTTGATGTTAGCATTCAGAGCAGAGAACTTCATTGGAATGACATGTCCCTCTTTGACTGTTGCAAAGATCCTTGGATCATAGGCTTCCAAAAATAGCCTCACCCTCTTTCCATATTCCAAAATACTCCTTCTTGTAGATGGGGAGTTTCATGGAACTCAGCTCTCTCTGGATCTCTCCAGAGCCCATGATCACTTAACTGCTGATACCTTTGGAGATCACTCAGATTGTTAAATACCTTTTGAGTAACCTACCTCTGATATCACTTGAAAGATCTTATTTTCAAAGTAGCTAGCAACATAGAGGTGGGGGGTGAATAGGTTTGTCTAAGTCTTTTGAGTTTCTTTTTACTATCTTGTTGTTTCATTTTAGATTTCAGCTTAGGGTGATGTAGAGCTTGTCCTTAACACCTACAATTAAGAAAAGAGAAAAACAAACACACAAAAAGCACACAAGTATTTTATAGTGGTTCCCTAAAATTATGGGTACACCCACTCTCCTCCCACCTTGCTAACTTCCTATTAGTGCAGGCACTTCTCCACAATGCTCTAAGGAGCTTACACCTCAGATCCCTCAGGATCTCTCAGTCTCCTCCAAGACTTACACCTCAGCCACAAGGGCCTACACTCAGTGATACAAATATCACCTACCTCAGGCAATTAAGCCCTACCACTCAGGCTATGGAGGATAGCCCTACCACAGATCTACACCCAGAATCTGCCTCAGGCACAAGTGCCCTACTTCTCAGTGAGTGAAACTCACCTACTTGAGATCCCAGCAGGATCCTACACTCAGAGAGGAACCCTCTCCTACAGCTCAGGCAAATTTTCCCTATAACTCAGATCCACTTTTAGATCCTACCTCAGAGCAAGTTTGCTCCTACCACTCAGATCCACAAATGATCCTACAAGAAGAAATATTTTAATTAACTTTGACACAGAGAAATTTCTCTTTGTCAACAACTAGAGCTGAGAAATTTCTGCTCTAACTCTCCACACAGCAGAGAAAACTTTGCTGGGAGAACTCAGAAGCATGCTCCTGAACTTGTTGTAGAAGACTACAGATCTGTTGATCTAGAGTCTTCAAGCAGCTAACTGAACCAGCCAAAGGCTGAAGGTTCTTCTTTCTTCAGAATGATTTCTGATCATGCTGTGGCAGATGGAGACTGCACAACTATCTGTACTTTTCTTGCTGGAGAGCTTCAAGCTTTTCACATGCAGTAATGGCGAGGAAGACGAAGACGTCTGCTCACTTTTGAAATTGATTGAAGCCCTAAAAGTTATCTCTATCTTGGCCCATCTCTTCCCTTTTGTAGTTCGCCGATCAAAGACTCTTACAGATCGATGGGCCCCAACTACAGCTTCCAGCTGTGCCTTGCTTTAATGGAAGAAGTCGTACAGTAGCTTTACGACAAAGTTTGTCGTATTCTGTAGCTTTCCCGTACTTGATTTGAAATTAGTTGACTTTATCGATTTTGCTGACGTCAGCACCTGTGGACTTAGCTAAAATCGAGCATCAGTAGAATAGGCGTTGAGTGAATGAGCTTCACTCAACGCCAAAACGCTTAGACAAAATTTTGTCTATTTAGGCGTTGAGAGCGTTGAGTGAACAAGCCTCACTCAATGCTTTTTGCCTTAGCAAAAACTTCCTGCTTCTCTGGCATTGAGAGCGTTGAGTGTTCCTTCATCACTCAACGCCTTTTGCCTTAGCCAATTTTCTGCCTTTGAAGCATCTTAGGCGTTGAGAGCGTTGAGTGTGCATGCCTCACCCAACTCCTTTTGCCTTAGCCAAATTTCTGAACTTAGTTCAACGAACTGAACTGAGTTGGACGAATGACGAGCTCAGCTCGACGAACTTTGAACTTAGTTCGACGAATTTTGAACTAAGTTCGACTAACTCAGAATCTCAAACTCTGAGATTAGCTCGATGAACGCTGAGCTTAGCTCGACAAACTATGAACTGAGTTCGACGAATTTTGAACTTAGTTCAATAAGTTCAACTTACAGCCTTTTTGCTATATGACGTTGAGTGTGTCTTCATCACTCAACACCAAACTACTTAGCCATATTTCTGCCTTTAGCTGTATGGTGTTGAGTGAATTGACTTCATTCAACGCTTGAGGACTTAGCCACTTTTCTGCTCATTTCAACTTAGGCTATTACTGCTTTAGCATGTCTCGCAACTTTTTGCTGTATGGCATTGAGTGAGTTGACTTAATTCAATTTCTGTGGACTTAGCCACTTTCTCAAATTGCCACTTCTTTTGCTTTAACAATATAGGCTTCACTCAGCGCTATAAGTCATCTGGCGTTGAGTGAGTCACCTTTACTCAACGCCTGTGGACTTAGATAGATTTCTGTCAGCCCACCCCTTAGGTAAGAGTTTACCTGACACATCCACTAAGGCTACTTATGTGTATCATTGACAAGATTGACTTCCTCAAATCTAGGATATTGTGGGCAATGGACCCAACACATACAAACTTCCGATCCTTCATTGTCAGGGTCATGAGGGGTAATTCTATTCGTTAGAAGTTCTCCACAAAGCGCCTGTAGTAGCCGGCAAGCCCCATAAAACTCCGGACTTCTGCCATAGAAGTCAATACATGCCACTCCCGTATCGCAACAATCTTTGTCGGATATACCGCGATTCCTTCACCACTGACAATATGACAAGGGAATGCTACTGAAGATAGCCAAAACTCACACTTAGAGAACTTGGCGTAGAACTGATTATTCCTCAGGATTTTCAGAACAATGTATAAATGCTCCGCATGATCATCCTCAGATTGGGAGTACACCAGGATATCGTCGATGGAGACTATGAAGAATTGATCCAAATACTCCCTGAACGTCCTGTTAACCCAGAAATCGGCGATCCCTCCCAAGGTAGCTAGCTCGCAAGTCGCGGCCTACTCCAAGGTCCCACTGGAGGTCGCGGCTTATCTCAGCCCTCTTTTTGGGTCGGGCGGATAGACTTCTCGTACCGCTCTGGCCGTGCGGCTAGAGCGGTCTCCCCGTCTAACCGCCGAGGTCATGCAGTAGTTGTGTGTTATGTAGGGGTGGGTACTTCCATAGTCCATCCCTGCAGGCCACGCGGTTAGTTTGGCTAATTGCATAGTAATTCTCTCTATTCCAATAGGTGCAGACTGCCCAGCTAGGCGGTGGACTCATACCTTCTCCGCGCGGTAACCACAAACTCTTTTTCAAGGAATCCGCCCAGTCCACATAGAACCATCTCTCTGATCAATGGAGGTGATCTTCAGCTCGCCATGTCCGCCCAGCAGCAGGCACGGCCTGCCCGTCTCTCTGTTTGACAGAGGCAATTTCCAGTTCTCTGTGTCCGCCTAGCAGAGGCGGACTGCTCCTCTATCCGCCCAACAGGAGGCAGATTGTTCTCTAGCCCAACCAGAGGGCGAACTCTTCAGGTCCCCCAACAGTGGGCGACAAGCCTCTAGGTCGCCCAGCAGAAGGGGCGACCTGTTACTTCAGTTCACCAACAGGTGGAAGACACTTCTTCCCAACAACAGGCGAGCTCCTCAGCTCGCACAACATGGCGCAGACTTGTTCGCAATTCACCGACATATTGGGGGTAATGTTACCAAGATTGTCTCCTCCTCGAGCCTATAAATAGTCCCCCATACCTATCATTGAGGAGGCAAGCATCGGGGAGCAACATTGGAAGCAAACCCTACGGACACAACTTTCTATCCGACAACCCTTCTCGCAGACTGACCACCTGTCTGCGCAGCCTCGGTGGCTAACCCTTGTGGCCTAGTCCCTGGACTTGTCTCCAGCAAACCCCCTCAGCGGTTTTCCCTACCTGATCGCGCAGTCCGCACGACCTTAGGCATCGAACTACAGTATTAGCAATCCGCGCGGTCTGCCGAACTATTTTGTCAGTCCGCGCGGTCTCTGGAAACTTCTTTATTCTAGCCGTCAGCTTCCCTTCGTACCCTTTATATTTTTCCATGTAGAGGAGCGAACTCATACTGTAATTACGACTTAAGCTGTAACTCAAGCTTCATAATCAAAGGAAAGCCAGTCGCAGAAGTGGCATTTAAGCTGTGCCGGACGAACTCTTTTGTTGTCGCTGACAGCGGCCACTCTTCTTCCCTTCTCCCTTCTCTCGGCCTCAACTGCTAATCCTAACCATCAAAGTAACCGGCTGCTCGACAGTTCCTCATCAACCTCTTCTTACCCCCGTATCCTTGGATCAAATGTGTTCACCTCTCTAGAGCGCATAGAGGCGCATTTTGTGCATCAACAGTTAACACGCGACCTTCAGATTTTGAACAGATAGTGAAATCCAACAGATATCTATGTCACACCATCAAAACCTCGCTCCTTCAAGTCCTAGTGAAGATCCTCTTTGGGAAGACTTGGAGCAATCGCGTCGAGAAACTGCCCAGTAGTTCCAAGCAATCAACCATACTCTAGCTGCTATCACGTAGAGATTAGATGCGCAATCCGCATTAGCTCCCGTTCCTCCAGTCAATTCAACACCAGCATTGGAGAACCCGCAAGCCTATCCGCAGACCTACCCACTAGTCTATCCTCCTATTTATCCGCCGACCTGTCCAATAACCTACCCGCCAGGGCAGGCCATAGATCCTTTGCGATCTCAAAATGACGTGTTCATAGCTCATAAAAACTGCTTCCGGGAAGCTGCCCGAGGAAGTCCAACAAGATTTTTGAATTTTCTGGGAAGTCATTGAAGGACGAGGGGATATATCTAAGTTAGCTCTAGGGGGGGGGGGGGGGGGTGAATAGAGCTTTAAAAACTTTTTACAAATTTATGTGATTTAATAGTAAAATAGGTGTTAGCAAATATTATGTAAAGAGAATAAAGCTAGACTATCACAGCACAGTATAAAAAGACAAAGGGCAACCAGACAATACAAGAGATTTTATAATGGTTCCCCAAACTGGGTACATCCACTCTTCTACCACCCTGGTAGGAATCCACTAGCAGGTTTTGCTCAGGTGACTGCCACCATAAGATCTATTTATATGGAGATCTCATAACCCTTTAGGCTTTTGATTAGGTGCCCAAACAACCAACCCAAGTATTTTGGAGGGAGACTTGTGAACCAGTCAAACTTTTGAAGGGAGTTATGAAACCCTTTTTACAGTGTAAGAAAAGTTGATGATGTCTTCTCTTTTTCTCTAAACAACAGAGAAGACAAAAGTGGATCTTTGTTGTCAAAGCTCCCCCTGAGATGTAGAGAAGTTCAGGAAGACTGGAGCTTTGCACAGGGTGTAGGACTGCAGCCTTGTCTTGAAGATGTCCAAGAACTTGTAGACAGATGTTGAATAATTGTCTCTGAAGATTCCTGGATAAGAAGAAGAAGAAGACTCTTGATTTTGTAGATGATGTTCTTCTTCAGTCTTCTTGAATGTGCGAGGGCAAATCGAATTTCTTTTCAGAGTGAAGGTCAGAATCTTAGTGTATCTCTGTTAGCCGACTTCCTCTATTCTGTGTGCTGCGTATTATTGTTTTTTAGAAGAAAAGAAATTTGCTTTATATATGCTGCTTGTAGTTTTTTCAGAATTTGAAATGATCTAAAATATTTGACTTTTATTGTATTTCCCCAACTGTCCCGAGAATAAGTCAAGTAATTACTCTAATGAAAACCATAATTAATGCTGCCTTGAACAACTATATCCTTAGAGAATTTAAGCATTAATTACTCAGAGAATTATTGACTTAAGATGGAATAAAGAGAGGGACAGATAAGGAAAACTTAACATTTAGGATCTGAACAGATTTCGTCGACCTCAGGGCAGATTTTGTCGACCTAAACTTCAAGTTCGTCGAGCTGAGAAATCCCCTTCGTCGACCTGAGCTCAAGCGATTTAAGTCCCCAAGAATAGTTGACATTCTCTGAGCTCCAAGTTTGTCAAACTGTGAAATCTGTCTTGATCAGAGTTCGTTGACCTGAGCTCGAATTTCGTCGAGCTTAACTCCGAGAAGGAACTCTGAGTTCTTCGAGTAGAGCACTACTATCGTTGAGCTGAGTTCGACGAACGTTAAACTTATATTCTAAACTCTGAAATTCTTCTAAGACCGATTCTCCTGAAGTCCACTGCAGGATGGTCCATGAAATCTGAATCTAAAGGACTTGCCTAAACCCTAGGACAAACAACAATGACCCTGGCTATACAAGGTGGGTCAAACATCCTAAGTAGTTAACCTAAACCAAATCCAAATTAGGGGTTCAAACAATCTCACCCTATTTGGGTGAGGTCATTACAACAAAATAAAGAAAAACATAAAATCACAGCAATAAAATATCTGATAGAATTTGAAAATCACTGGCAGATATATATATAGCTATGGTACATGTATATTGTTCAAATCAAAACAGTAAACAAAATTAAGAGTTTATAAATCAGACTGGGGAGGAGCAGAAGATTTGGCAAAAATTATCTTCCTGTTTGGATTAACTGCTTCTCTTAGATTCATCTTCATGTCTGAGTCACCCATTGTTGTCTGAGATACAGCTCTGGGGACCACTTCTTCAGGGTGCAAGTTCATATAAGTGTCAGGATTGAAAAGTTTTCCCACTTGGTACTTCTCAAGTTCCTTCTTCCTGTAGGATGACATAGTTGAGAATTGAGAGGTGTCTTTACCTTCTTCCTTTGCTTTTCTAATCTGAGATAGAGCAATTAATTCATTAAATCTGGCCATTCTAGAATTTGGATCCATCTCTGGATCATAACCAGGAAACAAAGGCCTTTCAGGACTATTCTCTTTTTCAGGTTCAACTGGAGCTTTTGGAGGACTTGATGGTTTTGGAGGAAGATAAGAACTGCTTCTTGAGGATTTATGATGTTGATGCTGATACTGACTTCTTTCTTGTGAATAAGATCATGAAGATCTGTCTTGCCTTTTGTATGTTTGTGTGTATGAGGTAGATCTCTGTGATACATTTCCTAAAGTACCAGCTGTTGGAGGAGGAGGAGGACCTATCCAGTTCCTTTTAGAAGGAGGAGGTGGAGAGTACCTTCTGCTCTTCTTCCTTGCTTTTTTCTAATTCTTTGACAACCACATTCAGTTAGGCATCCCTTTATATGGAGTTATGTTGTTCAGAATATAGTAAGGAGTATCTGCATTAGGGTTTGGTTTAGGAATGGCCTTGGGAGGTGCTTTCCTTTTCTTAGCTTTGCTCTTCTTGGTGGATGAATCATCATCATAATCATCATAATCATCAGATGATTCAATAGGGTTATCATATAAATCATCATTCTCTTTTAGAATTTCCTTGGAAATCTGCTTCTCAGGCTGAGGTTTTTCTTGAATTTCTGGCTCTACAACACTTTCAGTAACAATTTGCTTTTCTCCTTCTATATTTGCAAGCATAATGTCATCCATATTTGGTGTTGGGTATTGTATCCAAAATTACCTGGATTTGAGGAAGGCACCTGTCAAGCTAAGATGAATTCACAATATATTTGATGATATATCTTTAAGTTGTGCTTGCAGTTACTCCACTCTAAGTACACACCAATGTCAGGGTGCAGTAGGTCAATATACACGGGTCTGCGCAATGTAATCCCATCGTTGAGCAGATCATTGTGTTGGCTTACGTGTACTCTCTCTATTGGAGTGTACTTATTTTCAAGTACAGGGCTGAGATAGATCAAGAGCAGACAAGGAGCAAGGATGGGTCAAAGCAACTCACGGGAAGAAAGACGAGAAATCTGTTGGGTTTCTCTAAGAGGTTGGCACAACACTTGTGTACGCAGCAGAAGTAATAAAATCTAGAACAACCCAAAGTGATTGGATCAGGCAAAATTTACCTCTTCGGTGTTGAGTCACAATTCAACAAAGATGCTCCAAGTGTGATTCCTTGTCGGTGGCGAGTTATACGTGGAATAGCGTCCACGTCTCTGTACAGAAATCCACACGAGTGGGAGAACCCCGAGCTTCGTCGCACAAAGGATCGGGAGGAAAGTCGACCGCACCTTGCAACTCCACGGACTGCTAGGTCTGCGCCAGGAGAGGCAATACCAACGACGATCGTCGGAAAATGGGAAGGTCAGCGGAGCAGACGCGGCGGCAAAACACTTCCGTTCGGCGGTGTTCGGGATTCGGCAGGTCGGAACAGCAGCGGAACACTTCCGTCGGTTTCCGATCGGCCGCAGGATAGGTCGCCGGAGAGGAGGTGGTCGGCGGAGCGAACAGCCGGCGGCGGAACGTTTCCGTCCGGCGGAATCGGGAGATCGGCAGATCGGGAGATTCGGCGGAACACTTTCCGTCGGCTCGATAAGTCAACAGGAGAAATCCCGATGAATGAAAATCTATTTTCCCCAAAACCCTAAGTGTCCTATTTATACCAAAGGCATAAACAGTTCATAGGAATCGCTATTCGCAGGCCACCAAAGATAGGGTTTCTGGACGGTTCGGTGAGAATCACCTCCAGATCCGGCGAGAATTAGTCGGCGAGAATCGGTCGCAAAATCGGCAAGAATCGGACGCAGAATCGGCGAGAATCGAACAGTTCGATTCTCGACGATTATGCCTTAGTCGGCGAGACATACACGATGACTCCCGTCGATTCTCGTCGATTTTGCCATAGTCGACGAGTCATACTCGACGACTCCCGTCGACTCTCGACGATTTTCCCTTGGCAACATTTGCTTGACTCCCCATACAGTAGGGTGATTGGTAACCCTTACCAACACAGTTAATCTTCCAACTTCTCCACATGCTCTTATGTGCGACCCTGCAGGCTCATATCGCGTTGGCAGTGAGATTACATGTTTGACCTCTTCTAGATCACCATGGTAACTCCAACAGTCTCCCACTTGATCTTGAAAGTATCAAACCAAGAACTTCACAAACAATGAGCGGCATCTAGCAATGCATCATTGCTCCCCAAGCAATAAGAGTTCATAACTCATAAGCCTTCATGACCAATATATCAGCATTGTCTTTGTCCCTTTGTCCCTTACATCCGGAAAGAACTAGAGGAATGGACCGTGTCACCCTCGTAATAGCTCAATCCAAGTTTCTTGATTCAGGACGGACTTCCAGAGAATGGTGAGTCCAATATCACATATTGACTCAACCAAGCATGACCATGCATTTCTCAGTCCAGTTCCATCAAGGGGCCCATGGATGCAACTCCTATCATACAGGAGGACAAATTCCATATCTGCTCACACACAAACACCCAAATGATTCGTAACATGCCCAACAACCACCCTTATCATCAACCTTTCTCAAGGAAGACTTTAGATGGCATCAAAGCACACTCTTCCTCACTTGATGAATGCTGTGACTTCAGGTCAAAGGACCACAACACCATTGTCAATTGAGACCTACTCGTGACACGATTGAATGACAATCCATAGAGTAGTCTCAGGTGGTGTCTGTCTAGTACAACTTTTTCACTAATAAGTACCCACGTGATGACTTGATATCACAATATCATGACCTGTGAGAACTGGTCATCAGTCAACACACGTGCTAGTCTTAAGGTATCATCATCACCCTTAGTTTCTATGATGATACAACGACCAGGGACCTTTTAAGAATGAAGCTTCAAATAAATCATAGGCTCTCACATTCAAGTCACGTACTTGATGTCCTATGGAAGCGAACACTCTAAGGGTATTTATTATGTTACAATTAAATATCACATAGAAAAATCACAATAAAAGAACTTGCCATTAATTGTAAAAGGAAACATTTAGGTATAAAATTCATCAAATGAATAAACAATAAACAGCCAATAGAATATATGTTTACATACAACCCACAAGACTCTCACTAGAGTTGATCATTCAGGTATCGTATACCCATTGATCTAGTATGACCATCATGCTTTCTTTGCGCGAGAGGCTTTGTCAGTGGATCCACAATATTCTCCTCAGTCGGCACCCTGCAAATGTTCACATCTCTTCGTTCGACAATCTCACGAATAAGATGGAACAGCCGAAGTATGTGCTTGGAGCGCTGATGGGATCTAGGTTCCTTAGATTGTGCAATTGAACCATTGTTATCACAGTAGAGAACTACGGAACCAACAATGCTAGGAACTACATCAAGCTCGCCGATGAATTTCCTAATCCATACAGCCTCCTTCGCTGCATTAGCCGCAGCGATATACTCGGCCTCTGTTGTAGAATCAGCAATAGTCTCTTGCTTGGAACTCTTCCAGCTCACAGCTCCTCCATTAAGGCAAAACACAAAACCTGACTGAGACTTGGAGTCGTCCCTATCAGTTTGGAAGCTAGCATCCGTGTAACCACTTACAACGAGCTCTTCCTCTCCACCATACACCAAGAACACATCCTTAGTCCTTCTCAAGTACTTCAGGATATTCTTGACTGCAATCCAGTGACACTCACCGGGGTCTGACTGATACCTGCTAGTCATGCTCAAAGCAAAGGAGACATCGGGTTGAGTACACAACATCGCGTACATGATTGATCCAATTGCCGAAGCATATGGAATCAACTTCATGCGGTCCTTATCTTCACAAGATTTTGAACACTGGTCCTTAGAGAGATTCACACCATGAGATATGGGCAAAAATCCTTTCTTGGACTCAAGCATGTTGAACCGCTTCAACACCTTTTCGATGTATGTACTCTGGGTCAAACCCAGCAACTTCTTCGACCTATCTCTATAGATCTTAATACCGAGTATGTAAGTCGCTTCACCCAAGTCCTTCATAGAAAAGCAGTTCCCTAGGTTGTTCTTAACAACTTTCAGGGTAGGAATGTCATTCCCAATCAAAAGTATGTCATCTACATACAATATCGGGAAGACAACAATGCTCCCATTGATTTGCTTGTAAACACAAGGCTCATCTGCATTCTTGATGAAACCAAACTCTTTGATTTTCTCATCAAAACGAAGATTCCAACTTCGAGAGGCCTGTTTCAGTCCATAGATGGACCTATTCAACTTGCATATTTTAGTGGCTTCATTTGGGGATACAAAACCCTCGGGTTGTGTCATATACACTTCCTCAAGGAGGTTTCCATTAAGGAAAGCCGTCTTGACATCCATCTGCCAGATCTCGTAGTCATAATACGCAGAAATAGCAAGCAATATCCTTATGGACTTAACCATGACAACAGGGGAAAAGGTCTCATCATAGTCAATACCATGAATTTGCTTGAAACCCTTAGCCACCAGTCGCCCTTTGAATGTCTGTACATTCCCATCCATGTCGGTCTTCTTCTTGAAGACCCACTTGCACCCTATGGGTCATACCCCTTCAGGTGATTCTACCAAGTTCAAAACTTGGTTTGCATACAAGGTGTCCATTTCGGATTTCATAGCCTCAAGCCATTTGTCGGAGTCCGGTCCATTTATAGCCTCTTGGTAGGTTGCTGGCTCATCATCATGATCCATAAGCAACACATTACCTATTTGAGATACGAGAAATCCATATCTCTCAGGCTCAAATCTTGGTCTACCAGATCTACGTAGGACTTGTGCTTCTTGAGTAGGTTCTCTAGCTACAACATCTTGTAGTCCTATCTCAGAATCCAATTCCGGTTCATTCACTACCTGTGGTTCTTGAACTTCTTCAAGTTCTACCTTTTCAGTCTTTCTTGATAAGAACTCTTTCTCCAAGAAGACGCTAGTCCTTTCGACAAACACTTTGCCCTCGGACGGTAGGTAAAAGTAATACCCTTTCGTTTCCTTAGGATATCCCACCAGATAACATTTATCTGATTTGGGTTCCAGCTTGTCAGGCATTTGACGTCGCACGTATGCCTCACAGCCCCAAATTTTAATGAACGACATACTAGGACGCTTCCCAGTCCATATCTCATATGGTGTCTTCAGAACCGTTTTCGTTGGAGCGCGATTCAGTGTCATTGCAGCAGTCTCTAAAGCAAAACCCCAAAAGGAAACAGACAAATCTGCATGACTCATCATCGAACGTACCATGTCTAACAGAGTACGATTTCTCCTCTCAGATACACCATTATGCTGTGGTGTCCTAGGTGGAGTGAGCTGTGATACAATACCACACTCTTTCAGATGATCACGGAACTCATGACTCAGGTATTCGCCACCTCGATCAGATCGGAGTGCTTTAACCCTTTTACCCAATTGGTTTTCTACCTCATTCTTGAACTCTTTGAACTTTTCAAAGGTCTCGGATTTGCACTTCATAAGATACACATATCCGTATCTACTAAAATCATCAATAAATGTAACAAAGTAGAAATACCCACCTCTAGCCATGGAACTCATGGGTCCGTATACATCACTATGTACAACACCCAAGAGATCCTCATCCCTCTCAGTATAGCCCGTGAAAGGAGCTTTAGTCATCTTGCCTAACAAACAAGATTCGCATCGCTCAAATGATTCATAATCAAATGAGTCCAAAAGTCCATCTCTATGGAGCTTGGATATGCGCTTCTCGTTTATATGGCCCAAACGACAATGCCAGAGATATGTAGGGTTTGAGTCATTTGTTCTTAGTCTTTTATTATTTTCTACATTATAGATCAGATGGTTCAAGTTCAAAACATAAAGACCATTAAACAATTGGGCTACAGCATAACAAACATCATTCTTAAATATCGAACAACAGTTGTTCTTAATTATAAAAGAAAAACCAATCATGTCCAAACATGAAATGGATATAATGTTTCTAGTTATGGCCGGAACAAAATAACAATTATCAAGTTCTATTACAAGCCCACTGGGCAAAGAAAGACGGTAAACCCCTACGGCTACAGCAGCAACTCTTGCTCCATTGCCGACGCGGAGGTCCACCTCCCCTTTACTCAGCAATCTTCTCCTTCCCAGTTCCTACACATTTGTACAAATGTGAGAACCACATCCGGTATCCAATACCCAAGATGAAGGAGCAGAAAGGTTTATCTCTATAACGTAAATACTTGAAGCGGAAGTCATACCTCCCTTCATTTTCTACAGACCCTCAATGTACGAAGGACACTTCCTCCTCCAATGACCAGCCTTGCCACAGTGGTGGCATTTCCCCTCCTTCACCATGCTCTTCTTCTTCATCAGTGCAGAAGACTTGGGCTCAAGATGTGACTTAGGTCCCACCTTCGTCTTCATGAAGCCCTTGGCCTTGCCCTTTCCCTTATGCACCATTAGTATGGGGCTGGCAGGCTTGGCCTTCTTCATATTGATCTCGGCAGTTCTCAACATGCCTAGGAGCTCGGGCAGTGTCTTGTCTATCTCATTCATGTCGTAGTTCAAGACAAACTGCTCGTAACTGTCCGCCAACGATTGCAGGATCAGATCTGTGGCCAACTCTTGACCCAGAGGAAAACCCAGCCTTTCAAGGTTCTCTATATACCCAATCATCTTGAGTACGTGAGTCCCTACTGAGTCTCAAGCTCCCATCTTGCACTGAAATAACGCTTTTGTGACATCAAACCTCTCTTGACGAGCTTGACCTTGAAACATTTTCTTGAGATGCTCGTCAATCTCCTTGCACCCCATGTTCTCATGTTGCTTCTAAAGCTCAGAGTTCATGGTGGCAAGCATAAGGCACTCGACGTCTAAAGCGTCATCAGTATACTTCTTATAAGTATCCTTATCAACACGGGAAGAATTCCCGGTCGGCACCTCGGGAGCTTCCTCTTCAAAGACATAGAGCATTCGCTCTTGCCTGAGAACAATTCTCAGGTTCCTGTACCAGTCCATATAATTAGTCCCACTGAGCTTATCCTTCTCAAGGATGGCTCTCAGAGACAACGTAGAGTGTGAACCACTTGCCATGGAATTCTATAAGAATTCATGCAGAATAAATCAGTACCAAAATTTCAAAATACAATTATTTTTCTTAATTTGGACTTCAACTAAAACTCCCACTATTTTATTCGAAATAATAGACCTCACTATCAATTCGGAGAGTTCATGCGAGCTACTCTCTTAGTGGACAAGATCCGTATTTCACCAACACAATGAGTCAGCTTTGGCTTTCCTCTCACAATGTGAATATTTAGGTAGGCAACGCTTTCCAATTGCATCCTCATGCAATTCTTGTATGGTTGGTAAATAACTCCTTATTCGCATCCATCACATGGTGCATGCCAACCCCATGCCTCTAGGCACTCAACCTTTGAGGTCACCTAGTTAAGCTAGACCCGATGTCGATAGTGGGATATCACAATTATCCGCTCGCACCCTTACCAAGATAGATTAATGCACCTTGCTTTGGCAAGCCCACACTTCATCGATCGAGGCAGGAAGAGTGTCATCCATCGGAAGGCATCCGAACACTTAATATTTGATGAAGGGATTTTTTTATTGATAATAGGTTAACAATTAACCATGACCAACATTTGATCAATGTGCACATCCAAAGAAAAACACTTCACTAAAATCCCCATGCATCCCTTATGTGCACAACAGAACACTGTCAACATTTGATAGAGGAAAAGAGATAAATCTGAACATCTGGACACTTCCAAATCTTCAGGTTTACATGCATTGGACAAGGGACAAAGGCAACTCAACTTCAAGAAGTAGACAAGCTCATCTCTCCTTGTTGGATTCAAAATCCAAAACAAAATCGTGGGATGGTTACTGCTAAGGAGACAGTAATACCTAACAATTAGAAATTACTACAAAATTCCAGACGTTCCCGGCGGGGTGCCAAGATTAAATCTAGACATTTAGAACACTTCTAAATCCCTAGGTTTACACGTACTGGAATAACCTAAATTCCAATACAATAAACATGGCCGGAACCTTGCTCTGATACCACTATTGTGTTTCTCTAAGAGGTTGGCACAACACTTGTGCACGCAGCAGAAGTAATAAAATCTAGAACAACCCAAAGAGATTGGATCGGGCCATGAAAATTGAATCAAGAAGTTAATACATAACCAGGCAAAATTTACCTCTTCGGTGTTGAGTCACAACTCAACAAAGATGCTCCAAGTGTGATTCCTTGTCGGTGGCGAGTTATATGTGGAATAGCGTCCACGTCTCTCCAGAAATCCACACGAGCGGGAGAACCCCGAGCTTCGTCGCACGAAGGATCGGGAGGAAAGTCGACCGCACCTTGCAACTCCACGGACTGCTAGGTCCGCGCCAGGAGAGGCAATACCAACGACGATCGTCGGAAATGGGATGGTCAGCGGAGCAGACGCGCCGACGGAACACTTCCGTCGGCGGTGTTCGGGATTCGGCAGGTCGGAACAGCAGCGGAACACTTCCGTCGGTTTCCGATCGGCCGCAGGATAGGTCGCCGCAGAGGAGGTGGTCGGCAGAGCGAACAACCGGCGGCGGAACGTTTCCGTCCGGCGGAATCGGGAGATCGGCGGATCGGGAGATTCGGCGGAACACTTTCTGTCGGCTCGATCCGTCAACAGGAGAAATCCCGATGAATGAAAATCTATTTTCCCCAAAACCCTAAATGTCCTATTTATACTAAAGGCATAAACCGTTCATAGGAATCGCTATCCGCAGGCCACCAAAGATAGGGTTTCTGGACGGTTCAGTGAGAATCACTTCCAGATCCGGCGAGAATCAGTCGGCGAGAATCGGTCGCAGAATCGGCGAGAATCATACGCAGAATCGGCGAGAATCGAACAGTTCGATTCTCGACGATTATGCCTTAGTCGGCGAGACATACACGACGACTCCCGTCGATTCTCGTCGATTTTGCCATAGTCGACGAGTCATACTCGATGACTCCCATCGACTCTCGACGATTTTCCCTTGGCAACATTTGCTTGACTCCCCATACAGTAGGGTGATTGGTAACCCTTACCAACACAGTTAATCTTCCAACTTCTCCACATGCTCTTATATGCGACCCTGCAGGCTCATATCGCGTTGGCAGTGAGATTACATGTTTGACCACTTCTAGATCACCATGGTAACTCCAATAAAATCGTCTAAGTTAGATTCGACGAGAATCACTAAGTGACTCTCGCCGATTCGACGAGAATCGTGATTCTCGCCGAATCGTCGAGAATCACTCACCGATTCTCACCGACTGTATCTGGCTGACTCAACGCTTTCAATGCCTTCAAGGATTCTGCCAAGTCAGAATCGACGAGAATAACCTGGCTGATTCAACACCTTCAAGGAATCTGCCAAGTCAGAATCGTCGAGAATGACTGCATTCTCGACGATTTGTCGAGAATGGATGATGATTCTCGCCGATTCACTCCGGATGGCTTGCTTTTCAGCTAGAAATCCTCTATGTAGAATTCGACGGGAATCATTAGTGATTCTCGTTGATTCGTCGAGAATCACCAATGATTCTCGCCGAATTTGCCTTAGTCGATTTTCATTGGCGCGCTGGACCGGACCAAATGTACAGGCGCTGTTTTGAACCGGATTTAGGGCTACTTTTGGTGGGTCCCACAACGGTCATAAAGGATGACCTACAATATATATTCGTATATTTTGAACAGTAAACAACAGCGAACACCAAGAAAAGGATCGGCTGCCTTGCGTGACCTAATCAATCACGGTATTTCTTCCGCCACCGTCGCCGCTCGTGAAGGTGGTCGCCGCTGCTGATCGTGGATTCTTCCTGATCTCCCGGCGATAGAAGCTTAGCCAAGCAACGCGTCTCACGTATCTATCTTGAGATCCTTTGTCTCTTGATTTGTTGAACGGGAATACCTTCCCCTTCCGAATCGATTGAGACGATCGATCCAAGTAAGACCGTTAGTATACCTTGCTAGCTTTGCTACAAAGGTTTGATCTCGAAAGAATCGCCGCCGCAATCTTTTCCGCCGCCGATCTCGAGGAGATCCTTTCCAAGTGAGAGCTAAGGTCGTGGACTCTTCGTCTTCTTCAAGAATGCGTCATCGAACGAAGAGGGACACCTAGCGCTCCAAAAGTAGTTTATATTTTATACATTCCATATTTACTTTTGTTGTAAAGGAACGTTGGTTCCTCATTGTAAGGGTTGGGTGCAACCCGTGGTAGAGGAGTGGTTACTCCTTCGGTTGGAAGGGTTCCTTCCATTAGTGTGAGGATTGGATTTCAATCCGGTTGGTGAAGTGACCGAGTCGTCCCTGGTTGGGAGATAGGTCGTAGGGGGAAAGTGGACGTACCCAAGTCGGGGAACCACTATAACTGCCTGTTTCTTTCTGTGCTTTGTTTGTTTTCTTTTATTGTGCAGGTAAAATTTTAATTCCGCAAAAAGACTGCGCATCACCTATCCCCCCTAGGTGAAGTTAGTTGGCACTAGTGTGACTTTTAAGTGGTATCAGAGGGAGGTTGCTCAACAATAAGGTTAACACCTTGAGTAAGATCCCAGTTCTAGTGTCAAGAAGAAGACAAGACTCAAGCATGGAGCTGGACTCTGATGTCTCTCCTCTGAGACTCCCTGCTTGCACAACGGAGTATTATCCCATCTGAAAGATGAGAGTTATGTTTCATCATGAGGCCATCGACCCTCGAGCGTCACTCATCTTGGAAGAGGGTCCCTTCATTCCCATGAAGGATTCAAGCTCAGGAAAGGATCTCCAAATCCCCAAGAGTCCCGAAGAGATGTCTGAGACCGAGCTCTCACTGTTCAACTTAGACAAGTTGATTCGTCAGATCATCACTGACGTCTGGTCCGGTATATCTCGTTCAAGAGTGGACAAGTGTAGGACGGCCAAGTCCATGTGGGAAACCATCTCAGACCTCATGGAGGGATCAGAGAAAGTAGGGACCAGTTGTCAGCAAGAGGATGAAGCCTATGTGGGGGTCATCACTTCTGAAGATGAAGGTCATGATATATCTGTCAGTATTAGGGCTCCTGTTTCCTTGTCAGAGACTGAAGAAGAAGTTGAGGAAAGCAGTTTTGATGAAGCTGACTCAATAGTCTCTGCCGATCTTGACGGTAACTCTGAACAGCAAAGCCAGGAGAAGGTAACTTCTTCATCATGCCCCTCTCCTCTTGATATTCCTGAAGAAAGGAATAGTTCAGAGGGTTGTCCCTCTAGTGATGCAAGGGATATGGATAGCTTCAATCAAAAGATTGAAAATCTTGATTCCCTTGAGAGTGCCCTTCAGACGAGCAACTTACTTGTTGAGGAACAAGCTAAGGAGATTTCTCAGCTGAAGATCTTGATGAATCTCCAATTGGAATCCATCAAGGTAAATGACTCAAAGATCTCGGATCTAAAGAGTCGTCTAGAGACCGAGAAGAGGATAGTTTCTAACTTTTCCAAGATAGATGCTATTAAGAGAAAAGCAGAAAATGGGTGGATCTCCCAAATTATTAATTCATGGAGAAATGGGGAAACTGTGTTCAGACCCCCCACCCCGAGTAGGAAGGGCACTCATCATGCTTTCAGGTATGACCACAGAAACAACCATGGTCACTGCAAGAATGATCAGCCCTCAGGTGGAAATACCCACAGTGCAAGAGCTGACATGGCTACCCATGAGAGAATACCCAAGGCTCATCCTGAACCCTTTGTATTCTCAGCCTCAGCCCCAACTCATCATGAATCTGCAGGAACCAGCTTTCACTACATATCTTTCCACCCTAGGGCACAGGAAAGGGGGGTCAGGAAACATGTGGTAAGTACCCATGGGGCCTCTGGAAGTGTGCTGACTGAGAGGAAGGCACCACCTCCTAGGCCTCATGACACTCACCTCATGCATTCTTTCCACTCTCCAACGTGTCATGGTGGAAAAGGCAAATTTGTGAGCAGAACCGGCTCTATCCCGTTTAGACCTAAGATCATGACTACCTCAGTCAGCAGATCAGGTAAGAAACGGCAATACAACATTCACGAGTGTTGGTGCTGTGGCAAGGTGGGTCACTTTGCCATAGATTGTTGACACAATCCCTCTGTGCCAAGGGCTAGGGTATGTCCACTTCCTCTGGGCAGAGCTAGCCTTCCTGACAGGATTCCTGTAGGAAGGCATTCGATATTTTATGCTGACAAGAACCTAGGACCCAATACATATTGGGTTCCTAAGGTAGGGTAATTCTTTTTCACAGGATAGTCTAGGTTCCTGTAAATATGATGGGAACTAGACATGTGATGTTCCAAAAAAGACTTGGAACAAGTATTTGGAATAAGAGTAGTGCTAACTAAAATGGCATACTCAAATTGGACATCTGGTGTATTTCAAATAGAGGATCTGCATGATCTATCTTATGATCCCAGGTACACGCATCAGTTTCAATACTTGAGTTATATTATATTGATGCTTATATATGTTTATATACGTATATCCACACGAATATGTCATTTTATACTCTAAAAGCAAATGTTCATATAGACATATAAACACATACACATATATGTTTACACGCCTGATGAACGAATGCAACTGCTAAATGACACTTAAGTACAATTTGAAGAATTTCTTGTAATTACATATTTATGTAATTGATAATGAACCTCAATGGGTGTTAATTAGTCCATTTGAAATCAAGAAATGTCTGCCCGTGGGTGTAACAAAATACTCCAATTCTTCACCTAGTGTTACACTGTAATTATGTATAGGGCTGGTATACCGCTCCACTCGATCGAGGGTTCGTGATCAAGAATCAAAATGGGGGAAAAGGCGTGAAATTAACGTGCCTCGGTTAGCTTGCATAAAAACGTCATATTCTCATTAGCAAACAATAGTTGGCTAAGGAAAATAGCATAAAATCCCTCATGACTCTTCATATTCAGGAAAATAGCCGTCTGATTTCTCCTTAGCCGCGCAAAAGAAGCAATTGGAAAATCCCGCCTAATCCCACCGACTGGTATTAGAGGCGACGATTCGCATCCCACCGACTTTCCCCCCGGTTCGTAATGATATAAATAGCTTAAATCCCGCCGACCCTTCACATCCCGACGATTTGCATCCCTGCTTCTCGCATAGTTCCGTCGACTTCCTGGAATCGCAAGCATCCCGACGATCTCGGCGACGAATCCCGGCGATGATTTGCATCCCGAATTCTTCCCGAGCTCTTCCAGGTTTCCCGTCGATCGCGACTTCGACCTCTGTGTTTCCGTCGACAAAGTCCCAAGGACGCAAGAGCTTCAGACTCCTTATCCATCGACTTATTCCCGTCAGGAGATCCCGTCGATCCCGTCGATCCCGTCGATCCCGTCGTCCCGCCAACCATTCAGTGTTAGGGTAATGTTTCCTCTTCCTTGAAATGGCTTGTCTGAAGTGTAGCTTCTATACTAGAATGACTAATAAGGTTTAGACACTTGGGTACTTCCTACTTAGGTTTGAAATGGCTCCAAGAACCACAGCAGGCCTTGTCACTAGATACGAACTGGTTCGAACAGGCTTCTCTCATGCCTCAGATGAATTCAGGAATATAATCCTCATGCTTGAAGAGGCCGGACTCACTTTCATCCTGGAGTATCCTTGCAAAATTCTGGACAAGGAGGTGTTGGAATTCTTTGCTACTGCAAAGCTACGTCATGAGGACACAGTAATCAAGAGTAAGATTGCCGGAGATCGGATCAAGATGACATCAGGAAAACTGTCAAGATATCTGCAGCTCTCCAGCTCTGATCAAGAGGATTATCTGGAAGAACAGGATCGATCCAGAACCCTTCTGTTCTGTGGACAAAGTAGAGGAACCAAATCTATCAAGAGGAAGGAAATGAATGAGGAAGGGAAGCTTCTGCCAGATATCATCGGGAAAGTCCTGATCTGTAAACCAGGCTCCCACGATCATATCTCGGGAGAGATGTTCAAGATCCTAGTAGTCATAGTCTATCGGAAGAGATTCAACTGGGGGGCCATGTTGTTTTAGAGAATAAAAGATACTCTGCGAACCCCCAGTTTTGGACGGATTATTAGTCTTTATCTCAACCAACTGGATGGAGACAAGTTCGATATGAGTAAATGAGTTCCCCTACATTATCTGAAGAAAATGGATTCAAGTGTCTTTGATAGATGGGAAAGAAGAATTGGTCAAGCAGCCGTTGCTGAAGAACATGATGAATCCCTGGCTGAGTCCCATGGGGATGAGGACAATAGAACTCTAGCAGATTCCGTGGCTGAACCCAGTGAAGTTCCTGATCTGCTGGCTGCAGGAACCGAGGGGGAGTCTCTACCCCCTGCTTTTGGAACTCACAGGACAGATCTCTCAGTACCTGCTAATGTTGTTTCTGATATCTCACAGATAGCCAAAGATATAGTTGACACCCTGGCCACTGGTCTAGGTAATGAGGAGGAGGACCAGGAGGATTTGGACGATGCTGCAGTTGAGAATGAGGATATGGAAGATGAGTCTGATAAAGAAGAGAATGATGAAGTTGAAGATGATGCTTAAGTTCCATCTGAGGAACAAGCTCCAGTGATAGATCATGAGAAATCTAGTGCACCAATGGAGGGGGAGTCCTCTCAGCAGAGACTGATGAGCATTCCTGAGAAATCTACAGAGGCTGCCCCTATCCCCCAGTGGAGACAATGCATGTATCAAGCTCCCCTAGTGAATCTGCTTAAGAGCCAGACCAAGGCTTGCCTCAGGGACATCCACTTCGATCTAATCTAGCAAATCACAGTGAACGTCATTCAAGGCATAGTGGATGAGCTCAAACTGTCTTCCGAGCAAGCACAAAACAAAGTGTTGAAAAGGATTAAGAAATCTAAGGATCTAATGCTCAAGAACGTCGTGGAAATTAATCACAAGCTGGATGTGATTGAAAAGAAGTTCGAGGCCAAGTATACAGAGGCTGGCACTGCTGTTACTCTTCTCATGCAGGGACTCAAAAAGAACACGGATGACCTGGCAGTGGTTAATCAGAATGCTCATGTTATGGCTAATACCATCCAGAAATTCGATGCCAGCATGGTGACTCTGAATGCAAATCAACAAACCCTGCTGAATGAGTTTCTAAAGACTGTAATTCGCATCGATGAGTCACTGCACACTTATGCAAACTCAATTGCCCTCAAAGCCAAAAAGGGGGAGGAAGATTATAAAGCTAAGATGGCAGGGCTTCAACAGATAATCATTGACAACTTTGATCAATCCAATAAGTATGTTTTTGAGAGTTGTCATTGGTTAGTGCAGCAGGCTTCAGGCATTCACGTTCCAGTTGCCCCTCCGGAGGAGCTTTATACTGCTGCTGACGAAGAAGTAAGTGTTGAAGAAGTTCCACTTTGTGAGGCTGAGACTAAAAAGGCTGCTAAGGCTGCTGCCAAAGCTACACTCAGTACCATGTTTGACCAAGTAGCCTTAGCAAAAGCAAAAGGAAAGAGGAAACTCAAAGAAGGGACATCCAAAGAAACTCCAACCGAAAAGAAAGTAAGATTGAAGGAGGATGAAGTGAGAAATGAAAGATGGAGTCCTGTTCCAAGGAGTATTATTTTGGATACTTTTATGCTACAACAAAAGGGGGAAATCAATCGGAATGATGTATACAGTCAGTATGAGTGGGAGCTGCACAAGACATATGAAGCTAAAAGGAATATCTTTTTCAGGTCCAACATCATGGCAAATAAAGCTCCTCCTCCCAGATACTATCCAAAGCCCAAAGAATACTTTGAGAGATAGAGCAGGAAGCACTTGGCGCAACAATTGAAGGATGAAATTACTAAGAAAAATAGACTTAGGACTTGGGCTTATCTACTTTTTGTTGCTTATTTTTCTGCTCATGTTAATCATTTGAAAAATTCTTGTGGATATATATATATATGATTTTATGATTGACTCAAGTATTGTTCTGATTGCCTTTATTTCTTTGTGTCTTATCTCTGTTAATATGTTGTGTATATTCTCTGGATGGTGGTATTCATCTTAGCTAGTAGGATTTTGACTTCGTCAAATAGGGGGAGAATGTTGGGTATTGTATCCACAATTACCTGGATTTGAGGAAGCCACCTGTCAAGCTAAGATGAATTCATAATGTATTTGATGATATATCTTTAAGTTGTGCTTGCAGTTACTCCACTCTAAGTGCACACCAATGTCAGGGTGCAGTAGGTCAATATACACGGGTCTGCGCAACGTAATCCCTCGTTGAGCAGATCAGTGTGTTGGCTTATGTGTACTCTCTCTATTGGAGTGTACTTATTTTCAAGTACAGGGCTGAGACAGATCAAGAGCAGACAAGGAGCAAGGATGGGTCAAAGCAACTCACGGGAAGAAAGACGAAAAATCGTCTAAGTTAGATTCGACGAGAATCACTAAGTGATTCTCGCCGAATCACTCACCGATTCTCGCGAATGCATCCGGCTGACTCAATGCTTTCAACACCTTCAAGGATTCTGCCAAGTCAGAATCGGCGAGAATCACCTGGCTGATTCAACGCCTTCAAGGAATCTGCCAAGTCAGAATCGTCGAGAATGACTCTGCATTCTCGACGATTCGTCGAGAATGGATGATGATTCTCGCCGATTCACTCCGGATGGCTTGCTTTTCAACTAGAAATCCTCTAAGTAGAATTCGACGGGAATCATTAGTGATTCTCGTCGATTCGTCGAGAATCACCAATGATTCCCGCCGAATTTGCCTTAGGCGATTTTCGTTGGCACGCTGGACCGTACCAAATGTACAGGCGCTGTTTTGAACCGGATTTAGGGCTACTTTTAGTGGGGCCCACAACGGTCATAAAGGATGACCTACAGTATATATATTTATATATTTTGAACAGTAAACAACAGCGAACACCAAGAAAAGGATCGGCCGCCTCGCGTGACCTAATCAATTGCAGTATTTCTTCCGCCGCCGTCGCCGCTCGTAAAGGTGGTCGCCGCCGTTGATCGTGGATTCTTCCTGATCTCCCGGCGACAAAAGCTTAGCCAAGAAACGCGTTTCACGTATCTATCTTGAGATCCTTTGTCTCTTGATTTGTTGAACGGGAATACCTTCCCCTTCTGAATCGATTGAGACGATCGATCCAAGTAAGACCGTTGGTAGACCTTGCTAGCTTTGCTAAGAAGGTTGGATCTCGAAAGAATCGCCGCCGCAATCTTTGCCGCCGCCGATCTCGAGGAGATCTTTTCCAAGTGAGAGCTAAGGTCGTGGACTCTTCATCTTCTTCAAGAACGCGTCATCAAACGAAGAGGGACACCTAGCGCTCCAAAAGTAGTTTGTATTTTATACATTTTATATTTACTTTTGTTGTAAAGGAACATTGGTTCCTCATTGTAAGGGTTGGGTGCAACCCGTGGTGGAGGAGTGGTGACTCCTTCGGTTGGAAGGGTTCCTTCCATTAGTGTGAGGATTGGATTTCAATCCGGTTGGTGAAGTGACCGAGTCGTCCCTGGTTGGGAGATGGGTCGAAGGGGGAAAGTGGACGTACCCAAGTCGGGGAACCACTATAACTGCCTGTGTCATTCTGTGCTTTGTTTGTTTTCTTTTATTGTGCTGGTAAAATTTTAATTCCGCAAAAAGACTGCGCATCACCTATCCCCCCCTAGGTGAAGTTAGTTGGCACTAGTGTGACTTTCATTTGGTATAAGACTTTCATCCATCTTATAAGTTGGTGGAGAGAAAGCTTTGGGGGCTGATTCTGTGACTGGCTTAATAAATGCAAAATTGGCCTTCAGTAGATTTACAACCTCATGGCTAATGGGAGGAGTATAGCAAACTAAGGCTTTAGACTAATCTTGGATCAAGTCTGGAAGAAAATTAAAGAATGCTGAATTGAAAGAATTCAATAAACAGAACAAATCAACTGTGGGATTGATCACACAATCACCATCAGTTATGATCTCTGACACAATTTATAGAATCACTGTTGCTGCTACTGGAGCTTCATATTCAATTGCTGGAACTGCTTCTGCTGGAGCTGCTTTTTCATAGAGCATCTCCCCCTACCTGGTATCAGTAGAAACTAGAACTAGTCACCTGACCGAAGAAGGAGGGATAAAGAAGACAGCCAAGAGGGCAACAAGAGATGAGATGGAGGCAACAAGAGGTGTGATTTCCTCTATAATGAGTTGCCTAATGACTGGAGTGATGTGCTCCAGGAGGGTGGTAATGGAAGGAGAATCCATATCCATAAACCTAGGAGGAGTCAGAGTGGATACAGATGGATGGATGGAGATGGAGGGAATATCCAAATGTATAGACTCAAGTGGGATCTAAGTAGATACAGATGGAGGAAAGGGAGGAATGACATCAGATGGAATAACATCTTGCATGATGTCATCCTGAGAAGGTGATGCAGGAGGAGATGGAATAGAAGTTGAGATGTCATATTGAGGAGAATTTGGTATGGATGGTATGGAGGTTAACAAACCAAAGGATGGGAATTACATGAATGTATGAGGATGTATGTCAGTAAGATGAGGTGGTGGAGGAGATTGAGGAGGTGGTGATTTAGGAGGTGAAGGAGTTGTTGTTGGAAAAAGTGTTGTTGAAGGAGGTGGAGGAGGGGGGATGGAAGATTCTTCAACAGGCTGGGGAGTGGCTGGAATAGACCTTGTGCTGTCAGAAGGTCTTGAGGAGGAGGAAGCCTTGGATGGCTTGATAATAGTCCTCTCCCACTTGATAAAGAGGGCAGAGATTAACCTTTTAGAAGCATTAATGAAAACTGTCTGAGAGACCAGTAAATCATTTGCCTTCTCCTGCAGAAAAAATCCAAGTATCCTTGCAAAAGAAACTTCCTTCTTGGAGTTCTTCTTCCTGATTAAGTCAAATAAAACCTGACCCCAGTTAACCTTTTTCTTATTCACCAAGGCACTCATAACCAAAAACTGGTGCCTCGTGATGTAGTCGTGAGCAGTGTGCTTGCCCATCAGGACTTTGCCCACTACATCAGCCAAGAATTTATGTTCAGCCGATAAATTCTTCTTCAATAACTTGTTTGGGTTTCCGTCAGAGTGACCCATTTTCAGCAACATCTCATCAAATTCAGAGCTATCTAATTCAATATCTTCTTCCCCATTCACAAAACCGAAAATCTCAGATAAGACGGCAGGAGTTAGAGAGACCTAAGTTCCTGAAATTGTTCCTGTCATCTTCTCAGCATCAGAAGCGGTTGAAGAATATACCCATTCTTTGATCTCAGCAGCTGGTAGTTTGATTCTGGTTGTCATAAACTTTTTCAACTGTTGATCTTCAAATAGTTTCAGAATTTCTTTGAAGATCTTGTCTGAATGACCGAAGGAGTCAAAGTCGATATCGAACCATGTGTCATATTTCATCCCGGACAGTGAGATCGCTGAAATCGCCATGGTTTCCTGCAAAAACAAGAAAGATCAAGTGCAAGAGAGTTTTGAAGGCGCGAGATTTAGCTCGAAGAAAAACCCTAATATAAGGTTTTTTAGAATATGAAGCGGCGAGCTTCGTCCTGCGAAAATAAAAAATCTTCGATCTCAGGTCGACGAATGCTAAAAGTTCGTCGATCTCATTTTGAAGAGAAGGGAAAATAATTCGTCGTTCTTAGGTTGACGAAATATTTTTTGAAGAAAGTTCGTCGATCTTAGGTCGACGAAAATGACTTCACACAGAGATATCATCGATCTCAGGTCGACGAAAAATCTCAAGAAGATTTCTCAGCTCGTCGATCTCCGTTCGACGAACTTTGATAAATTCTTCGACCATAGACATAAATTAAATTAAAGCCTCTCCATTCATCATACCTTGCTAATTCATAAAGAACAGATGGTTTCTCTCATCCAAGGGTTTGGTGAAGATGTCTGCTCTTTGCAAATCAGTGTAGATGTAAAAAAGCTTAATTTTATTTTTGTCCACACAATCTCTAATGAAATGATGCCTTATTTCTATATGCTTAGTTCTACTATGATGTACTAGATTCTTTGCAATGGAAATTGCACTAGTATTATCACATAGTAGGGTTGAATTATTTAAGTTGAAACCATAATCTAGGAGTTTGTTCTGAATCCACAGTATCTGGGAATAACAACTGCCAACTGCTATGTATTCAACTTCTGTAGTTGAAGTAGACACAGATGTCTGTTTTTTGCAAAACCAAGACACTAGTCTAGCACCAAGGAAGTGATATGTCCCTGAGGTGCTTTTTTTGTCCACTCTATATCCAGTAAAGTCAGCATCTGAGTATCCAGTCAACTCAAACTCTAACTCAGTTGGATACTAGAGTCCTAAACTAGGACAACCCTTTATATATCTTAAAATCCTTTTTAGAAAAGTAAGGTGAGATTCTTTATGGTTCACTTGGAACCTAGCACAAAGGCATATAACAAACATTATGTCTGACCTACTTGCTGTGAGATATAACAGGGACCCAATAATGCCCTATATAGTTTTTGATCAACATGCTTGCCATGTTCATTAGAGTCAATCACAGCATTAGAAGCCATGAGTGTTTTCTTTGCTGAGGCATCTGACATCCCAAACTTTTTGATTATCTCCTTAGCATACTTGGACTGGGATATGAAGATGCCATCAGACAATTGCTTCACTTGGAGGCCAAGAAAGTAAAAGAGCTCACACATACTACTCATTTCACACTTGGAATGCATTAGGTCAGAGAACCTCTTGCATAGTTTTGAATCAGTAGAGCCAAAAATAATATCATCTACATAAATTTATACTAATAAAATTTGATCCTTATGATGTCTAGTGAACAGTGTCCTATCTACCAGGCCCCTAGAGAATTTATGCTCTATAAGAAAGCTAGATAAGGTTTCATATCAAGCTCTGTGAGCTTGCTTTAAACCATAGAGAGCCTTATGCAATTTAAAGACATAAGAAGGATGGGTTGGAGAAAAAAAACCTGGTGGTTGCTCCACATAAACCTCTTCTTTAAGTTTACCATTTAATAATGCACTCTTGACATCGATTTGATATAATTTGAACTTATTGTAGGCAACATAAGCAAGGAAGATTCTGATTGCTTCCATACATGCAATAGGTGCAAATGTCTGGTCATAGTCAATGCCTTCCTCTTGTCTATAGCCTTGAGCAACTAGCCTTACCTTGTTTTTGATAATAACTCCCTGGGAAGCTAGTTTATTCCTGAATACCCATTCAGTTCCAATGATTGGGTAGTCTTTGGGTCTTGGAACTAAATCCCAAACTTTGCATCTCTCAAACTAGTTGAGCTCCTCTTGCATTACAATAATCCAGTATAGATCTTGCTCAGCATCTTTAATTGATTGGGGCTCAATTTGAGATATGAAGAAGGCATGCATCAAGTCTTGGTTGAGTTGATGCCTGGTATGCACACCTACTAACATGTCTCTAATCACCTAAGATACAGGATGATCTCTAAGTGTGACAAACTCAGTAGGTGGAGTTGGTTTAACAATAGCTTGGGGAATTAATTCCTCTTGTGGAGTTATGGGAGCTGTTATTGGTTCAACATCAACTTCAGTGGATTCATCTTCATTGTCTTCATTTATATATGGAGAGGGATGTGCACTAGTCTCATTTGTGAGGGTCAACTCATCCAACTTCTCACACAAGTGTGGTACCTGCAAAGTTTCACTGGTAGAAAAATTCTTCTCCTTGTAAGACATGTTAGTTTCATCAAATGATATATGTACAGTCTCTTCCGTTTTCATAGTAGATTTATTATATACCCTATATGCCTTATTGAGTTGGGAGTATCCTAGAAAAATTCCCATTGCAGCCTTGGATTCAAACTTTCTAAGATATTTCATGTTGAAAGAATTGATTTCAAGAGCCTAAACACCTAGAGGGGGGGGGGGTGAATAGGTTCTACTTTTCTTTAAGAATTTAAGGCGGTTAGCTAGTTCTAAATCAGCACAGAAAATTCAATACACATCACAATAATCACAGCACAGCATACACCAGATTTATAGTGGTACCCCAAGGTATGGGTACATCCACTTTCCCCCTTTGCCTATCCAGTAGAGAACTGGATTCCGCCCAACTTCTTTCCACTTACTCAGATCCACAGATCTTACAACTCAGAACCAGATTAGTTCCTACAGCTCAGACTTATACAAGTCTTACCTAAGATTCTTCCCAAGAACCCTACCTTAGGCCTCAACCCTACCTCAGCCTTTATCACTAGGCTTACAACTCAGAATTTCACAAGTCCTACACCTCATGCTCTTAGCCCTACCTCAGCCTTTATAATTATAGGCTTACAACTCAGATATTACAAAAGATCCTACAAGAAATTGAATGTTCTAAAAGGTACAGAAATTTCACCAGATAGAACTCTCTATTCGTGTGAGCTTCTTGATAAGTTCTTGAATAAACTGAATCTTCAGATCCAACCTGACTTAGGTGTTTCAAAGTTTCTTGATTGAATACAATAAGGTTGATCTTCACTTGATGTAGAAGTTGATCTTCAGATAGCTCCCTCCTTAAATTCAGAATAAGATCTGAATCTTTCTTACAGACTGTTCTGGATCTGCCTTCTTAAGGGTTTCCCCTTTTCTTGTTATCGAATTCTCTTTCCCGTAATTGCTTGATTACTTCCTTAGTTCTCTCTGGTAGTCAAGGATTAGTCCCTTATATAGAGTTTCCTCATGATTACCGGCTGATTCGTTTTGGAACAACCTTCTGACAGTACTGACAAAGGTGTCAGACCTGTTGGTTATGATAGCTGTCGAGTCACCAGTCATGACAGTTGATTCCTCAAAGACTTTACAACTCAGCATGAACCACTCAGCAAACTGCTTCACATGTCTCGACACAAATAGACTAAGTGTCGACACAAGTCTTGATGATGTCGACACAACACTCCATGTGTTGACATAGTCATTCTTCAGCTACTCGACACAGCTTCTGTTAGATGTGTCGACACAAGTCCTGTGTGTCGACACAACTGCTCCTGGTCTCAACATAACTGATGCTGACAGATGGCATTGAGTGTATGTCCAGATGTCGTTGAGTGTGTGTCGAGATGTCGTTGAGTGTGTGTCGACACAAGTCCTGTGTTTCGACACAAGCCTTCAGACTCAGTATAGCTGTTGCTGTTAGATGGCATTGAGTGTTGTCCAGATATCATTGAGTGTGTGTCGACACAAGTCCTATGTGTCGACACAAGCCCTTCAAACTCAGTATAGCTGTTGCAGTTAGATGACGTTGAGTGTGTGTCGACACAAGTCCTGTATGTCGACACAACCCATCTTCAGGTGTCGACACAATTCTTGGGTGTCGACACATGCCTTTCTTCTGGTGTCGACATAACTCCTGGGTGTCGACACAGCTTCTGCTTCAGGTGTCAAAACAATTCCTGCCTCCGGTATCGACACAATTCTGGGTATCGATATAGCTTCTTCTTCAGGCGTCGACACAATGCCTGGGTATCGACACAGGTCTTGCTTCTAGTGTCGACACAACTTCTGGGTGTCGACACAATTCTTCACAAGTGTCGACACTTGTACTTAGAGAATTTTCTCAAAAACCTTACACCTGCACAATGAAACTCAAACATCCCATCAAATACAAACTGATGTATATCATTGAGTAAGGGGAGGCTTCTCCAAATCTGGTACATATTTTTCAGTATACCCAACAATCTCCCCCTATTTGGAGAAGTCATAACTCTTAGTCAAAGATATACATCAATCATAATAAAACATAGAAAAAATAGATGTACATACATTTCACTGCAGGATAACAACTAAAATCAATACTGAAACTGATTTCATTCATTAATCAGAAAATTCTAGGTTTATATGTTTCTCTTTAGAACATAAAAAGATTACATTGTTCTAGACATTAGCTTATCTATCCTAAGATAGACTAGGCTCCTTAATTACAATTCCTTTCCCAGATCTGATCTTAGCCTGCACAGTAGGTTTAGTATCATCAGCTGGCTTCTTTCCTTTCAGATCCTTCTTCTTCAGTTCTTCAGCTTTTATCCTTTGCCTTTCAAAATAGTGAAAAGGCTTTGGGAAGTACTTGCTAGACTCCAGAGCATTAGCAGGTAACTTCCCAGCTTTTGCACTTCTCCTGTACTGAAGAATGGATTCTTGCCTGGCTTGATACTTGTTCCACTCTTGCTTAGAGTACCATTTACCCCTATCATAGGTCTTGTCCTTGACAGCTTTCCAGGCAGTCAAAATAATATTTTTAGAAGTAGGGATCCATTGCTCAAAATCAGGCTTCAACTCAGCCTGTTCTCTGAACCTTTTCTTGGATAGCTGTGCTTCCTTCTAAGCTTCCTATGCAGCTTCTGACTTTTCTACTTTTTAATGATAATATTTTGTGCCTCCTATGGAGGGCTATACATTGTCTGAACTTCTTGTTGGACTATGTCAAAGTCAGCTGGAGGGTAAATGACCTTTGCAAACTCTGGCTGATCCCCTTCAATATAGGCAGGTTGCACTCCAGACTCAGCAGTATAATCATCCTCACATAGTGGTGGAAATCCAAGTGTAGCTCTGATGGTGTTGGATACCCATTTTGCATGATCAGAGCTGGCTTTGACTAATATTCTCTCCCCCTTTATGATTTCTCTAGCTATATGATCTCTCAGATCATTCTTTTGAAACCTTATTTGATCAGCTAGATATTCTGTACCTTCTTGGTAGTAGGCTTTGAATTTAGCCAGGTAATCAAAAATAGTCTTTTGAGAGGCTCCAATGGCTGTTTTGACAGTAGCTAGGTCTTCTTGTATTTGCTTTGATATTTCAATTTTCAAATCAGTAGAAATACTTCCCAGTTTTTTGAGAATTTCTTCATGGGAGTCTTTGAGATTTTCATTTGACCTGAATTGATTTTCTAAAATATATCCTTGCTTGGTGTCAATGTCCTCAACTTCAGTCTTTATTAGCTGTTGTTGCTCAGCAAAATATACTACAACCTTACCTCCCTTGTGGAAGCAATCAGCCAACTCTTTCTTATGCAGATTGACTTCAAATCTAATGGATTTTATGTCTTGTGCTAGCTGAAACTACAGTTCCTTATTTGATTCATCCACATATTTCTCTAAGTACTGCCTTTGTTCATCCAATTTGACTTGCAGTTGGACTAGTAATGAACTGAAGTCCATGCTTGTAGCAGGTGGTGGTGTGACTGTTTGCAAGGCTTTCTTGTAGCCTGAGTTCCTTTTCCTGATTGCAACCATCTTCCTCTTCTTAGCCATAAAGGCTTCCTCATCATCAATGGATTGTGATGAGCTTTCTATATCAACTATTTCCTTATTAGAAGGGACATTCAATAGCTCCTCCCCCTCAGTTCCTGGCAGTTCTTTTTCTTCTATGAGCTGCTCCCTCTCAGTCCTTGCTGCAGGTAAATCAGGAAATAGCTCTGCCATAGTTACCTCCTACTGCATCTGAACAGGAGGAACAAGATTAGTTTGGGAAACAAAAGGTTCTCCCTGAACATCTAGATATTTAAAGGAGATACTTACTTGCTCATCTTGAGCTGTATCCTTCATCTGCACATCTTGTGCTTCCTTCTCAGCAATTTCCAGTACTTCTTTGTTTAAATCTGATACAATGTCCATCACTGTATCAGCAGCATACTCAATCTCCAGAGTAGCTACAACAATGCTTCCCACTTGGGCAGGCAGCTCAGATAGTTCAGTGTCTTGTACTGCTTGTTCAGGGTGTTCTCCCCTTGGAGTGGTGGCTATCTGTTGCTTTGGGTGCTGACTGCTTCAACTTGATCTTGAGCTTCTTTTTGTTGTTGGTATTCATCTGAACTGAAGACTACCTCCTCTTCAAAATCACTGGAGGATTCTTCTTGCTGAACAATTTCTTTCTTTTTCTTATCCTTCTTGACCTGTATCTGTGGAGTAGAAACCTCTTTGGTTAATACTCTATCCCATCTAGATATAATCCTTATATCCATCCTCCTCATATGGTTTATCTTGGATCCTGGCAGTTGGTTCATAACATCTGGTATTATTGAAGATAGACAAACTTAGGATCCTACCCAAATTTGATTTATTTACTCTTTCTTAGATCTTGTCAAATACTATTGATGCCCAGTCTATTTTTACAGTGAATATGACCCTTGTCATTAGATTGAACATGTAGACTGAAATTCTGTCATGTCCACCAGTCTTATACAGAATCACCTTGCCTACTATTTCAGACAAAAACTTTCCTTGGGAATTCATCCCTTTCACGGTAATGGATGATCCAACTTTGGTATTAGGGTTCAACCCGCACAAACTTAGTGCATCTTTGGTCATGGATGGAACTATTTCATCATCATCCTTAACCATGGGAAGTTGGAGTGATTTCCTGATTGTCTTTAGTGTTTGTTTCACTCGGGAATCCTGAACTGTCGCTTTGATCTTCTTCCCTTCAGTGTCCACAATTGCTGATGAATAGAATTCTAGTACTTCCTTTTCAAAATTCTTGTTGGTTCTGAGACCAAGAACTCCAAACCATTTTCCGAAATTAGGGTAATTACACCCTGGATGTCTTGTGAAGCTGTCGTGAATCCCCCACGAACAAGCTCATAACCTTCATTCACCTTGTCATCCTGGTGGGGCGCCATTGAGGAGAGAGAGAGAGAGAGAAGAGAAGTTAATATCTATGTCGATACAAGGTCTAGAGTCGAGAAATCTGAAGGCGTAGTCGACCAAATTTTGTCTCCCCCTATTTATAGTCTACTGGTGAAGGGTAGGTCAAAGGACGCACCTTACTTAGTATTTATACTTGTCGACATAGTTGTACATGTGTCGACATAAAAGACTTAGGTCTCGACAAAACTTATTTTTAGTTGACATGTCTATGTGTCGACATATCTATGTGTCGATATACTTGTATCAGTGTCGACACGGGCTGGTCATGTCTCGACATAGTTGTGTCGACACCTATTCTTTTGTCGACATAGATACTATTTCTGTGTCGACACATCCTTTTTCTTTGTCGACACAACATACTAAGTGTGTCGACACAATTTGCTTGTGTCGACACAAACTTTGTACTTAGACAAATTTCCTGAGAAATATTGTGCTTACCTATTCTACTTAGGAATGCTTGTGCTGACCTATTCTAGGTTCAACATACCTAATTCAATTTTAAAATAATTGAATTTAGTTTCATCCAGAGGTTTTGTAAAAATATTAGCAATTTGATTATTTGTGTTTACAAATTCTAGACTAATATCTTCCTTCTCCACATGTTCTCTTATGAAATGAAACTTAATTTCTATATGCTTGGTTCTACTGTGTGATACGGGATTCTTAGCAATAGAAATAGCACTAGTAGAATCACAAAACAGTGGAATTCTATTTACCTTGATGTCATAATCTTCATGTTGGTGCTTTATCCACAACAGCTGTGCACAAATACTGCCTGCAGCTACATACTCAGACTCAGCTGTTGATATAGCTACACTTATTTGCTTTTTGCTGCACCATGACACCAACCTTCCACCTAGGAATGACAAGTTCCTTTAGTACTCTTCTTGTCTTCTTTGCATCCTGCAAAGTCTGCATCTGAGAAGCCTGTTAGTAAGAAATCTCTATTCTTAGGGTACGAAAGACCTAGATTAGGCGTGCCCTTAAGATATCTCAAAATTCTCTTAACTGCAGTATAATGAGATTCCTTTGGGCAAGCTTGGTACCTAGCACAGACACATGTAGCATACATGATGTCAGATCTACTAACAGTCAAGTAGAGTAGGGAGCCAATTATCCCTCTATACAAAGACTAATCAACAGGTTTCCCTGTCTCATCTTTGCCTATAGGCATACTTATTCCCATTGGAGTTTTCATGGTGGAGGCTGAGTCCATTCCATATTTATTAATCAACTCCTTGGTGAACTTAAACTGGGATATGGACAATCCATCATAGGCCTGTCTAACTTGAAGTTCCAAGAAGAACTTCTGCTCCCCATACTGCTCATCTCAAACTTCCCTTGCATAAGTTTGGCAAACTTTCTACAAAGGTTGTTTTCAGTAGATCCAAAGATAATATCATCAACATATATCTGGACTAGGATTATCTTGCCTTTAGATTCCCTAAAGAATAGAGTTTTGTCTATCTTTCCTCTAGAGAATTTATTCTCAATAAGAAAAGCAGACAAGGTCTCATACCAAGCCCTTGGAGCTTGTTTCAAACCATATAGAGCTTTCCTAAGCCTATATACATAATCAGGAAAATGAGAATCTACAAAACCTGAGGGTTGTTCAACATAGACTTTCTCTTTTAAGTCACCATTCAAAAATGCTGACTTTACATCCATCTGATATGCCTTGAACCCTTGATAGACAGCAAAGGCCAATAACAACCTTATAGCCTCCAGTCGTGCAACTGGGGTAAAGGTTTGATCAAAGTCAGTCCCTTCCTCTTGCCTGTAGCCTTTTGCTACCAGTCTGGCCTTGTTCTTGATTATAGTGCCATTCTCATCAAGTTTGTTTCTGTAAATCCACTTGGTTCCTATAATGTTGTGATCCTTTGGTTTAGGAATCAGTTCCTAGACTTTACATCTTCTGAATTGATTCAGCTCTTCTTGCATAACATCAATCCATTTTGTGTCTAGCATGGCTTCTTCAAACTTCCTAGGTTCTATTTGTGACAAGAAGCAAGAACATAGAACTGTGTTCATGCTCTTGCTCCTTGTTAGAACACCTTGAATTGCATCACCAATGATTTGGTGAGCTGGATGATCCTTCAAGTGTCTTCTTGCGGGGGAATATCTTTCAACCTCATGCCCTTCTTCATTTTCCTCAACCTGATGCTCCTCATTGTCTTCTTCATCCAGTGAGTCTTGTTCTCCCCCTGGACAACATGCATCTTTTTCTTCATCCAACCTAGCAGGAACTTCTTCATTGATGGTCAGCTTGCCCAACCTGTCTGTTAGACCTGTAGAACTAACTGAAGAGCTAGACAATTCACTGTTAATCAACTTAGATTCATAAAATATAACATGGACAAATTCTTCTACAACTTGGGTAGTCAAGTTGTAGATTATGTATGCTTACCATTAACAAGGACATAACACTTGTTACCAAAGATTCTGAGGTAGAAAATGTTTGGTTTTCTGCCTTTCAAAATCTGATAGGGAGTCATCTTATGTTTCTTATTGATGGAGGCTCTATTGAGTACATGACATATAGTATTTACTGCCTCTGCCCAGAAGTACTCAGGGAGAGTAGTGTCACTAAGTAGTGTTCTACTTACCTCAATTAGAGTCCTATTCTTTCTTTTAGAAACTCCATTTTGCTGGGGAGTTCTAGGTGAGGAGAGTTCTTGATGAATCCAAAGTTCTTCACAGAACTTTGTCATACATTCAGACTGAAATTCAGTTCCATGGTCACTTCTAATTTTGACCACTAAATTGTTATATTCATTCTGAATTTGTCTAACAAAAGTCTGAAAAACAGTAGGGGTTTCAGATTTCTACCTCAAGAAGAAAACCCATGTGTTTCTAGAATAGTCATCCACAATAACTAGTGTGTATGCTTTCCTACCAAGACTATGAACTGGCATAGGACCAAACAAATCTATATGCAAGAGATATAAACATCTCATTGAATCTTTGGTATTAAGTGCATGGAAAGAGGACTTAGTCTATTTGCCCTTTTGGCAAGCTGAACACACACCCTCTTTAATGCACTTGACTTGATGACCATTCCTCACTAACCCCATGGTGAACAATTATCCTATTGACTTATAGTTCAGATGAGCTAGCCTCTTGTGCCATTTGACACATAGTGAAGCTTTCTCTCCTGCAACTAGACAAATGGGTGAGTTGTTAAACTCACAATTTAGGTTAAGACAATATACATTCCCTTTCCTAGTGCCAGTCAAAATGATCACTTGATCACTTGACCTCCTTATTTGGCACTCTCCTTTTAGGAAAGAGATGTCATAACCTAGATCACTAAGTTGACTTATGCTAATCAGGTTATGTTTTAGACCCTTCACATAAGCCACTTTAGTGATAGTAATTGAATCACTAGAAATGTTACCAAATCCTTTGATAATTCCTTTTTCTGATCCACCAAAGATTACTTTGGGTCAAATCTCTATGAGTACATAGTCCCTCAACATTCTTCTTGTTACAGTCATGTCTCTGGAACATCCACTATCAATATACCATATAGGGGTATGTCCACTTGGATTCACCTGCATCAAATAAGGAATCACTCATCCTTAGAACCCAAATTACTTTTGGGTCCTAGGTTCTTGTTAGTTTGAAATCCTGCAGCTGTTCTGATAGGTAAACTATTCTTGATTTTAACACTTGTGTGGAACCAACAATTCATGGCAAAGTGGCCCACCTTGCCACAACACCAACACTCAAATCTATTGTACCTTCTTTTAGGTACAGACTTCACAACTTTGTTGCCAGTAGTCTTGTTAAGTGTTGGTGCTTGCCTATAAAGTGGCCTATTGGCATATCTACCCTTGCCAATGAAATCACCATACTCACAGTGACCATGAGTAATATCATGATCATACCTGTTTGTAGGTTGCATTACTTTCCTAAAGAAGATAGGGGGCTTTGAGGCTAGTGGCTGAACTGGGGCTTTGCCTTTTCTATGAGAATTAGCGGCCCTTGTTCTTCCCTTAAAGCCTAGACCTGTCTTTTCTTTTTGAAAAATGAAATTGTCTATTAAGGGAAAGACAAACTTTGACTTAGAAAATTTAGCCACAAACTCCTTTTCTTTCAGAAGTTTTGCCTCCAGATTCTTGATGTGAATTTCCTTGAAGGTGATTGTGCCCATCTGAGTAGCAGTTATGTTTTTCAGTTTGGCAACCTCATTCAGTTTCAAATCCAACAGCTTTGCTGAATCTGATGCAGCCTGCTTAAGAGATTCAATTTCCTTGGCCTGCTCTTTGACAAGAAACTTGCTCCTCTTTAGAGCTTGCAACAGCCCACCATACTCATTAATGAGTTGATGTACATCCCCCTCAGAATCAGAACCATCAACTTCTCTTGAAGTTGATGCTACTGATTCTGATCTAGTAAAATAATCAGAAGCTAAGGAGGAATTGTATACCTTACTTGGACCAGGCTGATCCTGACACTGATCATTTTCTGACAGAGCCATCAACCCTCCACAACAAAAGTCTTCCACTCCATTTATGGAGTCCAACATTTGTAGGAATTCGAGTTCCCTAGAATCCTCTTCTGTTGAGAACAACCCAACATATGCTTCTGCATCATCTTCTTCTCTTGATCCTGAAGATGAAGAGTGTTGGGTACATTGAAAAATATGTACAAGATTTGGAGAAGCCTCATCTTAGTCAATGATATGCATCAATTTGTATTTGATAGATGTTTGAGTTACATTGTGCAGGTTCAAGAATTTGAAGAAAATTTTCTAAGTACAAGTGTCGACACTTATGAAGAAGTTGTGTCGACACCCAAGCTAAGTCGACACTTTCGAAGAAGTTGTGTCGACACTCAAATTGAGTCGACACCTAAAGAAGCAGCTGTGTCGACACCCAGAATTGTGTCGACACCTGAGGCAGAATTTGTGTCAATACAGGAGCTGTGTCGACAACAAGGAGCTATGTCGACACTGGAAGTAGTTGTGTCGACACACAGGACTTGTGTCGACACATCAACTCTCAAAGTGCTGTGTCGAGATCAGAAGCAATTGTGTCAACACACAGGACTTGTGTCGACACACACTCAACGCCATCTGGACACACTCAATGCTGTCTACACACACTCAATGTCATCTGTCGGCAATAGCTATGTCGAGACCAGAAGAACTTGTGTCGACACACAGGACTTGTGTCGACACACACTCAACGCCATATGTCTGCAACAGCTATGTCGAGACCAGAAGGACTTGTGTCGACACACAGGACTTATGTTGACACAAACTCAACGCCATCTGTCTGCAGTAGTTATGTCGAGAACATGAAGACTTGTGTCGACACACTGGACTTGTGTCGACACATACAATAGAAGAAGTGTCGAGTAGCAGAAGATTGACTGAGTCGACACATTGAATGCTGTGTCGACATCATGAAGACTTGTGTCGACACTTACCCTATATGTGTCGACACATGTGAAGCCGTTTTGCAGAGTGGAATGTGCTGAGTTGGAAAGTCTTTGACGAATCAAGTGATTTGACTGATGACTCGACAGCTATCATAACCAACCGGTCTGATACCTCTATCAGAACTATTAGAAGGTTGTTACAAACCGGATCAGCCGGTAACCATTGGGAAACTCTATATAAGAGTCAGATCTGTGAAAAAGAAAGGAAGACAATATAACATAAGAAGAAGAATAACACTAGAGAATTCTTCAACAAGAACAAGGAAAACCCTTACGAAGGCAGATCTAGAGCTGTCTGCAAGAAAGATTCAGAATTCATTCTAAATTTAAGGAAGAAGCTGACTGAAGATCATCTTCTACATCAAGTGAAGATCCACCTTATTTTGTTCTATCAAGAAGCTTTGAAAAGCTAAGTCAGGTTAGATCAGAAGGGTCAGTTCATTCAAGAACTGATTAAGAAGGCTACACCAATAGAGAAATCTAGCTGGTGAATTTTCAGTACCATTATATCATTCAATTTCTTGTAGGATCTATTGTTAGATCTGAGTTATAAGCCTGAAATTATAAAGGATGAGGTAGGGCTGAGAGCCTGAGGTGTAGGACTTGTGAAAAGTCTGAGTTGTAAGCCTAGTGATAAAGGCTGAGGTAGGGCTGAGGCCTGAGGTAGGATTCTTGGGAAGAATTTGAGGTAGGACTTATTTAAGTCTGAGCTGTAGGAACCATTCTGGTTCTAAGTTGTAAGATCTGCGGATCTGAGCCAGTGGAAGGAAGTTAGGATGAATCCAGTTATCTACTGGATAGGCGAAGGGGGAAAGTGGATGTACCCATACCTTGGGGAACCACTATAAATCTGGTGTATGCTGTGCTGTGAATTGTGGTCTGTGCTTTGAATTATCTGTGCATAATTTAATCTAGCTGTTTGCCTATAAAAATTGTATGAAAAGTTTAGAACCTATTCACCCCCCCTCTAGGTGTTTAGGCTCTTGAAATCAAGTCTTTCAAGTGGTATCAGAGGGAAGTTACTCAAAGATTGACCTAACAGTCTGAGTGAATCTCCAAGGCAAATTACAGATATCAAGAATGGGTTCAAATGAGAATCAAAAGGAGTTTGGATCTATGAAACTACCAATCTGCAGGAAAGAATCCTTTGGCATATGTAAGGGAAGGGTCAGATTGTTTATGGAAGCATCTGATCCAAGAATCTATATCACAGTACAGGAAGGCCCCTTCATTCCAATGAAGGTATCAGTCCTGGACGCAAATGTTAAAACTCCTAAGAGTTATTCTGAAATGACCAAGGATGAGATCATCTTGGCAACACAAGACAAAAGAGTACAGAACATTATTGTAAGTGCTATAGATGATGCCACATTTCAGAATCTGGTACACTGTAAAACCTCCAAGGAAATGCGGGACACATTGATTGTCTACATGGAGGGCACAAAAGAAGTCAGAGAGGACAGGAAGTCTATGCTGAATCAGAAGTATGAAAGATTTAGACAAGCCAAGAATGACAGCATAACTGAATGCTACAAGAAATTCTTCCGGATTGTAAATGAGCTGATTACTTATGGAAGAGTCTTCAGCGCTTATGAACTCAATGCCAAGTTTCTGAGATCTCTTACAAAGGATTAGGACACCAAGATTTGTTCCATCAGAGAGGTGACAAGGCTGGCAGATACACCTCCTTCCACACTGTTTGGAAAGCTGCTTTCATATGAAATGCAGCTTATAGCTAGGAAGGAGGAAGAGAAGAGCAGTAGATCTGAACACAAGGAAAAGTCAGTTTCCTTCAAGGCTGAAGGCATAAGAAAGGGCAGGAGAAAATCTCCTTCTCCACCTTGTAGGAGTGCTGAGGCAGAAGAAGGAAATCCTGACAACAACACATCAGATAACCACCCTTCTGATGAGGATTTTGCAGCCTTCATAAGGCAGTTCCAAAGATTCATGAAGAAGAGAAAGTGGAGAACCAGACCTTCTACATCCTTTTCCAAGGATGAGTACTACAAGAAAAAGAAGACTCCTAAGGAGGATAGGTATGCTTCTAAACCTAGTAAACAATCTAATTCTAAGATTGTGTGCTATTATTGTAACAGGCAAGGTCATGTCATAGCTAACTGTCCTGACAAAAGGAAGGAGTCAAAAGACAAGAAGAAACATCAAATAAAAGGCAAGAAAGAAAAATCTCTTGTTGCCCAGAAGCAGAAGAGCTGGACAGATTCTTCATCATCTGAATCAGGAGAAGAAGAAGATGCTGAAGCATATATTGGGCTATTCTCAATCGAAGAGGATTCTAAGGAGTTAGAATTCCTACAAATACTGGACTCCATAAATGGAGTGGAAGAATATTACTGCAGAGGGCTGATGGCCCTATCAGAAAATGATCAATGCCAGGATCAGGCTGGTCCTAGTAAGGTATACATTTCTCCCTTAGATTCTTATTATTTACTGGATCAGAATCAGTAACATCAACTTCAAGAGAAGGGGATGGTTTTGATTCTGAGGGGGATGTACATCAACTCATTAATGAGTATGGTGGGTTGTGGCATGCTCTGAAGAAGAGCAAGTTTCTTGTCAAAGAGCAGACCAAGGAGATTGAGTCTCTTGAGCTGGCTGTAGTAGATTCAGCAAAGCTGTTGGATCTAAAATTGAATGAGGTTACCAAACTAAAAAACATTACTGTTATTCAGATGGGCACAATCTCTTTCAAGGAGAATCATATCAAGAAACTGGAGGCAAAATTTCAGCAAGAAAGAGAGCTAGTGGCTAAACTCTCCAAGCCAAAATCTGTCTTACCATTCATAGACAATTTCATTTCACAAAAAAGGAAGACTGGTCTAGGTTTTAAGGGAAGAACTAGGGTCACCAATTCATATAGAAAAGGCAAGGCCCCAGTTCAGCCTCTACCTGCAAAACCCCCTATCTTCTTTAAGAAGGTGATGAATCCTACAAACAGGTATGATCATGACACTACTCATGATCACTGTGAGTATGGAAATCTCATGGGCAAGGGTGCAAATTCCAATAGGCCACTCTATAGGCATGCCCATCATGTACAAGAGAAATTCTAGAAGTTTGTTGCTCCAACACTAACACTTAACAAGACTGCTTACAATAAAGTAGCAAAGTCTGTACCTAAGAGAAGGTATAATAGATTTGAGTATTGATGTTGTGGCAAGGTGTACCAATTTGCCATGGATTGCCGGTTTAACACAATTGTTAAAATCAAGAGTAGTTTTCCTGTTAGAACAGCTGCATGATTACAAACTAATAAGGACCTGGGACCCAATAGCAAATTGGGTTATAAGGGTAAGTGATTCTTTATTTGATGTAGGTGAATCCAAGTGACCATACCCCTATATGGTACTTGGATAGTGATAGTTGCAGACACATGACTAGAATAAGAAGAATGTTGAGGGACTATGTACCCATAGAGAATGGTCCCAAAGTCATCTTTGGTGGATCAGAAAAAGGAGTCATCAAAGGATTTGGTAACATTTTTTGTGACTCAATTACTATCACTAAAGTGGCTTATGTGAAGGGTATGAAACATAACCTGATTAGCATAAGTCAGCTTAGTTATCTAGGTTATGACATCTCCTTTCACAAAAGAGAGTGCCAAATTAAGAGGTCAAGTGATCAAGAGATCATTTTGACTGGCACTAGGAAAGGAAATGTCTATTGTCTTAACCTAGATTGTGAGTTGAACAACTCACCTATTTGCCTAATTGCAGATGAGAAAGCTTCACTATGGGTTAAATGGCACAAAAGGCTAGCTCATCTGAACTGTAAGTCCATAGGATTGATGTTTAGCATGGGTCTAGTGAAGAATATCCCTCAAGTCAAGTGCATTAAAGAGGGAGTGTGTTCAGCTTGCAAAAAGGGCAAACAGACCAAGTCCTCTTTTCTTGCACTAGATACCAAAGATTCATTGAGATGTTTATATCTCTTGCATATGGATTTGTTTGGTCCTATGCCAGTTCACAGTTTTGGTAGGAAAGTATATACACTAGTTGTTGTAGATGACTATTCTAGATACACTTGAGTGTTCTTCTTGAGGCAGAAATCTGAAACCCCTAGTATTTTCCAGACTTTTGTTTGACAGGTTCAGAATGAATTTAACAATTCAGTGGTCAAAATCAGAAGTGACCATAGAACTGAATTTCAGTCTTAATGTATGACAAAATTCTGGGAAGAACTTGGGATACATCAGGAGTTCTCCTCACCTAGAACACCTCAGCAAAATGGAATTGCTGAAAGAAAGAATAGAACTCTCATTGAGGCTGGTAGAACTCTACTCAGTGATACTACTCTCCCTGAATATTTCTAGGCTGAGGCAGTAAACACTGCTTGTCATGTTCTCAATAGAGCATCCTTAAATAAGAAACTTAAGTCGACTCCCTATCAGATTTTGAAGGGCAGAAAACCAAACATTTATTATTTCAGAATCTTTGGTAGCAAGTGTTATGTCCTAGTTAATGGTAAACACTACTAAACAAAGTTTGATACCAAATCCCTAGAAGGGATATTTGTTGGGTAAAGCAATAACAGTAGGGCATACAGGGTCTACAACTTGACAACTCAAGTTGTAGAAGAGTCAGTCCATGTTGTTTTTGATGAGTCTAGATTGGTTAATAATGAATTGTCTAGTGCTTCAGTTAGTTCTACAGGTCTAATAGACATGCTGGACAAGTTGAACATCAATGATGAAGCCCCTGCTAGGATGAATGATGGAAAAGATGCATGCTTTCCAGGGGAGAAAAGGACTCTCTGGATGATGAAGACAATGTGGGGCATCAAGTTGAGGAAACTGAAGAAAGCCATAATGTTGACAGATTTCCTCCAGCAAGAAGACACTTGAAGGATCATCCAGCTCACCAAATCATTGGTGATGCAAGTCAAGGGGTTCTAACTAGGAGCAAGAGCATGAACACAGTTCTATGTTCTAGCTTCCTGTCTCAAATAGAACCCAGTAAGATTGAAGAGGCAATGCAAGACTCCAACTGGATTGATGCTATGCAAGAAGAGCTCAGTCAGTTCAGAAGATATAAAGTCTGGGAACTGGTGCCTAAACCTAAGGATCACAACATAATAGGAACTAAGTGGATCTATAGGAACAAGCTTGATGAGAATGGCACCATAGTCAAGAATAAGGCCAGACTGGTAGCTAAAGGCTACATGCAAGAGGAAGGTATTGACTTTGATCAAACCTTTTCTCCAGTGGCAAGGCTGGAGGCTATAAGGCTGTTTTTAGCCTATGCTGTCTATCAAGGGTTCAAGGTATACCAGATGGATGTGAAATCAGCATTTCTGAATGGGGATTTAAAAGAGGAAGTCTATGTTGAACAACCCTCAGGTTTTGTAGATTCTCATTTTCCTGATTATGTATATAGGCTTAGGAAAGGTCTATATGGTTTGAAACAAGCTCCAAGTGCTTGGTATGAGACCTTGTCTACTTTCCTTATTGACAATAAATTCTCTAGAAGAAAAAAAGACAAAACTCTATTCTATAGGGAATCTAAAGGCAAGATAATACTAGTCTAGATATATGTTGATGACATTATCTTTGGTTCTACTGAAAACAACCTTTGTAAAAAGTTTGCCAAACTTATGCAAGGGAAGTTTGAGATGAGCAGTATGGGTGAGCTGAAGTTCTTCTTGGGACTTCAAGTTAGACAGACTGGTAGTGGTTTGTCCATATCTCAGTCTAAGTTCACCAACGAGTTGATTAAGAAGTATGGTATGGACTCAGCTTCTACCATGAAAACTTCAATGGGAATAAGTATACCTATAGACAAAGATGAGGCAGGGAAACCTGTTGACGAGTCTTTGTATAGAGGGATAATTGGCTCCCTACTTTACTTGACTGCTAGTAGACCTGACATCATGTATGCAACATGTGTATGTGCTAGGTACCAAGCTTGCCCAAAGGAATCTCATTATACTGTAGTTAAGAGAATATTGAGATATCTTAAGGGTACACCTAATTTAGGCCTTTGGTACCCTAAGATTAGAGATTTCATTCTAACTGGTTTTTCAGATGCAGACTTTGCTGGATGCAAAGAAGACAGGAAGAGTACTACAGGAACTTGTCAATTCCTTGGTGGGAGGCTAGTGACATGGAGCAGCAAGAAGCAAACTAGTGTAGCTATATTAATAGCTGAATCAGAATATATAGCTGCAGGTAGCTGCTGTGCACAGTTGATGTGGATAAAATATCAAATTGAAGACTATGACATCCAGGTAAGTAGAATTCCACTGTTTTGTGATTCTACTAGTGCTATTTCTATTGCTAAGAATCCTGTATCACACAGTAGGACCAAGCATATAGAAATTAAGTTTCATTTCATCAGAGAACATGTAGAGAAGGAAAATATTTGCCTAGAGTTTGTGAAAACAGATAATCAAATAGCTGATATTTTCACAAAACCTCTTGATGAAACTAAATTCAATTATTTTAAAATTGAATTAGGTATGTTGAACCTAGAATAGGTTAACACAAGCTTCCTTAAGTAGCATATGTAAGCACCAAATTTCTCTGGAAATTTGTCTAAGTACAAAGTTTGGGTAAAAACAAGCAAGTTGTGTCGACACACTCAGTATGCTGTGCCGACATAGAAAAAGGATGTGTCGACATAGAGACACTATCTATGTAGATAGAAGAACTGGTGTTGACACAACTCTGTCGAGACTTTAATGGTCCGTGTCAGCACAGAAACAAGTGTGTCGACATTGACATAAGTATGTCGACACATAGATGTGTCGACTTAATATAAGTATTGTCGACTCAGACATTAGTATGTCGACACTTAGTCGTGTCGACTTAAACTAAGTATTGCCGAGACCTAGGTCATTTATGACGACACGTATGCTGATTTGTCGACTAAGGCCCGTCTTTTGACCTGCCCTTGACACTAATACTATAAATTGGTGAAGCCAAAAACTGGTCAACTACGCTTTCAGAATTCTTGGTTTTGCACCTTCTGTCGACAAAGACCTTCTCTTATTTTCTCTCTCATCTCTCTCGTCGATGGCACCTCATCAAGAAGACAAAGTCAATGAAGGATATGAGCTGGTTCGTGAAGGGTTCACGACAGCTTCAGAAGAAATTCAGGGTATAATTGCCCTAATTTATGAGAATGGTTTGGAGTACTTGGTCTCTGAACCAACCAAGATTTGGAAGAAGGAAGTTTTGGAATTCTATTCAACAACAAGCGTGGATATAGAAGGGAAGAAGTTCAAAGCAACAGTTCAGGATTACCAAATGAAACTTACACTAAAGACAATTAGGAAATCTCTTCAGCTTCCTTTGGTTAAGGATACAGATGAAATAACTCCATCCCTGACTACAGAAGCATTAAGTTGGTGCGGGCTGAGCCCTAATTTCAAGGTTAGAACATCCATAACTCAGAAAGGGATGAATTCCCAAGGGAAGTTCTTGTCTGAAATAGTTGGGAAGGTGATACTATGTAAGACTGGTGGACATGATCAAATTTCAGTCCACATGTTTAATCTGATGACACAGATCATATTCAAAGTGAAAACTGACCGGGCAGCAGTAGTGTTTGACAAGATCCAAGAAGGAGTGAAGAAACCAAACCTGGGAAGGATTCTAAGTTTATGTTTATCTTCAGTAATACCAAGTGTTTTGAAACAAGTGGCTGGATTCAAAATCAATCACATGAGGAGAATGGATGTGAGAATTCTGTCAAGGTGGGATAGGGTTCTTTCCAAGGAAGTCACTACTCCTCAGAAACAAACTAAGAAAGATAAAAAAATAGAAAAAAGTTATTCAACAAGCAGAATCCTCTAGTGATTCTGAAGAGGAAGTAGTCTTCAGCTCAGATGAAGACCAACAACCAGAAGAAGCCCAAGATCAAGTGTTGGGCAGTGAGCCCCAAGAACAACAGATAGACTCCACTCCAGGGGGAGAAAATACTGAACAAACTTAGCTGCCTGCCCAAGGGGGAGGCATTGCTGAAGCTGCCCTTGAGAGTGAATTTGCTGCAGATACTATCATGAACATAGTATCTGAAATCAATAATGCAGATCAAGACAATGTTGAGAAAGAAGCTCAAAATGAGCAAGTAAGTATCTCCTTTAAAAAGAGGGCCCTGAAAAAAAATCTGGATGTCTAGGGAAAACCTTTTGCTGTTCAAACTAATCTTGTTCCTCCTATACAGGTACAACAAGAGTTCAATATGAAAGTGCTCTTTTCTGATTTACCTGATGCAAGAACTGAGGGGGAGCAATCCCAACTGGAAAAGGATTTTCCAAGGATTGGGGGGAGGAACAAATCAAAGAAAAAGATTTACCAAGGACTGAGGGGGAGCTGTATCAGCATGCCCCAACTGATAAGGACACAGTTGATATACAAAGTACATCTGAAACTTCTGATGATGAAGAAGCCTCAACGACTAAGAAAAGAAAAATAGTTGCGTTAAGGAAAAAGAGTTCTGGCTACAAAAAGGCCTTGCAAACAGGCACAGCACCACCTGCTACAAGCATGGACTTCAGTTCTCTACTGGTCCAAATACAAATTAAGTTGGATACGCAAAGACAATCTCTGGAGAAATATGTGGATGAAACTCACAAGGAGTTGCAATTCCAGTTGGCTCAGGATATCAAATCTATTAGATTTGAAGTTAATCAAAATAAAAAGGAAATGCCAGATTTCTTCCATAAGGGAGGTAATGCTGTGGTATTCCTGGCAAAATAACAGCAGAATCTGAAAGTACAAGTAGAAGATATTGTAGTAAAGTAGGGTTATGTGCTAGAGAATCAACTAAGAATGAATGAGAATCTTAAAGATTCACACCATGCTATCTTGAAAAAAATTGATGATCTAACAACTGCTATCAAAGCTGAAGTCTCAAAGCAGATCCAGAAAGATATAACTATTGTTCAGGCCACATTTCAAGCCTCACAGAAGAATATATCTGATTTCTTGACAAAATTCAGAGATTATTATAAAGAAGGAACTGATTATATTATTAATCAAGTCAGATTTCAAAAAGATGATCTGAGAGATCATATTGATAGAGAAGTCATAAAGGGGGAGAGAGTAGTAGTCAAAGCCTGCTCTGATCATGCTAAATGGATATCAAATAGCATCAGAGCAACTCTTTGATATCCTCACCTATGTGATGATGACAATGTAGCTGAATCTGGAATACAACCTGCTCATACTGAAGGAGATCAGCCTGAAGTTGCTCAGGTGGTTTACTGTCACAACCCGCATTTTCTCCGAATTAAGAATTATCAGAGTAAGAGAAAACACGCGTCATGATGCCACGTCAAGCAGGGGATAACTGCTGACGCTCAGGCAAAACCAACTACCAACTTAATGAAAGAAAATCATGTGATTAATGATTAGAAAATCAGTTATGATTAGAGTCCGTATCCCTCGGCTCAGTGGATCACCTAGTCCACGAAAGAAAAACTATATTTATACGCTGCGGAAAAATACTTTATTTAGTTTTGACATCCTAAGGAGCACATAAGGGTCCCAAGAGAACCACTCATGCTATGCAAGATCCTACATTTAATTTATATAATATATAAGAAAACGGTCTTTATACGTGATTTGGAAAATAGTGATTACGCTTTATAAAACATGCTGATCATGAGCTTTATTTATAATAACAATTATAGTTTAAAAATAACTAGCACCCTAGCATAAAACCTTCTCAGAGCAAGTAGACTATCTCCAGAAAATGGTAGCAGCAATAGTATATATCTAGTACAAGGTAAAAACTACCAGTGGGCGCCAACAACCTGACACGAACCCACTAGCACAAATATATGTCTGTAAGAAAGTACTGAAAACAACCTCACTAACAAGGTAAACAGAACTCCAAGGTCCGGAAGTCCAACAACACCACCTCCAACTAGCCACCAGACTGGCTACAGCTCAGAACCTGGGGTATTCCAAAAGAAAACAGAATACCTCAGCAGGCTAAACAAAGAAAAACTGCATGAAAGAGTCAACCAAAGGACAAAGTAACAGAAAAACATGCAGTAGAAAGAGTCACAACTGTCCACAACAAGACCACAAGAAAAGCACAACGTGCAAAGCAACAGCAACGACCCACCCCAGGAACCACATCCTGCAGGGCCTACTAGGCTACCAAGAGCCAGAATGTTGCAAACTACCAAAGAAGAAACTTCTAACACCCTAAACTGTGGGAAGTGATAGTAGCGAAAACAACAATGAGGAACCAGATCGAAGGCAAACGCAGTCCCCCAATCCACCATGTCTAAGTCAAAAGCTCGAGGGTCAACACGTGAAAACACAAGGGACCTTCCACCCGACATGCCCAGCCCGTACCTGGAGCAAGAAAACATGGGTGGCCTTGGCTATATCACTCAACTCCACCCCCATAAAGAGCTACAACCACCACTACTAACCACGACCCACGATTCGGCCTTTAGGAAAATAAAGAAAACGGCCGACAAGGAAAACCCAGAAATTCAACTGGAAATCCACTCGAAAATGAAATACAAGGTAAAGGAAGAGTGTTGAAATAAACCAACACGACTAGGCGTTGAGTGAAACCCACTCAGTGCCTACCTAAACTTTGGCGTTGAGCGAGCTAGCCTCACTCGCCGCCAAAATAATACCACTACCCACAAGCCCACTAAAGAATGCGGAGCTCGACGACAGTCGAACAACCAAGGCAGAAGATCCAGAACTCGAGTAGTTGCCTGCCACTTGAGTATCTAAATTCCCGCACTCGAAACCATCTAAATTCGCCTAACAACAGAAAATATACAAAGCTCACGATCAGTGACGCACGATCAGTGGTCGTGCGCACTCATCGGCTGATGATCGTGCGAAGCGAACCTGGAAAACTTGACAGAAAAATCTAGCAACTGCGCACGATCAGTATCGCACGATCAGTGGTCGTGCGCACTGTTGCCAGCGCTCGTGCGATTTTTCGAGACAGAACTTTGGAAACTGAAAGACAGCCGCGCACGAGCAGAGGCACACGACCAGTGGTCGTGCGCCCTAAAGGTTGATGACCGTGCGTGGTCAACCTGCACCGTTTGGAATTTCCCAAACGACACCGGAACGCGCACACGACTCACGCCACTGCAGTAGCAGCAGACAACTATCAACGTCGCGCACCACTACCATACGAACTATGCCTAATCATTCGAGTAATACCATAATGAAAATCGGCAACCACACCCCCCTCCTAACTCTCCCTCTCGGCTACACCCGAACCAGAGCAACAATCAAAATAAAGGAAAACAACGGCTCCACGCCAACAATTTGGATTCCAATCATCACAAAATAGGGGGGGTTTCAGTAGGAAGAACTAAGCCCTATAGTTAGCAAGAAAATGAGAACAACAAGGCCTCTAACCTGGGCTAACCGGGATTTCAATTTCATCAAGAAAATTCAAAAAAAAGGAAAACTTGGCAAGGGCAAGAATACCACTTGCCTCAATCACAGCGAAGCTTTGGACTGCTTTCCTCCTCTTCGCGCGGATCAAAACGGCCGCAACACCTAGAACAAAAACTCGGCCATTAATGGCGGAAAACTTCCAAAACCGAAAATTCCAATCCTCCCAGAACTCCACGAAAATCGAATTTCTTACCGCAGGAATGAAGGTCTTGATGAGAGCAATCCAAATCTACTCTCGGAATCGAATTCCGTCCACAAACGCTCCGGGAATCGGCGTCTGAAGGGTAGGCGGTTTCTCCGTTTCCTCTCGTACAGGGGCGGCGGTTTTTAATCGTGAAGAAGATGAACGGCTCTCTCATTCTCTCTCTATATATATAATTATATAATTATATAATTAATTACAAAATTACATAAAGCACCACATCGACGCGAAAACCGAACTACCTCGGAATTCGACGAAATTCACACCGTAGCTAAATACCCATGCTACGAACACAACGGCGAAGTCGAAATTACTTTTCGACAAACAGAACTCGAGTTATACCCAAATAAAGCCAAACACCAACATCCCCCCGAGAGGCCACACCGGGTCACCCAAAACAACTCGGCTTGCTAGGGAGATCTTGCCAACAGGCTACAGAATAGGGCACTCAGTTCTAAGGAGCTAAACCACACTCCACAAATGGCACAAGCCACGGAAACGCGTCATCATAACGCCAAACGAGAATAAAAATAATCGCTGAAAAAACGGGTCGTTACAGTCACTCCCCCTAAAAGAAAGTTTCGTCCCGAAACTTTACGCACAACCCTCCTACAAAAGAAGGAAAAGTAACAATCAGAAGTTACAAAGGGAAACATACCGATCAAATCAGCGAAATAGGTGAGGGTACGCCCTCATCATGGCCGACTCTAGCTCCCAAATCGCGCTCTCCAAATCCTGATTTTTCCATAGAACTTTCACCATCGGTATGGACTTCTTTCGTAGCACACGCTCCTGAGTATCCAAAATACGAACTGGCACCTCAACAAAAGAGAGGTTGGGCTCCAACTGGGGCACAACATCCAAGAGTTGCCCACTGCTGCGCACACACTTCCGCAATTGGCTAACATGAAAAACATTATGAACACCAGGGAAGTTCGCTGGCAAATCCAATCTATAAGCAGACACACCAATCCGCTCCAAGACCTCAAACGGGCCCACATACCTTGGGTCCAATTTCCGATTTTTACCAAATCTCTTCACACCAACCATTGGAGAAACCTTGAGGTATACATGATCCCCTACTAAAAACTCCAAAGCAGACCTACGCCGATTGGCGTTCTTTTCATACCTCTCCTGAGCTAACCGAAGCTTCTCCCGAATAAGCTTCACGGCGACTTCCATCTCTTCCAGAGCATCTGGACCCAACAAAGGCTTCTCACCAGCCTCAGCCCAAAACAACGGAGTCCTACAGCGCCTCCCATACAAAGCTTCGAACGGAGCCATCTGCAAGCTTTCCTGATAACTGTTATTATAAGCAAATTCCATGAGTCGCAGACGCTCATCCCACGCTCCACCGTGGTCTAAAATATAGCACCTGATCATATCCTCAATAATCTGAGTGACCCGCTCCGTCTGCCCATTGGTCTGAGGGTGGTACGCAGTAGAATACCTCAGATCCGTACCCAAACCCTCCTGCAGACTCTGCCAGAAACGAGAAGTAAACCGGGAGTCTCGATCAGAAATGATGCTAACCGGCACACCGTGGAGTCGGATGACCTCATTCAAGTACAACTCCGCTATCCTCCTCATCGGGTAATCAATCTTATAAGGCACGAAGTGAGCATACTTCGTCAATCTATCCACTATAACCCAAACAGAATCAAATCCTCTCGGGGATTTTAGCAAACCCGTAATGAAGTCCATAGATATACTCTCCCACTTCCAAGTCGGGATCTCTAGCGGAGTCAACTTACCACCAGGCCTTCCATGATCGGCCTTCACACGCTTGCAAGTGTGACACTCAGCAACATATCGGGCTATATCTCCTTTCATACCATACCACAAGGCAACTTGCCTTAAGTCACGGTACATCTTCGTAGATCCTGGATGGTAGGCAACGCTGGAACCATGAGCCTCACTGCAAATCATACCTTTAATGTCCCCAACAGCGGGAACGCAAAACCTGCCGCGGTACTTCAAAGTACCCGCATCATCAATAGTAAAATCTGGCAACTCTCCCTTCTCTGTCCTGGTAAAAAGGTGCAACAGATCCGGATCGTCCTTCTGATGCAGTCTAGTCAAAGAAATCCAGGACGGCTCTGCCACTGACAAACTACTCTGCAAACCACAGCATCCCACTGAAATATCCATAAGGAGGAACTCCTCAACTAACCGATCGGCGGAGAGGTTAAAGATCTTTCCCGTCTTTCGGCTCAGGGCGTCGGCCACCACATTGGCCTTGCCCGGATGATACTGGATTTCTACGTCATAATCCGCCACATACTCAAGCCACCGCCGCTGACGCAGATTCAACTCCTTCTGCGTGAACACGTACTTCAGGCTCTTATGGTCAGTAAAAATCTTGCACTGAGCCCCATAAAGTAAGTGCCTCCACAACTTCAACGCATAGATAACCGCTGCAAACTTAAGGTCATGCGTTGGATAATTCTTCTCATGAGTCTTCAGCTGCCTTGACCCATAAGCGATTACTTTTCCATCCTGCATTAATACGCATCCCAGTCCTATATGCGAAGCATCCACATACACATCATAATCCACGCCCTCAGTAGGAAGGGTCAGAACGGGAGCAGTACACAATCTCCTCTTTAACTCCTGAAAAGCTTCTTCGCACTTCTCGCTCCAAACAAAAGCCACATTCTTCTGAGTCAGCTTGGTCAAAGGTGCGGCTAGAGAAGAGAAACCCTCCACGAATCTCCTGTAATAGCCAGCCAACCCTAAGAAACTTCTGATCTCCTTAGGAGTGTTCGGCCTACTCCAATCCATCACTACTGCAATCTTTTCTGGGTCAACCGAGATCCCATCCTTGTTCACCACGTGGCCTAGAAAAGAAACTTGAGGCAACCAAAATTCGCACTTGCTCAACTTGGCGAATAACTTGTGGTTCCTCAACTCTGACAGGACCAAATGCAAATGCTGCTCATGCTCCTCAGCACTGCGAGAATAAACCAACACGTCATCAATGAAGACCACCACGAACTTGTCTAGGAAATCCTTGAATACCCGATTCATCATGTCCATGAAAGCTGATAGTGCGTTGGTCAAACCAAACGACATCACCAAAAACTCGAAGTGTCCATGCCTCGACCTAAACGCAGTCCGTGGAATATCTGCCTCACGGATCCTGAGCTGATGATAGCCCGAACGAAGATCGATCTTGGAGAACACCATGCTACCACGCAACTGGTCAAATAAATCATCGATCCTCGGCAGAGGGTACCTGTTCTTGATAGTGACCTTGTTCAACTCTCTATAGTCGATGCAAAGCCGCATCGACCCATCTTTCTTCTTTACGAACAAAACAGGAGCACCCCAAGGCGACGAACTCTGCCTGATAAAACCTTTAGCCAACAACTCATCTAACTGAATTTGCAACTCCTCTAACTCACGAGGGGCCATCCGGTACGGCGCCTTAGCAATAGGACGCGTAACCGGCTCCAAATCAATAACAAACTCCACATCCCGCTCAGGAGGGATACCAGGAAGATCATCAGGAAAAACATCGGCGAAACCACGAATAATAGGAATCTCCTCCAAGCGTGGCACGCTAACAACGGTTCCAACCGCCGAGACTAAACAAACACAACAATCAGAAAGAAACAATCTCTGAACACATACCGCAGAGAGAACAGGAGAATCCTGACACGGATCAGCATACACGCTGCCGGGCTGACCGTCGTCCCTGATGAAGTCCAAGCGCTTTCCTTTGCACTGAATGACCGCATTATACCGAGAGAGCCAGTCCATGCCCAAAATGACATCGAAGTCCTCTAGATCAATCATTTTTCAGGTCCGCCTTCGCAAGAAAATCCCCCAACAAAACCGGGCAATCCAAAATACCCAAATCTGACAACACAGATTCACCAGAGGGAAACTTGACATGGAAGGAATCCCGAACACGATCTAGAGACAACCGATGACGCTCCACAAAGGCTATAGCCACGAACGAGTGGGTAGCGCCGGAGTCAAACAGAACACGCGCCCAGCGGTTCTTCACCTTAAATTTCCCTATAGGAGCGCACAAAGCTAAGGAACTAGCACAACAGTATCGTAAATAATCTAGCAACTAAACTACCAGGCTAGAAAGAAAATAACAAACAACTAACCTGAGATCACCTGGGTCGAAGTCTGAGCCTCCTCGGAAGAAATCACGTTCAGCTTCCCTTTTCCCTTGTCCACACGCTGAGGTGGAGGTAAAGCCTGTGACGGAACTGCAGGAAGAGCTGGCTGAAACTGAGGACACCTCGACTTAATGTGACCCTTCTGCCCACACTGAAAGCAGATTTTATCCTTGGACCAACACTGGGCCGCATCATGGCCGGATCGCTTACAAACTGAACAGGAGACATCTCTCCTAGGAGCACCCTGAATCGCATGAACCTGCTCCTTCTTCTGAGCTGCCGCCTTCTTGAAACACCTCTCGACAGGATGGCCTGACCGGCCACAAAAACTGCACACCACCCTGCTCCTCTTTCCCGGAACAGCATCGGGTACCAGGGGTTTCTTCTCCTCTACCAACTTCCTCTTATCCTTCTTCAACTGCTGGCCTCTGCTCTTCGCCGTCTCAATAGCCTCCACCTTCAGAGCAGCCTCTACTATACCTGCATAAGACACTGACCCATAAGCACTGGTCAACTGCTGCACCTCACTCCTCAAACCACCGAGGAATCGCTTAACTCGATCAGCCTCAACGCTGACCAATCCAGGGGCAAAACGGCTCAACTTGCTGAACTCTATCTCATACTCACCCACCGTGAGTTGCCTTTGCTTCAGATGGAGGAAGTCGTTCATGAGGCGGTCACGCTCGACCGAGGGTAAGAACTTCCTCAACAACATCTCCTTGAACACTTCCCAAGAGCATCCGGCTACCAGGCTCTCCTTCTCTCTCAGCCACCAACTCTTAGCCAAACCTTTAAGCTGATAGGCGGCTATCATCACCCTCTGATCATCTGCAATCCCTGAGTACGAGAACATCTCCTCCATGGAGATCAGCCAGTCGTCTATCACCATGAAATCTGCCTTCCCATCATAAGTGGGAGGGCTCAGCCTCTAAAACTGCGAGATGAAGGCCATCTCTGCTGGCACCACCACTGAAGGCCTCAAGGGTGCAGGAGGAGGAGGAACAGCTAACCCCCCAGCAGGAACTTGCGCACCCTGAGCCTGCCCTGCCACAACTGCCACCAAAGACTGAATCTGGGCTTGCACCTCCTCCAACTGCCTGCCCATAGCTTCGCTACTCTGACGCAGACTCTCGATCACCGCATCGTTCTGAGCTCCAGAAGATTCACCCTCAGACAGGGGAGTCGATCGAGTCGCAGGACACCTAGCCATCCTAAAAATCATTACAACGCAAATCAGATCCAAATCCCACGACTAGAACCGACTACCAGTACAGACAATACATATGTAGATATAGACTTAAAACTGCTAAACTTGCTCTGAGAGTTTATCTTCTTCACAATAATTAGATGATATGCCCTATCCTAGGATGGTTAACCACCACCTCACTAACTCTTGTGCCTAGATCGGATGCATGAACTTATGTTAATTTGAAAACTCATGTGTGTACATATGTCATCCTGCAAATCTTTAGCTCGGCGCGTTGTGCTTATGCAATGATATGATATGCATGATTGTGCTATGCATTCAAAAAAAAGGCCCTAATGCATGCTATGAGCGGCGTACGCATGAAAATGTTATGCATCCCATACTACATAACATTTCCATGCAACGAAAAAGAAACGTGCTAGTCGCAGTCATGTGGTGAGGTTATGCATCCCATACTACATAACCCTCACATGTAGCCCCTATGGTGGATCCATATACGAACACATATTATGCATCCCATACTACATAATATGCCCCGTATACTTCATGTTATGCTATGAGTGTAGTGTTCGTGCTTTTGCCAAGACGTGCTGATGACATATCGGTGTGTGAATGACATGATGCAGAACTACTAAAAGCGAACAAAGGAAGGTTGCTCAACTAACTTGTCAAGCAACCTCCCTCTGATACCAACTGTCACAACCCGCATTTTCTCCGAATTAAGAATTATCGGAGTAAGAGAAAACACGCGTCATGATGCCACGTCAAGCAGGGGATAACTGCTGACGCTCAGGCAAAACCAACTACCAACTTAATGAAAGAAAATCATGTGATTAATGATTAGAAAATCAGTTATGATTAGAGTCCGTATCCCTCGGCTCAGTGGATCACCTAGTCCACGAAAGAAAAACTATATTTATACGCTGCGGAAAAATACTTTATTTAGTTTTGACATCCTAAGGAGCACATAAGGGTCCCAAGAGAACCACTCATGCTATGCAAGATCCTACATTTAATTTATATAATATATAAGAAAACGGTCTTTATACGTGATTTGGAAAATAGTGATTACGCTTTATAAAACATGCTGATCATGAGCTTTATTTATAATAACAATTATAGTTTAAAAATAACTAGCAACCTAGCATAAAACCTTCTCAGAGCAAGTAGACTATCTCCAGAAAATGGTAGCAGCAATAGTATATATCTAGTACAAGGTAAAAACTACCAGTGGGTGCCAACAACCTGACACGAACCCACTAGCACAAATATATGTCTGTAAGAAAGTACTGAAAACAACCTCACTAACAAGGTAAACAGAACTCCAAGGTCCGGAAGTCCACCAACAACACCACCTCCAACTAGCCACCAGACTGGCTACAGCTCAGAACCTGGGGTATTCCAAAAGAAAACAGAATACCTCAGCAAGCTAAACAAAGAAAAACTGCATGAAAGAGTCAACCAAAGGACAAAGTAACAGAAAAACATGCAGTAGAAAGAGTCACAACTGTCCACAACAGGACCACAAGAAAAGTACAACGTGCAAAGCAACAGCAACGACCCAGCCCAGGAACCACATCCTGCAGGGCCTACTAGGCTACCAAGAGCCAGAATGTTGCAAACTACCAAAGAAGAAACTTCTAACACCCTAAACTGTGGGAAGTGATAGTAGCAAAAACAACAACGAGGAACCGGATCGAAGGCAAATGCAGTCCCCCAATCCACTATGTCTAAGTCAAAAGCTCGAGGGTCAACACGTGAAAACACAAGGGACCTTCCACCCGACATGCCCAGCCTGTACCTGGAGCAAGAAAACATGGGTGGCCTTGGCTATATCACTCAACTCCACCCCCATAAAGAGCTACAACCACCACTACTAACCACGACCCACGATTCGGCCTTCAGGAAAATAAAGAAAACGGCCGACAAGGAAAACCCAAAAATTCAACTGGAAATTCACTCGGAAATGAAATACAAGGTAAAGGAAGAGTGTTGAAATAAACCAACACGACTAGGCGTTGAGTGAAACCCACTCAGTGCCTACCTAAACTTTGGCGTTGAGCGAGCTAGCCTCACTCGCCACCAAAATAATACCACTACCCACAAGCCCACTAAAGAATGCGGAGCTCGACGACAGTCGAACGACCAAGGCAGAAGATCCAGAACTCGAGTAGTTGCCTGCCACTTGAGTATCTAAACTCCCGCACTCGAAACCATCTAAATTCGCCTAGCAACAGAAAATATACAAAGCGCACGATCAGTGACGCACGATCAGTGGTCGTGCGCACTCATCGGCTGATGATCGTGCGAAGCGAACCTGGAAAACCTGACAGAAAAATCTAGCAACTGCGCACGATCAGTGTCGCACGATCAGTGGTCGTGCGACTGTTGCCAGCGCTCGTGCGATTTTCCGAGACAGAACTTTGGAAACTGAAAGACAGCCATGCACGAGTAGAGGCACACGACCAGTGGTCGTGCGCCCTAAAGGTTGATGACCGTGCGCGGTCAACCTGCACCGTTTGGAATTTCCCAAACGACACCGGAACGCGCACAAGACTCACGCCACTGCAGTAGCAGCAGACAACTATCAACGTCGCGCACCACTACCATACGAACTATGCCTAATCATTCGAGTAATACCATAACGAAAATCGGCAACCCCCCCTCCTAACTCTCCCTCTCGGCTACACCCGAACCAGAGCAACAATCAAAATATAGGAAAACAACGGCTCCACGCCGACAATTTGGATTCCAATCATCACAAAATAGGGGGGGTTTCAGTAGGAAGAACTAAGCCCTATAGTTAGCAAGAAAATGAGAACAACAAGGCCTCTAACCTGGGCTAACCGGGATTTCAATTTCATCAAGAAAATTCAAAAAAAAGGAAAACTTGGCAAGGGCAAGAATACCACTTGCCTCAATCACAGCGAAGCTTTGGACTGCTTTCCTCCTCTTCGCGCGGATCAAAACGGCCGCAACACCTAGAACAAAAACTCGGCCATTAATGGCGGAAAACTTCCAAAACCGAAAATTCCAATCCTCCCAGAACTCCACAAAAATCGAATTTCTTACCGCAGGAATGAAGGTCTTGATGAGAGCAATCCAAATCCACTCTCGGAATCGAATTCCGTCCACAAACGCTCCGGGAATCGGCGTCCGAAGGGTAGGCGGTTTCTCCGTTTCCTCTCGTACAGGGGCGGCGGTTATTAATCGTGAAGAAGATGATCGGCTCTCTCATTCTATATATATATATATATATAATTATATAATTATATAATTAATTACAAAATTACATAAAGCACCACATCGACGCGAAAACCGAACTACCTCGGAATTCGACGAAATTCGCACCGTAGCTAAATACCCACGCTACGAACACAACGGCGAAGTCGAAATTACTTTTTGACAAACAGAACTCGAGTTATACCCAAATAAAGCCAAACACCAACATCCCCCCGAGAGGTGCCACACCGGGTCACCCAAAACGACTCGGCTTGCTAGGGAGATCTTGCCAACAGGCTACAGAATAGGGCACTCAGTTCTAAGGAGCTAAACCACACTCCACAAATGGCACAAGCCACGGAAACGCGTCATCGTAACGCCAAACGAGAATAAAAATAATCGCTGAAAAAACGGGGCGTTACATTTACCCCCCAGCAGATATTGAAATGATTCAAGAGGAAGTTCAGAAAATGTATAGTCCTCCACTAGAGGCATACAATGTTATTCTGAAGAAAGTAGAAATGTCAGCAGCTGCCATAAAAGCTCAGAAGGAAGCTTAGCTATCCAAGAAGAGGTTCAGAGAACAGCTGAGTTGAAGCCGTGAGCAATGGAGTCCTACTTCCAGAAACATTATACTGACTTCCTGGAAAGCTGTGAAGTATAAAACCCATGATAGAAGTAAATGGTATTCAGAGCAGGAATGGAATAAGTATCAGGCTGGACAGGAAGCCATTCTTCAACACAAAAGAAGTGCTAGGGCTGGGAAGCAACCTACTAATGCTCAGGAGCCAAACAAGTACTTCCCAAAGCCATTTCACTATTTTGAAAGGCAGAGAATAAAGGCTGAAGAACAAAAGAAAAAAGCTCTGAAAGGAAAGAAGCCTGCTGATGATACTGAACCTCCTTTGCAGGCTAAGATCAAGTCTGGAAAAGGCATTGTAATCAAGGAGCCTAGTCAGTAATAGGATAGCTAGGCTTATGTAAAAGAACAATGTAATATTTTGTTTTTTGTTCTAAAAGAAAATCTTGTAAACATATCATTTTTCTGAATTAAATGAAATTAGTTTTAGTATTATTTTTTGTTGTTTACAATGATTATATGTTAACCTGCTGTGAAATTGATGTACATCTATTTCTATTATGTTTTATTATGAGAGATGTATATCTTTGACTAAGGATTATGACTTCTCCAAATAGGGGGAGATTGTTGGGTACATTGAAAAATATGTACCAGATTTGGAGAAGCCTCATCTTAGTTAATGATATGCATCAATTTGTATTTGATAGATGTTTGAGTTTCATTGTGCAGGTTCAAGAATTTGAAGAAAATTTTCTAAGTAAAAGTGTCGACACTTATGACGAAGTTGTGTCGACACCAAAGCTAAGACGACACTTTTGAAGAAGTTGTGTCGACACTCAAACTGAGTCGACACCTAAAGAAGCAGCTGTGTCGACACCCAGAATTGTGTCGACACCTGAGGCAGAATTTGTGTCGATACCTAATACAGGAGCTGTGTTGACACCAAGGAGCTATGTTGACACTGGAAGAAGTTGTGTCGACACACTGGACTTGTATCGATACATCAACTCTCAAAGTGCTGTGTCGAGATTAGAAGCAATTGTGTCGACATACAGAACTTGTGTCGACACACACTCAACGCCATCTAGACACACTCAATGCTATCAACACACACTCAACGTCGTCTGTCGACAACAGCTATGTCGAGACCAGAAGGACTTGTGTCGACACACAGGACTTGTGTCGACACACACTCAACGCCATCTGTCTATAACAGCTATGTCGAGACTAGAAGGACTTGTGTCGACACACAGGACTTGTGTCGACACACACTCAATGCCATCTGTCTGCAGCAGTTATGTCGAGAACATGAAGACTTGTTTCGACACACTGGACTTGTGTCGACACATACAACAGAATAAGTGTCGAGAAAAAGAAGATTGACTGAGTCGATATATTGAATGCTATGTCGACATCATGAAGACTTGTGTCGACACTTAGCCTATATGTGTCGACACATGTGAAGCAGTTTTGCAGAGTGGAATGTGCTGAGTTGGAAAGTCTTTGACGAATAAAGTGACTTGACTGATGACTCGATAGCTGTCATAACCAACCGGTCTGACACCTCTGTCAGAACTGTTAGATGGTTGTTACAAACCGGATCAGCCGGTAACCATTGGGAAACTCTATATAAGAGCCAGATCTGTGAAAAAGAAAGGAAGAAAATACAACATAAGAAAAAGAAGAACAACACTAGAGAATTCTTCAACAAGAACAGGGAAAACCCTTACGAAGGCAGGTCCAGAGCTGTCTGCAAGAAAGATTTAGAATTCATTCTGAATTTAAGGAAGAAGCTGACTGAAGATCATCTTCTACATCAAGTGAAGATCCACCTTATTTTGTTCTATCAAGAAGTTTTTAAAAGCAAAGTCAGGTTGGATCAGAAGGGTCAGTTCATTCAAGAACTGATTAAGAAGGCTACACTAATAGAGAAATCTAGCTGGTGAATTTTCAGTACCTTTATATCATTCAATTTCTTGTAGGATCTATTGTTAGATCTGAGTTATAAGCCTGAAATTATAAAGGCTGAGGTAGGGCTGAGAGCCTGAAGTGTAGGACTTGTGAAAAGTCTGAGTTGTAAGCCTAGTGATAAAGGCTGTGGTAGGGCTGAGGCCTGAGGTAGGATTATTGGGAAGAATCTGAGGTAGGACTTGTTTAAGTCTGAGCTGTAGGAACCATTCTGGTTCTGAGTTGTAAGATTTGCGGATCCGAGCTAGTGGAAGGAAGTTAGGCTGAATCCAGTTATCTACTGGATAGGGGAAGGGGGAAAGTGGATGTACCCATACCTTGGAGAACCACTATAAATATGGTGTATGCTGTGCTGTGAACTGTGGTCTGTGCTTTGAATTATCTGTGCAGAATTTAATCTAGCTGTTTGCCTAAAAAAATTGTATGAAAAGTTTAGAACCTATTCACCCCCCTCTAGGTGTTTAGGCTCTTGAAATCAAGTCTTTCAAAGAGTCTGTCCAACTCTTCTACTTCTGAGCAACAAAGGATTTCTCCTTCTTTTCTTTTACTTGATGCTTCTTCTTGTCCTTAGATTCAGTCCTCTTGTCTGGACAGTCAGTTATGACATGTCCAAGCCTATTGCAACAATAACAAACAATCTTAGAATTAGTTTGTTTACTAGGCTTTGAGGCATACCTGTCCTCCATGGGAGTCTTCTTTTTCTTGTAATACTCATCCTTGGAGAAGGATGTTAATCGCCTAGTTATCCATTTCTTCTTTTTCATGAACCTTTGAAACTGCCTTATAAAGGCAGCAAAGTCCTCATTAGAGGTGTGGCTATCTGATGTGTTGTTGTCAATATTTTCTTATTCTGCCTCAGCACTCCTTCGGGGTGGAGAAGGAGACTTTCTCCTACCCTTTCTTGTGCCTTCAGCCTTGAAGGCTACTGACTTCTTTTTGTACTCAGACCTACTGCTTTTCTCCTCCTCTTTTCTAGTAGTGAGCTGCATTTTATATGATAGCAGCTTTCCAAATAGTGTGGGTGGAGGTGTATTAGTAAGCCTGACCACCTCTCTGATGGCACATATCTTTGTGTCCCAGTCCTTTTTTAGTGACCGGAGAAACTTGTCATTCAGTTCATATGTGCTGAAGACTCTTCCATAGGTCCTCAGCTCATTTACTATCCTAAAGAACTTCTTGTAACATTCAGCTACGCTGTCAGTCTTGGCTTGTCTAAAGCTCTCATATTCTTGATTCAACATAGATTTCCTGTCCTCTCTAAATTCTTCTGTTCTCTCCATGTAGACAATCAGGGTATCCCACATTTCCTTAGAGGTTTTACAGTGCACCAGATTCTAAAATGTGACATCATCTATATCACTTACAATAATGTTTTGTGCTCTTTTGTCTAGTGTTGCCAGGATGATCTCATCCTTAGTCATTTCAGAATAGCTCTTAGGGATTTTAACATTTGCATCCAGAGCTGATACCTTCATTGGAATGAAGGGACCTTCTTGTACTGTGGTGTAGATTCTTGGATCAGATGCTTCCAAAAACAACCTGACCCTTTCCTTCCATATGCCAAAGCATTCTTTCCTTCAGATGAGAAGTTTCATAGATCCAAATTCCTTCTGATTCTCATTTGAACCCATTCTTGAAATCTGTTAATTGCCTTGGAGATTCACTCAGACTGTTAGGTCTATCTTTCAGTAACCTCCCTCTGATACAACTTGAAAGACTTGATTTCAAGAGCTTAGACACCTAGAGGGGGGGGGGGTGAATAGGTTCTACTTTTCATTAAGAATTTTAGGCAATTAGCTAGTTCTAACTCAGCACAGAAAATTCAATACACAGCATAATAATCACAACACAACATATACCAAATTTATAGTGGTTCCCCAAGGTATGGGTACATCCACTTTCCCCCTTCACCTATCCAGTAGAGAACTGGATTCAGCCCAACTTCCTTCCACTTACTCAGATCCACAGATCTTACAACTTAGAACCAGATTGGTTCCTACAGCTCAAACTTATACAAGACTTACCACAGATTCTTCCCAAGAACCCTACCTCAGGCCTCAGCCCTACCTCATCCTTTATCACTAGGCTTACAACTCAAACTTTCACAAGTCCTACACCTCAGGCTCTCAGCCCAACTTCAACCTTTATAATTACAGGCTTACAACTTAGATCTTACAAAAGATCATACTTGAAATTGAATGTTCTAAAAGGTACAGAAATTTCACTAGATAGAACTCTCTATTGGTGTGAGCTTCTTGATCAGTTCATGAATAAACTGAATCTTCAGATCCAACCTGACTTAGCCGTTTCAAAGCTTATTGATTGAATAAAATAAGGTTGATCTTCACTTGATGTAGAAGTTGATCTTCAGATAGCTCCCTCCTTAAATTCAGAATAAGATCTGAATCTTTCTTACAGACTGTTCTTGATCTGCCTTCTTAAGGGTTTCCCCTTTTCTTGTTGTCAAATTCTCTTTCCCGTAATTGCTTGATTACTTCCTTAGTTCTCTCTGGTTGTCAAGGATCAGTCCCTTATATAGAGTTTCCTCATGATTACCGGCTGATCCTGTTTGTAACAACCTTCTGATAGTTCTGACAAAGGTGTCATACCTGTTGGTTATGACAGTTGTCGAGTCACCAGTCATGACAGTTGATTCCTCAAAGACTTTACAACTCAGCATGAACCACTCAGCAAATTACTTCACATGTGTCGACACAAATAGACTAAGTGTCGACACAAGTCTTGATGATGTCGACATAACACTCCATGTGTTGACATAGTCATTCTTCAGCTACTCGACACAACTTCTATTAGATATATCGACACAAGTCCTGTGTGTCGACATAACTGCTCCTGGTCTCGACATAACTGATACTGACAGATGGCATTGAGTGTATGTCCAGATGTCGTTGAGTGTGTGTCGAGATGTCGTTGAGTGTGTGTAGACACAAGTCTTATATGTCGACACAAGCCTTCAGATTAAGTATAGCTGTTGCTGTTAGATGGAGTTGAGTGTTGTCCAGATGTCGTTGAGTGTGTGTCGACACAAGTCTTGTATGTCGACACAAGCCCTTCAAACTCAGTATAGTTGTTGTAGTTAGATGACATTGAGTGTGTGTCGACACAAGTCCTATGTGTCGACACAAACCTTCTTCAGGTGTCGACACAATTCTTGGGTGTCGACACATGCCTTTCTTCTGGTGTCGACATAACTCCTAGGTGTCGACACAGATTCTGCTTCAGGTGTCGACACAATTCCTGCCTCAGGTGTCGACACAATTCTGGGTGTCGATATAGCTTCTTCTTCAGGTGTCGACACAATTCCTGGGTGTCGACACATGCCTTGCTTCTAGTGTCGACACAACTTCTGGGTGTCGACACAATTCTTCACAAGTATTGACACTTGTACTTAGAGAATTTTCTTGCAAACCATACACCCGCACAATGAAACTCAAACATCCCATCAAATACAAACTGATGTATATCATTGAGTAAGTGGAGGCTTCTCCAAATCTTATACATATTTTTCAGTGTACCCAACACTTATCATTGTTATGAATGTAGCATAAACAACCAAAAATTATAAAGTAATCTACTTTAGGTTGCTTCCCTTTAAGTAATTCATAGGGAGTCTTGCCCTTAGGCTTATGTATCAGATTCCTATTCAATACATAATTTTCTGTGCTTACAGCCTCTACCCAAAAGGATAGTGGCAAGTAAGCATCTGCAAGTAATGTGCCTGCAGCTTCAATCAGGGTCCTATTTTTTCCTTTCTGCTACCCCATTTTGTTGAGGAGTTCTAGGAGTAGAGAAACAATGCTTGATACCTTCCATCTCATAGAATTCTTGCATGAGAAGAGACTCAAACTCAGTACCATGATCACTTCTGATCAATACAACTAGAGTAGAATAAACAATCCTTATGCTCTTAAGAAAGTCTGTAAGAACTTTAAAGTCAGACTTGTTCCTCAAGAAGAATACCCAAGTGAACCTTGAGAAGCCATCTACAATCACTAAGGTATAAGATTTCCCTCCTAGGCTCTGTACTACAATAGGTCCAAAAAGATCCATGTGGAGCAAATACAGAATCTAGGTGAATCACTCTTATTAATGGCTTTAAAACTATTTTTAGTTTTCTTGCCTAATTGACAAGCCCTGCACAAGCTTTCCTTCTTGTAGGTGTAAGAAGGCAATCCTCTTACAAGGTTGTCCCTTGATAATTTAGCAATGTTCTTTAATTTTACATGTCCAAATCTCTTATGCTATAGTTCATTATTATTACCAACCTGGTTTAATAGACATATCTCAGACCTAGCAGTCTTAAAATTTACTATGTAAATATTTCCTATTCTAGTTTCAGTTAAAACTACTTTATTTTCTACAGAGGTGATAATGCGGGAAGAGTTATTAATTAATACCTGAAACCCTTCATCACCTAATTCACTTATGGAGATTAGGTTGTGCTTTAGTCCACTTACATAAGCCACCTTTTTGAAGGTGACAGCTCCAATATTTACTTTCCCATAGCCTTTAGTCTGGCCACAGTTGGAGTCACCAAAGATCACTTTTGGACGTAACTTGGACATATAGTTGGTTAGATTTTCCTTGCTACAAGTCATGTGCCTTGAGCAACCACTATCCAAGTACCACTATTCCTCTGTGGTAGGATACCAGTTCACCTGCATAAGAATAGATTAGATGTTCTTGACCCAGATTACCTTGGGTCCTTGGGTCTTTTCATACTTAAAACTGGAAATAAAGGAACATTCAGGTTGATTTTTATACCCTAGGGGATGATATCTTCTTAGTGGTATTATCCACTGGTTGAATGGATTGAAATATTACCTAGGTTGATTAAAGGTTCTGAAAGAATTTAAATTTCTGTTATCTTGAACTGGGTTCGACGAATTCTGGTGAGTTCGTTGATCTGAGGTCGACGAATGGGGATGGGCTCGTCGAACTCTTCTCAGAGAATGAAAATATTCATTCTCTGTGCCCCAATATCGTCGATCTCGGCTTGAAGTACCATACTGGTTTCGTCGATCGCAGTGCAAAGACTAATTATAATAAAAATCTGCGTTCGGAGTTCGTCGACTTGAGTTCGACGAACTATACACATTTCGTCGATCTGAGTTCGACGAAATCTGCTGAACATTATTATAGTTAGGATTTTTCTTATTCTTTCTCTTTTTCTTATTTTTCTATTTTAATTCTATTTGCTTAGTACTATGATCATCTACCTTTAGTTTGCCTTTTTCAGAAACAAATTTGATTGGAGTTGACAGTATGTTTTTCTGAATTAATGGGGGTTGGCTTGATGAAGCACCTAAACCCAGCTTGCCATTAAGTCTGGCATTAACTATACTTGTGATGTTCATCAACTTGATGCTTCTCCCATTTAGTGATTCTTCATGTTGCCTTGCCTCAGCTAATTCACTTTTTAGAGAGATGATTAGTTCATTAGCTAAAGTTAACTCATCTTTCAATTTAATGTTTTCAGAAAGGAAATTATCTTGTTCAGTTAGTTTTTCTCTAAGGAGTTTGATTTTCTTCTAAGAGTTTATTAAATCAATACATAATGATTTAAATTTAGTTCAAAAACAATCTGAATTGAAATCCAAAGAGGACAGTACCTGATCTTCTTCAGATTGAGGTTCTTCACTGTCTGACTGCTTAGCTTCTAAGAGGCTGCCTGATGCATCAATAGCCATCAAGAAAACCTTTTTGCTTTAGTCTCTTCTTCATTGAAAGACTTTGTTTCAAGAGCCTAAACACCTAGAGGGGGGGGGGGGGGGTGAATAGGTTCTATTTTTTTTGAGTCTTTTTGATTTTAAGACAAACAAATATTTGTAATTTCTTTTAGCACAGAATAATTCTATCTACAGAAATTAAGTACAACACAACAAACACCAGATCTATAGTGGTTCCCCAAGATATGGGTACATCAACTTTCCCCCTTCGCCTATCCAGCAGATAACTGGATTCAGCCTAACTTCCTTCCACTGGCTCGGATCCGCAGATCTTACAAACTCAGAACCCAAAATGGTTCCTACACCTCAGACTTTACACAAGTCATACCTCAGATTCTTCCCTGAATCCTACCTTAGGCCTCAACCCTACCTCAGCCTTTATAATTAGGCTTACAACTCAGAATTTCCACAAGTCCTACCTCAGGCACACTGCCCTACCTCAGCCTTTATAATTTTAGGCTTACAATCTCAGATCTAACAATAGATCCTACAAGAATTTGTGAGTAATAAGTATCAGAAAACTTCACCAGCTAGATTTCTCTTTTGATGTTGTCTTCTTGATCAGTTCTTGTATAGACTGATCCTTCTGATCCAACCTAACTGAAAGAGAAGGGATAGATACTACTCTAGAGGGGGGGGGGGTGAATAGAGTAATCAAAAATTACGCTAGCAAAGTTGACTTTCTACTCAACTCCCTTGGAGTTAAATGCGGAATGAAGGTTATAGATATTTGAGATTAAACCTTAAAGCCTAACACAAGTGTTGTGCACAAAAAGGCAGCCAACTGTAATTACAGTTAAGGCTTGGAAACCTAAACAACAACTAGCAAACCTAGTTAAGATCTAATCACAGCCACAATGCAAGTAATTAATTAAAGCAATCCAGACGACACAAGGAATTTATAGTGGTTCCCCAAACAACTTGGGTACGTCCACTCTTCTACCAACAAGGTAGGAATCCACTCAGGTTTTTGATCAGGTGCCCTGCCACCAATAAAATCTGCTTCAGATAGATCAAGAAACCCCTTAGACTTTTGATCAGGTGTCTAAAAACAAACACAGGTTTTTGATCAGGTGCCCTGCCACCAAGGGATACATTTGAAGGGAGTAATAACCCTGTACAGGAGGGGGAAAGGAGGTTAAGGTGTCTTCTCTATTTTACAATAGATTAGAGAAGCACAATAACTTGCACTGAGCTAGAAAGCTCTAAAAGAATCAAGGCTCCCCCTGGCTAAAAGAACGTCCAGGTGAAGTCTTGCTTCAGTGCAGAAACACTTCAGAAATTACTGAAGGAAAAAGCTACAAGAAGATAAATAATATTAAATAGAATTTCTTCTTCAGGCAGCTATCTTCTTCTTCTTCTTCTTCAAAAGGCTCTGAGTGAAGATCTTCCTGTATGCAGGAGAACTCAGGTTGAAGAAGAGTGAAGAACTTGAACTTCTTCTCAGTTAGATGTGTATGTGCTGAGAGCAGTTGGAAACTGTAAGTTCTTAAGCTTGAATGCTGCTGATCGCTTTTTGGTATATGAGAGCTAGCTTATTTCTTTCTTCAAAGAAGTCTTTATATAGCAGCAGCAGCAACGGCTCTAACTTGAGTTTGAATCTTGTCTTCTTCAGAACTCTGCAAGCTGGGCTGCAAAAAGCATAAAGCAAAACAAAATATTGCAGGCAGATATCCTTTAAAAGGATAAAGCTTTCTAAGAGGCTGCAAATTACACTGATGAAATAATATAAGAGAAAGTCACATTAGAAGAGACTCTTTACAGCCAAGGAAGACTTTTTGCCTGGCAGAAATCATATCTCAGCTATAAGACAAACAACTTTGTCAGAAAAGATTAGCTCATGCATAAAGAATAGAATAGATATTGCATGGAAGTGTTATCACAATTTATTCAAATAATCTTTTATAAAATATGCCAAGATAATTATGAAATTAATCACATCACAGAAGATGACAAACTATTTAAATCAAACAGCAAAACGTCGAACGACCCTTGGAGATCGTCGAACGACCCTTGGAGATCGTCGACCGACGCACGGAGATCGTCGACCTATCGGACAGATAGTCGAACGATCCAGATAGTCGAACTATCAAAGAAGATAGTCGAACTACCTCAGCAGATAGTCGACCTATCAGAACAGATAGTCGAGCTATCAGATAGTCGATCTATCCGGTCAGATAGTCGAACTACCAAACAAAACAGATAGTCGACCTATCGAGCAGATAGTCGACCTATCACAGAAAACAGATAGTCGACCTATCAACAGATAGTCGACCTATCAGATAGTTGAACTATCCAAGCAGATAGTCGAACTATCAAAGCAAAACAGATAGTTGACCTATCAAACAGATAGTCGACCTATCACAGAAAACAGATAGTCGACCTATCAAAACAAAACAGATAGTCGACCTATCAAATAGATAGTCGACCTATCACAGCAACACAGATAGTCGACCTATCAACAGATAGTCGAACTATCAAAGCGGACAGATAGTCGACCTATCAACAGATAGTCGAGCTATCAGATAGTTGAACTATCCAAGCAGATAGTCGAACTATCAAAGACAACAGATAGTCGACCTATCAACAGATAGTCGAGCTATCAGATAGTTGAACTATCAGGACAGATAGTCGAACTACCAAAGCAAACAGATAGTCGACCTATCAACAAATAGTCGAGCTATCAACGCAGACAGAACGTCGACCAACTGATAGACGATCGTCGATCAGCCGATAGACGATAGTCGAACGAAAAACTACTTAACCAAATATTCATCTGGAAAAGCAATTCTACACAACTAGAGAATCTAACCTATCAACTAACCTTTGACCATAGATAAATCTTGGGTCAAGAGACAGAAAGAGAGGACTGAACTCAAATCAAAACCTAGGGTTCCAACAATCTCCCCCTATTTGAGTTAAGTCTCTCAACAATTAAAGCATACAAAACTAATTACTGAAAGTAAAATAAAATGCATAAAGAGAAACAACTAAGCAGATATCATCAATCAATCAGATAAGAAAATAACTGTCAATCAATGAAAAATTAAGGAGCTTCTGAGTCAGGCTTAGGATTATAAGAGCTAGAAACAAAAGTTATCTTTCTGGTGGGATCTAGAGCTTCTTTTTTCGATAACTTCAAGTCTTGTTCTCCAATAATTTTCAATTCTGTTGTTCTTGGGACCACTGCCTCAGGATGCTTTTCCATATACTTTGAAGGGTCAAATATCTCAGGTCTAACCTGGAACTTGTCTAGCTCCTTCATTCTGAATTTAGACATTGTGGTCAATCCTGCAGTGTCCTTTCCTTCTGCTTTTGCTTTCTTAATTTGCGCTGCTCCAACCAGTTCAAGAAAACGAGCCATCCTAAAGTTAGGATCAAGCTCTAGGATTTCATAAACAATCTCAGAAGAGGTGTCAACTGGTTCTTTATCCTGATTAACTAGATAAGAAAGGGGAGCAGACTTAGCAAATATCTTGCTAGAATTTTCAGTTAAAATAATTTTCTTACCTTTTGAAACATCCTTCTCAGAGTGATCTGGCTTAGGAGAGGTAGAGCTTTTAAGTTCTTTGGACTGAGGAGGAGAAAATGTTGGTCTTTGATATACTACCTCCTTTACCTGTTCTTTAAAAGTATCAGGTCTTTGATAGCCAGTTTGACTTTTACCTTGGTATCCTTGTGAAGTTCTCCTTTGAGCAGACTGAGATGGATTTGATCTTTCAGATTGAGAAGCAGGTTTTGAAGATAAGTTTCCTGAGGCTCCTACACCGGGAGGTGGAGGAGGAGGACCTCTAGGATTCCATCTAGGAACAGGAGAGTCATACCTCTTTGACTTTTTCCTTTGCTTTTGCTGGTTCTTAGAGAATAACATCCAATGCTGGAAGTCTTTTGACTTTGGATCAATTCCTTTCAGTATATAATACGGTGTATCATTATCTGGATTAGCAGGAGGAGGAGCTACAGCTTTTCTTTTCTTTTTAGCAATCCTTTTTCTTTTAGTCTCAGCAGACTCATCAGAATCGATTTCATCTTCAGAATTTGAGGAGATGGGTAGATCATATGGGTCAATAACATCTTTTAAAGCTCATTCTTTTTCCTTTAAAGCAGCTCTTTCTAGTTCTTCTTCTATGGCATCCTGTGCCAATAGAGCATCTAAATCCAAACTTGGAGAATCATCCCATACAGTAGATTTTTCAATCTGGGCATCTGCAGCTGATTCTTGAATCTCAGAAACTGTCATAGTGACCAGTTCTGCTTGCACTTCTGGCTGATCAACTTCAGAGATTTGAACACCTGATTCTGGTTGAACTTCTAGAGCAATTTGGATAACAGGTTCTTGAGCATCTAGAGCTTCTTCCATTTTATCTGTAGTATTATGAATAAAATTGTTCTAAATGACATCTAATCATGCCTTCCAGATATTCCCAAACTATCATATCAGTTAACAAGTCTAAAAAGTAAGTAAAGGGAATACCTTTAGAATCGACCACAGCATGTCCTAACTCCCACAATTCATCTAGAAAGGAAGTGATGATTCCTTCTAGGTACAGGGCAACCAAGGGAGTAGAACACTCTTCTAAGCAGGCTTTAACAATAAACTCAGATTTCAATACTGCATCAGAAATTTCCTTTTCAGATAAAGAAGGAGGAGCTGAATCTTCTATTGCTTTCTCTGCTACTACATGATGAACTGCTGGAGGGGAGGCCAAGGGCTGCTCAGAGACATCTTCATCAAGCATCTCCCCCTGCCTGATTTCAGTAGAAACTGAAACCAGGCCCCTAGAAGAAGAGGGCTCAGCAGACTTTGAGAGTTTTTGAATAGCAGCCGTCAAGGAGGATATAGAAGAAGCAAGGGGAGAAATTGCCTCTTCAATCATAGTTTTGATTGAGGGGGTAATTAACTCCACAATGCTAGAAATAAAAGCTAGAGTTATTTCAAAAGAAGATGATGAAGATGATGGTGGAGGAATTGCAGAGGATGGAAGATCAGCAGGGATGGTATATGCAAGATGAGCTGGAGAATGAGCTGGAGATGGAACTGGAGATGTATGAGTGGATGCAGGGTGATTAATGTGATCAGGAGAGGGAATTGGAGAGTGAACTGGAGTAGAAATTTCAGACACCAACAAATCAAAACTGGGATGAGAAATCCCAGCAAGATGAGTCGGGAGAGGAGACAGGAGGAGAAGCAGAATGTCATACTTCAATTGAAGTTGAGGGAACTTCAACTGACGTAGACGGCAAAACTGATGAAGAAGATGGAAGGGATAAATTTGCTGAGCCAGCTGCTAGAAGGGGGGGGGGAGTGACTTAGACAGTACTGGTGCTCTCAGAAGTAACTGGAGCAACCCCTGCGGGAGCGGGCTTCAGGAAGGTCCTTTTCCATTTTGCAAACAACGATGGATCCATCTTCTTACTAGCGTTGATGGAGGTGGCGGCTGACACTAGCAGATGGGGGGTATTTCTCCTTCAGAAAAATTCCAACTACCCTTCCCAGGGTAACTTCTTTCTTTCCATTCTTTTTCCTGATCAAGTCAAACATAACGCCTGCCCAATTGATCTGCTTCTTATTCACTATTGCACACATTAGTGCAAATTGCTGCCTTGTAATATTATCGTGGGCGGAGTGCTTTCCCAGTAGCACTTTTCCAACAATTTTCGCAAGAAACTTAATCTTAAACGGGAAATTCACTTTGAGCAGCTTAGAGGGAATGCCTTCGGCATGTCCCAGCTCAGTTAACATCCTTCCGAACTCAGGAGTATCTTGCTCATACTCTTCTTCACCATTAATCAATCTAAAAATTTCAGTCAGAACAGCGGGAGTCAATATTACCTCTTCTCCGCTGATGGATCCAGTCATCGAATCATCAGTTGAAGATGAAGTGAAAGCCCACTCTTTGATCTCTTGAGTGTTTATTTTTATTCTGTAGGACATAAGTTTCTCTAACCCTTGATTTTTGCACAGATTCAGAATCTCCACTATTCCTGGTTCACAGCAGCTGAAGGCGTCGAAATCTACGCTGAAACCTGCATCAAACTTCACTACTGCAAGAAGCGCTGGAGCAATCGCCATCGAAAGAGCTGGAGAAGACGAGAGAGAGACGGCGAGGACGGAGCGCAAAACAAAGAGCAAGCGGGAAGACGGAATGCGAAAAGACGCTCTCCGTCGACGATAAGAGCAACTATCTCTTAACCTAGGTCGACCATCGACTTTATATTAAAACAGCGATCGTCGATCTATTTAAAAGATACTGAAGACGATGGTCGAACGGTCGTTCGACGATCGGTCCTGAAGCAGAGTAGTCGATCAATCGTTCGACTATTTCTGTCTTCACAAACAGCAAGCTGTCGTCAACCATAGATCGACAATAAGCTCAACCTGTTCGACTATCTTCGAACGCCGGTCGACGATCTTCAAGCAGATAAGCTATCTTCAACCATAGGTCGACGATAGGCTTGATCCGCTCGACTATCGTCGAACTTCGTTCGACTATCTTCGAACAAGTTTCAACAAGGCAGATGTCACACTTAGTCTCTTCCATTAATCATGTACCTAGTTGAACTAAAAAGAACAGATGCTTCTGTTCATCTAAGGGCTTGGTGAATATATCACCTCTCTGAAGGTCTGTGGATATGAACTCAAGGCTGATCTTGTTCTTTTCCACACAATCTCTCAGGAAATGGTGTCTAATCTCAATGTGCTTCGTTCTAGAGTGGTGCACTGGATTTTGTGCAATAGAGATAGCACTTGTACAATCACACATAATTTTAGTGTTCTTGTGTGAGTACCCATAATCCAAAAGTTGATTTTGTATCCACAGGATCTGTGAACAACAACTAGCAGCTGCTATATATTCAGCTTCTGTAGTTGAAGTTGAGACAGAGGCCTGCTTCTTACAGAACCAAGAGACCAATCTCTCTCCCAGGAACTAACAAGTTCCTGAGGTACTTTTCCTATCAACTCGACAACCAGCATAATCAGAATCAGAATATCCAATTAATTCAAATTCTGACTCAGCTGGGTACCAAAGTCCTAGATTTGGACATCCCTTCAGGTATCTCAAGATTCTCTTGAGAAGAATCAGATGAGATTCCTTGGGGTAGACCTGGAATCTAGCACAAAGGCATGTAGCAAACATTATGTCTGGCCTACTTGCAGTTAAATACAATAGGGAACCAACAATGGCCCTATAATTCTTTTGATCAACAGGCTTTCCCTGATCATCAGAATCAATAACTACATTAGTAGCCATAGGTGTATGCATTGCTGAAGCATCTGCCATCCCAAACTTCTTTACCAATTCCTTGGCATATTTGGATTGGGAGATGAAGATGCCATCAGCATATTGCTTTACTTGGAGACCAAGAAAGTAAGACAGCTCACCCATACTACTCATCTCAAACTTAGAATGCATTAAGTTGGAAAACTTTTTGCATAGTTTGGGATCAGTGGAACCAAAAATAATGTCATCCACATACACATGAATTAATAGGATTATGTCCTTGTGGTGCTTGACGAAGAGGGTTCTATCAACTACTCCCCTAACAAAGTTGTGCTCTAACAGGAAACTAGCTAGAGTCTCATACCAGGCTCTTGGTGCTTGTTTTAGTCCATAAAGAGCTTTCTACAACTTGAATACATGTGAGGGCTGAGTTGAAGAAACAAAACTGGGTGGATGTTCAACAAACACCTCTTCCTTTAGCTCACCATTAAGAAAAGCACTTTTGACATCCATCTGAAAAACCTTAAATGTCATATAGGCTGCATAGGCTAAGAAGATCCTTATTGCCTCTAGCCTTGCAACAGGAGCAAAGGTTTGGTCATAATCTATACCTTCCTCCTGTCTGTAGCCCTGAGCTACAAGCCTAGCTTTATTCCTTACAATGATACCATTTGCATCCAACTTGTTTCTATACACCCACTTGGTGCCTATGATCAGTTGGCCTTTAGGTCTTGGAACCAAAGTCCATACTTTACATCTCTCAAACTGATTGAGTTCCTCTTGCATAGCAATGATCCAATGGGGATCTAGCTCAACATCTTTAATGGTGAGGGGCTCAATCTGTGAAAGGAAACAAGCATGCATCACATCCTGTCTTAACTGATGTCTTGTTTGAACACCAGCTGATATGTCTCCTATCACTTGAGATGTAGGGTGATCTCTAAGTGTGACAACATCAGCAGGTGGGATGTGATCTTCAGTAATAGTTGGGATTAATTCCTCAGGAGGAATTTGATCTACTATTGGTGGTACAGCAACAATTTCTGCAATGTCTTCATCACTGTCTGATTCAGTGATATGAAGAGTTGAAAGATGGAGGATATCTTCAGTGACATCTTTGGTAGATTCTTGTACCTGTAATGAACTTGAGGAAGGAGAAGTTTCCTTCTCCTTGTAAAACATTTGGGATTCATCAAAGGATACATGAACAGACTCTTCAATTTTAGAAGATGATTTATTAAAAACCCTATAAGCTTTGCTTACTTGGGAATATCCAAGAAAAATTCCCATTGAAGCCTTTGCTTCAAACTTTCTAAGATATTCTTTATTGTTATTATGAATATAAACAACACAGCCAAAAACTCTAAAATAATTTATTTTAGGTTTCTTTCCTTTAAGTTACTCATAAGGAGTTTTACACTTAAGTTTGTGTATCAGACTTCTATTCAGGACATAGTTGGCTGTACTAACAGCTTCTGCCCAATAGGAAAGAGGCATATTAGCATCTGCCAACAATGTGCCAGCAGCTTCAATTAGTGTTTTGTTCTTCCTTTCAACTATCCCATTTTGTTGGGGAGTTCTAGGAGCTGAGAAGCTATGTTTGATACCTTCTCTCTCACAGAATTCTTGCATGAGAAGAGAGTCAAACTCAGTACCATGATCACTTCTGATCAAGGCCACATGAGTAGAGTACTCAGTCTGCACACATAAAAGAAAATCTGTAAGGGCTTTGAAGTTATCAGCCTTAGTTCTCAAAAAGAACACCCAAGAGAACCTAGAGAAGTCATCTACAATGACTAGGGTGTAATACTTCCCTCCTAAACTCTGTACATTTATTGGGCCAAATAGGTCCAAATGTAATAAATACAGGATTCTAGGAGAATCACTTTTATTTACTGATTTAAATGAGTTCTTGGTTTGCTTGCCTAGTTGACAAGCCTTGCATAGGCTCTCCTTCTTATAGGGGCAAGAAGGTAAACCTCTAACAAGGTTGTGTTTAGATAACCTAGATATATTCTTGAGGTTAACATGACTAAGCCTTTTATGCCATAAAGTATTGTTATTGGTTACTTCATTAAACAAGCAGATTTCAGAGTGAGTTGAATTAAAATCTACTAAATAAATGTTACCTTGTCTAATACCTACTAATACAACATTATTATTTAAAGTAATATTACAAAGAGAGTTAGAGAATGATACCTGGTATCCAGCATCACATAACTGACTTACTGAAATTAGATTATGCTTCAGTCCAGTCACATAAGCAACTCTCTTGAATGTAACAGCTCCAATTGTCATCCTGCCATAGCCTTCAGTTTGACCACAGCTTGAATCTCCAAAGATTACCTTTGGGCCAAGCCTTGCCTTGAACCTTGACAGATGTTCTTTATTTCCTGTCATGTGCTTGGAGCAACCACTATCCAAATACCACTTATTTTGAGTGATAGGATAGGTCTTCACCTGCAAATAAATCAATTTAAACATTGTGGACCCAGGTAACCTTGGGTCCCTTATTTTTCACATAAGAAAAACTGGAAATAAATGAATAAGCAGGCTGAGGGTGATAACCTAACGGGTAAGATCTCCTAGGTGGGATTCTCCATGCAGATGATGGGTCAATGAACCTAGGGTTTCTATTCATATTCGGGTTTCTAAAGTTCTGGTTGGAATTTTGAAATTCTTGTTGAAAGCGTCGATCGGCGTTCGACGATTGGTACCCAGATCGTCGATCTTCGTTCGACCATTGGGCCTGCGATCGTCGAGCAGCGTTCGACGCCCTTTGTAATTCCTTAAATTTCTGTTTTCTTTTCTCTCTTTTAGCTTTATTTAAAGCTCTATTTACTTGATTGACTTGCTCAGTGTTTTTTATTCCACTAGATGAAATAAAATTCACTGGAGTTGAAAGTTGGTTTTTAAGAATGATTGGGGGCTCACTAGAAGATGCTCCTAAGCCTAATTTGTTATTGCCTGACCTAGTGTTAGACATCCTGGTTATTTCAAGCAACTTAAGGCTTCTACCATTCAGAGACTCTTCTAATCTTTTGGACTTAGCTAATTCATTCTTAAGGAATTTTATTTCTTCACTAGCATTAGTGAGTTCTGCTGTTAACCTAATGTTTTCATTAGCAATCAATTCAGATTCAGCTAGTTTAATTCTAAGCTCTTTTATTTTTTTTCATAACTAATTAAATCTAAACATAAAGATTTAAACTCAGATTTAAATTCAGCAGAAGTAAAGTCATAAGAAGACAATACCTCATCTTCAGTTGGCATTTCTTCATCAGAATCTGAATTCTCTGCAGCTGAGTGATTGCTGCAGGCATCAATTGCCATTAGGCAAACTTCCTTTGCCTTCTTTTCTTCCTCATCCTCACTGGAGCTTGAGGAAGAGGATTCCTCATCAGAATCGCTCCAGGTTTCAGCAACAAAGCCTCTCTCCTTCTTTTTGTTCTTGTAGGAGGATGGCTTGGAATGCTTCCTATGCTGATCCTTATCTTTTCTTTTATCTTTGTTCTTTTCCTCTGGACAATCTGGAAGAATATGTCCAGGCTTCCTGCAACCATAACAGATTATTTCTTTAGAGGGGGTACGATCATACCTTGGTTTATCATCATACTTTGAAGATTTCTTTCTGAATTCCTTCCTTCCCATCTTGAGAAACCTTTTGTCAAATAATGCCATCAGTTCCTCATTGGACTGGCTTCCTTCAGAAGCTTCAACATCTTTAATAGCAAGGGTTTTCTCTTTTCTTGTAGGAGTTGGGGTCTTTGCTTCAGCTTCAGCTTCCCTAGACTTCAGTACTTGCTCAAAAGACTTGAGCTTGCCGAGAAGGGCTTCTGTTGAGATTTCATTTGTGCTTCTGGCCTCCTTGATAGGTCAGATCCTCAGATCCCATGTGCTAGGGAAGCACATAAGAATCTTATCATTGACCTCTGTCAATGAAATATCCTTGTCAAGGGTCCTCAGCTCATTGATGATTGAGCTGAGCCTTGTGTACATAGCTTCAACTGATTCAACATCAGTTTTCTTGAAATTCTCATACTGTGAGATAAGGTTGGACCTTCTGTCCTTCCTTTCATCAGCTGAACCAGCTACAATCTGATTCAGTGTATCCCACATAGCTTATGCTGAGGAGCAGTCAGCAACCTTCTGGAATACTTCATCAGACATTGTTTGAGCCAGAATGTTCATTGCCTTGGCATCTGCTATCTTTGCCTTTTTGTATTCATCATTGTAGTCTGGAGGAGGCACTACACTCATATCAGATGATGATGAGGCAGTAGCAGCAGTAGGTGCTCTTGGTGGTCCTGTCAAAATAGAAGCAAAAATACTTTCATCAATAGAGTTCATATATAATTTAATCCTTGCCTTCCAGATGCTGAACTTAGCCAAGTTGCATGCTGGAGGTCTGGTGCTAGAATAATCCTTGGACTGGGCCATGATAGTGAAAGTGAATATCAATAAACTTTGGTATCTATCAGGATCTTGTGACTTAGGTGTTAGCCTATTCAGTCAGTCAACCTCCCTCTGATACCAATTGAAAGAGAAGGGATAGATACTACTCTAGGGGGGGGGTGAATAGAGTAATCAAAAATTGCGCTAGCAAAGTTGACTTTCTACTCAACTCCCTTGGAGTTAAATGCGGAATGAAGGTTATAGATATTTGAGATTAAACCTTAAAGCCTAACACAAGTGTTGTGCACAAAAAGGCAGCCAACTGTAATTACAGTTAAGGCTTGGAAACCTAAACAGTAACTAGCAAACCTAGTTAAGATCTAATCACAGCCACAACGCAAGTAATTAATTAAAGCAATCCAGATGACACAAGGAATTTATAGTGGTTCCCCAAACAACTTGGGTACGTCCACTCTTCTACCAACAAGGTAGGAATCCACTCATGTTTTTGATCAGGTGCCCTGCCACCAACAAGATCTGATTCAGGTAGATCAAGAAACCCTTTAGACTTTTGATCAGATGTCTAAAAACCAACACAGGTTTTTGATCAGGTGCCCTGCCACCAAGGGATACTTTTGAAGGGAGTAATAACCCTGTACAGGAGGGGGAAAGGAGGTTAAGGTGTCTTCTCTATTTTACAATAGATTAGAGAAGCACAATAACTTGCACTGAGCTAGAAAGCTCTAAAAGAATCAAGGCTCCCCCTGGCTAAAAGAACGTCCAGGTGAAGTCTTGCTTCAGTGCAGAAACACTTCAGAAATTACTGAAGGAAAAAGCTACAAGAAGATAAATAATATTAAATAGAATTTCTTCTTCAGGCAGCTATCTTCTTCTTCTTCTTCTTCAAAAGGCTCTGAGTGAAGATCTTCCTGTAAGCAGGAGAACTCAGGTTGAAGAAGAGTGAAGAACTTGAACTTCTTCTCAGTTAGATGTGTATGTGCTGAGAGCAGTTGGAAACTGTAAGTTCTTAAGCTTGAATGCTGCTGATCGCTTTTTGGTATATGAGAGCTAGCTTATTTCTTTCTTCAAAGAAGTCTTTATATAGCAGCAGCAGCAACGGCTCAAACTTGAGTTTGAATCTTGTCTTCTTCTGAACTCTGCAACCTGGGCTGCAAAAAGCATAAAGCAAAACAAAATACTGCAGGCAGATATCCTTTAAAAGGATAAAGCTTTCTAAGAGGCTGCAAATTATACTGATGAAATAATATAAGAGAAAGTCACATCAGAAGAGACTCTTTACAGCCAAGGAAGACTTTTTGAGTCTAACGGCTATAAAGGACAGCCTGACAGAAATCATATCTCAGCTATAAGACAAACAATTTTGTCAGAAAAGATTAGCTCATGCATAAAGAATAGAATAGATATTGCATGGAAGTGTTATCACAATTTATTCAAATAATCTTTTATAAAATATGCCAAGATAATTATGAAATTAATCACATCACAGAAGACAACAAAACTATTTAAATCAAATAGCAAAACGTCGAACGACCCTCAGAGATCGTCGACCGATGCACGGAGATCGTCGACCTATCGGACAGATAGTCGAACGATCCAGATAGTCGAACTATCAAAGAAGATAGTCGAACTACCTCAGCAGATAGTCGACCTATCAGAACAGATAGTCGAGCTATCAGATAGTCGATCTATCCGGTCAGATAGTCGAACTACCAAACAAAACAGATAGTCGACCTATCGAGCAGATAGTCGACCTATCACAGAAAACAGATAGTCGACCTATCAACAGATAGTCGACCTATCAGATAGTTGAACTATCCAAGCAGATAGTCGAACTATCAAAGCAAAACAGATAGTCGACCTATCAAACAGATAGTCGATCTATCACAGAAAACAGATAGTTGACCTATCAACAGATAGTCGACCTATCAAAACAAAACAGATAGTCGACCTATCAAACAGATAGTCGACCTATCACAGCAACACAGATAGTCGACCTATCAACAGATAGTCGAACTATCAAAGCGGACAGATAGTCGACCTATCAACAGATAGTCGAGCTATCAGATAGTTGAACTATCCAAGCAGATAGTCGAACTATCAAAGACAACAGATAGTCGACCTATCAACAGATAGTCGAGCTATCAGATAGTTGAACTATCAGGACAGATAGTCGAACTACCAAAGCAAACAGATAGTCGACCTATCAACAGATAGTCGAGCTATCAACGCAGACAGAACGTCGACCAACTGATAGACGATCATCGATCAGCCGATAGATGATAGTCGAGCGACGTTCGACCATAGTCGAACGAAAAACTACTTAACCAAATACTCATCTGGAAAAGCAATTCTAGACAACTAGAGAATCTAACCTATCAACTAACCTTTGACCATAGATAAATCTTGGGTCAAGAGACAGAAAGAGAGGACTGAACTCAAATCAAAACCTAGGGTTCCAACACTAACTTAGATTTTCAAAGCTTTTTTATTAGGACAAATAAGGTGGATCTTCTCTTGAAGTTGAAGTTGATCTTCAGTCAGCTTCTTCCTTAGATTCAGATTGAACTCTGAATCTCTCTTGCAGAACGGCTTTGATCTGTTAGAGTTCTTCTTTATGATCCAGAGATCTTTCTTATTGATGCCTCACGTTGTTGTTCTGTCGTTTCCGATCTGGCTCTTATATAGAACTTACTTCATGGTTACCGGCTGATCCGGTTCATAACAGACTTCTGACAGTTCTGACAGTGGTGTCAGACCGGTAAGTTATGATAGCTGTCAAGTCACCAGTCACGTCACCAGGTTCTTCAATGTCTTTTCAACTCAGCATACAACACTCAGCAGACTTCTTCACATGTGTCGACACATATAGACTAAGTGTCGACACAAGTCTTCATGGTGTCGACACAAATACTCCATGTGTCGACACAACCATACTTCTGCTTCTCGACACTTCTTTTTGTTGTATGTGTCGACACAAGTCCTGTGTGTCGACACAACAGCTTCTTGTCTCGACATTTCTGTTGTAGACAGATGTCGTTGGGTGTTTGTCAAATGGCGTTGAGTGTGTGTCGACACAATTACTTATGAACTCGGCACAACCTCTTGAGAGTTGGTTTGTCGACACAAGTCCTATGTGTCGACACAATTGCTTCAGGTGTCGACATAACTCCTGAGTGTCGACTCATCTTCTGTTTTAAGTATCGACACAATTCTGTTTTAAGTTGTCGACACAATTCTGGTTGTCGACACAATTGCTTCTTTAGGTGTCGACATAGCTTTGAGTGTCGACACAACTTCTTTATAAGTGTCGACACATTTTTCCAGTGTGTCGACACAACTTTCCTGAGTGTCGACATAGCAGCTGGGTGTCGACATAGCTTCTTCATAAGTGTCGACACATTTCGCCTGTGTGTCGACACAGCTTGCCTGAGTGTCGACACAGTCTTCTTTAGTGTCGACACAGTTTCTTCACAAGTGTCGACACTTGTACTTAGAAAATTTTCCTTCAAATTTTTAAACCTGCACAATGAAACTTAAACTTCTATCAAATACACATTGATGCATATTATTGACTAAGTTGTGGCTTCTCCAAATCTAGTACACATTTTCCAATGTACCCAACATTCATCTTCACTAGAGCTGGAAGATGAAGATTCATCTTCAGTTTCACACCAGGTTTCAACAACAAAGCGTTTCTCCTTCCACTTATGCTTGTTGGAGGAGGGCTTGCTATATTGCTGCTTCATGGGCTCCTTTTTTCTTCTTTTCTCCTTCTTTTGATTCTCTGGACACTCTGATATGAAGTGTCCTATCTTCCTGCAACCAAAGCAGACAATTTCTTTAGTTAGGGTTTTATCATACCTTGGCTTGTCATCTTGTCTAGATGACTTCCTTCTGAAATCCTTTTTGCCCATTTTGTAGAATCTCTTGGCTAGGAGACTCAAGAGTTCTTCACTAGCTAATGGAGCTTCTGTTTCTTCAGATGCTTTGAATGCTATGTTTTGCTCCTTTCTAGCTGATGAGGGAGTCTTCTGCTCAGCAGCTTCTCTAGTCTTCATCAACTGCTCATAAGATTTGAGCTTTCCCAATAGAGATTCAGTAGTGATCTCATTCTAGCTTCTTGCCTTCTTGATTGGCCAGATCCTAGAATCCCATGAGCTGGGGAAACACATGAGAATCTTGTTATTGATCTCATTTAGGGTTATGTCCTTGTCCAAGGTTTCCAGCTCTTTAGCAATTGAGCTAAGTCTATTATACATATCACCCACTGACTCTGATTCTTCTTTCTTGAAATTCTCATATTGGGAGATGAGATTTGATCTCCTGTCTTTTCTCTCATCTGCAGATCCAACAACCATCTGGTTTAGGGAATCCCAGATGTCTTTAGTTGAGGTGCACTTGTCCACTTTCTGGAAAATGTCATCTGACATTGTCTGAGCCAGAATGTTTATGGCCTTATCATAAGCTATCTTGGCCTTCTTCTATACATCTTTCCACTCAGGTGGTGGAACAACATAAGTGCTAGAAGTTGCAGTAGATGTAGCCATTGGAGCTGGTGGGCCTGTCAAGATAGAATTAAAAATATCTTCATCAATGGAGTTCATATATAATTTAATTCTTGCCTTCCAGATAACAAACTTATTCAAGTTGCATACTGGAGGTCTGGTGCTTGCATAGTCCTTGTTCTGTGCCATGGTATAAGTAATGTGTTAGAGAAATTTAGATCTTAAAAGGATCTGTTGGTTCAAGTGTTACCTTGTACAACCAAATAGTCTACCCTCTGATACCAATTAAAGGACAAGGTGATCGTTCTAATTAGCTCTAGAGCGGGGGGGGGGGGGTGGTGAATAGAGCTTTAAAAACTTTTTATAGATTTATGTGATTCAGCAGTAAAATAGGTGTTAACAAATATTATGTAAAAAGAATAAAGCTAGACTATCACAACACAATACAAAAAGACAAAGGGCAACTAGACAACACAAGAGATTTTATAGTGGTTCACCAAACTGGGTACATCCACTCTTTTACCACTATAGTAGGAATCCACTAGTAGATTTTGCTCAGGTGACTGCCACAACAAGATCTATTTACAGGGAGATCTCACAACCCTTTAGGCATTTGATCAGGTGCCCTAACAACCAACCCAAGTCTTTTGGAGGGAGACTTGTGAACCAGTCAAACTTTTGAAGGGAGTTATGAAACCCTTTTTAAAGTGTAAGAAAAGTTGAGTCTTCTCTTTTTCTCTAAACAACAGAGAAGATAAAAGTGGATCTTTGTTGTCAAAACTCCCCCTGAGATGTTGAGAAGTTCAGGAAGATTGGAGCTTTGCACAGGGTGTAGGTCTGCAGTCTTGTCTTGAAGATGTCCAGGAACTTGTAGACAGATGTTGAATAATTGTCTCTGAAGATTCCTGGATCAGAAGTTGAAGAAGACTCTTAATTTTGTAGATGATGTTCTTCTTCAGTCTTCTTGAATGTGCAAGGGCAAACATAATTTCTTTTCAGAGCGAAGGTCAGCATCTTAGTGTATCTCTATCAGTCGGCTTCCTCTATTCTGTGTGCTGCGTATTATTGTTTTTCAGAAGAAAAGAAATTTGCTTTATATATGCTGCCTGTAGTTTTTTTCAGAATTTGAAATAAGTCCATTAATTACTGCTAGAAATCTGTGAAGGAGAATGGCTGGAATATCTGACTTTTATTGTATTTCCTCAACTTTCCTGAGAATAAGTCAAGTAATTACTCTGATGAAAACCATATTAATGCTGCCTTGAGCGGTTATATTCTTAGAGAATTTAAGCATTAATTACTCAGAGAATTATTGAATTAAGATGGAATGAAGAGAGGGACAGATAAGGAAAACTTAACATTTAGGCTCTGAACAGATTTCGTCGACCTCAGGGCAGATTTCGTCGACCTGAACTCCATGTTCGTCGAGCTAAGAAATCCCCTTCGTCGACCTGAGCTAAGCGATCCAAGTCCCCAAGAATAGCTGGCATTCTCTGAGCTCCAAGTTTGTCGAACTAGGAAATCTGTCTTGATCAGATTTCGTTGACCTGAGCTCAAATTTTGTCGAGCTCAACTCAGAGAAGGAACTCTGAGTTCTTCGAGTAGAGCACGACTATCGTCGAGCTGAGTTTGACGAATGTCGAACTTATATTCTAAACTTTGAAATTCTTCTAAGATCGATTCTCCTGAATTCCACTACAGGCTGGTCCATGAAATCTAAATCTAAAGGACTAGCCTAAACCCTAGGACGAACAAGAATGACACTGGCTATACAAGGTGGGTCAAACATCCTAAGTAATTAACCTAGCCCAAATCAAAATAAAGGGTTCCAACAGTCATCCCTACCCTTCAGCTCCCGTAGTTGCTCCTCCCGCATCAGCTTTTCCTTTCTATGCTCTCGCTCATTTTTCAACTGCAGCTTATCCTCCATTTTTTCCTTTTCCTTATGTTCTAGGAGAACAAGAAGAGCCATCGCCATTTACAGATAGTTTTCGACAAGAATCAACTCTAGCTCACTTCAAAGAGCCGCGACTACCAGTTTATACTAAGGAGTCCAACCCTATTACACACTTATAATATTTTTAGTCAGCCGTCTCCCTCAAGACTCTTATCGATACTACTAGGTACAAGCTCTTCATAATGTCCTTTGATGGACAAGCAAGAGAGTTGTTCTATAGACTACGCCCTCAGTCCATTGCTTCCTTTGCTGATCTGCGAAGAGAGATTCTACTCAAGTTTTCTACCTCTACCAAGAGGAAAGGCGGTCCGAAAGCCCTGTTTGAGATCAAGCAGCAAGAGAATGAGACTTGGGCTTATTTTGTCGATCGTTTTCAAAGAGAGATTCTTGACATTGAAAACATCAATCTAGAGATGTGTCGAGTCGCTCTGATAAGTGGTTTAAGAGAAGGGCCACTTAAGTTCGAAGCTAATGTCCGAGTGCCAAGGACATACCAGTAGATGATCAGTCTAGCTAACTTCTACATACGAGGTGAAAAGAGTAATCCCAACTACATATCCAGGCTTGTAACAGAAAATAATTCATTTTCTTCATACGGGCAACCTCCAAACTCTCCTCAGAAATATTTTCAATCGCGAACAAGGAAGGGAAGGAATTTTCGACGTCATCAACGCCTCTTCCCAGGCCAAGATCACTTCCATAGTCAAAGATCAGAATTGTCAATTCCTCCCGCTTATCCAGCATAAGCTATGCAAGCAGCCTCAGTTTACCAGCAACAGGGTAATAACTCGCCAGAATCTGAACTCATCAGAGCTATGCAAGAAGTAATTCATGTCATGAAAAGCAAGACCGGTTATAAGAGGCCTTATCGTCCTGCAGATCAAAGATCTAAAGACTCGGATCCCTATTTCGAGTTCCATAAAGAGAAAGGGCATCCAACCAAAAACTGTCGAGCTCTTTGCGAACTAGTGGAGAAGATGCTGAGGTAGGGCAAATTGCGTGGCTTATTCTAGAAGGATGACCACTCTGATCTGTCTACTTCGAAAGGCAATGAAGTAGCGTACATTCCTTTCGGCTAAAAAGGAGTGAGCCAAATCAACAATGACATTAACTTCATTGTTGGTGAGAACATTGATGCGGATGACGTATGCACCCTTGGAGATCTATTCTGAGGTGAAGATGGATATGACAGAGTTTCAAAAGCTCTTCACAGTCATAGCTGCTTGCATTTTGCTTTTCATTCCCTGAACATTTTCTCTGAAACACTTTTAAGTACTCTCTCATTCATTTCAATATATTTTATGTCAGAGATCCCATACTGACACTTTTCACTTTTTGGAGTGCCTCCTCCTCTATTTTCTCTTTGCCAAAAGGATCGTTGAACCGATGAGACATCGCCAGGTCTTGCTTGATCCCCCCATAGATTGGTCTCTGGCATAATACCACCATGATCATATATAGCGAGGAGTGTTCGCATATGTGCTGTAGGAGCAATCCAATCTGTGCAGGCGGACTTCAGGGCTTCGGATCCTAGCTGGTATCTAACATACAACGTGCATCAAGGGAGGTGCCATGTGTTAGCTCTACTGTGCTCTGTTAGGGATACTATTACAACTTTGGTGATCTTTCTTGAGCAGGCAATGCAACCCTCGGGGAACACCTGAGGCATACCCGACCTTATTGATCACCTTACACTATGATAGTCAAATACTCTATGGTACTCTCAAGCCGTAACTTCCAGGGACCCACAACATTGTTGATCTTTTAGGGCGAGCAATGCTATAGATCTTTTGGCGCACCTGGTCTAACTATTCAGCAATGCTTGTAACCATAAGGCATAAGAGCAGTGTGTCCATCATTCCTTCTTAGGAGTTTTGCATTTTCTCTTTTGTGCCTTTTCGGGGGAGCGTAGTTAATCCTCCCTTGGTAGGCTACACCTTTGATGATCCTTTAGGGCAAGCAATGCTTTAGACCTTTTGGCGCACCTGGCCTAATTGATCATCTTCGGGTGTAGATCTCTTTCAAACTGCCTTTTTTCATGTTAACAGGAAAAATCCGACTTATCCGAAGGATTCATGATGTATTTCTTGCTTTAACTCGTCTTATATACTCAACTCATATAAAGCTTTATTCGCTGGTAGTGCCTCTACTATACTTATTGAATTCGTTTTTAGCACCAATTGTTTAATCAAAGAATCTGCTTCTCTTTGTCGACAAGCCATGCTATTGAAGTCTAATCAAAGTGGCTTTACCTTGCTAATCCGGATTTCATATTGTGGATATCATATTTGACCGCGCAAAAAGATTATTGTTATAGATTGATCTCTACTGGATTCTGCCCATTCTTTTACTTAGTTGATAGCTGAGTTTGTTGGATATTCTTCCTGCTGTCCAATTATATCTTCCTTACCACCTCAACATTTAGCAGGTACCTAGGCTTTGCATTTCCTTTATATATCTGCTTCTTACTCTTCTTTTGGCAGAGATTATCAAATATTTGCAAGTTCCCTTCAGGTACTTGTCAGTTCTTTTTCTTTCATATCTGCTTCTTACTCTTCTTTTTGCAGAGATTAATAGATATTTGCAAGTTTCTTTCAGGTACTTAGAAGTTCTTTTTCTTTCATATCTGCTTCTTACTCTTCTTTTTGCAGAGATTAGCAGATATTTGCAAGTTCCCTTCAGGTACTTGTAAGTTACTTTCTTTCATATTTGCTTCTTACTCTTCTTAATTGTAGAGATTAGCAGCTACTTGCAAGCTCCCTTCAAGTACTTGCAAGTTAGTGTTTTTGTATATCTCCTCTCACCTTTGTTTTATAGAGCTCAGTATAAGGCATTCAAAAGTCTTCTTCACTTTGCAAGAACAATTCAGGTACACACAAGATACACATTTTTCACTTGCTTTGACTCTTCTCCTTGTAGAAGAAAAAGTAAGTGTTCTTAGACTCTCAGTAGGAGAGACATCAGGTACTTGCTCTCTCCTATCTCTTTTTGGCCAGCTTTCGAGGGGACGATCGTGATTTTCGTGGGTCTCCTACTTTTTCGAAGTTCCCTTCGGGACTTAAAAAAGTATGAGGATTATGTTAACCCAAAAATCGGCGATACCTCCCAAGGTAGCTAGCTCACAAGTCGTGGCTTGCTCCAAGTTACCCCTGGAGGTCGCGGCTGTATCAACCCTTTTTTGGGCCGGGCGGATAGACTTCTCTATTCACTTTGGCCGTGAAGCTAGAGCGGTTTCCCCGGTTTGACCGCCTAGGTCGCACAGCAACTGTGTGTTCTGTAGGGGTGCGGACTGCTTCCACAGTCCATACCTACAGGCCACGCGGTTAGTTTGGCTAACCGCGTGGTAGTTCTCTCTATTCCAACAGGTGCGAACTGCTCAGCAAGGCGGTGGAATCTGGCCTTCTCCGTGCGGTAACCGTAGACTCTTTTCCAGGTATCCACCCGGTCCGTATAGACCCATCTCTTTGATCAATGGAGGTGAGCTTCAGCTCACCATGTCTGCCCAGCAGCAGGTACAGCCGGCCCGTCTCTCTGTTCGACAGAGGCAGTTTCAAGTTCTCTATGTCTGCCTGGCAGAGGCGGACTGCTCCTTTATCCGCCCAATGGGAGGCGGATTATTCTCTGGCCCAACCAGTTGGCAAACTCTCCAGGTCACCCAATAGTGGGAGACAAGCCTCTAGGTCTCCCAGTAGTAGGGGAGACCTGTTACTTCAGTTTGCTAGCAGGCGGCATACACTTCTTCCCAATAGTAGGCAAGCTCCTCAGCTCGCACAACATGGCGTGGACTCGTTCGCAGCTCACCGATATACAGGGGGTAACGTTACCAAGACAATCTCCTCCTCGAGCCTATAAATAGACCCCCATTAATAACCCCGTGTTCGCCGAGTGGGCCCATCCGGCTAGGCGAGCGAGCTAGGGGGATCGGCTCACATCAATACAATAGGCGGGTGAATCAAGATGGCCGGCTCGCTCTCGCCAAGGCTAGGTGAGCGAACCATGTGATCCGGCCCATCCAGCCTGCGATTCAACTCGTGTCTGCCTAGGCGACCTTGTCGCCAGCCCACCTCTATATAGGGGCAACCGAGCTATGACGTCCCGGCTCGATCTTGCCTAGATATAGAAGGCGAGCTACGGGAGCCAGGCCGGGTCCGCCTTTTAGGGTGGCGAGTTGACCCCAAGTCTAAGAAACTCGCCCTATGGGGTACAGAGGCAAAATTACCTGGATGCCCATGCTGCGGGTACAAATAGCTTTCCAGAACAACAGAGTTACGTTGCTGGCAAACCACTTTTAGTTGCGTATAGCTATTTAGAACAGCGGAGTTACGTTGTTGGCATACCACTTTTGGCTGCGTACAGCTGTTTGGAACAGCGGAGTTACGTTGTTGGCAGACCGTTTTCAGAAAACGATAAATAGACCCAAGGGGGTACCTCAAAGGGCAAGGTCACTTGTGCCCCGGTCTTCTTGCGCTTTTTGAGGGATCCTTAGCTCGGCATTTGGCTAGGGAGGGGAAACGCTCTAAGATCTTCTGGGTGTATGGTGGGACCCATTTTTTTCTTTTAAACCACCGGGGTCTTATGCCCAGAACCGTCATTTTGGGGTGAAACCAACACACCCGGGAAGGTCATCACTACAAAACACTGATCCTGCCGGCCATACCGATCGCAAAAGAGAAGAATAAGTACAAAGAGTAAAGTAAACTAGAATACTAGTCCACCAGAAATCACATGAAATAAAATAAATCTCCATGAAGGGAGAGTCCATTGTAATGATAAAGCAAGTACTAAAGAGGGATCCTGCCCGATACATCATGATCCTCACTACAAGTCACTCAATGCGGAAGCAAATCTATAGTAACTACTAATGATCGGGACTCACTATCCTTGCTAGATGAACTCCCGTACTAGACTGTCCCGTCTCCAAGCGCACCGACCTCTGGGGCTGCATCTCCTAGTTCGGATCCATGATTCCCTAAAATTGTTTGGTCAACGACTGTTAGTCTAAAAGACTAAGTTCTATTATCCCCACCCCTCCCCCATGGCTCCTAGGAACCGAGTGGGGGGAAAGAAAAGGAAGGTATGTAAGGTGGAGAGTAACAAAAGTAAGCAGGTGATAGCAGAACTAGTCTATCATGAGTATAAACCACAACAAGTATAAGTAAGCAACAAATAAGTAAGCAATATAAGTATATACATGATCAAGGTGAGCAAGTAAAAGTACATGAAGGTAAATTAAGTAAGTAACCATGACCTATAGGAATGCCCATACAAACATATAGACCAATGTATTGTTTTGCAAGGCCTATTGTATAAAGTGTCCCATACCAATTTATACAATAGGTGTCAAGTTTTATATGCAATGATTATGCAATGTCATGCAAGTATGCTATGATGTGAACATGCAAGTACAACACACACACACCCAACTCTGTGCACACAGACCTTTAGTTCCCCCGTTTTGGAGCCTAACCTCCCAGGATACCTCTGTAGTGGCAAGCAGAAGCGGTGGGTTGGGCCTTGCCCACCTCTAAACCGGTATCAACACTACCAATCAGACCTATCGTACACCTCAATGCTGGTGCACCAAGCAGATCTCCTGCATACTCTTGCCGGTTGGCGCACCAGACTTTATTTGGCGAAGTGCTAAACCACACTTGCCGAGTCAACGTATTGCCGTCGATGCGATGACTCTCCAATAATGAAGACCCACCACTTTATAAACTTATGCACTTGCAGCGTTAATGTATTTCCTTCCCGAGCTAAAGCTCCACGGACTACACCGTCCATCACAAATATCAACCGAGTCATCAGCTCGCCGGGCTAACCTTCCCATCACCAAACCACCGAGCCTACCGCTCTTAAAACCCAAACTATCTCCCACCACACTGGGGAGTGTGAGTGTAAGTGTAATCCTAAAGTAATTCTAATTTCTCTTATATTCCATTAGTCTTATGGCTTACATTAACCTTGGACTGCCCAGGGCATTCCCTATGAAGGGCTCTCGAGGGCACTAGGAACTACGATAGGCTGAAGCCCAAAGCTCCCTTTCGTAAGGTACTTATTATTATTGGTTTCTACCCAGAGCCAACCCCGTTTCAAGTTATACTTATTCTAACCATAGTGTATTTTGACTCTTTCTCTTTCTACAGGAAAAGACGATCCTTCGCCGATCCCCAACACCACTTACACTAGTCAACCCATCAATTCTCTCCATCATGACTCCTAGTGAAGCTCTATTTCACTTCACAAAAATCAGTAAACTATTAACCCCATTTCCCTATGTCCATCCCACATGCTATTACCATTTCTGTTATTTTATTATATGTAGACCAGCCTAAACTATATGTTGTACATGATAGGAGGTACTCAAAATTTTCATCCAACAACCCTAATATATTTATTGGGGGTCTATCATGACATATTTAGCCTAAATCCAGAAACTTGTAATTTTCGTAATTAATTTGGCATTTATTAAATTTTCCCCAAAATTAGGCCATGGATAGTTCTGAACATGAAGTACTAGGTTTCCTAAAGTTATGGCCTTCCAAAAATTATGATCACTACATGATGACAAAATAATAGAGAATACCAAGTTTCACAAACTTCCATAAATTTATTTGCCCCTAAACAATTAATTCAAGATAAATACAATAAATAGAATTAAAGAGAGAAGTACCTCAAAATATTATCCAAAAATTACCCAAAAATTACCAGGGCTTTAATATGATCATAAATCATCATTGACTAAGTTTCATAACATTCTAAGTTAGTTTAACCATGATTTTCTCAAAATCTTCCATAGGGGCAACATAAAGGTTATAACTACAAGTATGAACTAAAGTCTTCCAAACATCCTAGAGTAAATTCTAGAGACTATTAATACTATAAAATTACCACTAACAAAATCTCATGAAGATCTATGGTCATATGATCCTTCAATACTTCCGTAAAAGATATAAGCCTAAACAATCCCTAATTGATTTAAGTTGTGTGCCTAAGTCTAAATATCACTAAATTCCTTCCTAGGGCATTTCACCAGCCTAAGATCTCATGGACTAAACACCAAGTCCATAAAACGACATATCGCCCTATGTCCTTCACAAACCTCCAAAGTTCAACCTTAGGGTTTGAACTAGGGTCTTTGGGCAAATCCACCCTATTCCACCCCAAAATCCATGTGAGGGTGTTTTAACTGACCTTGAGACTCTGGCCAAAGTCCAATCCTATTTGGGTGAGGATTGGCCCCTCCATGCCCCAAGTACCCTTTTCCCCTAATTTATCCTTAAGGGCCATACTTTGGTCTCAGCAAAACCAATTCAATTCAAGCCCAATTGGGCTGAGATTTTTATCAGAGTCATAATTTGACCCTAAGAGGCAGCCACCAAAATTTTGGTGGGTTTAGAGGTCAATAGACCATCTAATCAAGTCATACAAGGTTTATTAATTTATTTCAAAAACTATAAAGAAATGTTTTCCAAAAATTCCCATTTTTGGTTATATTATATATATAGATATGATTGACTCATGCTCCAAATTTCTAGTCATTTGGATGTCAGGTTTGATGGGGGCACCCCAAACAATCTCTGATCCACCCTAAGTATAAACCTCACAAAAATGAGTGCTGAGGTCTGACATGAACTCCAAATTGGTTCAAACCAAATTTTAAAAAAATTAGACCTATAGGGCTACAAGTTTCATGTTGACCATGTTTTCAGAAAAGGCCTCTAAGTATTTTAAATTTAAATCGAAAAGCAAGTGATTTTTCTGTGACAAAAACATACATAAAACATAAAGTTTAATTCATCAAGATCTGCACAGATCTTAAAGCATGATTGGGCGGTGGCTAGCTTTCTTCTTCCTCGAGCCAACGGCCCAGATCTACCCGACCTGGAGCAAACTCCAAGTCCACTTGCCGGCCCTCTGGCCACCTCCCCGGCCAACCACCGCCACTACCACCTCCGTTGAGGTGAGGGCTATCGGTCAGAGGTGTGGTTTGGCCGCCGGAGACGGCGGATCTTAGCAAACCCGACACTCTCGTTTTCACAGAATGTAAGTGGAAAAACTCCACTGGATCGTGCTCAATTGGGCCCAATTCTTATCTCTAAAGATTCCTAAGATCTAACCCATGAAGAAGGAGTAGAGGAGGACCTGGTTTGCGGCCTGAATGCGTGTACTTTGCCTCCTCACCATTTCTGGCCACCGAACTTTTGCTCCTCTTCAACTTCTAAACCAACCTCAATGGAATTTAGAAGTAATCGGGGAAAATGCTTGCCCTTGCTTAGGTGAAGGTCCTTAAAGAAGGAATTTTGGAGAGGAGGCTTGTAACTCCCAAATATCATTAAACTCCATTAATGTCCATTAACTCATTCTTTCGGTTTCAACCAAATTAATGGGCTGAGCCACCCCAATGGCTGGCCACCTCCAGAAACTTCTCCTCTCCCTCAGAGGAGTAAAAGCCCCATAAAAGTGGGGGTAATTGAGCCTCCATGGCCATAATGGCCATTAAGCCTTAGCTTTCTCTCTCCTCCAAATCACCAATTCTAGAGAGGCTTAGTTCGACGAATTTTCTCTATTCGTCAAACTCTGCTCGACAAATTTATTCCATTCATCGAACTCCGCCCGACAAAATTGCTCCATTCGTTGAACTTCACCAGACGAATTTGCTCCATTCATCGAACTCCGTTCGACGAATATGCCCAGTGACGAAACCTGAACCTAGTTCAGCAACATGCTCCGTTCATCAAACTCCATTTGATGAATATGCTCCTAATTACAGAGAGGCTCAATTCGACTTCCTCTGCACGACGAACATGCTCCATTCGACGAATTATTTGCTGAGTTCGAAGACTTTGCTCTGTTCGACGAATTCTTTGCTGAGTTCGACGAATCCACTCCGTTCGATGAATTTCTTGCTGAGCTCGACGAATCCACTCCGTTTGATGAATTTCTTGCAGAGGTTGATGAATACGCTCCGTTCGACGAACTCTTGCTGAGTTCGATAAATCTGACCAGTTCGACAAATTGCTTGCTGAGTTCGATGAATCCACTCTGTTCGACGAATTTCTTGCTAAGCTCGACGAATACGCTCTGTTCGACGAAATCTTGCTGAGTTCGAAGAATCTAGCCGGTTCGACGAATTGCTTGCTGAGTTCGGTGAAACTGACAGGTCTTATAATCTCTAAATATTTGGTAACTGAGACTTACTATTTGCAATCGAAGGTGGTTCACACTTGCTTCCCATGTTCACCCAAACCCTCTAGTGCTTCCCAGGGTTTTGTCATGACCCAGTCATGATAAAACCATCCTAGAGGTCTAGAAGTCTGAGGGATGTTACAAATCCCAATACATAAAAATAAAAATTTCGTCCTCAAAATTCAGGTTAGGCCTACGGGGTGTCAAGTACGAGAAGTAAAATTTAACATCCCGAGAGGTTAAAAGGAATACCTGACGTGAAAAGTTCCGGGTACCTTTGCTGCATCAAGTCCTATGGCTCCCACGTGTGCTCCTCTTGTCCATGATTCCTCCACAAGACCTTGACCAGCGGAACCTTCTTGCGCTGTAAGACCCGTATCCCAGTATCGTCTATCCAGATCGGCTCCAGGTTCACCGATCGATGAGAGGCTATAAGCCCATCTATAGTCGTAATCTGCTGCTCAGGTCGACGTAGAGCTCTCCTGAGGGAGGAGATATTGAAGACGTCATGCAAACCCTATAGCTCTGGCGGCAGCTCCAGTCTGTAAGCCAAGGGACCGATTCGATCTAGGATCCTGTAAGGCCCCATATATCTTGAACTGAGCTTCTTCCGATCACGCACCCGTGAGACTCCATGCATCAGTCATATCTTCAAAAACACCCGATCTCCTACCTGAAACTCTACTTGACGATGGTGAGCATCGTAATACTTGGCCTGTCTGCTCTGGGCCTTTAATATCCTGTCTCGAATTAACCGCACCTGAGCATCCGTATCCTCGACGAACTCCGAGCCAAGTGCCTTCAGATCCTCATCCTGGATCCAAGACAAAGGAGTCTTGCATCTTCGCACGTATAAAGCCTCATAAGGGGCCATGCCGATGCTGTACTGATGGCTGTTGTTGTATAAGAATTCGATCAACGGTAGCTGCCTCTCCCATATCACTTCGCGGTCCAGTATGCAAAGACGCAACAAATCCTCGAGTGTCCGATTAGTGCACTCTGTCTGCCCATCCGTTTGAGGGTGGAAGGCGACACTAAATGTCAACCGGGTACCCAAATAATCCTGGACCGACCTCCACTCTTTTGATGTAAATTGTCCATCACGATCGGATATTATCGTCCTCTGCACTCCATGACATCGGACGAACTGCTCCACAAACCTCCACACCATGTCACCCACTGGAGCATCCTTCCTGATCAGTAGAAGCCTGGACACCTTTGTCAATCGATTGACGATCACCCATATCGAGTCGTTCCCCGCATGTGACCAAGGAAGACCATGTATGAAATCCATGGAGATATCGTCGAACTTCCACTCCAGGACGGGAAGTGGCTGCAACAATCCGGCCGGACTCTTACACTCTACCTTCACTAACTGACAAGCCTCACAATGGGTCACAAAGTATGTGATATCCCTCTTTATGCCTGGTTAGTACATCATCCTTTTCAGGTCGGTCGTCATCTTGGTGATGCCCGGGTGTACCGAGTACCTACTGTAGTGGGCCTCAGTCATAATGTCCTCCTGAATCCTTCCCCCAACCAGTATGTACACCCTTCCTTTAAAGCATAACAACCCATCTTTCTCTGTATACTCCCCGGCCGTGCCTGCCTCCAAGGCCCTAAATACTGGCTCTATCTTGTCATCCATTCTCTGCTTAGCCCTGATGCGATCTCGAATATCATCGGTAGTGCTCATCGTTGCCAGGTACTCCTCATAAAACTATGAGTCGTCCGAGGACACTAAGGTAATGTGAATATCCTCCATCATCGATACCAGCTCCATATCCATCAACTGGGGCTCTGCTCTTGAAGTGGTATTCTTCCAGCTCAGTGCATCCACCACCACATTCTCCTTCCCTGGGTGATAGTGTATCGTGTACTCATAATTAGATAGAAACTCCACTTATTGTCTGTGGCGGACAGTCAACTCCTTCTACGTATCAACATACATCAGATTCTTGTGATCCGAAAATATATCGCAGTGCACACCATAAAGATAATGCCACCAAATCTTTACAGCGAACACCACTGCTCCCATCTCCAAGTCATGTACAGGGTTGTTCTGCTCGTGCTTCTTCAACTGGCGGGAGGCGTATGCTATCACATTCCCATGCTGCATCAGCACAACACCCATCCCCTAAAACGACGCATCAGTGTACACTTGGAAGCCCTCCTTCCCAGATGGAAGAGAGAGGATAGGGGCTGAGGTAAGCCGACCCTTCAACTCCTGGAAGGCTGTCTCACACTGCGGCGTCCAAACAAACGGAGTGTCCTTCTTCGTCAAAGAAGTGAGTGGAAGGGCTATCTCTGATAATCCTTGCACAAACTTCCGACAATACCCGGCCAATCCCAGAAAACTTTGGACATCCGTGGCCATCTTCAATTGAGGCCAGTATAGCACAGCCTGAATCTTTGCGGGATCCACTGCCAATCCTACTCCACTGATAATTTGGCCTAAAAAGGCTACCTCCGTCAGCCAAAATTGGCACTTGCTGAACTTGGCATATAACTGATGCTCCCTGAGCTTCTCCAGATTCAAGGCCAGATGTTGTGAATGCTCTTCCTTTGTCCTCGAATAAATGAGGATGTCATCTATGAATACAATGACAAACCTGTCGAGGTACGGCTCGAACACCTAGTTCATCAAGCTCATGAAAGCTGATGTCGCATTCGTGAGCCCAAAGGGCATCCCGATAAACTCATACAAGCCATATCTGCTGCTAAACGCCGGCTTCAGGATGTCTTCTTCCTAAATCCGTAACTGATAGTATCCTGACCTCAGATCCAGATTTTAGAACCAATATGCTCCATCTAGCTGATCAAATAACTCATCGATCCTTGGAAGTGGATATGTGTTCCGGACTATCAATCGGTTTAGTGCACGATAGTCGATGTATAACCTTAGGGTCCTGTCCTACTTTTTCACAAACAAGACCGGAGCTCCCCAAGGCAAGGAACTTGGCCTAATGAATCCAGCCTCCACCAGCTCCTTCAGCTGACTCTTGAACACCACCAACTCCTTTGGAGCCATCCGATAGGGAGCCCTAGAAACCGGCTTAGCTCCCGACACCAGCTGTATCTGAAAATCCTTCTCCCGATGCGGCGACAATCCTGGTAGCTTCTCTTGAAACACATCCGCAAAGTCCCACACCATCAATATATCGGCAACCGTCATCTTGACCTCAACCATCTCGAAGAACACTTGATAGACCTCATCTCCCTACAAGTGGGCCTTGACGGCCTGAGTAGAAGATAGCAGCCTACGGGAGACGGGAGTAATACCTTCGAAGGTCGCGAAGACACCGTCATATCTCAGTACAACCTTCCTTGCCGGGCAGTCTATCTGGGCATGGTTCCAAGTAAGCCATATCATGCCGAGGACGAGGTCGAAGTCTGGCATCCTCAAGACCGTAGCCGGGGCCTCGAGTGTCAGACCATCAATAGTTACCTTCAGGAGGCACTTAGCAGTAGCTGAGACCTCCATCCCATTGAGTAGACGCACCCTCCTGGCGACTCCCGAATAATGTCTGACTCCTTCTAATCCCTTTACAAAATCCTCAGAGACGAAGTTGTGCGACGCCCCGGTATCAACAAAGGTGTTGGCAGGTTTGCCGCACACCATTACTATTCCTGTTTATTTAAGTTGTTTAGGTAACTGATCCTATGGTTTTCTTTCCTAGTATGCTACTGTTGTTTGTTGTTTCTAAAATTTCAATGGTAAATTACAAAATTAAAATTACTAGCATACATGCAATCACCCTTCCTGGGTACCAAGGTGGAGCCAAATCTAGAGCATATGCATGCTCCCTCTCTTGCCTCCGATCTCCACCCTGGAAACCACATCCTATTCCATGACATTGTCCTACAAAATGCTAAGCGAGCAGGGCAGCCTGTGGTGCCGGTAGAGGTGCCCCTTTCATGGGGCATTTTATTCGAATGTGCCCTACCTGATGACAATTGTAGCACTCGGGAGGGGAATGTGCCACACCCCCGGGCCTCTGTATCTCCCGCAACTGAAGAGGTTGAGGGGCCAATACCACCGGATCCCTTGACTCCTGCCTCACCTCATGGTGGGGTTGGTCCTCTGCCCTTCTCTTATAAGCAAAGCGGCCCCTCCACTGATCATTTCAGCCTCCCGAACCCTGATCCTCGGTTGTCCTCTTCCGGCCTCGGGTCGTGTGCCAATCAGCCTCAATCCTCTTTGCCATCTGTAGAATATGAGGTATAGGCCCATCAGATACAAACAAAAGAGCCTATCTCAGATCCTCTCAAAGGCCCTTATAGAACCTCTTGGTATACCCAGCATCATCCAGTTGATAGGAGTCTGAAAACCGGGCCAAGTGAGTGAACTCCCGTTGGTACTACGACACTGTCATATTGCCCTACCTCAGCTGTAGGAACCTGTCTTCCAGCTTGTCTCTTACCAACTATGGGACGAAGTGCGCCAACAGTGCGGCCCTGAACTCCTCCCAAGTGATGTTAGCAACCTCTTGATCTACAAACATCGTATCCAGAAGTGTCTTCCACCACCTCTTATCATGAGACTCCAAGCAAGAGACCAACAAGGGTACCCTCTCCTCCCACGAGCACTGTATCCCGGTCAGCATCTCGAACATGATATCAAGCCACTCTTCTGTCCGTACGACCGACTCTGTCCCAATGTAATATGGGGGAGAGAGTCCTCGGAAGATGCTCAACCAATTGGCCCTCGGGTTCGGCTACGGAGCCGGAGCCTGCTGGGCCCTGAATACCTCCAGGATGGCCGTCAGAGTCTGCCCTATCTACGACTGCAGAAATGGAGTGGGAGCCGGTGGAGGTGGTGCAACATTCGGAGTTTGCTGGGCTCCTCCCTGCGGTGTAGGATGTGTCGGGGGCTGCATAACAAAGGCCAATTGTAAGAAATTTGACCTAAACCTAGACAAAAGTAAACAATTACATGTGATCCCCTATATGGGCACAACACAGCTTCCGCTGCTTAGTTTGTCCCCAACTAAACTTGAGCGGGGGTGACCTAGGGTTAGTGGACTTCTACTCTTCCGATCGAGGTTTCGCTCTGATACCAGTTTGTAAGACCCCATTTTTTTTATTTAAAACCATCGGGGTCTTATGCCCAGAACCACCGCTTTGCGGTGACAGCAACACGCCTTGGAAGGTCGTCACTACAAAATGCCAATCCTATCGGTCATACCGATCGTAGAAGAGAAGAGTACGTACAAAGAGTAAAGTAAACTCGAATACTAGTGCATTAGAAATCACATGAAATAATATAAATCTCCACGAAGGGAGAGTCTACAGTAATGATAAAGCAAGTACTAAAGAGGGCTCCTTCCCAATACATCATGATCCTCACTACAAGTCACTCAACATGGAAGCAAATCTATAGTAACTACTAAAGATCGGGATTCACTGTCCCTGCTGGCTGAACTCCCGTGCTAGACTGTCCCATCTCCAAGCGCACCGACCTCTAGGGCTGCATCTCCTGGTTTGGTTCCAAGATCCCCTAAAATGGTTTGGTTAACGACCGTTAGTCTAAAAGAATAAGTCCTATCATCCCCCACCCCTCCCCAATGGTTCCTAGGCACCGAGAGGGGAGAAGGAACAGGAAGGTATGTAGGGTGGAGAGTAACAAAAGTAAGCAGGTGATAGCGGAACTAGTCTATCTTGAGTATAAACCACAACAAGTATAAGTAAGCAGCTAATAAGTAAGCAATATAAGTATACACATGATAAGGTGAGCAAGTAAAAATACATGAAGGAAAATAAGTAAGTAACCATGACCTATAGGAATGCCCATACAAACCTATAGTTTAAGGGGTCATTTTGCATGGCCTATTGTATAAAGTGTCCCATACTAATTTATACAATAGGTGTCAAGGGTTATATGCAATGATTATGCTATGTCATGCAAGTATGCTATTATGTGAACTTGCAAGTGCAACACACACACCCGATTCTGTGCACACAGACCTTCTAGTTCCCCCTTTTTGGAGCCTAACCTCCCAGGATACCTCCGAAGTGGCAAACAGAAGCGGTGGGTTGGGCCTCACCGACCTCTAAACCGGCATCAACATTACCAGTCAGAGCTAGTGCACTAAGCAGAGCACTAAGCGGAGCTCCTGCATACTCTTACCAGTTGGCGCACCAGAATTTATTTGGCAAAGAGCTAAACCACACTTGTCGATTCAACGTATTGGTGTCGGTGCGACGACTCTCCAATACCGAAGAACCACGACCTTATATGTAATATCCCGATTCGCGCTAGGCCCCTCGTGCGCGCTTTTGAGTCAAGAGAGTTGACATGGGCTCAGGGAGTGCATGCGACTAGGCTTACACTCGTGTGGAAAAGAGAATTGGTCCAGAATTGGACACGGGTAGAGACACGGGCGTGTCTTTTCCCGTGTGCGTCGAGTAGGACTCGAGAGGTGTCGAGTGGAACTCGAGAGGCCTGTCCCGAGAAGGAACCGGGTAGAGACACGGACGTGTCCCTACCCGCGTGCATCGAGCAGAACTCGAGAGGCGTCGAGTGGAACTCGACAAGTCCTGTCCCGAGTAGGACACAGGTAGATACACGAGTGTGTCCCTACCCGTGTGCGTCGAGTGGAGATGACGAAATGTGTCCTGAGCAGGACACGGGTAGAGACACGTGCGTGTCCCTACCCGTGTGCATATCTCTAGGAAGCCAACCGTGTCTCGTGAGATGGACATGGGTAAGAACACATGCATGAACATGGCCGTGTCGTGCGACACGGGTAGTGGACCCGGGTATGTCCCTACCCGTGTTGGTGTCCAAACGACATTGTAATTGTCAATGCCGATTCACCCGAGCAGGACACGGGTTGGGACACGGGCGTGTCCCTACCCGTGTCATTTTTGAATAAAAAGGGGGAAATGGAACCCTAGCTGTTTTTCATTCTCTTCCAAGCCATTTTTCTGGAGAACCTACTAGAGGAGGGAAGGAGTTGCTAGAATCAACTATACTCCGTGAAGAACCGCCGCCGTCACCGAGAAGAAGATGACGCCGCGAAGGGTGTTAAGATCCATTGCCGGAAATGGTGGAAATGCCGGAAACGAGGTGAGCTTCCTCCCCTCTCCCTTGGTGCTAGATCTGTAGTTATTCCTAGGTGCGATGTCGACTAAAAAGAGTCTAGAATTGTGAGATGATGATCTTCCTAGGAAGAGGCCATTCTAGGGCTTGTGCTCTATGGATAGTGATGTCTTCAACCTCTCCTTCTTTCTATGTGATGATAGGAAGATTGTTTCGTGAAGAGAAATGGTCTCATGAGAGTGAATAAGGGAGGAGGAATTTATGATGTGATTTGGGAAGGTCGGCTAGATGAGGAAGATGACCTGATGCCGTTCATTCCGCCTTAAGATGCGTGCAAAAATCTGTGTTCTGCACACAGCGATCTTCTTGTCCATTTTCAGACATGATATGGCAAAATATGGGCTTTCGACTAAACACGGAAGTCATATCCCTTGGAAATACCTTTCCAACGAGTGGTTACACGTCTTCAGGCAAAGTCTGTAGCCACGGGAAAGTCTGATTGAAGTAGAGGGCTGATAGGCTAAGCGTGTAGAAAATGTATTCTATATGAAGCAGGCTTTGGGGCCAATTTCATGTGTGATACAGTCTGATTTGGGTTGTAGACTGAACATGAAAGTTGTAACCCATGGAAATACCTTTCCATCTAGGGGTTACACGCATTTACGGGATTTCTGTAGCCTCGGGAATCTCTGGTCGAGGTTGCTGTCCAGAAGGTGTTATGCACCTGAATTTCCTAGGTTGGTGTAGAATTGGGTTTGGACTCGGTAGAGATCTTTTAACAAATCGACATTGAGGTTTTGGCGAATTATAATATGTATAACCGTGATAATTCAACGAGTGATGAAATTGTTGGATATACCCCACGTAAACAATGGTGTAATGAAATGGAATTGAACGGAATGATTTGGTGGGGGTTAGTGAACGAATGGTTATTCGTCGATTAATAATAAGATTGTCTTGAACTTGTGTATTTGGTCGGTGTTGATTGTTATTAATATGTGTTGTTGATAGTTAGATGATTAACTCATGTGCGTACGAATGATTGAGTTTGGTAAAAGAGTTGTAATCGGCGATGTTAAAGTTATGTGACCATAGTTTAGACGTAATCATGTTGGGCGAAAGAGTGATGCATGGTCATGAGGCTTTTCCATATAGGGAAGTCTAAGATGGTCCATTGTATGGGGTGGTTCTCCACCTGTGTTTGTGGTAAACCCATAAGGTGCCTTAGGAACAGGATTGTGAAAGGGTGTGAGTGCGGGTGTTTGATCGCACTGGTTGGTAATGTTGAGAAGAGTTATAAATGGATGGTTGGGCTTGGTCCTCGATGTTCATGTCCCGAGGCTCCTTACGTGCCAAGTGGACGGTTGGCCTTGGTCCTCGTGTTTGATCAGAGGCTCCTTCCATGCCACGATGATGTGGTATTGCATGCGGTGTGAGTCGACACGCGGTGTCGTAATCCTGGGTTAAGGATAGTGTGGCAGGTCTACGGGCTCGCCAATCATCACACCGATGGGAGTTGACCGATAGACTTTGGGCGGTTGGGCTTGGTCCTCGGTGTTCATGTCCCAGGGCTCTTTCCGTGACAAGTGAACGGTTGTGCTTGGTCCTCGTGCTTTTTCCGAGGCTACTTCCGGGTCACAACATAGGCGAGTTTGGGGCTTTGTTCTCGGTGCACATCTACCCGAGACTCCCGCTGAGCCTTAGTACGCATGTGAGCTCCGCTGTTGTGTTCTTAGCATTGAGGCGTACAAAGGAATAAGCTTGGTAGTGTGGTTGCCAGCCTAGTAGTGGAGATGCCCGTTCTACTGTCACCATCTGGCCACGACGGATGACGCCTGAGAGGTTAGCTACCTGCTCGAATAATGGGAACTACAAGTCTATGTCGACATAGCGATTGCATGCGCGTGATCATGGGTGAGTCATTGCATTGTATACATGTCATTACACTACATTGCATACACAAGATCCACATCGTATAAGTTTGTATGGGCACTCCTATACGATGAGTTAGATAGTGCTGAACGATCCTCAACTTATATGTTTGTATAGGCATTCATATAAGTTTAGTTACTTTCTGTTGTAGCTTTATATATTCTTATGCCACTGTAGATGGTAGAATTGCTAGAATAAGATGTTACTCACTTATTAAGCTGCTTTACATACATGATGATATTCAGTCTATACCACCTGCTTGTACTTATGCTTACATACTTTAAATATATTGTACCTTTGTCCATTTCTCCGCCCGGTGTCGAGGAGTCGCCAGGGGAGCGGATGTGAAAGCCACTTAGTCTTTATGACTAACGGTTTCTACGCCTTCCTTTTTAGGAGGAAATCCCATAGGTAGAGCAGCCGCAGATTATGCAGCAGGATAGCCAGGCAAGGACAATAGGGCCTGAAGGGACGGTGCCGTCGCTACCATCGATTATTGATGTGAGTGTGAGAGATTTTTGATGTAGCCCTTTTTGGCAAAATTTTTACGTACTCTGATTTTAGAAGCTTGTTGTAGCTTCTTTATTTATTGTACTTTTGGACTATTATATGCTTTGTGTGGATTTGACTTCTGATTTTTATTCTGGTTGGGTTGGCATGATTGATATTGGTAAAGGCTGACAGAATAGGCATCTTATAGTACATGCTAGCCCGAGTGCTAGTGCTACCGCATGGCGGCTGTTTTGTGCATAAGAATCCCCTCGAGCCGTGTTTTGTGTTCCGGGGAGGGGTCTTACATTATAATCTTATGCACATGCATCGTTAATGTATTTCCTTCCCGAGCCAAAGCTCCCCGAACTACCCCGTCCGTCACAAATATCTACCGAGCCATCGGCTCGCCGGGCTAACTTGCCCATCACCAAACCACCGAGCCTACCGCTCGTAAGACCCAACCAATATACCACCACACCAGGGAGTGTGAGTGTAAGTGTAATTCTAGAGTAATTCTAATTGCTCTTGTATTCCATTTAGTCTTACGGCTTACGTTAACCTTGGACTGCCCAGGGACTTCCCTATGAAGGGCTCTCGAGGGCACTAGGAACTACGATGGGCTGAAGCCCAAAGCTCCCTTTCGTAAGGTACTTATTATTATTGATTTCTACACATAAACAACCCCGTTTCAAGTTTTACTTAATCTAACCCTAGTGTATTTTGACTCTTTCTCTTTCTATAGGAAAAGACGATCCTTCGCCGATCCCCAACACCACTTACACTAGTCAACCCATCACTTCTCTCCATCATGACTCCTAGTGAAGCTTTCTTTCACTTCAACAAAATCAGTAAACTATTAAGCCCAATTCCCTATGTCCATCCCACAAGCTATTTCTTATTTCTTTAGTTTTACTATATGCAGACCAGCTTAAGCTATATGTTGTACATGATAGAAGGTACTCCAAATTTTCATCACATAGTCCTAAGATATTTATTGGGGGTCTATCATGACATATGTAGCTTAAATCCAGAAACTTGTAATTTTTCTAATTAATTTGGCATTTATTAAATTTTTCCCAAAATTAGGCTATGGATAATTTTGAACATGAAGTACTAGGTTTCCTTAATTTATGGCCTTACAAAAATTAAGATCACTACATGATGCCAAAATAATGGAGAATACTAGTTTTTACAAACTTTCATGAAAGTATTAGCCCCTAAATAATTAAATCAAAATAAATACGATAAATAGAATTAAAGAGAGAAGTACCTCAAAATATTATCCAAAAATTACACAAAAATTACCAGGGCTTTAATATGATCATAAAGCATCACTAACTAAGTTTCATAACATTCTAAGTTAGTTTAACCATTATTTTATTAAAATCTTCCAAAGGGGCAACATAAAGGTTATAACTACAAATATGAGCTAAAGTCTTCCAAACATCCTACAGTAAATTACAGACACTATTAATACTATAAAATTACCTCTACCAGAATCTCATGAAGATCCAAGGTCATATGACCCTTCAATACTTCCATAAAAGGTATAGGCCTAAACAATCCCTAATTGATTTAAGTTGTGTGCCTAAGTCTTAATGTCACCAAATTCCTTCCTAGGGCATTTCACCAACCTAAGATCTCATGGACTAAACACCAAGTCCATACAAGGACATATCACCCCATGTCCTTCACAAACCCCCAAAGGTCAACCTTAGGGTTTGAACTAGGGTCCTATGGCAAATTAACCCTATTCCAATCCAAAATCCATATGAGGGAGTTTTAACTGACTTTGAGGCTCTGGCCAAAGTCCCATCCCATTTGGGTGAGGATTGGCCCCTCCATGCCCCAAGTACCCTTTTTCCCTAATTTATCCTAAGGGCCATACTTTGGTCTCAACAAAACCTATTCAATTCAAACTTAATTGGGGTTGAGATTTTTATAAGAGTCATAATTTGTCCCTAAGAGACAGCCACCAAAATTTTGGTGGGTTTAGAGGTCTTTAGACCCTCGAATCAAGTCATACAAGGTTTATTAAATTATTTCAAAAACTATAGGAAATTTTTTTCCAAAAAATCCCATTTCTTGATATGTTATAGATCTAGATATGAATGACTCATGCTCCAAATTTCAAGTCATTTAGAGGTCAGATTTGATGGGGGCACCCCAAATAATTACTGATCCACCATAAGTATAGACCTCACCAAAATGAGTGCTGAGTTCATACCTGAACTCTAAATTGGTTCAAACATATTTTAAAATAAACTAAACACATAGGGCTATAAGGTTCATGTTGACCACGTTTTCAAAAAATGCCTCTAAGTGTTGAAACCAAAAATTCGGTCTCTGTGGAGTTCACGCTTGGGGTAGGGGTGATCACGCACCTACTTCTCTCCTGTAAGCAAAATGACAAAGAAAAAGAACAAGGAACTGTCCCAAGGGCTCGACGCGGAGGTCCCACCACACACCGGGAGGATCTTCGGGCGCTTACCCTCCCTTAGCCAAATACCGAGCTAAGGCTACCTCAGAAAGCGCAAGAAGGTCTGGGAGCAAAAAGGCATGCCTTCTGTGGTGCCCCTTGTGTCTATTTATAGATTTCTGAAATCGGCCTACAAGTAGCCAACCTCCGCTGTTCTGAATAGTTATGTGCAACCCAATTGGGTCTGGCAACAGCGTAACTTTGCTGTTCTAACTTGCTATGGGCAGGCCAGCGGGGGCAAAATGGTAAAAATACATCACAGAGCATAGGGTGAGCATCCCTCAACAAAATCTACTCGGCAGGGGCGGCGAGTGCTCGATGGAGCTGGCACCCGCCATCTCCTCCTAGTCCTTGGAAAGCACGGGCCCGGCTAGCCCTACTCGTTTTCTGCTTGCCGAGCTCTTCTGGGGTGAGTGCGATACGGCGGATGTCGAGGCATTCCTCAGCGCCTAAGGCGGATGTGACCTGGTTCTCCCCACATCTTCCTTCTGTAGGCGAGCGCGAGCCAGGATGCTCTGGGATTGTTACTTCTGAAGCCTAGAGATATTGAGTTCGACGAATATGCTACTAATTCCATAGAGGCTCAATTTGACTTCCTCTGCTCGACAAACATGCTCCATTCCACGAATTATTTGTTGAGTTCGACGAATATGCTCTGTTCGACGAATCTACTTCATTCGACGAATTTCTTGCTGAGCTCGACGAATCCACTCCGTTCGACGAATTTCTTGCTGAGCTCGACGAATACGCTCCGTTCGACGAACTCTTGCTGAGTTCGACGAATCCGACCGGTTCGACGAATTGCTTGCTGAGTTCGACGAATCCACTCCGTTCGATGAATTTCTTACTAAGCTCGAATAATATGCTCCGTTCGACGAACTCTTGCTGAGTTTGGCGAATCCGACCGGTTCGACGAATTGCTTGCTGAGTTCGACGAAACCTACCAGTCTTATAATCTCTAAATACTTGGTAACTGAGACTTACTATTTGCATTCCAAGGTGGTTCAGACCTTGCTTCCCATGTTCACCCAAACCATCTAGTGCTTCCCAAGGTATTGTCATAACCTAGTCATGACAAAACCATCCTAGGGGTCTAGAAGTCTGAGGGATGTTACAGTTACCTTACTGCGACTTCCACAAGGAGGAGGGGCACACTACGGCCACGTGCCCAGAGTTCCTCGAGATGAGGGGAAATAGGGAGCAGGAATCGTAGGACCGCCAGGTAGTGCGGATCGAAGAGGTCCGGCCTCCGGCAGAAGAGGACAGGTGTAAGACCCCATTTTTTTTATTTTTAAAACACCGGGGTCTTAGGGCCAGAACCGCCATTTTGCGGTGACACCTTCACACCCGGGAAGGTCGCCACTACAAACCCCGATCCTGCCGGCCGATTCGATCACAACAGTAGTAAAATAATAAAAGTCAAGTCCACAAACATCACATATATAGTAATTAATCTCCATGAAGGGAGTGTCCACAGATATAATAAAAGTACCAAAAACTTGGGCTCATGCCTAGTACATCAAAATCCTCACTACATATCTCTCATCGCGGAAGAAAAACTAAATAACTACTAGAGGTTGGGACTAACAGTCCCAGCTGTCTGAACTCCTGTACTAGACTGTCCCATCTCCAAGCATGCCGACCTCCGGGGCTGCTCCTCCATGCTGGGCTCCACGGTCCCCTAAAATGATGTGGTTCGAAAACCGTTAGTCTAAAAGACTAAGTCCTATCATCCCCCGCCCCTTCCACCATGGCTCCTAGGCACCGAGCGGGGAGGAGGAAAGGAGAGGAAATGAAGGTGGAGAATAACAAGTATCAGGTGATGGTGGAACTAGTCTAGCAGTTCTATAAGTATGTGCGACAGTAATAAAAGTAAGAAAGACTGAACAAGAGTTAAGTAACCTTAACTTATATGAAAACACATAAGCTAAGGGATCTTCTACAAGGCTCCTATCGTATAAAAAGTCCCATACCAATTTATACGATAGGGTGTCAGTTTTCTAGCAAGCATACAAGTATATTTACTGAATAAAAACCTTAACTTATAAGCACGCTCGCGCGAACTTATAACCAAGGGGTCGATTTGCAGGGCCTATTGTATAAAGCGTCCCATACCACTTTATACAATAGGTGTCAGGATTATATGCAATGGTTATGCTATGAAATGCAATTATGCCATGATGTGAACATGCAAGTGCAACTCACCCACTCGACTCTATGTACACAGACCTTTAGTTCCCCCTTTCTAGAGCCGAACCTCCCAGGATACCTCCGTAGTGGCAAACGAAAGCGGTGGGTTTGCCTCACCCACCTTAACTGGTAATTGCACTACCAGTCAGACCTATCGTACGTCTCAACGCTCCTATATACTCTTGTCGGCTGGTGCACCGAACTTTATCTGGCTAAGTGCTAAACCACACTTGCCGAGTCAATGTATTGGCGTCGGTGCATCGACCCTCCAATACCGAAGACCCACAACCTTATACTTTATGCACATGCAACTTATGTTTCAGCTAGCGAGCCAAAGCTCCCCGAACCATCCCGTCCGTCACAATCAACAACCGAGCCAAAGCTCGCTGGGCCAACCTGCCCATCACCAAATCCACCCAGCCTACTGCCTGGTGACCCATCATAATATCCCGAGGCATCGAGGTGAGTGAAAGTGAATCCCTATTATGCTAGTTACTCTTACAATTCAGTTTTTCCTACAGTTTAGGTTAGCCCAGGACTGCCCCCGGCATACCCCATGAAGGGCTCTCAAAGGGCACTAGGAACTACGATGGGCAGAAGCCCAAAGCTCCCTTTCGCAAGGCACTTACTATTATTGGTTGTTACCCAACTCCCAATCCCTTTAATGTTGTACTGTATCTAACCCTAGAGTACTTTGACTCTTTCTCTCTCTCCACGGGTCGACGATGTTTCGTCGACCCCGAGCATCTCTTAACACTAGTCAAACCTCCCACTCCTCATCACAACTCCCGATGATGAACTCATTTCACTTACCAGATCAATACACTAACGTCCCGACTCTCTGGGTTCATTTTGTACCATACCATGATTTCTACGGTTTTACTAAACGCAGACCATCCTAAGCTATATGATGTATACAATAAGGGGTACTCAAAATTATCATCCAATATCCATATAATAATGATTGGGGGTCTATCATGACATGTTTAGCCTAAATCCAGAATTTCATAATTTTCCTAATATAATTAATAATTTATTTAATATTTCTAAGTAATCCAAAACCCAAGTTTGAACATGAAGTACCCATTTAGGACATGTAAATGCTCCACAAAATTTATGGTAAACACAAGATGACTATTTAGCAAAAAATCCAAAGTCTCCCAATTTTTCAGCAAGGTTTAACGTCTAAACCTAATTTTAAAATAAAATCTACATTAATCATTTTAAGGAGACAAGTACTGCAAAAATACTTCGAAATATTCTGAGAAAATCCAAGCATGTATATAATGATCAATAAACACTCTACCTCCAGTTCCATAATTTTGCAGTGAACAAAGAACTCCAAACTTAATTCTGAACAATAATCCAAATTGGTAAGTTAATTCACTAAGTACAAAAATTATTCATCTAAAAATTGTAATAGATTTCTACAAGAGCATTTTGACCTAGAATCACTACTGATCAAGTTTCATAATTTTTCAACAAGTGTGGAGCGCTGAATTTATTATTGAACATAAATGCATTCTCAAGAGCTTGTGAATAAAGTACTGAAAATATAAATCTGAAAATTATAATAAAATTCATGTAAGAGTATATTGACATAAAATGGCCTATGCCCAATTTTCATAACTTCCTACTCAATAGGATGATCATGATAATTGAAATATTATCAAGGGCAATTTTATGTACTCTAAAGGAGGTATTAAATGCATTGTTCCAAAATTACAAATAAAATCGCCAATGGGCCTTATTGACCGACCCTATGACTATACTACCCAAGTTTCATGGCTTTTGATTAAGTTTAGGTGGCCTATCTTGCAAGTGTATGAGTTGTGCCCTAAGCTAGGGTTTGGGTTTTTAGGGGTCTAACCATCTCCAAATCCTATAAGATTTTTACCAGAGGACTTTAGCTACCCTAGTATCCTCCCTACCAAATTTCAAGTCCATACAAGGGCATTTGACCACATGCCCTTCTCAAACCCCCAAAGTCCAAACATATGGTTTTAACTTGGGTCCTAAGGCAATTCAATCCCAAACCACCCCATATCCCATATGAGGGTGTTATATGTCATGCCAAACAAGTGGCCCAAATGCTAACCTCTGTTGAGGGGATTTGGCCACTCAAACCACAAAGTGCACTTTTGACCAAAATACCCTTATTATGGAAAGGCTAGGGTTCTCAAAAATTCAATCCAAATCATCCACAAATGGGATGAACATTTATCCATAGCCTTATGATGACCCCAAGGACTGCTCATTAAAATTTGGGAGGGTTTGGAGGCCATTAGGTCCCTTAATTAATTTACCCTAGGGTATTTAAATAATTTCAAAACCTATAGGAAAATTGTCACCAAAAATTCTCATTTTTGGGCAGGACCTAGATATAGGTTAGGGTGACTTCCTGTCCAAATTTCAAGTCATTTGGACAAGAGATGAAGTGGGGGCACTAATTTTAATATCTGCCTAGCTCTAGGTATAGACCCCACCAAAATGGGTGCTCTGGTCACACCTGTTGTCCAAATGGACTCAAATCAATTTTAAAATAGAGTAAACCCATAGGGCTACAAATTATATGTTTACAACTCTTTCTGATTTAGCTCTTATATATTTTTAAAATAACTTACAAGATAACTGAAATGGTGTGACCGATTCATTAAAATGAAATAAACATAATCCTATAGTTTGAATAGTAGCCGCACGCATCTTGACGCAGCTTTGGACGACATCCCGTCATCGTCCCTGCGCGCCAACAACCAGAATTTATTCCTCATGGGCCAACTTCACGCCTCTACCACCGGCCTCTCGGCCACCTCCCTGGCTGGCCAACGCCACCACCACCTCCATCGAGGTGGTTGCAATCACCAGGCGGTGGCACAGCCGCCGGAGGGGCGGATTCTGGCAATCCCGACAAGTTAATTTTTACGAAAAAACCAGGAGAAAACCTCTCCCGATTGGGCTCAATTGGGCCTGATTCTTGGCCCTAAACATTCCTATGATCTACCCACAGGAAAAGAGGAAGGGGAGGACCTTGTTTGCGGCCTGTGAGTGGGTGGTTTGCTTCCTTGCCATCTCCGGCCGCCGATTAGGGCTTCTCTAAATTTTCTACACCAACACCACTGAAACTTAAATGTAATCGGGGGAAAATCTTGCCCTTGCCCTGGTGAAGGTTTCTAATGAAGGAATTGGGGAGAGGTGTCCTATAACTCCCCAATTCATCAAAGCACCATAAATGGCCATAAGGGTGAAATTTCGGTTTCACCCAAATTTAGGGGCTGAGCCACCCCACTGGCCGTCCATCTACTGAAAACTTTTCCCCTGTCTCCAAGGAGTTAAAGAACCATAAAAGGGAGGGGTTATGGAGCCTCCATGGCCATGATGGCCATTAAACTATTACTTTCTCTCTCCTCCAAATTAGGGTAACTTCCTTTCTCTCTCTCTCCTAGTCACCGCATTCTAAATTTGGTTGGACCAAAATATGTCTCTCAACTTCCTAGACCAATGGCCCACACTAGTTTGGGCTTAGCCCACTTGGATTGGGCTTGAGATAGCTATTTAGGCTAGTTTGACCACTTTGACCCATTAGTTGACTTTGGTCAAATTAGCCACTAGGGTTGACCCCAATGGGTCCTTGGTGACCCATGGACGTCACTTAAGGTTTAGGAACACTTAGGTAGGGTAGGTTGGGCATCTTGGAGGTCACCTGCCCCTTAGTTAGGGCACTTTGACCTTTTTAGGGTTAAGGTTGAATTGGGTCAACTTAGCCTCTTTGGTTGACTCCAATGGGTCCAAGGTGACCCTACGGACTACCCAAGGTATTAAGGGTGTTGTTGTAGGGTTATGGGGTCAAGTTGAAGCTCTAAGGTCAGATCTTAGGTCTAATGTTGAGGATGTGCTATAAGTAGACCAAGGTGATTTCCACCTTGGGCCTTGCCCACTTGATCTAGAGCTTCTAATGGTTTTGTCATGACCTAGTCATGATAAAACAAAGACTTGGGGGTCTAGTTGTTTGAGGGATGTTACAAATCCCAATATATAAACAAAAAAATTTCGTCCTCGAAATTCTAGTTAGGCCTACAAGGTTTCAAGTATGAAAGGTAAATTGTAAAATCCCGAGAGGTTGTGAGTAATACCTGACTGAAAAGCTCCGGGTACCTTTGTTGCATCAAGTCCTGAGGCTCCCATGTGTGATCCTCTCACCCGTGATTTCTCCACAGGACATTGACCAATGTAACCTTCTTACGTCGCAAGACTCGTATCCCCTTGTCGTCAATCCGGACCGGTTTCAGGTGAACTGACCGATCAGATGCTACCGGCCCATCCATGGCCGTAATCTACTGCTCCAAGTGTAGTAGAGCCCTCCTAAGAGAAGATACGTGGAATACGTCATGCAGACCCGCCAGCTCTCCAACTTGTATGCTAAGGGACCGATCTGCTCCAAGATCCGGTAAGGCCCCATATATCTTGGCCTGAGCTTATTCTTCCGAGCACGCACCCGTGAAACTCTATGCATTGATAGGATCTTCAAGAATACCTGGTCCCCAACCTGAAACTCCACCTGATGATGTCGGGCATCGTAATACATAGCCTATCTGCTCTATGCCTCTAACATCCTGTCCTGTATCAGCCTCACCTGAGTCTCGGTGTCCTCAACAAACTCCGAGCCACAGACCTTCGGATCCTCGTCCTGTACCCATGACAGCGGAGTCCTATACCTTCGTCCATATAGGGCCTCATAAGGAGCCATCCCTATGCTGGACTGGTAGCTGTTATTATATGAGAACTCGATTAGTGGCAACAACTTTTCCCAAGGTTCTCCGCAATCCAGAATGCATAGACACGGCAGAACATCCAAGGTCTTATTGGTGCGTTCCGTCTTCCCGTCAGTCTGGGGATGAAAAGCTGTACTGAAAGTTAGCCGGGTGCCCAAGTAAGTCTGCACTGATCGCCACTCCCGGAACATAAACTGTCCATCCCGATCCGATACAATCGTCCTGGGTATGCCATGATAACGGACGAACTGCTCCATGAATTTCCGAACCAGCAGACCAACCGAGTCATCCTTCCTAATAGGGATAAATATAGCTACCTTTTTCAGCTGATCGACGATTACCCAGATCGAATCGTTTCCCGTCCACGATCGGGGAAGGCCATGTATGAAGTCAATCGTGATATCCTCGAACTTCCACTTCGGCACTGGGAGTGCCTGCAATAATTCTGCGGGGTTTCTGCACTCTGACTTCACTAGTTGGCATGTCTCGCAGTGGGTCACGAAGTAGGTGATATCCTTCTTCATGCCTGGCCAGTACATGGTCTTCTTCAGATCCGTAGTCATCTTCGTAACTCCCGAGTGTACTGAATACCGACTACAGTGGGCCTCTGTCATGATATCATCCCAGACCTGGCCTCCCTCTGGTATATAAACCCGTCCTCTAAAGCATACCAAGTCATCTCTCAATGTGTAATCCCCAGCAGTACCTTCCTCCAAGGCCCGGAATATCAGCTCCAGCCTGGCATCCTGCCTCTGCTTATCTCTGACTCGGTCTCAAATGTCATCAGTAGTGCTCATCGCGGCTAAATACTCCTCATAAAGCTCGGGGTCATCAGACGACACCAGCGTGATGTGCATATCCTCTAATCTCTACACCAGCTCCATGGACATAATCTGGGCTCTAATCTGGAGGTGGCGACTCTCTGACTCAGTGCATCCGCTACCACATTCGCCTTCCCTGTGTGGTAATGCATCTCATACTGATAATCCACTAGAAATTCCACCCATCGCCTCTGCCTGATGTTCAGCTCTTTCTGCGTGTCCACATTCTTCAGATTTTTGTGATCGGAGTATATGTCGTAGTGGACACTATACAGATAATGTCGCCAGACTTTCAGAGCAAACACGTGCGCTCCCATCTCTAAGTCATGAACAGGGTAGTTCTGCTCATGTTTCTTTTGTTGGCGGGAAGCATAAGCAATCACATGACCCTTCTACATCAGCACTTCCCCCATGCCCTGGTAGGAAGCGTCAGTGTATACCTAGAATCCTTCTCTCCCCGAAGGAAAAGCAAGAATAGGAGCCGAGGTGAGTCGATCCTTTAGCTCCCGAAAAGCTGTCTTGCACTGCGGGGTCCAGACAAAGGGCACATCTTTCCTTGTCAGGGATGTGAGTGGAAGGGCAATATGAGAAAATCCCACCACGAACTTCCGGTAATAACCGGCAAGTCCTAGAAAACTCCGCACGTCTGTGGCTGCCTTCAGCTGCGACCAGTCCCAAACTGCCTGAATCGCTGGGTCCACTGCCAACCCAGCTCCGCTGATAATATGTCCTAGAAAGGCCACCTCCTTTAACCAGAATTGAGATTTGTTGAACTTTGAATAAAGGTGGTGCTCCCGTAGTCTCACTAGAGTCAGCATCAGATATCGTGTGTGCTCCTCCTCCGTCCTCGAGTAGATGAGGATGTCGTCAATGAACACGATGACGAACACATCAAGATAAGACTCGAACACCCGGTTCATGAGGCTCATGAACGCCGACGGTGTATTCGTGAGACCGAAGGGAATCACGGTAAACTCGAATAACCCATATCTGCTACTGAGGGCAGTCTTCAAAATGTCCTCCTCTTGAATCCACAGGTGATAGTAACCCGACCTCAAATCCAGTTTCGAAAAGAAATGCGCCCCCTCATGCTGATCAAACAGCTCATCTATACTTGACAGTGGATAGGTATTCCGGACTGTCAGTCGGTTCAGTGTGCGATAGTCGATGCACAATCTAAGTGTCCCGTCCTTCTTCTTGACGAATAACACTAGGGCTCCCCATGGTGAAGAGCTCGACCGGACAAATCCGGCTTCCACTAGCTCCTACAGCTGGCTTCGAAACTCCGTCAACTCCTTCGGAGCCATCCAGTAAGGATCTCTAGATGCCGGCTTAGCCCCTGACACCAGCTGTATCTGGAAATCCTGCTCTCGATGCGGGGGTAGTCCCAACAACTTATCTGGGAATACGTCAGCAAAGTCCCGCACTATTGGGATACCAGAGATGAAATCCTTGGCCTCGGACATTTCAAACCGCACTTCATAGACTTCCTCCCCTGCAAGTGAGCCTTGACAACCTGCACGGATGATAACAAAAGTGGGGGAATAGGTCTAATGTAATGTTCTAATTCACGATAGGCCCCTCGTGCGCGCTTTTGAGTCAGGAGAAACGATTTGGGCTCAGGGAGTGCTGGCCGCTAGACTTACACTTGTGTATGGGAAGAGAAGTTTGTCTAGAAAAAGACACGGGTAGTGACACGGGCGTGTCCCTACTCGTGCGGTGCTCTGGTACCTTGGTTGGAAATTCGTAGAGTTTCCAGAGAAGGACACGGGTAGTGACACGGGCGTGTCCCTACCTATGTGTATGTGGACATGGGTAGAGGCACGGGCGTGTCCCCTACCCGTATGTATAACTGCCATCGTCGATTGAGTTTCCCGAGCAGGACATAGGTAGATACACGGGCGTGTCCCTACCAGTGTACATATCTCCAGGAAGCTGGGCGTGTCTCCCGAGCAGGACACAGGTAGAACACAGACATGAACATGGTCGTGTCACGTGACACGGGTAGTGGACACGGGAGTGTCCCCTACCCGTGTTAGTGTCCAAACGAAAATGTAACCGTCAACGTCGATTCACCCGAGCAGGACACGGTAGGGACACGGGCGTGTCACTACCCATGTTGGTCCTATATATATAGGATTTTTGAAACTTTGCCATTTTTCATTCTCTTCCCAAGCCTTTTCTGTGGAGAGATTGGTGCTGGAGCAACTTTCTTCCTGTAGAGAACCGACGCCCCCGAGGAGAAGAAGATGCCGCCGCGAAGGGTGACGAGATCCATGGCCGAAAATGGTGGAAACGCCAAAAACAAGGTGAGCTTCCTCCCCTCTCCCTTGGTGCTAGATCTCTAGTTACTCCTAGGAGAGATATCGACTCAGAAGAGTCTTGATGTGTGAGATGAAGATTTCTAGGACGAGGCCATGCTAGAACTTGTGTTCTAGGGTTTAGTCATCTTCAACCACTCCTTCCTTCAATGTGATGATGGGGGATTGTCTCGTGAAGAGAAATGACCTTATGAGGGTGAATAAGGGTGGAGAAAATTTCTATTTGTGACTTGGGAAGATCGGTTAGAGGAGGAAGACAGACCGATGCCGTTCTTTCCGCCTTAAGATGTGCGCAAAAATATGCTTTTTGTGCGCTGTGATTTTCGTGGCCATTTTCTGATATGAAACGACCAGATCTGGGCTTTCGACTAAACACAAAAGTCGTAGCCCATGGAAATACCTTTCCAACGAGTGGCTACACGTCTTCAGGAGAGGTCTATAGCCACGGTAAAGCCTGATCGAAATTGATGGCTGATAATGTAAACGTGCAGAAACTGTAATTTTAACGTAGCAGTCTTAGAAGCTGATTTCAAGTGTGATACGACCAAATTTGGGCTTCCGAATAAACACTAAAGTCTTAGCCCTTGGAAATACCTTTCCAACGAGGGGTTAAACATTTTCACTGGATCCTGTAGCATCAGGAATCCCCGGTTGAAGTTCTGTACTTTATACAATTCCCGCATGCTTGTTCTTTTGTAACCCTACTAGAATTAGCAGAGAGATTGTGGGTAGTTAGCTTGAAGGATTGTTGTGAGATGTTGGTTGATCATTTATAATCAAATGATGAAGTAAAACCTACTTGAACGAAAGGGTTGGATGATAGATCCCTAGGTGAACTAGTGGGTAGACGAGTTGGATTGTATAAACAAACTAGTTATGTGAATCGGTAAAGATGAGCTTGACATTAGCACTACATGAATATGTGGAAGGGTTGAAAGTGCATGAGTGTTTGCCACACTTTATTCGATTGTGTTGATAAGGGACTTTGTGAGGAGCCCTTGTGAGATGTTGAGCTCGAAATGTGAAATTGGCATGCGGTGTGAGTCGACATGTGGTGTCGTTATCTTGGGTTTAGGATAGTGTGGCAGGTCTACGGGCTTGCCAGTCGTCACACCGATGGGAGTTGACTGTTATACCTTGAGCGGTTGAGCTTGGTCCTCGGTGATCATTCCTGGGGCTCCTTATGTGCCAGGTGAACGGTTGGGCTTGGTCCTCGTGCTTTTTCCGAGGCTCCTTCCGGGTCACATCTTAGGTCAATTTGGGGCTTGGTTCTCGGTGCACATCTACCCGAGACTCCCGCTAAGCCGTAGTACGCGTGTGAGCTCCGCTGTTGTGTTCTTAGCATTGAAGAGTATGGAGGCCTAGGCCAGGTATTGTGGAGACCAGCCTAATAGTGGAGATGCCCGCTCTACTGTCTGGCCACGATGGATGACGCATGAGAGGTTAGCTACCTGCTTGAAAAGTGGGAACTAAGAGTCTGTGTCGACACAACAATTGCTTGTGCGTAATCATGGGTGAGTCATTGCATAGCATTCATGGCATTATATTACATCGCATACACAAGATCCTCATCGTATAAGTTTGTATGGGCACTCTTATACGATGAGTTACTTTACTGTTGAGTCGAACCTCAACTTATATGTCTGTATGGGCATTCGTATAAGTTGAGTTACTTTCTGTTGTAGCTTTACACTTTTATTTTCTGCTGTAGATGTTAGAACTGTTAGGGCAATGTGTTTGCTCATTTACTATGCTGCTATATATATACATTTTTTTACGGATCACTTCATTCCACTATTTGTACTATTGCTTATATACATATATTGTACCATGTTCCTTTCTCCGCCCGGTGCCGAGGAGTCGCCGGGGGAGTGGATGTGATAGCCACTTAGTCTTTATGACTAACAGTTTCTACATCTTCCTTTTTAGGAGGAAACCTCGCAGATTTTGCAGCAGCAAGTTTTGCAGCAGGACTGCCAGGCCAGGACGACAGGGCCTGAGGGGATGGTACCGTCTCTACCGTCAGTGACTGATGTGAGTCTTTGAGAGACTCTTATTGTAGCCCATTTTGGGAAAGTTTACTCATACTCTGATAGTATAGAAGCTTAATGTAACTTCTTTTATTGTTTGTATTTTTGGAGTATTATATGCTTGTGTGAATTTGACTTCTGATTTTATTCATGTTTGGTTAGCAATGTTTGATATTGGTGAAGGCCGGCATAATAGGCGTCTTTTAGTACACGCTAGCGTGAGTGCTAGTGCTACCGCAAGGCGGCTGTTTTGGGCATAAGACTCCCCTCGAGTCGTGTTTTGTATTCTGGGAGGGGGGGGTCTTAAATCTAATACCTTCGATGACGACGTAGGAATCCCCATGCCTCACGGTGATCCTCTTTGACAGGTAGTCGATCTGGGCATGGTTCTAATACAACCAAGTAATGCCCAGGATCAGATCATAGGTTGGCATCCTCAGGATCATTACTGGTGCTTCGAATGCCTTTTCACCGATCTCCGCCTCCATATTGCAGTGGGAAGAGTTGAATAGCTCCGATCCATCAGGTATCCATATCCTCTTTATCAAGCCTGTGAATCGCTCCATGCCTTCCAGCCCTTCCACGAAGGCTTCCGAAACGAAAGAGTGCAAAACACCCGTATCTAATAGTATATAAGCGGGTTTGCCGCTGATGAAGACTATGCCCGGGGTAGTTAAATATCTTAGAAGTCTAGTTATGCTTTTCTTTCCTAGTTTATCAATTCTATATCCATAAATCTAGTTGCTTAGGAAAGAGAGAACTTAAAATTAACTGGCGTACCTGTGATCACTTGCTTTGGATTCTGATATTGAGTTAGATCCAGTGCATGCACTTGCTTCCTCTCCTGCCTCTGGTCTCTGCCCTGGTATCCACATCCCCGGCCACGTCCTCGGCCTCCAAAATACTTAGGAGGCAGGGCAGCCGGTGGAGCTGTTAGTGGTGTCCCCTTCATGGGGCAGTTCCTCCGGATATGCCCCACCTGATGACAGTTGAAACACTCTGGCGGGGGATATGCCATACCCCCGGGTCTCTGCATCTCCTGCATCTAGAGAGGCTGAGGAGCCATCACCACTGGTTCCCTCTACTCCTGTCTCACCTCCTGACGAGGCTGGTCCTCTTCTCTTCTCCCATCTCTCCCATCAGTAATGCGGCCCCGTCGCTGATCATTTCTGGCTCCCCGGCCCTGATCCTCAGTTGACCGCTTCCATCCTAGGGTAGTGTGCCAATCTACCTCGATTTTCTTCGCCATCTCCAATATCCGAGGAATAGGCTCATCAGACACGAACAGAAGAGCCTCCCTCAGATCCTCTCACAGGCCCTTATAAAACCTCTTGGTGTATCCTGCCTCATCCAACTGATAAGAATCTGCAAACCGGTCCAGATGATTGAACTCCCGGTGGTACTCTACTACTGTCTTGTTGCCTTGTCTCAACTGTAAAATTCTGTCTTCCAGCTCATCTCTGGCCGACTACGGAACAAAATGCTCTAATAGTGCGGCCATGAACTCCTCCCATGTAATCTCTGCAACCTCTCTATCAACAAATGTTGTATCTAGCGATGTCTTCCACCATCTCTTGGCATGAGACTCCAAGCAAGAGACAACCAAAGGCACCCTCACCTCCCATTGTCACCATATCCCAGTCAGCATCGCATACATGATATCCAACCACACCTCTGTCCGAACAGCCGACTCTATCCCCAAGTAAGACGGGGGAGAAAGTCCTCAAAAGATACTCAACCAATTGGCCCCCGGGTTTGGCTACAGAGCCGGAACCTGCTGAGCCCTGAAAGCCTCCAGTATGGCTGTTAGAGCCTGCCCCATATCCGACTGTAGGAACGGAGTGGGGATCGGGGGAGGTGGTGCAACACTCAGAGTCTGCTGGACTCCACCCTGTGGTGTAGGCAGTGCTGGGGGCTGCGTAACAAAATTCATTCATAAGTAATTGACTCAAACCTAATTAAAGATGGACAATTTACATGTGATCCCCCATATGGGCACACCACTGCTTTCGCTGCTTAGTTTCCACCCAAACTAAACTCGCACGGGGGTGACCCAGGGTTTGTGGACTGCAACTTTTCGATCGAGGTCTCCTCTGATACCACTTGTAAGACCCCATTTTTTTTAAAACACCGGTGTCTTAGGCCCAGACCTGCCATTTTGCGGTGACACCTTCACACCCGGGAAGGTCTCCACTACAAAACGCCGATTCTGCCGGCCTATTCGATCACAACAGTAGCAAAATAATAAAAGGCAAGTCCACAAACATCACATATATAGTAATTAATCTCCACGAAGGGAGTGTCCACAGATATAATAAAAGTACAGAAAACTTTGGCTTATGCCCAGTACATCAAAATCCTCACTACATATCTCTCATTGCGGAAGCAAAACTAAATAAATACTAGAGGTCGGGACTCACAGTCCCAACTATTTGAACTCCAGTACTAGACTGTCCCATCTCCAAGCGTGCCGACCTCCGGGTCTGCTCCTCCATGCTGGGCTCCACGGTCCCCTAAAATGATGTGGTTCGAAAATAGTTAGTCTAAAAGACCAAGTCCTATCATCCTACGCCCCTTCCCCCATGGCTCCTAGGCACCGAGCGAGGAGGAGGAAAGGAGAGGAAAAGAAGGTGGAGAATAACAAGTATCAGGTGACGGCGAAACTAGTCTAGCAGTTCTATAAGTATGTGCGTCAGTAATAAAGGTAAGAAAGACTGAATAAGAGTTAAGTAACCTTATCTTATATGAAAACACATAAGCTAAGGGATCTTTTACAAGGCTCCTATCGTATAGAAAGTCTCATACCAATTTAAATGATAGGGGGTCAGTTTTCTAGCAAGCATACAAGTATATTTACTGAATAAAAGCTTTAACTTATAAGCACGCTCGCGCGAACTTATAACCAAGGGGTCGTTTTGCAGGGCCTATTGTATAAAGAGTCCCATACCACTTTATACAATAGGTGTCAGGGTTATATGCAATGGTTATGCTATGAAATGCAATTATGCCATGACGTGAACATGCAAGCGTAACTCACCCACTTGACTCTGTGTACACAGACCTTTAGTTCCCCCTTTTTGGAGCCGAACCTCCCAGGATACCTCCGTAGTGCTAAACAGAAGTGGTGGGTTGGGCCTCGCCCACCACCTAAACTGGTAATTGCACTACCAGTCAGACCTATCGTACGTCTCAATGCTGGTGCACTAAGCGGAGCTCATGTGTACTCTTGTCGGATGGCGCACTAGACTTTATATGGCCAAGTGCTAAACAATACTTGTCGAGTTAACGTATTGGCGTCGGTGCATCGACCCTCCAATACTGAATACCCACCACCTTATACTTTATGCACATGCAACTTATGTTTCAGCTACCGAGCCAAAGCTCCCCGGACCATCCCGTCCATCACAATCAACAACCGAGCCAAAGCTCGCCGGGTCAACCTGCCCATCACTAAATCCACTGACCCTACATCCTGAGAGACCCATCCTAACATCCCTATACATCGAGGTGAGTGAAAGTGGAATCCCAATTTATGCTAGTTGATCTTGCAATTAAGTTTTTCCTACAGTTTAGGTTAGCCCAGGACTGCCCTCGGCATACCCCGTGAAGGGCTCTCAAAGGGCACTAGGAACAATGATGGGATGAAGCCCAAAGCTCCCTTTCACAAGGCACGTATTATTATTGGTTGTTACCCAACTCCCAATTCCTTTAATGTTGTATTGGATCTAACCCTAGAGTATTTAGACTCTTTCTCTCTCTCCACGGGGAAGACGATGTTTCGTAGACCCTAAGCATCTCTTAACACTAGTCAAACCTCTCACTCCACATCACAACTCCCGATGATGAACTCATTTCACTTACCGGATCAATACACTAACGTCCCGACTCTCTGGGTTCATTTTGCACCTTACCATGATTTCTGCAGTTTTACTAAACGTAGACCATCCTAAGCTATATGATGTATACAATGGGAGGTACTCAAAATTATCATCCAAAATCCCTATAATAATTATTGGGGATCTACCATGACATGTTTAACCTAAATCTTGAATTTCATAATTTTCCTAATTTTATTAATTATTTATTTAATTTTTCTAAGTAATCCAAAACCCAAGTTTGAACATGAAGTACCCATTTCAGGCATGAAAATGCTCCACAAAGGTTATGGTAAATACAAGATGACTATTCAACAGAAAATTCAAAGTTTACCAATTTTCAGCAAGGTTTAACCTCTGAACCTAATTTTAAAACATAATCTACATTAATCATATTAAGGAGACAAGTATTGCAAAAATACTTCCAAAATTTTTGATAAAATCTAAGCATGTATATAATGATCAATAAACACCCTAGGTAAATTTCCATAATTTTTCAGTGAACAAATAACTCCAAACTTAATTCTGAACAATAATCCAAATTGGTAAGTTAATGCACTAAGTACAGAAATTATTCATCTAAAAATTGTAATAAAATTTCCACAAGAGCATGTTGACCTAGAATCACTACTAATCAAGTTTCACAATTTTTTAACAAGTGTGGAGCTCTAAATTTATTATTGAACATAAATGCATTCTCAAGAGCTTGTGAACAAAGTACTGAAAATATAAATCTGAAAATTATAATAAAATTCATGTAAGAGTATATTGACATAAAATACCCTATGCCCAATTTTCATAACTTCCTACTCTATAGGATGATCATGATAATTGAATGATTATCAAGGGCAATTTCATGTACTCTAAAGGAGGTATTAAATGCATTGTTCCAAAATTACAAATAAAATCACCAAAGGGCCTTATTGACCCTATGACTATACTACCAGAGTTTTATGGCTTTTGATTAAGTTTAGGTGGCCTATCATGCATGTGCATGAGTTGTGCCCTAAGCTAGGGTTAGGGTTTTTAGGGGTCTACCCATCTCCAAATCGTCTAAGATTTTTACCAGAGGACTTTAGCTACCCTAGTATCCTTCCTACCAAATTTCAAATCCATACAAGGGCATTTGACCACATGCCCTTCTCAAACCCCCAAAGTCCAAACATAGGGTTTGAACTTTGGTCCTAAGGCAATTCAATCCCAAACCACCCCATATCCAATATGAGGGTGTTATATGTCATTCCAAACCAGTGGCCCAAATTCTAACCTTTGTTGAGGGGATTTTGCCACTCAAACCACAAAGTGCACTTTTGACCTAAATACCATTTTTATGGCAAGGCTAGGGTTTGCAAAAATTCAATCCAAATAATCTACAAATGGGATGAAAATTTATCCAGAGCCTTATGATGACCTAAAGGACCACTCACCAAAATTTGGGAGGGTTTGGAGGTCATTAGGTCCCTTAATTAATTTACCCTAGGGTATTTAAATAATTTAAAAAGCTGTAGGAAAATTGTCCCCAAAAATTCTCATTTTTAAGCAGGACCTAGGTATACGTTAGGGTGACTCCCTGTACAAATTTCAAGTCATTTTGACAAGAGATGAAGTGGGGGCACTCATTTTAATCTATGCCTAGCTCTAGGTATAGACCCCACCAAAATGGGTGCTTTGGTCAAACCAGTTGTCCTTATTGACTCAAATTAATTTTAAACTAAAGTAGACCCATAGGGCTACAAATTATATGTTGATCACTCTTTCTGATTTAGCCTCTATATATTTTTAAAATAATTTACAAATAACAAAAATTGTGTGACAGATTCATTAAAATGAAATAAACATAATCCTATAGTTTGAACAGTAGCCACACGCATCTTGACGCAGCTTTGGACGACATCCCGTCGTCATCCCCGCGCGCAAACAACCGGAATTTATTCCTCCCGAGCCAACTTCATGCCTCTGCCACCGGCCTCCCAGCCCCCTCCCTGGACGGCCACCGCCACCACCACCTCCATCGAGGTGGTGGCTATCACCAGGCGGTGGCACAGCCGCCGGAGGGGCAGATTCTGGAAATCCCGACAAGTTAATTTTGACGGAAAAACTATGAGAAAACCTCTCCCGATAGGGCTCAATTGAGCCCGATTCTTGGCCCTAAACATTCCTATGATCTACCCACAGGAAAAGAGGAAGGGGAGGACCTTGTTTGCAGCCTGTGAGCGGGGTAGTTTGCTTCCTTTGCCATCTCCGGCCGCTAATTTGGGCTTCTCTGCAACTTCTAATCCAACACAACTGAAACTGAAATGTAATTGGGGGAAAATCTTGCCCTTGCCCTGGTGAAGGTTTCTAATGAAGGAATTGGGGAGAGGTGGCTTGTAACTTCCCAATTCATCAAAGCACCATTAATGGCCATAAGGGTGAAATTTCGGTTTCACCCAAATTGAGGGGCTGAGCAACCCCACTGGCCGACCATCTACTGAAAACTTCTCCCCTGCCTCCAAGGAGTTAAAGCCCCATAAAAGGGAGGGGTTATGGAGCCTCCATGGCCTTGATGGCCATTAAGAATTTACTTTCTCTCTCCTCCAAATTAGGGTAACTTCCTCTCTCTCTCTCTCTCCTAGTCGTCACATTATGAATTTGGTGGGCCCAAAATGTGTCTCTCCACCTCCTAGACCAATGAGCCACACTTGTTTGGGCTTAGCCCACTTGGATTGGGCTTAGCTCACTTGGATTGGGCTTAGCCCACTTGGATTGGGCTTGAGCTAGCCATTTAGGCTAGTTTGACCACTTTGACCCATGAGTTGACTTTGGTCAAATTAGCCACTAGGGTTGACCCCAATGGGTCCTTGGTGACCCATGGACCTCAATTAAGGTTTAGGATCACTTAGGTACGGTAGGTTGGGCATCTTGGAGGTCACCTGCCCCTTAGTTAGGGCACTTTGACCTTTTTAGGGTTAAGGTTGACTTGGGTCAACTTAGTCTCTTTGGTTGACTCCAATGGGTCCAGAGTGAGCCTATGGAATACCCAAGGTGTTAAGGGTATTGTGGTAGGGTTATGGGGTCAAGTTGAAGCCCTAAGGTCAGTCCTTAGGTCTGATGTTGAGGATGTACGATAAGCAGACCAAGGTGATTTCCACCTTGGGCCTTGCCCACTTGATATAGAGCTTCTGATGGTTTTGTCATGACCTAGTCATGACAAAACAAAGACCTAGGGGTCTAGTTGTTTGAGGTATGTTATGTTGGAACACCCTAGTTTGGATTTGGGTCAGGATCACTATGTCTTTAGGACTATTAGAATGACCCATCCATATATAGATAAGGGTCATAGGATGTGCTAAGTCAGAGGCTCTCAGAGATTGAAGAAATCAGCCAAAAGAAATCAGTCAGAGAAGAAATCAGAATTCAACCATGGCGTCGAGCTCAGATCGACGAGATGAGTTCAGGCATCGAGCTGAGATCGACGATCTCTAAGCTCAGGTCCACGAGGCATTGAACTCTGTTCGACGATCTCTGAGCTCAGATCGACGTTTTCTGTCCAAGACAAGCTCCAATATCTCTGAGCTCAGATCGACGATATTTGAGCTCAGATCGACGATCATCTTGTTGAGATCGACGATTTATGCCATCACACTGAACACAAGTTCCCAGGCATATTTTCAGGATATTCTTGTTCCAATCAAAGTTAGCTATTCATATTCCAACACAACTTTATTACAGGACAGTTACAAGAATGCAGTTATGGAGATTATAGCGGTTGGAGTAACTAAGAGGTAGCAGTAATAAATGCAAAAATTCAAATGACCATTGGCCTCCTATCAGAATATATACACAGAGATACAGAGGAACAAAAAAAGAACAAGGAGGAGAGGAGAAAGAGATACAGGAATCAGAGTTCCAGGAAGAACTCAACATCACCTGTATAGCCAGTGCTCTTCTCAGATCTACTGTTCCAAGAAGCCTGAAGAGATAACTTCTCTACATCAGTCTGAAGGCTTACTTGAAGATCAACATCATCAAGGCTTCATCATTCAAGAATCCAGACACAACACATTTCAGCCTTTGATGAAATCATCATTTGCTGGAGATCTCAATCATTGAAGAACTATCACCCTATGTAAAGCTCTTCTTCCTGAACCATTGCAGATCTCAGGGGGAGCTTTGACAACATCATCAAAATCCACTTGTGCTTCTCTTTGATTGTTGAATAGAGAAGACAACATCAACTCTCCCTTCCCCACTGTACAAAGGATTCTTGAACTCCCTTCAAAAGTTCTGCTTGGTTTCTGAGACCTTATCAAAACTCAGTGGTGGCAAGACACCAGATAAAAAAATCCAGTTTGGTTTTTGAGCACCTTATAAAAAGCTCATTGGTGCCCAAGACACCTAATCAACTCTTCCTGCAATGGATTCCTACCTAGGGTGGTAGAAGAGTGGACTACCCAAGTTTAGGGGAACCACTATAAATTTCTTGTGTCGTCTGGTTTGACTTTATTTCTTTTCTTTATTATTCTTGCTGTGTGTTTGCTCTAATCTCTAGGATAGATCTCACTTTCAATTGGTATCAGAGGGAGGTTGGTTATACAATAACTAAACCATCACTAGGTTGGTTGTTTGTACAGGCTAACACCTGAACCAAAAGATCAATCTTTTGATCCATCCTTGTTAGATTAATTATTTTGTTTTTCAAATAGCAAGAATATTGAATATTCTAGCACCAGACCTCCTAAGTGCAACATAAACAAATTTTCACTTTGGAAGACAAGAATTAAAGCATTTATGGACAATATTGATGAAGAAATATTTTATGCCATTATGACAGGTCTCCCAAACTCAGCAACAACAACTAAAAGGGCCAGGCTAGCTGATGCCAGAGCCATGAATATCCTAGCACAGTCATTATCTGATGACTTATTCTAGGAAGTTGTTGAATGCTCAGCAGCTAAGGAGATATGAGATTCTCTTTATCAAATGGCTTCTGAACCAGTGGATGGAACAATAGAAAGAAACCACAACATCTTATTTGAAGAAGGAGAATCAGTATCCCTAGATGTTATTTGGGATGTATCAGATGATGAATCATCATTTGAAGATAAAGAGGAGGAAGCAAGGGACAAAAAATTCTGCTTAATGGCCATCAATACTTCCCGCAGCAGTTTAAAGTCTGAACAAACAGAAGGAAAATAAAAACCTGAAGAGGATCAGGTATTATCTAACTTTGTTTTCAGTTCAGTTAACTTAGAACTTCAATTTTTCTGCCAAGATTCAATAAAACCTGAGGAGGAAACAAAACTTCTCAGTGGAATGTTTTCAGAATATATTCAAAGGAAGAAGAAATATTTTAATCGACGAAATGAGTTCAGACCATCAAACTCAGATCGACGATCCTATATAAAATCGTCGAACTCAGTCTGCTTTTTCATAAATTTGATTTATAATTATAAGGATAAATTATTTAAAATATTTTCAAATCCTTTTCCTATTTGGAATAAATTTATTAGGAAACATCTTTTCTTAGGCCTGCTTCTATCTTTTTGATATCTTGTTCAAAATTATGTTAGGATTTCTGTATGAGAATTCTCTTTCAGATAACTTTATATTTCTTATAGATCTTTTTCTAAATTCATCTAGATTGAGTTCTCTACTCTAGTTGCATTGGACAACAGTGATCATGGAACTGAGTTTGAATCTCTTCTGATGAAAAGAAATTCTATAGGAAGGAAGATATCAGACTTTGTTTTTCAGATTCAGAATCATAATAAAATTTGCTGGACAAATATCATTTTTATGCTAACATATCCTTTTCAAGAAGAGAGCAATCTCTACCATAGCCTTCTGCAGGTACCATATATAAGAATTAGCTGGATGACTCAATCAAAATCAAAATTTTAAAGTAATCCCAGCCTCCTCCAATCATAGTTACTGCATCAACATAGGGGGAGTTTTGTAAAGCCAGCAGCAGTCAGTTTTAACAGCAACAAAAGACAGCAATGCAAAGCTTTTCTTTTTATATCTTATGCTTTGTAATATTTATTATAATATTTTCATTTTTATGTAAATAGTAATCCTAACCCAAATAGGGGGAGATTGTTGGAACACCCTAGTTTGGATTTGGGTCAGGATCACTATGTCTTTAGGACTATTAGATTGACCCATCCATGTATAGCTAAGGGTCATAGGATGTGCTAAGTCAGAGGCTCTCAGAGATTGAAGAAATCAGCCAAGAGAAATCAGTCAGAGAAGAAATCAGAATTCAACCTTGGCGTCGAGCTCAGATCGACGAGATGAGTTCAAGCATCGAGCTGAGATCGACGATCTCTGAGCTCAGGTCCACGAGGCGTCGAACTCCGTTCGACGATCTCTGAGCTCAGATCGACGTTTTCTATCCTAGACCAGCTCTAATATCTCTGAGCTCAGATCGATGATAGTTGAGCTCAGATCGACGATCATCTTGTTGGGATCGACGATTTCTGCCATCACACTGAACATAAGTTCCCAGGCAGATTTTCAGGATATTCTTGGTCCAATCAAAGTTAGCTGTTCATATTCCAACACAGCTTTATTACAGGACAGTTACAAGAATGCAGTTATGGAGATTATAGCCGTTGGAGTAACTAAGAGGTAGCAGTAATAAATGCAAGAATTCAAATGACCATTGGCCTCCTATCAGAATATATACACAGAGATACCGAGGAACAAAAAAAAGAACAAGGAGGAGAGGAGAAAGAGATATAGGAATCAGAGTTCTAGGAAGAACTCAACATCACCTGTATAGCCAGTGCTCTTCTCAGATCTACTGTTCCAAGAAGACTGAAGAGACAACTTCTCTACATCAATCTGAAGGCTTACTAGAAGATCAACATCATCAAGGCTTCATGATTCAAGACTCCAGACACAACACATTTTAGCCTTTGCTGAAATCATCATTTGCTGGAGATCTCAATCATTGAAGACCTATCACCCTATGAGAAGCTTTTCTTCCTGAACCATTACAGATCTTAGGGGGAGCTTTGACAACATCATCAAAAACCACTTGTGCTTCTCTTTGATTATTGAACAGAGAAGACAACATCAACTCTCCCTTCCCCACTGTATAAAAGGTTCTTGAACTCCCTTCAAAAGTTCTGCTTGGTTTTTGAGACCTTATCAAATCTCAGTGGTGGCAAGACACCTGATCAAAAATCCAATTTGGTTTTTGAGCACCTTATCAAAAGCTCATTGGTGCCCAGGATACCTAATCAACTCTTCCTGCAGTGGATTCCTACTAAGGGTGGTAGAAGAGTGGACTACCCAAGTTTAGGGGAACCACTATAAATTTCTTGTGTCGTCTGGTTTGCCTTTATTTATTTTCTTTATTATTCTTGCTGTGTGTTTGCTATAATCTCTAGGATAGATCTCACTTTCATGTTACAATAGGTGTGAGGACTGGGCCGACGTAGGAGCCCGAGGAGGGATCCGAGTGATCCATACGGGGTTGGTGGTGGGGGTGGAGGCTTCCTGGAAGGCATGTCTGCACACCATGTACCTAAGGAGCGTTGGCTCTACATCCCAGACCCCACTCACAGAGGAGCAGATCACCTTCTCCAGGAGTGACATGCCAGATCATGAGGATCCCTTCTGCGACGCGCTGGTCATCTAGACCGCGGTCGATAATTTCACCGTCTCCCGGATCCTCATCGATAATGGGAGCTCGGTCAACGTCATATTCAAGAAGGCATTTGATGCGATGAAGGTGGATGCCAAGAGGGTGTTGGCTTCGGACGGGCCTCTATTTGGGTTCTCGGGGGAAAGGAAGGAGGTGGAAGGAGGAATGGGGCACCATGTCACTCTAGAGCGGGCAGTCTCGAAACTGCAGGTTCGTCATCGTGTACACTCCCAACAGCTATAATGACATCTTCAGACGCCCCCTCATCAGTGCCTTCCACTGCATCCCCTCATCCTTCCACCAATGCTTGAAGTTTAATGCCAAAGGGATCCAGGTCCGGGTCCGAGGAGACCCCAAGGTAGTGAGGGAGTGCTACGTCACCGCGGTGAACTCCATTTCTTAGCGGGAGGGGGCCGAGGATATGGAGCTGAGGATGGAGGTGGCGGAGCAAGAAGTAGGTGGAGTGGAGATGGAGGTGGAGGAGAGCCACACCCAGGTGGAGGTTGTGGAGGGAGTCCAGGAGGAGCCGACCAAGACAACGACCATGGAAGAAGTTGAGGAGGAGGTCCTTGTCCCAAGAGAGGGGGACATTTGGGAATGGGGAGAGCAGTCTTGTCTGGAGGTTATAGAGGAAGTGGTGGATATAGAAGTTCTCACCCTTGGGGGAAGTTGGAGAAGGTGCGCATCAGTGGGGGGCTAACCCCGGTAGACATGGAGAGGATGCTGGCATGCATCCAGAAGAACGTGGAAATCTTTACTTGGAGCACGACAGAGATGCCAGGGATCAATGCAGACATTGCTAGCCACCGCCTCAACCTGGATCCAAAAGATTGCCCCATCAAGCAGAAGAAGAGGTCCATCACGGACAAGCTGGCCTAGCCCATCAGGGAGGAGGTGGCCAAGCTCCTGAAGGCTGGCTTTGTATCTGAAATTCAATACCCCGGCTGGGTGTCTAATGTTTTAATGGTAAAAAAAGGAGACGGCAGGTGGAGAATGTGTGTTGATTTTTTCCTTACTTAATAAATCGTGTCCCAAGGATTGTTACCCCTTGCTTCGAATCGACGCGCTAAGTTGACTCAGCCGTCGGTTTTCCTATAATGAGTTTATTAGATGCTTTTTAAGGTTATTATCAGATCAAGATGCACCCCCCGATGGAAAAGATGTCTCCTTCATCACTGGGGATGGGTGCTACTACTACAAGATGATGCCTTTTGGGCTGAAGAATGCAGGGGAAACGTACCAAAAGATGATGGATTGGGTCTTCCAGGAGAAAATAGAGAGTTGGAACCTGGAGGTGTATGTAGATGATCTGATGATCAAAAGCAGAGAGGTGGACTCTCACCTCCAGGATCTGGAGGAGACTTTCGGCACCATCCAGAGATACAAAATGAGGCTGAATCCCTTTAAATGTGTTTTCGGGGCCAGCAGGGGCAAGTTCTTGGGCCATCTTCTCACCCCCACAGGGGTGGAGCCGAATCCTGACAAAATCAAGACGATCATGGAATTGGGGCCGCCTTAGAACGGTAAGGAGGTCTAGCAGTTGACAGGAAAGTTGGCATGGCTAAGCAGGTTCCTTTCCCGGGCTGGGAAGAAGTGCTCCCCCTTCTTCAATGCATTGAGGGGAGGCAAGAAGTTTGAGTGGACTAAAGAATACGAGGAGGCGTTCCAGGACTTGATGAGGTAGTTAACTCAGGACCCCCTACTCCAAGGGATGAAGGAGGGGGAGGATCTATCCTTATATCTCGGGGTCATAGCAGAGGCCTTGAGCTCCGTCATGGTTCAGAAAGAGGGGAGGAAGTAACTTCCCATATACTATGTGAGCAGGGTCCCGAGGAAGGCAGAGCTCCAGTATCCCATCTTGTAAAAGCTGGCCTTTGATCTGGTCACCTCGGCTCGGAGGCTCCGACCCTATTTCCAGGAACACTCCATCCGAGTGGTGAAGGACCACCCCCTCCGCAACATCTTCGAGGGGGTGGTGCCTTCGCGCAGGTTGGCAAAGTGGTCGCTGGAGCTGAGTGAGTTCGATATCTCTTTCGTCCTGCACCTTTCGATCAAGGCCCAGATGATGGCCGACTTCCTTGCTGATTATGTGGTCGAGGTGGCAGAGACAGAACTCGCTCGCCCGATTTCCAGGAAGGTTATGGTGGATGGTGCTTTAGGAAGGCACTCCTTGGGGGTGGGGGTGATTTTGGAGAGCCCCAAGGGAACGAGGATCGAGCAAACGGTGATGGTGCACTTTCCCATTACCAACAATTAGCCCGAGTACGAGGCCGTGATAGCTGGGTTGCGCCTAGCAAGGGAGCTGGCGGTGCATGATGTGGAGGTCCTCACTGACTCCATGGTGGTGGCCTCCCAAATCAATGGGGAGTTTGAGGTAAGGGAACCTACTCTCTAGTTGTACTTGGTAAAGGTGAAGGGAGTCATCGATACATTCCAAACCTTCTCCATCCGACATGTGCCGCGGGAAGAGAATGAGTAGGTTGATCAACTAGTTAAGCATGGTCCCCGGGTGGGGGGGTACCATCACTAACCTGTTCCGTCCATCCATCCAAGTGGGGGAGCTGATTGAGGTGGAGCAACGCCCCTTGTGGATGGATCCATTCTCAACATTCCTGTCCATAGGGGAGTTCCCAGAAGGGATGGATAAGAAGAGGTTCAATCACAAATTGCCATATTACCTTATGCGCGACGGGAAGCTATATAGGAAGACTCTTTCATTGATGTTTGCACGTTGCATGGCCGAGGGGGAAGTCCAGAGAATTCTGGAAGAGGTGCATTTAGGGGAGTGTGGGAGCCACTCGAGGAGCAGAACTTTTGAAGGGAGGATAGTCCGACAGGGGTATTTCTGGCCGAAGCTGGGCCATGATGCCGCCGAGTTCACAAAAAAGTGCCACAAGTGCCTGTTGTTTGCCCTTCTCCAACTCCTACCAGCTCAGCAGCTCATGAGTATCACGACCCCCTATCCAGCCGCCATTTGGGGAATGGATTTGGTATGGCCTTTTCCCCAGGCCAGCGAGCAGAGGAGGTTCCTGCTCGTGATGATAGATTATTTTTCTAAGTGGTTGGAAGTTAAGGCGCTAGACAAGGTGACCTCCCAAGTAATCACGAACTTTATTTGGGTAGAGATCATCTGCAGGCATGGCCTGCCCCAGGCCATTGTCACGGATAATGGGCCTCAGTTCGCCAGCACTGAGTTCATTAATTTCTATGGACAACTAGGGATCGACCTCAGGTTTGCGTTGATCCACCATCCCAGGAGCAACGTGCAGGTGGAGGCGGTGAACAAAATCATCGGAAAACTCCTCAAGAAGAAAGTAGAGAATTTGAGGGGTAGCTGGTGGAGGAGCTTCCTTCGGTTCTCTGGGCCCTGAGAACCACTCCCAACATGACCACGGGGGAGACCACCTTCAAGCTCTCCCATGGATGCGAGGCCGTGCTTCCAATAGAGTTCGAGGTACAGACTCTTTGGGTGGTCGAGGCAGAGGCAGGCAAGAAAGAATGGCAGGCTGAAAATGAGGAGGAGCTACAGCTCTCCCTTGACATGGTGGAGGAGTTGCATGATATCTTTGCCATCCGGCAGGAAGAGGTGAAATGGAGAATGGTTAAGTATTTTGACAAGCACGTCAGGGTGCAAATAGTTTGCAGAAGGGGATTTGGTCCTAAAGAAGGTAGATGTGGCAAGAAGGTCAGCCGCAGTGGGGAAGGTCAGCCACAGTGGGGAAGCTCAACCCCCACTGGGAAGGCTCATACATTGTGAGGGAGGCTATAAGGTCAGGAGGGTACCATCTCCGGAATGTGGAGGACGATACCCTAAGTTACACCTGGAGTGGAGATGACTTGAAATGTTTCTACCCTTGAAAGCAAATATGTACGTCCGTTCCTTTAATGAATATGAAATCCTTTGATGCTCCAACTCTTTTGCAGATCAAGTTTGTGGCAAGTCGTATTTATCAAGCTAAGTCCTGAAATGCTCCCATTGCAAGGCTTACACCTAACTGGTAGGGGCCGGAGGTTGGTCAAAGGAAAGTATTCTCTCTCTGGGGTTAGGTCCCGAGATGCTCCTGCTGCCAGGCTTCCACCTAGCTAGCATGGCCTGGATCCTCGAGTGATGTCATTATGACCCTAGAGTGTTGAGCTCGGTTGATGCTCAACACCCGCCGTCAGGCTCACACCTAGTTGTCTTGGCCGGTGGTAGCGCTCGGAGGTTGGAAAAAGGGAAGTATTCTCGCTCCGGGGTTAGGTCCCGAGATGCTCTCACAGTTAGGCTTCCACCCAGCTGGTAGGGCCTGGATCCTTGAGTGACGTCGTTATGACCCTTGAGGGCTGAGCCCGGTTGATGCTCAACACCCGTCGTCAGGCTCTCACCTAACTGACTGGGCTGGTGGTAGAGCCCGGAGTTTGGACAAAGGGAAGTATTCTCACTCTGGAGTTAGGTCCTGAGATGCTCCCGCTGCCAGGCTTCCACCTAGCTGGCAGGGTCGAGATCCTCGAGTGACGTCATTATGACCCTGGGGGGCTAAGCCCGGTTGATGCTCAACACCCACCGTCAGGCTCTCACCTAGCTGATTGGGCCGGTGATAGCGCCCGGAGGTTGGACAAAGGGAAGTATTCTCGCTCTGGGGTGAGGTCCCAAGAAGATCCCGCTGCCAGGCTTCCACCTAGATGGTAGTGCCGGGATCCTCGAGTGACGTCATTATGAATCTAGAGGGTTGAGCCTAGTTGATGCTCAACATCTGCCGTCAGGCTCTCACATAGCTAATTGGGCTAGTGGTAGCGCCCGGAGGTTGGACAAAGGGAATTATTCTCGCTCCGGGGTTAGGTCCTGAGATGCTCCCGCTGCAAGGTTTCCACCTAGCTGGCAGGGCCGGATCCTCAAGTGACGTCATTATGAACCTAGAGGGCTGAGCCCGGTTGATGCTCAAAACTTGCCGTCAGGATCTCACCTAGCTGATTGGGTCGGTGGTAGCGCCCGGAGGTTGGACAAAGGGAAGTATTCTCGCTCTGGGGTTAGGTCCCGAGATGCTCCCTCTACTAGGCTTCACATAGCTGGCAGGGCTAGGATCCTCGAGTGACGTCTTTATGACCATAGAGGGCTGAGCTCGGTTGATACTCAACTCCCGCCGTCAGGCTCTCACCTAGCTGATTGGTCCGGTGGTAGCGCCCGGAGGTTGCACAAATGGAAGTTTTCTCGCTCTGGAATTAGGTCCCGAGATGCTCCCACAGCTAGGCTTCCACCTATCTGGTAGGGTCGGGATCCTCAAGTGACGTTATTATGACCCCAGAGGGCTGAGCCCAGTTGACGCTCAACACCCGCCATCAGGCTCTCACCTAGATGATCGGGCTAGTGGTAGCGCCCGGAGGTTGGAGAAAGGAAAGTATTATCGCTCTAGGGTTAGGTCCCGAGATGCTCCCGCTGCCAGACTTCCACCCAGCTGGTAGGGCCGGGGTCCTCGAGTAACGTCATTATGATCCTAGAGGGCTGGGTCTGGTTGATGCCCAACACCCGCCATCAGGCTCTTATCTAACTGAATGTGTCGGTGGAGACACCCAATGCTCGGCCAAAGCAGAAGATCGATTGACGCTAATCTCACATCGTCAGGATCCTACCTGATGAAAAAAGGAAGAGAATTAGATGTTCCTAATAGTACCGCCCAGCACTCAAAAAATAACCAAGGTCGCGATAAATCAGGCCACACCACGAACTCATGGGACCCAGCTCGCGCAAAGCCGAGTGGCTCGGGTACAAGTCAAGCTGGTTCACCCCCTTTATCTCGCGTGCGATATAGAGAGTCTCTGGACAAGGGAGATGAGTCGCCACTCGTGGGTCAGCTACTTAAGACCCATATGTATCCTAAGCTGTCCTCATGGAACGCGCGATCTCACCAACAAAATATGAGCCCGGAGGCAACGAGCAGGAGGGTCAAGCTAGGTCGTGAATACGCAAAGAAACAAAGGGATGAACAGTTCAAAGAAGCAACATCACAAATAATCTCATTCAAGAAATGCATATATTATTAATTTCAAAGAGTTACAAGAAGGGGACTCAACCCGTGTTTACATTTCACAAAAGAAAAGTGCAGCGTAGGGGTTCAGCGAGGCGAGCTCTCGGGCGGTGAGCCCTCCTTAAGAGGTCTGTAGGACTTGTTGCCCGCCTTCAGAAGGAATAGTTCCGATACCACCTCTCTCTCTGAATGAACCGCTCCTTCACTCGTGATAAGGCCCTCCTGCTGCAGGGTTTGGAGCGTATATATCGTAGCCTTGGCAACATTCTTTTGCATCATTTCCTCCAGCTCAAATTAAGAGTAATGGGCGAGCTGGCAGCTGCTACTAGAGGGTGGCTGAGGAGCTACAGCTTCCAGTTCCCGCACCCGTGCCTGTAACGCCTCTTTCTCCTTATCGAGGGTGGCGATCTGAAAACCTAGGAGCTTAGAAATTGCCGAATCCTGCGAAAAGAGATATAAAAAAATGGCTTGAGAAAAGGGCAAACAATCTTAAAGCGACTAGTGCAAGTCATGTGACTTACCACCCCCCCAGGTATCCAGCGAGGATAGCGTCGGCCGCATCCGCCTGTTTCCTCTGGTGCTACGCATCCTCCTGAGCAAGATGGCAAGCCTTTCTGAAAGATAGGAGATAGATCTTACTTACTCTAGTTAAATATATATGTTATATAAAAGAGCAAGCAGAGCACAAATATAAAGAAAGGAAGCAAGCAATCCATATGACACAAGGATTATAGTGGTTCCCCAATAAACCTGGGTACATCCACTCTTCTACCACCCTGGTAGGAATCCACTTCAAGTATTTGATCAGGTGCCCTATCACCAATCAGGTTTTTGCTCAGGTGCCCTGTCACCACAAGATCTGCTTCAGGTAGATCTAGAGACCTTTCAAGCTTTTCATCAGGTGCCTAAACACCAATAGGTTTTTGATCAGGTGCCCTATAACTAAAGAGTTCACTTTTGAAGGGAGTAATAACCCTGTACACAGTAAAGGGAAAAGAAATGATGTTGTCTTCTCTGTCAATGATCTGAGAGAAGACTAGTGGATGTTGATGATGTCAAAGCTCCCCCTGAGATTTTGTAGATGATCAGGAAATGGAAGCTTTGCTTCAGGGTGTAGGCCTTCAAGTTGATGTTGCTCTCCAACAAGCTTTTAGACTGATATTAATTGATTGTCTCTTGAAAGCCTGGAGCAGATAAAGAAGATGAAGTTGATTTGCTGTAAGAAAACTTGTTGCTGAGTTTTTCTTTTGTAAGAGAAAAAGCCTTCTTGAATTTTCTCTCTCTATCTCTTCTATTCTGTCGAGTGTTGTATTACTCTTCTTATTCTCTGTAAGATATAATATCTGTATATTTAATGCCTGATGAATTCAAACATTTGAATTCTTTCTATCTTGGAATGGCTAAATCAATTCCCGAGAATGGAATCTGCCTTGAGAAATCAAATGGCATTTAATCTTTGTAATAAGCCATATTTTATATTGTCATACAAACGACTATATTTGATAAGAATATATAACATGGTTGGTTGTGGAAGCTGTGTTCACAATGATGAATGTTCAACCTGGAGGCTAGGGACAACCTCCTATTCTAATGATGGTACAAGAATAGGTTGGCATAGTGGAGCGTGTAGCGGTGAGACAAGTTGTCGTTGAGCCAGCAGTCGCAAGGTGAGCAATAGAGAAGCATCTGAAACACGTGATGAGTTTCAATCCCCCTGTGTTTATTGGTACTGGAACCCCTACACAAGCCGAAGATTAGCTCTCAAGAATAAAGAGGGTCTTGACGACAACTGAAACAGAAGAGTGGAAAAAAGTCATTGTGACTACCTTCTTGTTGGATAGTGAGGCAAGACTTTGGTGGGATGAGTTGGAGCTGCACCAGTTCGCTGGTCGGCCATCTAGCGAGATCTCAATGGAGGAGTTCTCAAGGTGTTTTCCGGCAAGATATGTTCCATCGGCACATCAGATTGCGATGGAGAACCAATTTCAAAGGCTCACTCAAGGTGAGAGATCGATGGATGACTACTTGCATGAGTTTACGCGATTGGGAAGATATGCAGGCTTTACGTTTGCAGATGAGGAACGGAAAACAAATCGGTTCTATGAAGGGTTGAGAGATGACTTACGATTGCTTCTTTCAGGACCAATTACACAGGGTTTTATTACCTTGGTCAATACAACACGCTCCCTTGAGCTGGATATGAAGCGCATGCAGCGTAAGAATGACTTGGTAGAGAAGAAGCCAGAGTTCAAGGTAACTAGTTCTTTAAAGTTTGGGTATCGACGGTGGAAAAAGAAGCCTAAAACTTCTGCACCGACTCCTTCTTCTCCTCCATCTGGAGCAGCATCTGGGAGAGGTACGCACACATATTATATATGTGGCAAGGTGAGGCATATGGCTCGAGATTGCTAGAGTGGACTTCCAAAAGGGGAGAAAAATACGGGTGCGTCTTATGCTAAGAAGTGGAAGGTAGTGGTGGAATCAACTGCATCTCAAGTGCAACCCCGAGTCTATAATCTTGGCCAACAGGAGGCTATAAAATAAAGTGACGTTGTAATAGGTATGAGTTAAGATACAGTTTTTACTGCTTTCCATACTTAGTATCTTGTGCGTTGCTTGTGCATGATTGGTTTGCTTCAGGCTTTGTCCTTATTTTGGAGTGTCCGGCGAGAGAACTGTTTGATATAGGAGCTTCTCATTCTTATCTGTCGGAATACTTTGTGGGGCATATTGGAGTGCCTTCGTTTACACCGACTGATCAAGTGAATGTGTTGCTACCTAATGGGTGCTTGATGTACGCGGATTGAGCCCGTTGTGTTGATGTGCGAATTGGAAGTTGGAGCTTTGGATTGGAAGCATCAGTGATACCGATATCGGAGTTTGATCTCATCTTTGGTATGGATTGGCTCTTGGAGCAGCGTTCCTATATAGATTGCAACTCCAAGGAGGTCGCACTAGGGCAGAATATCGAACGAGAGACTAAATTTGCTGGTATGCGAGGATCGAGCAATACATTGATGTCTGTTATCCAAGTGGTCAAGGCAGTTTAGAAGGGCGCGGAGTTATTCTTCACGCTATTGGAGGCTATTGAGCAGAGGCCCAATGCTAGTGATGTTCATATTGTATCGGAGTACGCTGATGTTTTTCCTAAGGATCCTCCGGGGTTACCGCCCCAGTGGGGGATTGACTTCACGATTGAGTTGGTGCCAGGTGCGAAACCTGTGGCCCGCTCGCCATATCGTGTTGCGCCAAAGGAGATGGCGGAACTAAAGGTTCAATTGCAAGAGTTGCTGGAGTAAGGTTTTATACGCCCAAGTATGTCACCTTGGAGCGCTCCGGTCCTATTTGTGAAAAAGAAGGATGGAAGCTTGCGACTATGCATTGACTATCGAGAGCTAAATAAGCTGACGGAAAAGAACAAGTATCTGATTCCACAGATTGATGACATGTTCGATAACCTAGTGGGCTATACTGTCTACTCAAAACTGGATTTAAAGTCGAGCTATTACTAGTTGAGGATTCGGGAATGTGATATTCCCAAAATTGCATTTGGTACACGCTATGGTCATTACGAGTTCACGGTAATGCCGTTTGGGATATCTAATGCGCCTTCGGTATTCTTGGACCTAATGCACCGAACGTTTCGAGAGTGTTTGGATTTATTTGTCATCGTCTTTATTGACGACATTTTGGTGTACTCTCGGTCTGAAGAAGATCATACAAACCATTTACGGATGGTATTGCACACCCTGAGAAAGAACAAGCTCTATGCCAAGTTCTCGAAGTGCGAGTTCTGGTTATCATCATTGGCCTTTCTTAGCCATGTGATTAGTGGAGAATGCATTGTCATGGATCCTGCAAAGATAGTTGCGATATGGGAGTGGCCGGTGTTGTCTTCTATCGCTGATGTCTGGAGTTTCCTTGGACTGGCGGGCTACTATAGGAGCTTCATAGAGAACTTCTCACGGATAGCCTTGCCTCTCACCACACTGACGAGAAAAGATCAGAAGTTTATTTGGACACCTGAGTGCATACGAGCTTTTGAGGAGTTGAATGGTTTTCTGACTACGCCGCCAATCTTGACAACGCCATGTGGTTCGGAAAGCTATGAAATTTATAGTGATGCATCAGGAAGCGGCTTAGGCTGCATTCTTCTTCAGTTTGGTATGGTGATAGCTTATGGCTCACGCTAGATGAAAGTGCATGAGCGAAATTATCCCATCCATGACTTGGAGTTGGTGGCGGTGATTTTTGCACTCAAATTGTGGCGTCACTACTTATATGGTGTGAAAGTTGACATCTTCACGGACCATAAGAGCCTTAAGTACCTATTGGATCAGAAGGATGTTAATATGCGACAACGAAGGTGGATGGAGTTCCTCAGGGAATATACCTTTGATATTCATTACACTCCCGGGAAAGGAAACATTGTCGCAGATGCCTTGAGTCGTTGGACTCTGATATGGGCAAATTGGTTGACTTTGCATGATGAGCGTCTGATCCAGGAGTTAGAGGCCTTAGACATCTCTTATGTGAAAAAGAATGCTACTGCAAGTGCATGCTTGAATTAGAAAGAGGTACAATATGACCTTGCGGACAGAATTCGGCGAGCAACGGAACTTGATGAAAGTCTACAACACTATGCAGCAAATGGGTCAAATGCCCAATTCTCTTGGGATGATGGCCTTTTGCTGAATGGTGATCGTTTGTGTGTCCTGAATGTTAGTAAATTACATGAAGAATTGTTGTATGAGGCACACTTCACGAAGTATTCAATCCACCCAGGGAGCACAAAAATGTATAAGGACATGAAGAAGATGTTTTGGTGGCCAGGTCTAAAGAAAGAGATAGCCCATTATGTGGCAAAATGTCAGACTTGTGCCTTGGTAAAAGATGAATTCCAGAAGCCTGTAGGTTTCCCGAAGTCACTACCTATTTCGGAATAGAAGTGTGATGATATTTCGATGGATTTCATGCATGGTTTGCTGAGATCTCAACGCGGGAATGATTCTGTTTGGGTGATCGTGGACCAGTTGACTGAAGTGGCTCACTTCATTCTAGACAAGAGGGACTATTTAGTGGAAATTTTTGCTAAGCTTTATGTCGAGCAAATGGTACGATTGCACAGTATGCCCCGTGATGTAGGCCACACCCGAAAATTGAATTAAGGCACAAAAAGGCTTAGGGATTCATAAGGGGAATTCAAGCGAACACGTTGTGTGCGTGCAAAACTCAAAATTTTGGCAGAGCTTCGTTTGTAAATGCGCGATCTCACAAGAGGCAAATTCCCGTCCAAGCCTGCACGAACACTCGCAAATACAATTTTCATAACCTAGCCATACATCTAGCTTCACATCACAATATTTTTCATCCACATGGAGAGCGATTCGGACTAAGGATTCAATTCGGAAGGAAGTCCAAATCAACTCTCAAAACAAAACCAAACGAGGATATACCAAATCCTCTTGATCCATTCGAAACCAAAGGTTAAACAAACCCCAGTTTGTAAACGTCCAAGGGGATCTACCCTTACAAAAATCTTCGCGAAAATCGGATATTAAGCAATGTAAAATCAGATTTTAGAATGCAAGCTTGAATCAAAGTGAAAGTGAGGATAGATACAACTCTAGAGGGGGGGGGGTGAATAGAGTATTCAAAAAGTATGACACCCTACTCAACTCCCTTAGAGTTAATTTGCGGAATGACTTTATAGATATTTGAAACCCTAGAGCCTAACACAAAGTGAAGTGCACTAGAGAAAGCTAACTGTAATTACAGTTGAGCTTTGGTCCTATCACAGCAACTAGCAATCCTAGTTATTTATACTCACAACCACAGTGCAATAAATTAATTAAGAAACACAGACGACACAAGAAGTTTATAGTGGTTCCCTCTAAATAGGTACGTCCACTCTTCTACCACCCTGGTAGGAATCCACTACAGGTTTTTGTTCAGGTGCCCTGCCACCAACTGATCTGCTTCAGGTAGATTAAGTAGACCCTTTGAGCTTTTGATCAGGAGCTCAAAATCCAACACAAGTTTTTGATCAGGTGCCCTGCCACCAAGGTTCACTTTTGAAGGGAGTAATAACCCTTTATACAGGAGGTTGAGAGAGTTAAAGTTTCTTTTCTATTGTTAAAACAGATTAGAGAAGCTAGTGGATTGCACAGAGCTAGAAAGCTCTAAAGAATCAAGGCTCCCCCTGGCTTAGAGAATATCCAGGAAGAAGTCTTGCTTCAGGGTGCAGGAACTCTTCTGAACTTGAGACAGAGAACTGTCTTGAAGTTCTTGAAGGAGAAGCTTGAAGAAGACTCTTGATTGTAGAATGATTGTTCTTCTTCTATAGCTTTTCTTTCTTCTTCTTCTTCTTCTTCTTCTTGAGGCACTGAGTGAATGTTCCTTGCAGCAGGATGAACTCAGGATTGAAGAAGAGAGAGATGAAGAAGGATGATCTTCTCAATTGAATGTATCAATGACTGAGAGCTGTAAATCTTTGAATCTGTATATGAATATCTGTGTTGATCTCTATTCTGTGTGTGTTGTTGTATATGGTTGTTATCTGCTGTCTTTTGAAAGCACTTTATATATTGGCCTTTCCAATGGCTCTAATCTTTGTTTGAATTTTGTCTTCTTCTGAAATCTATAATCTGGGCTGCAAAAAGCATAAAGTAAAACATATCCTGCAGACAGACATGCTATAAGGGGATAAAGCTTTCTAAGAAGCTGCAAATCCAATCTGATAAAAGGAGTACTAAAGAAAGTCACATCAGACTAAACTCTTTACGGCCAAAGAAGACTTTTGTGTCTAACGGCTATAAAGGACAGCATGGCAGAATAAAGCAAAAAGATATTTCAACTAATAAGACAAAAACTTTGTCAGATAAAGCTTGACTTATGCACAAAGGATGGGGCAAAGATTGCCTTGAGATGTATGCACAAAATCAATGAAATAATCTTTAATAAAATATGCCAAATAAATGGGAATTAAATCATAGAACAGAAAGAGTACAAAATTACTAAAGACAGACAGAAGAACGTCGAACGACCCTCGGAGATCGTCGACCGAAGCACAGAGATCGTCGACCTATCAGAACAGATAGTCGAACGACACAGATAGTCGAACTATCAAAGCAGATAGTCGAACTAGCACAGCAGATATTCAAACTATCAGAACAGATAGTCGAGCTGTCAGATAGTCGACCTATCAAGACAGATAGTCAAACTATCAAGCAAAACAGATAGTCGACCTATCAAACAGATAATCGAGCTATAAGATAGTTGAACTATCCAAGCAGATAGTCGAACTATCAAACAGAACAGATAGTCGACCTATCAAGACAGATAGTCGAACTATCAAGCAAAACAGATAGTCGACCTATCAAACAGATAGTCGAGCTATCAGATAGTTGAACTATCCAAGCAGATAGTCGAACTATCAAGAAAAACAGATAGTCGACCTATCAAACAGATAGTCGAGCTATCAGATAGTTGAACTATCCAAGCAGATAATCGAACTATCAAACAGAACAGATAGTCGACCTATCAAGACAGATAGTCGAGCTATCAGATAGTTGAACTATCCAAGCAGATAGTCGAACTATCAAGAAAGACAGATAGTCGACCTATCAAACAGATAGTCGAGCTATCAGATAGTTGAACTATCCAAGCAGATAGTCGAACTATTAAACAGAATAAATAGTCGACCTATCAAGAAAGATAGTCGAGCTATCAGATAGTTGAACTATCCAAGCAGATTGTCGAACTATTAAGAAATCTGTCTGGTCAAAAGAAGTCGAGCGGGGTTCGATGATCGACGAGGCAGATACCATAGTTCGTCGAGCTAACAAGAGTTGAACTAACTCAGAGATAGACGATCTGCTGACTTACGATAGTCGACCAACTAATAGACGATCGTCGACCAGTCAATAGACGATAGTTGAACTACGTTCGACCATAGTCGAACCAAAAACAATTTAACCAAATTTTCATCTGGATAAGTGACAACTCTACAACTAGAGCAATCTAACTAAACAACTAACCTTTGACCATAGATAAATCTTGGGTCAAGAGACTAAATGAGAAGACTAAACTCAAATCCAAACTAGGGTACCAACACAAAGTTTTAGGATAAAATATGCAATCATAATTTCCACCAATCTCACAATCTAATAAGAGGAATTACACAAGTTTAGGGAAAGGAAATTGTTACCCAAAATCTGAACTCAAGAGGGAGGAGGAGGAGAAAGATAACAATGGAAGAGTCACACTTCCACGGGTTAACCAGAGTCACACCGGATGAGGAAGAACCGAGCCACCTTCTTCGGAGTCACACCGGAGGAGGCAGGAGGTCGTCGGAGTAGCAAGAGAACACCACCAAGAGGGGAGGCAGCAGCTGGTCGATCGGCGGTTTCCTGGAGGTCGGGCGGGTTTCGGCCAGGCCGAGAGAAAAGGGGGGCTGGAAGCAAATCCAAAAATTTCTTTAGGGTTTCTTTTTTTATCTTCTGTTCATTTCCTCTTTTCACTCCTCTTATATATATATATATATATATATATATATATATATATATATTTATATATATATATATATATATATATATATATATATATATATATATATATATATATATATATAAAATTGAAACATCACTCCTCCACCCTTCATCCAAAACAAAACAAATCCTAACCACTAAAGTTTTAACAAAAATTAAAATAACATAATATTAAAACCTATAATATTATAACCTATAAATTATAAATCTAATATTTATAAAATGATAACTAAAGTACTAGGATTATAATATTATTTCAAAAATGAAATAACATTATAATCATAATGAAGTGACAAAATGCCGGCGGCAGCGGTGGCGGGGGCGACGACGGTTGCGGCAACAACCATCAATGTCCACGAACATATAGCAGCGGCGATCAAAAGAGAGATCCATGTGGCAGAGGCGATGACTGTTGCGGCAACGACCATCAATGTCCATGAACATGTAATGGCGACGATCAAAAGAGAGGTCCATGTAGGCACGAGCAAATGACGGGACATCCTCGCCATCAATCCTCCCCCGCTCAAAATCACTCATCCTTGATGAGTGGCCAGGGAGAGAATAGCAGGAGACAACAGCGTCCGTAGGTAGCATAGCAAGATAGGACATCCACGGGGTAAGACACGCAGTGCAGGCATCCACAATTGAACAGAACCTGTCATGAACAAAAATAGCAGGAAACTTCGTAGATGTGTCAGCATAAAGAAAAGAAGTACGAATCTTACCATCCAATGTGAGAACCAGGAAACCCAAATGGAAGAGTGACATGGAAAAAATCTCACCTCTCAGCCCAAGAGAATCTGAAGTGGAAGAGAGAAACGTCGAAGAAAATCGCTCATGTGGAGTCCAGATTTGCAAAATTAAATCCGAAAAATTGAAACATGGTGAAAAACCGATTGCATCGTAAAAATACAAAAAAAATGCATTAAACCCAAAATTCTTGAAAATCATGAAGGGGTCGGCACTCCAATGTAATAATTTTGTTACGAAACCCGAAGGTATCCACTCGGGGGCAAACCAGACTAAAATCCAATCAACAACTCTGCAGTTAGAAACTCTCGGAGGTGAACAGTCGTGAAAGTGATGCAACCCATAGACACTGGCATAAGGCAATGACATGTGTACATGCAGATCGTACCAGGATGGACGAAAAATATGTGCAATTTGATTTGACGGGTAACAATGTCGTGAGGAAACCAAATAAAAAGGCACAGTCGCCGTGAAATCATACGCATTCGCAAATGAAAACATGTTCGTCGGCGGATACCCAGTAATACATAGCCCACTAGTCATATCAAACGGAGGTGCTAGTAACGATGGTTTAACTAAGTGGATCGGACTAGGTAAAATCAATTCGTGTCCTAACAAGTCTGCTAATCGATCCAAAGGAATAAGAGGGAGGGTCAGTGAGATAGAACCTGAAAGGAAATCTAACTCATGGTGAACGTCTCGCATCGGTGCTAACGACAAAGAGAAATCATCCAGGTTAGTACTACACAAATCACCCAAAAGTACGGCTCCCTCGCAAGGTAAATCTTCCAACTCAGTAGGTACATCTGCTAACTCTGGTCCATCGTGTGGTTCCTTAACAATCGTAGGAGACGGGCCTGAAATATGGTCGAGGGGAAGTTGGTTAATCCTAGGGAGGGATACCTCAGAGGAGACATCATCATCCAGGTCACTAGGATATCAAATCTCCTCATCGGCTCTACAGTCGTCAGAACAATCAGCTTTGCCCTTAGTGGCGGGCTCAGACGTCGAAGATAAAAGAGCCAAAGCCCTAGTCTTTGTGGGTCACTCCACGACATAGTGGCCAATCACTCCACAAGCATAACATGTAGCATTCTCCTTGCAATTCGTAACTATTTGACTATGTTTAACCCGCGGTTTTATAGCATCCCTAGTAGTGACAACGACAAGTGGCGGGAAAGAGGACCTAACCTTTTCCTTCTCCCTAACGGTAGGTGTACGTGTGCTCGAAATAGTCAGATCTTAGCGGAGCAATGATCTAGCGTGAGGCTTATAGTTACTCCTATTATCAGAAACGAGTCTAGTGCCCTGGCGGGAAAAATTAAAATCATGAGATGTCCGGGAATGGGAGTACGAGGGGACGTACTGGTTCGATGTAGGCAAAATCTTAGGCGGCGAATCACTCAGATAATCAGAATACTGAGAACGGAAGTATGGAGGGTAATACTCATCCGTTAAATAATTCTTAATAATATGCCAACCTACACGTGATTCGTCGAGGGACGTCCTAAAATGTCTCTCCTCATTGAGCCAGAAGGTCTGGGCTCGACCAAATAATTGTAGTTTCGCAACGCGAATCCTGTGGGGGTCCTCAATATGATATCTCTCAAAATAATGATCCATATCCTTCACCCAACATAAAAATACTCGCGGATCACCTAACCCATCATAGGTCGGAGAAGGAACTATAACAGGCCTAGAGGTGCGCGATAGTTGCGTCAAATATTGTGCCAACATAACGTTACGCTCAACGAATGAAGGTGAGTGAGCGGTTCTCCCAATGTGCGCCATAAAAGACCAATGAAAAACTCAATTAAGTGAACGCGAAAAAGATTTTTTTGTTTTTGTTTTTATATAACTAAGAAAGAAATATAAATAAAATAAAAAAACCAACGAACGTGCCTAAGTGCAAAATGGGGGTAGCTCGGAACGAGCGGATTGTTGCCAGGTTGAGATATTGGCAAACCTCCCTCTGATACCAATTTGATGTAGGCCACCCCCGAAAATGGAATTAAGGCACGAAAAGGCTTAGGGATTCCTAAGGGGAATTTAAGCGAACACGTTGTGTGCGTGCAAAACTCAAAATTTCGGCAGAGCTTCGTTTGTAAATGTGCAATCTCTTAAGAGGGAAATTCCCGTCCAAGCCTCCACGAACACTCGCAAATACAATTTTCATAACCTAGCCATACATCTAGCTTCACATCAAAATATTTTCCATCCACATGGAGAGCGATCCGGACAAAGGATTCAATTCGGAAGGTAGTCCAAATCAACCCTCAAAACAAAACCAAACGAGGATCTACAAAATCCTCTTGATCCATTCGAAACCAAAGGTTAAACAAACCCCGGTTTACAAATGTCCAAGGGGACCTACCCTTACCAAAATCTTCGCGAAAATCGGATATTAAGCAATGTAAAATCAGATTTTAGAATGCAAGCTTGAATCAAAGTTTTAGGATAAAATATGAAATCATAATTTCCACCAATCTCACAATCTAATAAGAAGAATTACACAAGTTTAGGGAAAGGAAATCGTTACCCAAAATCTGAACATAAGAGGGAGGAGGAGGAGGAGAAAGATAACTATGGAAGAGTAACACATCCACGGGTTCACCGGAGTCACACGGGATGAGGAAGACCCGAGCCACCTTCTTCGGAGTCACACCAGAGGAGGTAGGAGGTCGCCGGAGTAGCAAGAGAACACCACCAAGAGGAGAGGCAGTAGCTGGTCGATCGGCGGTTTCCTGGAGGTCGGGCGGGTTTCGGCCAGGCCGAGAGAAAAGGGGGGCTGGGAGCAAATCCGAAAATTGCTTTAGGGTTTCTTTTTTTTATCTTCTCTTCATTGCCACAAAATTTTTAACAAAACTTAAAATAATGTAATATTAAAACCTATATTATTATAACCTATAAATTATAAATCTAATATTAATAAAATGATAACTAAAGTACTAGGATTATAATATTATTTCAAAAATGAAATAACATTATAATCATAATGAAGTGACGAAATGTCAGCGGCGGCGGGGGCGGGGGCGACGACGGTTGCGGCAACGACCATCAATGTCCATGAACATGTAGCGGCGGCGATCAAAAGAGAGATACATGTGGCGGAGGCGACGACGGTTGCGGTAACGACCATCAATGTCCCTGAACATGTAGCGGCGGCGATCAAAAGAGAGGTCCATGTAGGAACGAGCAAATGGCGGGACATTCTCTCCATCACCCCGTAGCATCGACAGTTATCGAGATGGGCATTTTACTTCGAATGATTGGAGGCTAATCCATCAGTTATTAGGGACAAAATTAAAGTTCAGTATGGCCTTTCATCCGCAAAGGGATGGTCAGACCGAAAGGACCAACAAAACTATGGAGGATATGCTTCAGATGTGTTACTTGGATTTTGGTAAGAGGTGGGAAGACCATCTCTATATGGTAGAGTTCGCCTACAACAATAGATATCAAGCTAGCATAAATATGGCGCCTTTTGAAGCTTTTTATGGTAGAAAGTGTCGTACACCATTAGCTTGGGCGGAAACAAGCGAGTCTAAGTTGTATAAGCATAAGGAATTCGAAGAGGCTAATTCGACGATATGCTCTATCCGGGAGAGGCTATTGATAGCCCAAGATAGGGAGGCAAAGTACCACAACGCCAAGAACCGAAACGTAGAGTTTGTCGTTGGCGAGTGGGTATACTTGAAGATCAAGACATTCAAAGGCCTGTCCAGGATTCGGCGCTTGAAAAAGTTAAGTCCGAGGTATCTTGGTCTGTTTGAAGTGGTGGAGCGAGTTGGAGAAGCTGCTTATGGGCTAGCTCTTTCGGCAGAATTGAGTGGATTGCATGATGTGTTCCAAATATCAGTGCTTCGGAAAGACGTGAAAGATCCAACTCAAGTGATTGCGAATGATCGCGTACCGGTCGAATCTGGGCTAACGACGAAGGTTAGGCCAATTTGGATCGAGGATAAAGCGGATAAGTAGCTGCGGAACAAGAAAATCGGGATGTTCAAGGTCTGGTGGGACAATTGTGGTCGTGAAGAGCTAACATGAGAGCGTGAGCAGACCATGCGTGATGAATATCCCGAGTTGTTTGTGTAAGTTGTTATTACATTATTTGTATGAATAAAAAGTTATTGTCACTTTTAAGTTGCTGTCTTCATTATAGCTGTATGCAAATTTTGGGATGAAATTTTTGTAAGGAGGGGAGGGTTGTAACACCCCAAATTTGAAAGCAGAAAGATTGTCACTATCGCTGGGCGATACTGTGTATCGCCTGATGGCTATAGCGATGCCGAGTTCGTCGAGCTGTAGTCGACGCACTCAATGCTTGAAAGCGTTGAGTGGCTTGATATCGCGGGCGACAGTGGGTATCATCGGGCAATAGTGCCACGTGGCATGTGTCAGTGGCTGTTAAGCGGCCAGTAAGCGGCAGTTGACCTAGTTCAAAGCAGTCAAAGCGGTGAAATCGATATCGCCAAGTGGCAATAGTCAATATCACCAGGCGATAGCGCCAAAGTTGACCAGTCAACTCAAATCCTGGCCTTTGCTTTGTTTTGAATGAGAGATCATGTGGCTGAGATTAATCCCAAATCCACTTAACCAGAGAAGAATAGGAAGGAGGTTTCATTCTCTTTCTCGCTCTCTCTCTCTTCATTTCTTGATTTTCCTTGAGTAAAGAGGAAGAATAAGCTAAGGAAGTGTTGAGCTGAGTTTTGTGAGCTCGCTAAAAGAGATCTTTTTATCGGAGGCAAGATCTGAGGATAGATCCGCGAAGAGGAGAGCGACGTGCTCCTTTCCATCTGCATAGAAAAGCTTCATCATGGCTCCGAAGAGAACTACAAGGGTACCGAGTTTCTCCCAGACATGTGAAGTCCTCAATATGCATATTTGCATGGATCCCCTCACCAAAAGGTGAAAAATGGTAGATTCCAATGGGAAGATTGGTCTGATCCCCATATATTCCTACATTTAGATCCGAAAATGTAGAGTACGGAATAGGCATGCTATGAGAAGCCTATCTGGACAAGTTGGTCTTGATTGGTGATATTTAATTTACGTGTCAGAGAAGACTGTGTGGATAAGCATGTGATGTACATGTGAAATCCGGGGTCTAGGAGTGTGCAGGATGCTATATTAAAGTACTAGAAATATTTCCAAGAAAAGACCCATAAAAGATCACAGTCTGGAGAACTGTTGATATCGTCGGGTGATAGTGTATATCACCAAGCGATAGATCCTAGTGAGCTAGTGTTTGTGTGACCTGTCTTGAAGAGACCTAGGGGTCACTGTATGCAAAGCTGTGAGCTTAAATTGCCCAGCAATGGTGGGTTCCATCCTGAAAGGAAAAAGAATGAATTGTGTCGCTAAGGCCAATTACTGTGCCATCAAATTAAGTACCTTTGAATGACAGAGTTGTTAATTTAAGTACCTCTGTATGGGCAGTTAGTCGTTAAGTTAATTACCTCTGAACGACATCATCGTCAAGTTAAGGACCTCTGAATGACAAAGTTAATGGTGGTGATAAGCGGGAAGCCGTGTGTAACATCCCTCAGACAACTAGACCCCTAAGAGTGGTTTTGTAATGACTAGGTCATGACAAAACTCTAGGAAGCCAAAGAAGACCAAGTGAACCTAGGAATGTAGGTGAGATTACTGTGGTCTGCAAATAGTAGATTTCTAAACACTAGTTTAGGATGATCATGGGGTTTCACCATGACTCCAAGTCCACACCACAACTTCACTAACCTATTGGAAGGTCCATTAGAGCGCTAAGGGTCCATTGGAGTTAACCCAGGGTGGCCAAATTGACCTAGGATCATCCTAGGCCTAAATTGGGCAAGGTGCCCTAACTAAGGGCAATGTGCACCTAATGTGCCCAACCAACCCTACCTAGGTCTTCCCAGACCAAGGGTGAGGTCAATGGGTCACCAACGACCCATTGGGGTCAACCTTAGAGGCTAAGTTGACCCAAGTAAACCCTAGACCTAAAGTGGTCAAAGTGCCCTAACTAAGGGGCAAGTTACCACCAAGGTGCCAATTCAGCCCTACACAACCCTTCCTAGACCTTAGGGAAGCTAAGGGGTCACCAAGGACCCCTTGGGGTCAACCCAAATGGTCATGTTGACCAAAGTCAACTCATGGGTCAAAGTGGTCAACTTAGGTTAACCTAGCCCAATTCAAGTGGGCTAAGCCCAAGTGGTGTGGCCCATTAGTCTAAGGAGTGGAGAGACACATTTTTGGCCCACCAAATTCAGAGAGTGATGACTACGAGAGAGAGGGAGGAGGTTACCCCACCTTGGAGGAGAGAGAAAATGGGGGCTTAATGGCCATCATGGCAATGGAGGTTTCATAACCCCTCACTTTGATGTGGCTTTTACTCCTTGGAGGCAGGGGAAGAGTTTACAGGAGGTGGCCGGCCAGTGGGGTGGCTCAGCCCCCTCATTTGGCTGAAATTGAAAATTAGGTTTAATGGCCATTAATGGAGATTTCAAAAATTGGAGAGTTACAAGCCTCATCTCCCCAATTCCTTCTTTAAGAACCTTGAACAGGACAAGAGCACGTGTTTCCCCCATTCCAATCTTGATTTCCTTGCTGTTGCTGTGGAGGTTGCAGAAAAGCCCAAACCGGCGGCCATAAATGGCAAGGAGGCACATCACCCGCTCTCAGACCGCAATTCAGGTCCTCCCTTGCTCCTTCATCCATGAGTAGATCGTAGAAATCTTTTAGGATGAGAATCGGGCTCAATTGATCCCGATCAAAGGGATCGTTTTCCTAGTTTTTCCAAGAACAATATGATTGTTGGATCGTCGGAATCCGCCCCTCCGGCACCTGTGCCGCCGCTTGGCGATAGCCACCACCTCGACGGAGGTGGTGGTGGCGGTGGCCTGCCAGGGAGGTGGCCTGGTGGCCGAGAAATGGGGATGGAATAAGCTCCAGGTCGAGGGAATCCTGGCCGTTGGCTGAATCTTGAAGATGACTAGATTCCATCCATCTCTACGCTAAGATTCGTGCGTCGTGACTTAGATCTTAGGATTTATTTAATATCATTTCATTTATTCTGTCACAAATAATGCTGTTAATGTTTTTATTTATTAAAAATATTTAGAGGCTTGTACAGAGAAAGTGGTCAACATGAAGTTTGTAGGTCTGGATGTCCAGTTTATTTTCAAATTTATTTGAGTCAATTTGGAGTTCATGTTATACCTCAGCGCTCAATTTGGTGGGGTCTATACCTAGGGTTGGTCAGAGATTTAAATGTGTGCCCCCACTTAACCACATGTCCAAATGATCTGAAATTTGGACAAGGAGTCAAACATACAAATACCTAGGTCATGTCCAAAAATGAGAATTTTTGGAGATACATTTTTTATAGTTTTTGAAATTATTTAATAATCCTAGTGTAATTTAATTTAGGGACCTAATTACCTCCAAACCCTCCCATATTTTGGTGAGTGGTCCTTGGGGTCATCATGAGGCTCTGTATAAAATATCATCTCATTTGGAGATGATTTGGGTTGAATTTTTGTAAACCCTAGCCTTGGCCTAAAGGGGGTATTTAGGTTAAAGTGTTCCTAGTGGGTTTGAGTGGTCAAATCACCTCAATAGAGGCTAAAACTTGGGCCACTGGTTTGATATGATGTTAGACACCCTCACATGGAATTTGTGGTGGATTGGGGTAGATTTGCCCTAGGACCCAAGTTCAAACCCAAAGGTCGGACTTTGGGGATTTGTGAAGGGCATGGGGTGATATGCCCTTGTATGGACTTGGTGTTTAGTCTATGTGATCCTAGGGTAGTGAAAAGCACTAGGGAGAGATATGGTATTATTTTGACACATGCACACCACTTAAAGAACCGGGTAAGTTTTTGGGCCCTTACACCTTAGGGAATGGCTAATGTCTTATATGACTTTGGAATTGCAAGACATTTTGGTAGAGGTCATTTTCATAATCATATTAACCACTAAAATATACTACATGTGGTTTGGATGAGATTACAAGTGAGTTCCTTTGAAAAGTGCACTATCATAAGTTGTCTTGAAGAATTTTATTATGTGACTTCCTAACCTTGGGTTTGGATGATATTTAGTTAAGTTATGTTTTAAGACTATAGCAAGCCTTAGGAATTTTTTATATGAATTTTAGATTATAAAATGGGGTACTTCATTGACAACCCATCAAGTTGCGCCTTCTACTTAGATATTTCTTATGAACAAACCACTTAATGAAAACTTATGAAATTTAGTAAGAAAAACTTTATTGACATTTTAAAGCTCTATGAATTTTTATGGAATTTTTGGAAGGGTTGTTTCACAAGGTGCTGTTTTCTAAGTAGAGGTAATTGAATTTATTTTGGTAATTAGTAAGCTTAATAAAATATGATTTTTGGTCAGATGCGCTTTCTAGTCATCCTTGAGATACAGTAATTTTTATACAATTTTCTGATGATTAACTTTAGTACTTTCTTCTTTACTTGTAATTAATGGCTTATTATTGGATTAATTAATTAGGGGCCAAATCATTTTTTTAAAATCATGACATTTGGTATTTATCGTTATTACTCTGTTATCTAGTGTTCATAATATTTGGGTGGTAATTAATTGAGAAAATATTATACTTTATGTTAAAATTACCCATGGCCCAACTTTGGGAAAAATTAATTAAATACCAAATTAATTAGGAAAATTATAAGTTTCTGGAGTTAGGCTAATAATGTCACGATAGGCCCCCATTAAATATCTTAAAGCTTGTTGATGAAAATTTTAAGTACCTCCTATCAGGTATAACATATAGTATATGCTTATCTGCATATAGTAAAACTGTAGAAAATGTGATAGCATTTGAATTGGGCATATGGCTTGGGGTTAATAGTTTGCTAGTTTGGTTAAAATGAGATTGAGTTCATCATTGGAAGTTGTGATGAGGAAAATGCTGGGATGACTAGGATTAGGAGGTGCTCGGGATCGACGAAAGATCGTCTTTCATGTGGAGAGAGAGAGGGTCAAACCACACTAGGGTTAGATCCAGAGTAATATTAAAAGGGATCAGCAATCGGGTATTAACCAATAACAGTAAGTGGCTTGCGAAAGGGAGCTTTGAGCTTCAGCCCATCGTAGTTCCTTGTGCCCTCAAGAGCCCTTCACGGGGAATGCCCTAGGCAGTCCAACATTAACATAAGCCGAAGGAATAATCAATGTTTAAGAGTAACTAGTATAACTAGGGGTTCACTTTCATACACCCTAGTGTCTCGGGAAGTTAGATTGGGTCACACGGGCGGTAGGCTTGGTGGTTTTGGTGACGGACAAGATAGTCCAGGGTGCTTTGGCTCGTTTGTTGGTTGTGACGAACGGGTTAGTCTGGGGAGATTTGGCTCTGTGGTTGATACATCAAGATTTCATGTGCATAAATTATAAGGTGGTGGGTTTCGGTGTTGGAGGGTCGATGCACCAACTCAGATACGTTTACTCGGCAAGTGTAGTTTAGCACTTCGCCAAATTAAGTCCGGTGGACCAGCCAGCAAAGAGTACGCAGGAGCTCCGCTTAGTACACCAGCGTTGAGGCGTACGATAGGTCTGACTGGTAGTGCAATTTCTGGTTTAGAGGCGGGAGAGGCCTAACCCACCGCTTCCATTTGCCACTACGGAGGTATCCTGGGAGGTTAGGCTATAGAAAGGGGGAACTAAAGATCTGTGTATACAGAGTCGGGTGGGTGTATTGCACTTGCATGATCATACCATGGCATACTTGCAAGACAAAGCATACCATTGCATATAACCCTTGGCACCTATTGTATACATTTGTATGAGACTCTTTATACAATAGGCCCTGCAAAATGACCCCTTAGTTTATAAGCTTGCATGAACGTGCTTATAAGATAAGGTTATTATTCTATGGATATATACATTACTTGCTTGAAAACCGACACCCCATCGTATAAATTGGTATGGGACTTTTTATATGATATGAGCCTTATAAAAGACCCCTTAGCTTATGTGTTTGTATGGGCATTCATATAAGTTAAGGTTACATATTTCATAATCTGTCTTACATACTTTTGTAACTGCTACATGTTTTCATAGAACTGCTAGATTAGTTCAGGGCCGCATTGTTGGAGCACTTCGTTCCATAGTCAGTAAAAGATAAGCTGGAAGACAAGTTCCTGTAGTTGAGGCAGGGCAACAAGACGGTGGTGGAGTACCACTGATAGTTCAATCATTTAGCCCGGTTTACGAACTCCTATCAGGTAGATGAGGCAGGATACATCAAGAGGTTCTATAAGGGCCTGCGAGATGATTTGAGAGAGGCTCTTTTGTTCATATCCGACGGGCCTATACCTCGAATATTGGAGATGACAAAGAGGATTGAGGCAGATTGGCACACGAATCGAGGCCGGAAGAGGCCAACTGAGGATCAGGGCCGGGGAGCCCGAAATGATCAGCAAAGGGGCCGCATTACTTATGGGAGAGATGGGAGAAGGGTAGAGGACCAACCTCATCAAGAGGTGAGACAGGAGTCGGTGTTAATGGCTCCTCAACCTCTCCAAGTACGGGAGATACAGAGACCCGGGGTATGGCATTTACCCCTCCCAAGTGCTACAACTATCATCAAGTATGGCATATCTGGAGAAACTTCCCTATGAGGGGGGAACCCCTACCAGCACCATAGGATGCCCAGTTTGCTCAGCACTTTGGAGGTTGAGGACGCGGCCAAGGACATAGATTCCAGGGTGGAGATAGCAGGTAGGATAGAGGGCAAGTGTTTTCCTTGGATCTTGCTCAACCTTGGAACCCGGAGCAAGTGATAACAGGTATTCAAGTAATTTTAAGTTCTTTTCTTTCCTAACAAGCTAGACTCATGGATATAGAATTGTTAGAACTAGGAAGGAAAACCCAAACTAGAATTCTAAGATATTTAATTGCCTATGGCATAGTCTTTATCGGCGGCAAGCCCGCTCACACACTATTCGATACGGGTGTCTCACACTCGTTCATATCAGAAGACTTTGTGGAAGGAATGGAAGGCGTGGAGCGATTCACGGGCTTGATAATGAGGGTGCGACTACCCGACGGATCAGAGATGTTCACCACTGCTCATTGCAACATGGAGGAAGAAATCGCAGGAAAAGAATTTGAAGCACCAGCGACGATCCTAAGGATGCTAGACTTCGACCTGATCCTGGGCATGACATGGTTGCATTGGAACCATGCCCAGATCGATTGCATTCCAGGAGTTAAAGAGCCAACTTATGTCGGCCCCTATCCTCACCCTTCCATCTGGGAAGGAGGGCTTCCAGGTGTATGTCGATGCGTCTTTTCAGGGGATGGGTGCTATACTGATGCAGCATGGTCATGTGATAGCATATGCCTCACGGCAGCTGAAGAAGCACGAGCAGAACTACCCTGTTCATGACTTGGAGATGGGAGCAGTAGTGTTCGCTCTGAAGATTTGGCAGCATTACCTCTATGGTGTGCACTGTGACATATTTTCGGATCATAAGAATCTGAAATATGTTGAAACGCAGAAGGAGTTGAATGTTTGCCTGAGATGTTGGGTGGAGTTCTTATCTAATATGAGTACACGATACACTATCACCCAGGGAAGGTGAACATAGTGGCAGACGCACTGAGCCGGAAGGATACTACCTCAGGAGCAGGACCTCAACTGATTGCCATGGAGGTTTTGTGGATGTTATAGAAGATGCAGATATCTCTTGTGTTCAAGGATCACCTAGAGCTATATCGGGAGTACATGTCGTCAATGGTTGTCACCGACGACATTCGGGATTGTATCAGTGCTGAGCAGAGAAGGGATGACAAGTTATAGCTAGTATTCATAACCTTGGAGGCAGGCTTGGTTGGGGAATATACAGAGAGAGACAGGCTGCTATAATTCAGAGGCAGAGTGTACATACCCGCTGGGGGCAGAATTCGGGAGGACATCATGACTGAGGCTCACTACAGCAGGTACTCGGTGTACCCAGGCATCACCAAGATGACGGCCGACCTGAAGAGGACAATGTACTGGCCGAGCATGAAGAGGGATATAACCTACTTTATGACCCACTACGAGGCTTGTCAGTTTGTGAAGGCGGAGTGTAGGAAGCCGGTCGTATTACTGCAGCCACTTCCGGTGCCGGAGTTAAAGTTCGACGACATCGCCTTGGACTTCATACATGGTCTTCCTCAGTCATGCGCAAGGAATGAATTAATATGGGTGATCGTCGACCGATTGACGAAGGTGGCAAGATTTCTACTGATCAGGAAGGACGGTCCGGTGGGTGACTTGGTACGGAAGTTTGTGGAGCAGTTCATTCGATATCGTAGAGTGCTGAGGACGATAGTGTCCGATCATGATGGACGTTTCACGTCTAAGGAATGGAGGGCGGTTCAGGCTAACTTGGGGTCATGACTGACTTTTAGTACAGCCTTCCACCCTCAGATGGATTGACGGACAGAGCGCACCAATCAGACCCTGGAGGATTTACTGCGTCTTTGCATACTGGACCGTGGGGAGCCATGAGAGAGGTAGCTACTATTTATTGAGTTCTCATACAACAACAAACACTAGTCCAACATTGGTATGGCTCCTTATGAGGCCTTATATGGGTGGAGATGCAGGACTCCTTTGTCTTGGATCAAGGATGAGGATCCGAAGGAACTGGGCTCGGAGTTTGTCGAGGATACGGATGCTCAGGTGCGATTGATACGAGAAAGGATGTTGGAGGCCCAGTGAAGGCAAGCTAAGTATTACGATGCTCGGCATCGTCAGGTAGTGTTTCGGGTAGGAGACTGGGTATTCTTTAATATCCGACCGATGCATGTAGTCTGACGGGTGCATGGTCAGAAGAAGCTCAGTTCGAGATACATTGGGCCTTACAGGATCCTGGAATGGATCGACCCCTTAGCTTATAGACTGGAGCTGCCGCCAGAGCTACCGGGTTTGCACGACATCCTTCACATCTCCTCCCTGAGAAGAGCTCTACTTCGGCCGGAGCAGCAGATTACGCCTACAAATGGTCCTATAGCTTCTGAACGATCGGTGCACTTGGAGCCGATATAGATAGATGATACTGGGATGCGGGACCTACAATGCAAGAAGGTCCCGTTGGTCAAGGTCTTGTGGAGGAATCATGAGCAAGAGGAGCACACATGGGAGCCACAGGATTTGATGCAACAAAAGTACCCGGAGCTTTTCAGTAAGGTATTCCTTACAACCTCTCGGGATGTTACATTCTATTTTTCATACATGAAACCCCGTAGGCCTAACTTGAATTTCGAGGATGAAATTTTTATGTATTGGGAAATGTAACATCCCTCAGACAACTAGATTCTTAGGAGTAGTTTTGTTATGACTAGGTCATGACAAAACTCTAGGAAGCCCAAGAAAACAAGGTGAACCTAGGAATATAGGTGAGATCACTATGGTCTGCAAATAGTAGATTTCTAAAAACTAGTTTAGGATAATCATGGGGCTTCACCATGACTCCAAGACCCCGCAACAATCTCATCAACCTATTGGAAGGTCCAATAGAGCCCTAAGGATCCATTGGAGTCAACCCAGGGTGGCCAAGTTGACCTAGGATCATCCTAGGCCTAAATTGGGCAAGGTGCCCTAACTAAGGGCAATGCGCCCCTAATGTGCCCAACCAACCCTACCTAGTTCTTCCCAGACCAAGGGTGAGGTTCAATCGGTCACCAAGGATCCATTGGGGTCAACCTTAGAGGCTTAGTTGACCAAAGTCAACCCTAGCCCTAAAGTGGTCAAAGTGCCCTAACTAAAGGGCAAGTGACCACCAAGGTGCCAAGTCAACCCTACACAACCCTTCCTAGACCTTAGGGGAAGCCAAGGTGTCATGAAGGACCCCTTGGAGTCAACCCAAATGGTTATGTTGACCAAAATCAACTCATGGGTCAAAGTGGTCAACTTAGGTTAACCTAGCCCAATTCAAGTGGGCTAAGCCCAAGTGGTGTGGCCCATTAGTCTAAGGAGTGGAGAGACACATTTTGGGGCCACAAAATTAAGAGAGTGATTACTAGGAGAGAGAGGGAGGAGGTTACCCCACTTTGGAGGAGAGAGAAAATGGGGGCATAATGGACATCATGGCCATGGAGGTTTCATAACCCCTCACTTTGATGGGGCTTTTACTCTTTGGAGGCTGGGGAAGAGTTTCCAGGAGGTGGCCGGCTAGTGGGGTGGCTCAGCCCCCTCAATTTGACTGAAACCAAAAATTAGGTTTAATGGCCATTAATGGAGATTTCAAAAATTGGGGAGTTACAAGCCTCATCTCCCAAATTCCTTCTTTAAGAACCTTCAACAGGACAAGAGCAGGCATTTCCAACGTTTCAATATCTATTTCCTTGTTGTTGTTGTGGAGGTTGCAGAAAAGCCCAAACTGGCTGCAAGAAATGGCAAGGAGGCATATCACCCGCTCTCAGGCAGCAATTTAGGTCCTCCCTGCTCCTTCATCCATGAGTAGATCGTAGAAATCTTTTAGGATGAGAATCGGGCTCAATTGAGCCAGATCAAAGGGATCTTTTTCCTTGTTTTTTTGAGAAAAATATGTTTGCAGGATCGCCGGAATCCTCCCCTCCGGCTCCTGTGTCGCCTCCTGGCCATAGCCACCACCTCGACGGAGGTGGTGGTGGTGGTGGCCGGGCAGGGAGGTGGCCGGGTGGCCATGAAATGGGGATGGAATAAGCTCCAGGTAAGGGGAATCCTGGTAGTCGACTGAAGCTTGAAGACGACCAGATTCCATCCATCTCTGCGCTAAGATTCGTGTGTCGTGACTTAGATCTTAGGATTTATTTAATATCATTTCATTTATTTGGTCACAAATAATGCTGATAATGTTTTTATTTATTAAAATAACTTAGAGGCTTGTATAGAGAAAGTAGTCAACATGAAGTTTGTAGGTCTGGATGTCTAGTTTATTTTAAAAATTATTTGAGTCACTTTAGAGTTCATGTAAGACCTCAGCACTCAATTTGGTGGGGTCTATACCTAGGGCAAGTCAGAGATTTAAATGTGTGCCCCCACTTCACAACATGTACAAATGGTCTAAAATTTGGACAGGGAGTCAAACATACCAATACCTAGGTCATGTCAAAAAATGGAAATTTTTGGAGATACCTTTTCTATAGTTTTTGAAATTATTTAATAATCCTAGGGTAATTTAATTTGGGGACCTAATTACCTCCAAACCCTCCCACATTTTGGTGAGTGGTCCTTGGGGTCATCATGATGCTCTGTATAAAATATCATCTCATTTGGAGATGATTTTGGTTGAATTTTTGTAAACCCTAGCCTTGGCCTAAAGGGGGGTATTTAGGTTAAAGTGTTCCTAGTGGGTTTGAGTGGTCAAATCACCTAAATAGAGGCTGAAACTTGGGCCACTTGTTTGATAGGATGCTAGACACCCTCACATGGAATTTGGGGTGGATTGGGGTAAATTTGCCCTAAGACCCAAGTTCAAACCCAAAGGTTGATCTTTGGGGTTTTGTGAAGGGCATGTGATGATATGCCCTTTTATGGACTTGGTGTTTAGTCTTTGTGATACTAGGGTGGTGAAAAGCACTAGGGAGAGATATGGTGGTATTTGGACACAAGCACACCACTTAAAGCACTAGGTAAGTATTTGGGTCCATACACCTTAGGGAATGTATAGTGGCTTATATGACTTTGGAATTGCAAGACATTTTGGTAGAGGTGATTCTCCTAATCATATTAACCATTGAAATATACTACATGTGGTTTGGATGAGATTACAAGTGGGTTCCTTTTAAAAGTGCACTATCATAAGTTGTCTTGAAGAATTTTATTATGTGACTTTCTAACCTTGGGTCTAGATGATATTTAGTCAAGCTATGTTTTAAGACTATAGCAAGCCTTAGGAATTTTTAATATGAATTTTAGATAATTAAATGGGGTACTTCATTCACAACCCATCAAGTTACACCTTCTACTTAAAAATTTCTTATGAACAAACCACTCAATGAAAACTTATGAAATTTAGTAAGAAGAACTTTATTGACATTTTAAAGCTTTTTGAATATTTATGGAATTTTTGGAAGTCTATATATAGGGGTTGTTTCACAAGGTGCTGTTTTCTAAGTAAAGGTAATTGAATTTATTTTGGTACTTAATAAGCTTAATAAAATATGATTTTTGATCCGATGCCCTTTGTTGGGTACTGTATCCACAATTACCTGGATTTGAGGAAGCCACCTGTCTAGCTAAGATGAATTCACATTGTATTTGATGAAATCTTCTAGTTGTGCTTGCAGTTATTCCACACTAAGTACACACCAATGTTAGGGTGCAGTGGGTCAATATGTAACACCCCAGAATCTCAAAATATGTTGGTACACAATTTTGAGTAGCAGGCTGTTAGACACGGCCTGGGACACGGGCGTGTCCCAGGGCGTGTCGGGGGTACATGGCCTGGGACACGGGCGTGTCCCAGGGCGTGTTCGATTTAAAGTTCGAATTTGGCCTATTCGAGTCAGAGCCGTACACGGCCGTGAACACGGCCATGAACACGGGCGTGTCAGGCTGGACACGGGCGTGTCGGATGCCGTGTTCCGACCCGTGTACTGGTTTTGGAAGTCGATGAGTGCCGTGTAGCAGGGGACACGGGCGTGTCTCAAGAATGACACGGGCGTGTCAGGTTCGACACGGGCGTGTCGATGCCCGTGTTGTTCAGTCGGTTCCAAACCGCGTGTGCCGCTTAAGGGTACACGGCCTGTGACACGGGCGTGTCACAGGCTGTGTCAGCCAAAAATTGGGTTTTTGGGCAGATCTCGGCCGTTCGTTTCCTTCTATTTGGATCGTGTGGTCCAAAGCTGTTCCAGCCTCTTTAAGGCCGTGGATTGAGATGAAATCTCATTTCCACTTAGCCTTTCTCTCTCTAAAGAGAAGAAAGAGAGGAGAGCTTGGAGGAAGAGAAGGAGGAGCTTTCCAGCCGCCGGTGGAGCTTCGTCAAGCCGAATAGAGAGCCGAGTGCAGCGTTGCGGAGGCAAGGCCGCTGCGGTGATTTCCATCCGGCTAGTTTTTCTATGGCGCCGAAGCGATCGTCAAGGGTAATGATCTTTCTTCCTTGGGCAGGTGAAGCCCTTTGTTTTGCATGTGCATGGGATCCTCCATCAAGAGATGGAAACGCGTAAGTGATTCCAGCAGTTGAGTCTGCATCTAGAGCCGAAAGTATGTAATACAGCATAGGCATGCTGTGTGAAGCCCATCCAGACGTATGTCGGGATTGGTGATGTTTATATTGCGAACCGGAGAAGACTCCGTGTATTCATCGTTTAGCCTGCGGAGATGGTGAGGACGATGTGCGTGGTGTATAGGATGCTTTGTATTGCTCCTTTGGTTGCATGCTTGTAAGAGCTGGTTGATGGAGTGCGGACACCTCTGAGTGGGTGGGCGCGTGAGGTCTTCAACAAGGGTTTGGAGGCTTATGCCCATTCCACCAAGTGGCGATGGACACCTCTGAGTGGGTGGGTGCGAGAGGTCTTCAACAAGGGTTTGGAGGCTTATGCCCATTCCACCAAGTGGCAATGTTAAGATCGGGTGAGCGGTCGATTGGTAGCAAAGCAGCAGGGCGAATTCCCTAGGCTTGTTACACTACGTGGGTAGGTCGACTGATAGTGCTCACGGGTTTTGGTGTGGTGCGTACCTCTGAGTGAGACGGGTGCGTGAGGTCTTCAACAAGGGTTTGGAGGCTTATGCCCGCCTACCAAGTACAAACCATAAAAGGTGCCCTGAGTGCACGGAGCGCCCGGCATTGAGACCGGCGTTTGTGATCTTGTGTGTATGTTATATATATGTTGAACTTGCTATACATGCAGGGAAGGAACCACTGCCCCGGGTAAGGGGTGGGGTCGTTATAATTGGTCAGCTGAATGCTGACCGTTGCTTTGTTTATCACCCATGGGGTGGACGTCCATATGCAGGTGTTGCGGGCTGATGGATTGAGCGGGCAAAAGCCCATGCTGCTGGTAGGCCCTTGAAGGCCGTGCGAAGTGTTGGATTTCATGTGTGGCCGGCCTGCGTGCCGATGTATGAAATTATATGGGTTGTAAAGAGTAACTTGTAAGGCCTTAAGGCCGTGTGCGGTGTGGTCTTGTAAACATTCCTGGTTATACATATAAATGTGATATTTATATCGTAGTGGACATTCATTGTTATGAGTTCTTGCACTTAATAAGCTTCCGCTAGAATGCTCTGAGTTAGGACTCGTTTGGTTTGATATTATCCTGTGACCTCACCATCTGTTTGTGGCATATAGTGTGGGGCCCCGGCCGGACCTTCTACTATACGTCATTTAACGGATGGGGTCGTTACATTTTGGTATCAGCGCTTTTGTCGGTCTTCCCTTCCGAATTCGTGGTCGACTTCTTTTGTGGGGTGGCGAGCACGTGTTTGTGCGACCTGCTGTAATGCTAATGAACTCTGGAATGTCCACTAGGAATGTGTGTGTGTGTCTATTCGGTGAGTTTGCCGTTTTACCATGGAAAGTAATGCTATCTTGTTCACCTATAGGTGACGAGGAGTGGAGCTGGGCAGTCGGAGCCCCAGCGTTCGGATGAGAGTGCGGCACCACCTGAGGTGCCTACACCTCCCCCTTCTGCGGAAACGGTGCGCTTAGTTGCGGAGGTGATCTTTGCTATGCTTCAGGCACAACCTTTTGGGCAAGCGAGGCCCGCGGTGGCGCCAGTGCAGGTTGGTGCGAGGCAAGAGCATGTTGAGGTTGGTGCGAGGCAAGAGCATGTTGAGGTTCCGGTTGCTGTGCAAGCAGCGGACGAGCAACTTAAGCACTTTATGGAGTTTAATCCGCCTACGTTTGTCGGGGCAACGTCTCCAACAGAGGCCGAGGATTGGCTCTCTAGAGTGAAAAGAATCCTGGCTGCGCTCAGGATTAGTGAGGAGCAGAAAGTCCCGTTAGCCACTTTCCTCCTGGAAGGAGAGGCGAGACTTTGGTGGGATGAGATCGAGTTGCACCAGTTGGGCAGTAGAGATCTGGGCGACATATCGATGGACGAATTCTCTAGATTATTTTGGGCGAAATATTTGCCAATGGCGCAGAGAATTGCAATGGAAAATGAATTTCAACGTCTGGTACAGGGTGATAAGACCGTGGACGATTACCTGCATGAGTTTACCAAGCTCGGTCGTTATGCGGGATCGACGTTTGCGGACCAGGCGCGGAAGACAAATAGGTTCTATGAAGGGCTGTGTGATGAGCTGAGGTTGGCTCTCCCAAGTTCAGTGAACCAAGGATTCCAAGCATTGGTGCATACCGCTAGTGCACTAGAGAAGGATTTGAAGCGGGTACGGGAGAAGAAGATCGTAGCGGTGGAAAAGTCCGACTTCAAAGTTCCGCCATCAGAGCAATCAGATTTCAGGAAACGTGATAAGAAGCGGTTCAGGCCTGCTGAACAAACTTCTTCAGATGTTGCGTCAGGAGCAACGTTTGGGCAAGAACGGGTTGAGCCGCGTACATGTTTCATTTGTGGGAAGCCAGGGCATATCGCGCGATTTTGCTGGAATGGTGCATCAAGGGGTGAAAGAAAGACAGGTGCGTCTTATGACGAGAAGGGTAAAGCTGTGGCAGAGTCGTCTGCATCGCGGGCGCAACCGCGAATCTACACTCTTGAGATGCAGGAGCCGCAAAGCTCAAATCAAGCAGAACAGCAAATCCGTGCGTTAGACTTAATGGAGGCCGCTAAACGGATTCTGCGAGATGCGGAGAAGCCGAAATAAAGTGGAGTGTGCACTTTATTATGTTGTCTATTGTCTGTATGTATGTATGTATTTCTGTTTGTGACAAACAGTGGTGGTGGTACGATTCCATGGGGCGAGCCAAGCTGTGGCCTCTGATCTCTAAACCTGGATCGTTTTGGTTTGTATCGCAACAGCGTGGTTGTGTTGATGCTTGTGCGTTGCGCTAAATTTCGGGACGAAATTTCTATAAGGAGGGGAGGGTTGTAACACCCCAGAATCTCAAAATATGTTGGTACACAATTTTGAGTAGCAGGCTGTTAGACACGGCCTGGGACACGGGCGTGTCCCAGGGCGTGTCGGGGGTACACGGCCTGGGACACGGGCGTGTCCCAGGGCGTGTTCGATTTAAAGTTCGAATTTGGCCTATTCGAGTCAGAGCCGTACACGGCCGTGAACACGGCCATGAACACGGGCGTGTCAGGCTGGACACGGGCGTGTCGGATGCCGTGTTCCGACCCGTGTACTGGTTTTGGAAGTCGATGAGTGCCGTGTAGCAGGGGACACGGGCGTGTCTCAAGAATGACACGGGCGTGTCAGGTTCGACACGGGCGTGTCGATGCCCGTGTTGTTCAGTCGGTTCCAAACTGCGTGTGCCGCTTAAGGGTACACGGCCTGTGACACGGGCGTGTCACAGGCCGTGTCAGCCAAAAATTGGGTTTTTGGGCAGATCTCGGCCGTTCGTTTCCTTCTATTTAGATCGTGTGGTCCAAAGCTGTTCCAGCCTCTTTAAGGCCGTGGATTGAGATGAAATCTCATTTCCACTTAGCCTTTCTCTCTCTAAAGAGAAGAAAGAGAGGAGAGCTTGGAGGAAGAGAAGGAGGAGCTTTCCAGCCGCCGGTGGAGCTTCGTCAAGCCGAATAGAGAGCCGAGTGCAGCGTTGCGGAGGCAAGGCCGCTGCGGTGATTTCCATCCGGCTAGTTTTTCTATGGCGCCGAAGCGATCGTCAAGGGTAACGATCTTTCTTCCTTGGGCAGGTGAAGCCCTTTGTTTTGCATGTGCATGGGATCCTCCATCAAGAGATGGAAACGCGTAAGTGATTCCAGCAGTTGAGTCTGCATCTAGAGCCGGAAGTATGTAATACGGCATAGGCATGCTGTGTGAAGCCCATCCAGACGTATGTCGGGATTGGTGATGTTTATATTGCGAACCGGAGAAGACTCCGTGTATTCATCGTTTAGCCTGCGGAGATGGTGAGGACGATGTGCGTGGTGTATAGGATGCTTTGTATAGCTCCTTTGGTTGCATGCTTGTAAGAGCTGGTTGATGGAGTGCGGACACCTCTGAGTGGGTGGGCGCGTGAGGTCTTCAACAAGGGTTTGGAGGCTTATGCCCATTCCACCAAGTGGTGATGGACACCTCTGAGTGGGTGGGTGCGAGAGGTCTTCAACAAGGGTTTGGAGGCTTATGCCCATTCCACCAAGTGGCAATGTTAAGATCGGGTGAGCGGTCGATTGGTAGCAAAGCAGCAGGGCGAATTCCCTAGGCTTGTTACACTACGTGGGTAGGTCGACTGATAGTGCTCACGGGTTTTGGTGTGGTGCGTACCTCTGAGTGAGACGGGTGCGTGAGGTCTTCAACAAGGGTTTGGAGGCTTATGCCCGCCTACCAAGTACAAACCATAAAAGGTGCCCTGAGTGCACGGAGCGCCCGGCATTGAGACCGGCGTTTGTGATCTTGTGTGTATGTTATATATATGTTGAACTTGCTATACATGCAGGGAAGGAACCACTGCCCCGGGTAAGGGGTGGGGTCGTTATAATTGGTCAGCTGAATGCTGACCGTTGCTTTGTTTATCACCCATGGGGTGGACGTCCATATGCAGGTGTTGCGGGCTGATGGATTGAGCGGGCAAAAGCCCATGCTGCTGGTAGGCCCTTGAAGGCCGTGCGAAGTGTTGGATTTCATGTGTGGCCGGCCTGCGTGCCGATGTATGAAATTATATGGGTTGTAAAGAGTAACTTGTAAGGCCTTAAGGCCGTGTGCGGTGTGGTCTTGTAAACATTCCTGGTTATACATATAAATGTGATATTTATATCGTAGTGGACATTCATTGTTATGAGTTCTTGCACTTAATAAGCTTCCGCTAGAATGCTCTGAGTTAGGACTCGTTTGGTTTGATATTATCCTGTGACCTCACCGTCTGTTTGTGGCATATAGTGTGGGGCCCCGGCCGGACCTTCTACTATACGTCATTTAACGGATGGGGTCGTTACACAATATACACGGGTCTGCGCGACGTAATCCCTCGTTGAGCAGATCAGTGTGTTGGCCTACGTGTACTCTCTCTATTGGAGTGTACTTAATTTCAAGTATAGGGCTATGATAGAGCAAGAGCAGACAAGGAGCAAGGATGGGCCAAAGACCAGCTCTCGGAAAGAAAGAGGAAAAATAGTTTAAGTAAGAATCGACGAGAATCACTAAGTGATTCTCGCCAATTCGGCGAGAATCACTAATGATTCTTGCCGAGACGTCGAGAATCACTGGCTGATTCTCGCCGGTTGGAGCCGGCTGTCTCGACGCGCCAGAAATTTATCTAAGGCAGAATCGTCGAGAATCAAGTGTGATTCCCGCCGATTCTCCCCGGCTTCTTTATCAATGCAGCCAGAATTCGGTTAAGTAGATTTCGGCGAGAATCGTAGGTGATTCTCGCCGATTCGTCGAGAATCACCAATGATTCTCGCCGAATTTGACTTGGGCAATTTTCCGATTCTTTCTGTACCGGTCCATGTTACCTGCGGTATTTCGAACCGGTCTTAGGGCTTCTCTTTGGTGGGGCACACAACGGTCATCTTGATGACCTAATGTATAAATACATAGGTATTTTTGAACAGTAAGACAACGAAAAAAGAAGCGAAGAAAAGAACGAGCGGCCGTCAAAACCTAGGTCGCGGAGCTCCGTCCGACTGTTGCGCCGCTCGTGCTAGGTGGTCGCCACCGCTGATTGAGGTTTCCTCCTCATCTCCCGGCGACAGAAGCTCTCCCTTGCAACGCGTCTCGCATGTCCTTCTTGAGAACCCTTGTCTCTTTATTTGTAGATCGGGAAAACTATTTCAATCCGAATCAATTGAGACGATTGATCCAAGATCGACCGTTGGTAGACCTTGCCGGCTTAGCTAAGAAGATTGGATCTACATAGCATCACTGCCTCCTTCATTGAAGCCGTCGATCTAGAGGAGATCCTTTCCAAGAGAGATCTACGGTCGTGGACTCTTCGTCGACGTCAAGAACACGTCGTCTAACGAAGAGAGACACCTTGATCTCCACAAGTTGTTTGTATTTCTTATACATTCTATTTCCTTTTTCATTGTAAAGGAACGGTTGGTTCCTAGTTGTAAGGGTTGGGTGCAACCCGTGTTGTGGGAGTGGTGACTCCTACGTGTGGAAGGGTTCCCGTTAGTGTAAGGATTGGATTTCAATCCTGTTTGTGAAGTGACCGAGTCATCCCTGGTTGGGAGATAGGTCGAAGGGGGAAAGTGGACGTACCCAAATCGGGGAACCACTATAAATTGCTTGGGTGTTTTCTGTGTTGTGTTGTTTGATTTACTTGTGCAGGTAAAACTTTAATTCCGCAAAAACGCTACAAGACACCTATTCCCCCTCCCCCCATAGGTGAAGCTAGTTGGCACTAGGTGGACTTTCAAGTGGTATCAGAGGGAGGTTCCTCGTCAAAAAGGTTCACACCTTGAGGAGAATCCTACCACCGGTGTCAACCAGAATGGAGCTGGAATATGATATCTCTCCTCTTAGACTCCCCGCGTGCACAAAGGACTATTATCCCATCTGGAAGATGAGGGTATCTTTTTTATTTGGAGGCCATCGACCCTCGCGCATCAATCATCTTGGAAGAGGGTCCATTCATTCCCATGAAGGCCTCCTGCTCTGGAAAGGATATGCAGATCCCCAAGGAGACTACCGAAATGTCTGAGATTGAATTCTCTCTATTCAACTTGGATAAAATGATTCGTAAAATCATCCTGGATGTCTGGACTGGACCTTCCCGGTCAAGACTTGAAAAGTGTAGGACGGCCAAGTCCTTGTTGCAAACTGTATCAGACCTCATGGAGGGATCAGACAGAACAGGGATAAGTCGCCAGTAAGAGGATGAGGCATATATGGGGGTCAGCATTTCTGAAGAAGAAAGTGATGACCAATTTCTCAGTATCAGGGCTCCTGTGTCCTTGTCAGAGACTGAAGAAGAAGTTGAGGAAAGCAGTTCTGATAAAGCTGACTCAACAGTCTCTGCCGATATTAACGGTAACCCTGGACATCAAAGCCAGGAGCAGGTAACTTCTTCCTCAGGCCCCCCTCCTCTTGAAGTTCCTGAAGACAGGAACAATTCAGAGGGTAGTCCTTCCAGAGATGTAAGGGATATGGATAGCTTCAATCAAAAGATTGAAAATCCTGATTCCCTTGAGAGTGCCCTTCAGAAGAGCAACTTACTTGTGGAGGAGCAAGCTAAGGAGATTGCTCAGCTGAAGACCTTGATGAATCTCCAATTGTAATCCATCAAGGTAAAGGACTCAAAGATCTCGGATCTAGAGAGTCGTATAGAGACCGAGAAGAGGATTGTTTCTAACTTTTCCAAGATAGATGCTATCAAAAGAAAAGCAGAAAATGGGTGGATCTCCCAAATCATTAATTCATGGAGAAATGGGGGAAACTGTGTACAGACCCCCCACCCCGAGCAGGAAGGGCACACATCATGCATTCAGGTATGACCATAGGAACAACCATGGTCACTACAAGAATGATCAACCCTCATGTGGAAATACCCACAGTGTCAGAGCTGTCATGGCTACCCCGGAGAGAATACTCAAGGCTCATCCTGAGCCCTTTGTATTCTCTGCCTCAGCCCCAACTCATCATGAATCTACCGGAACCAGCTCTCACTGCAATACTTTCCACCCTAGGACACAGGAAAGGGGGGGTCAGGAAACAGTTGGTAAGTACCCATGGGGCCTCTGGAAGCGTGCTGACTGAAAGGAAGGCACCACCTCCAAGGCCACTTGACACTCACCACATGCATTCTTTCCACCCTCCCATGTGTCACGGTGGAAAAGGCAATTTTGTGAGTAGAACCGGCTTTATCCCGTTTAGACCTAAGATCATGACTACCTCAGTCAACAGATCAGGTCAGAAACGGCGATACAACATTCACGAGTGTTGGTGCTGTGGCAAGGTGGGTCACTTTGCCATAGATTGTTGGCACAACCCCTCTGTGTCAAGGGCAAGGGCATATCCACATCCTCGAGGCAAAGTTAGCCCTCCCACCAGGATTCCTGTGGGAAGGCATTCAAATTGTTATGCTGACAAGAACCTAGGACCCAATACTTATTGGGTTCCTAAGGAAAGATAACTCTTTCTTGCAGGGTAGTCAAGGTTCCGGTAAACCTGATGGGAACCTGACAGGAGATGCTCCAAGAATGACGTGTAAAAGTATATGGAATAGGAGCAGTGCCATCAACACAGGCACATGTCAGTTGATCTCCTGATGTGCCTTGTGCTTATGATCTAAATGATACATCCTGTTATCACAGGTAATTGCAATTAGCCTAAATGTTTGAGCCATAATGCATAAATAGTTCCATATATATATATATATATATATATATATATATATATATGTTTACATATCCTCACTAAGTAATAAATTCCCACTTTTTGAAAGTAAATGGTCATATGGAGAATTCTTCACATGTGCTCCTTCACTTAGGGAAGGAGTAAAATTGTGAGATAACCTTTAGTTCCATTAGTAAAGATTAGTCTGACATCATCAGGTACAAGTTCGCCCTCGGAAAATTGAGAAGATACGTCATTGGGAATCACTGAGAATGATAACTGACATCAAGGATCTTGTGTTTATCGATCTAGAAATAACTTATGAAATTTGCTAGCCACTGTTATTGGGTTAGGTAAACCAAAGTTGATGTGCCTCCTAAGCCGTGTGGTGTGTTGAAACATACTTGGATTAAGAAACAATAATTTTGAATCCTTTCCAACCCTTGACAAAGACGTAAATTAGGGATCCCGACGATTTCCGTCGAACTAAAGTCATTCCCGTCGAACTGAAGTTATACATAGATAAACCCGGTCTACATATATATATATACCCAACAATCAAACCTTCCGCTATTCTAATTCCCGCCGACTCTTCGACTTCTGATATTTGCCGAGACCTCCCCGCAGGAATCCCACCGATCCTCTCCTCCCGGCGATTTCCATCTTCGTGATCCGGTGTTGACCTAACTCCGAATCCCGTAGGCCTTCCCGCTCGTATCTAGGGTGTTCGTCCAGGCTTCGCCGCGGATCATTGTCGCGAGTTTCTTCGGGTGGTCCGTCGTCTCCCTGGTGAAGCAGCCGAAACTCCCTCTTCCTCTCCGCATTAGGTAACCTTCTCTTGTCCATTATAGTGATTTAAGATTAGTGTAGCTTTGGTATTCACTCTCGTGGTTTCAGAGTAGACTTAGACTTGGGAAATCCCTCCCTAAGTTTGCAATGGCTCCAAGTACTACTGCAGGCCTGGTCACCGGATGCGAGTTGGTGCGAACCGGGTTCTCCCATGCCTCGGATGAATTCAGAAATATCATCATTATGCTTGAGGAAGCGGGACTCACTTTCGTACTGGAGCACCCTTACAAAATCCTGGACAAGGAAGTCTTGGAGTTCTTCGCGACAACCAAACTCCAAAATGAAGACACATACATCAAGAGTAAGGTTGTTGGGGCAAAGATTAAGATGTCTGCAAGGAAGCTGACCCAATGCCTGCAGTTATCCAGTTCTGAGCAAGAATACTACCTAGAGGAACATGATAGAACAAGGACCCTATCATTCTGTGGACTGTCCAGGGGGACAAGGTCAATAAAGAGAAAAGACATGAACGAGGAGGGGAAACTGCTGTCAGACATCATTGGGAAGGTTCTAATTTGCAAACTTGGATCACACGACCATATCTCAGGGGATATGTTCAAGACTCTAGTGGCGATTGTCTGCAGAAAAAGGTTCAACTGGGGAGCCATGCTCTTTGAGAAAATTAAAGACACTCTCCGATCCCCAAGCTTTGGTAGAATAATAAGTCTCTATCTTAATCAGCTGGACGGAGATAAATTTGACATAAGCAAAGGAGTGCCCCTGCACTATTTGAAAAAGATGGACTCAAGCATATTCGACCGGTGGGAGCGTCAAATAGGGTAGGTTGCCGTGGACATAGACCAAGAAGCATCTCCAGTTGAGGACACTAGTGCTCCTGCACATTCTGTGGCATTTCCCAGTGAATTCCCGATATACTGACTGCAGGAACTGAGGGGGAGCCTCTACCCGCTTCTGATAATATCATATCTGACATCTCTCAGATAGCTAGAGATGCGGTTGAGACTGTGCAAGAAGATAGTGAGGAGGTGGTGGAAGATGAAGTGGCTGATGAGGAGGAGGAAGAGGAAGAAGAGGAAGATATGAATTATATGGCCGATAAGACTGAGAACATGGAAACTGAGGAGGTGGAAGCAGTACCTGAGAGGGAGAAAGGGGTGGATTCTCGGGAGGAGGCTGATGTTCCATTTGAGGAACAAGCTCCTGAGAGATTGGATGCAAGAATGGAGGGGGAGCCCTCCCAGCAACCCTCTGTGAACAATCCGGAACATCCTACAGTGGATGCCGGTATTCCCCCCGTGGAATCTATTCTAGTGTCCAGCTCACCCAGTGCCTCCGCTGAGGAGACAGACCAGGGCGTGCCTAAGGTTCCTCCACTTCAAGCAAGTTTAGCAAATCATATGGTAAACATTGTCCAAGGGATGCTGGATGAGCTTAAAGATAAGTTTGAGAAAGCCCAAAACAAAGTGCTGAAGAGAATGAAGAAATCTGAGGATCTCATGCTCAAGAATGTAGTACAAATCAATCATAAGCTAGATGAGATGGAGAAGAAATTTGAAGAAAAATATACACAGGCAGGCACAACAGTCTCTCTTCTAATGAAAGGACTGAAAAAGAACACTGATGACCTGGCAGTGGTCAATAATAATACACATGATGTGGCAGATAACATCCAAAAGTTTATTGCCAACATGGTGACGCTGAACGAAAATCAGAAGACACTGCTGGATGAATTTGGTAAAACTGTGAAGCACGTTGATACATCCCTGCATTCTTACGTAAACTCTATAGCCACTGAAGCCAAAAAGGGCGAGGAGGAGTATAAAGCTAAGATGGCAGGGCTTCAACAATTGATAATTGAAAACTTCGCTCAGTCTAATAGGTATGTGTTTGAAACGGCCCACTGGCTCGTACGGCAGGCATCGGGCATACATGTCCCTGTTGCCCCGCCAGAGGATGAGGGCTTAGCTGATGCTGCTGAGGAAGAAATAAGGATTGAAGAAGTACCACTGAGTGAAGCCGATTCAAAGAAGGCTGCTGCAAGGGCTGAGCGAAGAAGCTGGTTTGATCAGGAAGCACTCATAAAAGCTAAAGGCAAAAGGCAAATCCAAGAAGGAACTTCAAAGGAAACACCAACAAAAAAGAAGATCAGACTGAAGGAAGATGAAGTGCGTAATGAAAGGTGGAGCCCAGTCTCAAAAAGTATCATATTGGACACCTTTGCTCTACACCAAGGGGGGCAAGTTAAAAGGAATGATGTGTATAGTCAATACGAGTGGGAGCGGCACAAAATGTATGAAGCCAAAAGAAACTTATTCGTCAGGACCAATACGGTGGCAAACAAAGCACCCCCTCCGAGATACTATCCAAAGCCCAAAGAATATTTTGAGCGGCAAAGCAGAAAGTTCTTGGCTCAGCAACTTAAAGAAGAGATAGATAAGGATAAAGAACTCTAGGGTGTTAGCTAGTGCTTTCCTTACGTTTTGATTTTCACTATCATGTAAAATTGTGAACATTTAATGTGGATATATATATATATATATATATATATATATATATATATATATATATATATATATATATATAGATATATGTGTGTGTGTGTGATTTGTTGATTGGCTCTCATATTAGTCTGATTGCTCTCATTATCGTTCTCTTGGTTTAATGCACTTATTATCTTGGTTGTTGAAATTCATCTTAGCTAGTAGGATTTTGGCTTCGTCAAATAGGTGGAGATTATTGGGTACTGTATCCACAATTACCTGGATTTGAGGAAGCCACCTGTCTAGCTAAGATGAATTCACATTGTATTTGATGAAATCTTCTAGTTGTGCTTGCAGTTATTCCACGCTAAGTATACACTAATGTCAGGGTGCAGTAGGTCAATATACATGGGTTTGCGCGACGTAATCCCTCGTTGAGCAGATCAGTGTGTTGGCCTACGTGTACTTTCTCTATTGGAGTGTACTTAATTTCAAGTACAGGGCTATGATAGAGTAAGAGCAGACAAGGAGCAAGGATGGGCCAAAGACCAGCTCTCGGAAAGAAAGAGGAAAAATAGTCTAAGTAAGAATCGACGAGAATCACTAAGTGATTCTCGCCAATTCGGCGAGAATCACTAATGATTCTCGCCGAGTCGTCGAGAATCACTGGCTGATTCTCGCCGGTTGGAGCCGGCTGTCTCGACGCGCCAGAAATTTCTCTAAGGCAGAATCATCGAGAATCAAGTGTGATTCCCGCCGATTCTCCCCGACTTCTATATCAGTGCAGCCAGAATTCGGCTAAGTAGATTTCGGCGAGAATCGTAGGTGATTCTCGCCGATTCGTCGAGAATCACCAATGATTCTCGCCGAATTTGACTTGGTCAATTTTCCGATTCTTTCTGGACCGGTCCATGTTACCTGCGGTATTTCGAACCGGTCTAAGGGCTTCTCTTTGGTGGGGCACACAACAGTCATCTTGATGACCTAATGTATAAATACACAGGTATTTTTGAACAGTAAGACAATGAAAAAAGAAGCGAAGAAAAGAACGAGTGGCCGTCAAAACCTAGGTCGCGGAGCTCCGTCCGACTGTTGCGCCGCTCGTACTAGGTGGTCGCCACCGCTGATTGAGGTTTCCTCCTCATCTCCTGGCGACAGAAGCTCTCCCTCGCAACGCGTCTCACGTGTCCTTCTTGAGAACCCTTGTCTCTTGATTTGTAGATTGGGAAAACTATCCCAATCCGAATCAATTGAGACGATTGATCCAAGATCGACCGTTGGTAGACCTTACCGTCTTAGCTAAGAAGATTGGATCTACATAGCATCACTGCCTCCTTCATTGAAGCCGTCGATCTAGAGGAGATCCTTTCAAAGAGAGATCTACGGTCGTGGACTCTTCGTCAACGTCAAGAACACGTTGTCTAATGAAGAGAGACACCTTGATCTCCACAAGTTGTTTGTATTTCTTATACATTCTATTTCCTTTTTCATTGTAAAGGAACGGTTGGTTCCTAGTTGTAAGGGTTGGGTGCAACCCGTGTTGTGGGAGTGGTGACTCCTACGTGTGGAAGGGTTCCTTCCGTTAGTGCAAGGATTGGATTTCAATCCTGTTGGTGAAGTGACCGAGTAGTCCCTGGTTGGGAGATAGGTCGAAGGGGGAAAGTGGACGTACCCAAATCGGGGAACCACTATAAATTGCTTGGGTATTTTCTGTGATGTGTTGTTTGATTTACTTGTGCAGGTAAAACTTTAATTCCGCAAAAACGCTACAAGACACCTACTCCCCCCCCCATAGGTGAAGCTAGTTGACACTAGGTGGACTTTCACCCTTTCTAGTCATCCTTAAGATACAGTAATTTTTATACAATTTTCTGATAATTAACTTTAGTACTTTCTTCCTTACTCAAAATTAATGGCTTATTATTAGATTAATTAATTAGGGGCCAAATCAATTTTGTAAAATCATGAAATTTGGTATTTATGGTTATTACTTTGTTATCTAGTGTTCATAATATTTGGGTGGCCATTACTGTAGAATATATTATACTTCATGTTCAAATTACCCATGGCCTAACATTGGGAAAAATTAATTAAATACCAAATTAATTAAGAAAATTATAAGTTTCTGGAGTTAGGCTAATCATGTCATGATAGGCCCCCATTAAATATCTTAAGCCTTGTGGATGAAATTTTTGAGTACCTCCTATTAGGTACAACATATAGTATAGGTTGATCTGCATATAGTAAAACTGTAGAAAATATGATAGCATTTGAATTGGGCATATGGCTTGGGGTTAATAGTTTGCTGGTTTGGGTAAAATGAGATTTAGTTCATCATTGGAAGTTGTGATGAGGAAAATGCTGGGTTGAATAGGATTAGAAGGTGCTCGGGATCGACAAAAGATCGTCTTTCCTGTGGAGAGAGAGAGGGTCAAAACACACTAGGGTTAGATCCAGAGTGATATTAAAAGGGATCGGGAATCGGGTATTAACTAATAACAGTAAGTGCCTTGCGAAAGAGTGCTTTGGGCTTCAGCCCATCGTAGTTCCTAGTTCCCTTGAGAGCCCTTCATGGGGAATGCCCTAAGAAGTCCAAGGTTAACGTAAGCCGTAAGAATAATCAATGTTTAAGAGTAAATAGTATAACAAGCGGTTCACTTTCACATACCTCGGTGTCTCGGGAAGTTAGGTTGGGTCACACGGGAGGTAGGCTCGGTGGTTTTGGTGACGGACAAGATAGTCCGGGGAGCTTTGGCTCGGTTGTTGGTTGTGACAGACGGGTTAGTCCAGGGAGATTTGGCTCTGTGGTTGATACATCAAGATTGCATGTGTATAAATTATAAGGTGGTGGGTTTTGGTGTTGGAGGGTCGATGCACCGACGCCAAAACATTGACTCGGCAACTGTGGTTTAGCACTTCGCCAAATTAAGTCCTATGGACCAGCCAACAAAGAGTACGCAGGAGCTCCGCTTAGTGCACCAGCATCAAGTCCTACGCTAGGTCTGACTGGTAGAGCAATTACTGGTTTAGAGGTGGGAGAGTCCCAACCCACCGCTTCTGTTTTCCAGTACGGAGGTATCCTGGGAGGTTAGGCTCTAGAAAGGGGGAACTAAAGGTCTTTGTGCACAGAGTCGGGTGGGTGTGTTGCACTTGCATGATCATACCATGGCATACTTGCAAGACATAGCATAACCATTGCATATAACCCTTGGCACCTATTGTATAAATTGGTATGGGTCTCTTTATACAATAGGCCCTACAAAACGACCCCTTAGTTTATAAGCTTGCATGAACGTGCTTATAAGATAAGGTTATTATTCTATGGATATATTTATTGCTTGTTTGAAAACCGACACCCCATCGCATAAATTGGTATGGGAATTTTTATATGATAGGAGCCTTGTAGAAGACCCCTTAGCTTATGTGTTTGTATGGGCATTCATATAAGTTAAGGTTACATATTTCATAATTTGTCTTACATACTTTTATTACTGCTACATGTTTTAATAGAACTGCTAGATTAGTTCCGCTGCCACCTACTACCTTTGTTATTCACCACCTTCATTACCTTTCCTTTCCTTCTCCCCGCTCAGTGCTTACGAGCCATAGAGGAGGGGTGGGGGATGATAATACTTAATCTTTTGGACTAACGGTTTTCGGACCAAATCATTTTAGGGGATCGTGGAGCCAAACTTGGAGGTACAGCCCCGGAGGTCAGCAGGCTTGGAGACGGGACAGTCTAACACCGGAGTTCAGACAGCAGGGATAGTGAGTCCCGTTCGCTTGTAGATGTTATAGACTTACTTCCGCGATGAGTGACTTAAAGTGAGGACTTTAATGTATCGGGCATGAGCCATATTTCTTGTACTTTTATTATTATTTCTGTGGACCATCCCTTCGTTGAGAATTATTAATATATATGTGATTATTGCGGACATGTGTTAGAGTTCTAAAATCATGTAATCTCAAACTTTTGCTACTATTCTATGATCGATATGGCCGACAGGATCAGCGTTTTGTAGTGATGACCTTCCCGGGCATGAAGGTGTCAGCACAAAGTGGTGGTTCTGGGCCTAAGACCCCATTGTTTAAAAGAAAATAAAGGGGTCTTACAAGTGGTATCAGAGCAGACCTCGATCGAAAAAGTAGAAGTCCACTATCCTTGGGTCACCCCCGCTCGAGTTTAGTTTTGGGACAAACTAAGCAGCGGAAGCAGTGGTGTGACTATATGGGGGATCACATGTAATTGTCCACTTTTAACTAGGTTTGGGTCAATTTCTCATAATGGTCTTTGTTTTGCAGGCTCCCGTACATCCCACACCACATGGAGGAGTCCGACAAACTCTGAATGTTGCACCACCTCCCACGGCTCCCACTCCATTTCTACACTCAGAGGTTGGGTAGACTCTGAAAGCAATTCTGGAGGATTTCAGGGCCCAGCAGGTTTCGGCTCCGCAGCCAAACCCGAGGGGCCAATTGGTTGAGCATCTTTCGAGAACTTTCTCCCCTATCTTACTTGGGGATGGAGTCGGCTGTACGGACAGAGGAGTTGCTTGGCATCATGTACGAGATGCTAATCAGGATACGGTGCCCATGGGAGGAGAGGGTGCCTTTGGTGGTCTCTTGCTTGGAGTCCCATGCCAAGAGATGGTGGAAGACACTCTATGACACGACATTTGCAGAAAAGGAGGTTTCTGACATTACTTGGGAGGTGTTAAGGGCCGCATTGTTGGAGCACTTTGTTCCACAGTCGATAAGAGATGAGCTGGAAGATAGGTTTCTATAGTTGAGGCAGGGAAACAAGACGGTGGTGGAGTACCACCGGTAGTTCAATCATTTAGCCCAGTTTGCGGACTCCTATCAGCTGGATGAGCTGGATACATCAAGAGGTTCTATAAGGGCCTGCGAGACAATTTGAGAGAGGCTCTTTTGTTCGTATCTGACTGGCCTATACCTCAGATATTGGAGATGATAAAGAGGATTGAGGAAGATTGGCACACGACTCAAGGCTAGAAGAGGCCAACTGAGGATCAGGGTCGGGGAGCAAGAAATGATCAGCAAAGGGGCCGCATTGCTGATGGGAGAGATGGGAGAAGGGCAGAGGACCAACTTCATCAAGAGGTTAGACAGGAGCCGCTGGTAATGGCTCCTCAACCTCTCTAGATGCGGGAGATATAGAGACCCGGGGGTATGGCATTTCCCCCTCCCGAGGCTACAACTGTCATCAGGTAGGACATATCCGGAGAAACTTCCCCATGAGGGGGGCACCTCTACCAGCACCACAGGATTCCCCGCCTGCTCAGCAGTTTGGAGGTCGAGGACGTGGCTTCCAGGGAGGAGATAGCATGCAGGGTAGAGGGCAAGTGTTTGCCTTGGATCTGGCTCAACCTCGGAACCCAGAGTAAGTGATAACAGGTACGCTAGTAAATTTAAGTTCTTTTCTTTTCTAAAAAGCTAGACTCATGGATATAAAATTGTTAGAACTAGGAAGGAAAATCATAACTAGAATTCTAAGATATTTAATTACCTCAAGCCTAGTCTTTGTCAGCGGCTAGCCCACTCACACACTATTCGATACGGGTGCCTCAGACTCGTTCATATCAAGAGCCTTCATGGAAGGACTGGAAGGCATGGAGCGATTCATGGGCTTGATGATGAGGGTGTGACTACCAGACGGATCGGAGCTGTTCACCACTGCTCATTTCAACATGGAGGCAGAAATCGGTGGAAAAGCATTTGAAGTACCAGCGATGATCCTAAGGATTCTAGACTTCGACCTGATCCTGGGCATGACATGGTTGCATTGGAACCATTCCCAGATCGATTGCCTGTCGAAGAGGATCACCTTGAGGAACAGGGACTCCAATGTTGTCATCAAAGGTATTAGATCTACCTCCCCAATCTTGTTATCGTCTGTACAGGCCGTCAAGGCCCATATGCGGGGAGACGAGGTCTATCAAGTGTTGTTTGAGATGGTCGCGGCCAAGGATTCCATCCCTAGTATCCCGGTGGTACGGTAATTTGCTGACGTGTTTCCAAAGAAGCTGTCAGGGCTACCCCCGCATTGGGAGAAGGACTTCAAGATACAGCTCGTGTCGGGGGCTAAGTCGGCATCTAGAGCTCCTTACCGGATGATCCCAAAGGAGTTGATGGAGTTTAGAAGCAAGCTGCAGGAGCTAGTGGAAGCCGAATTATTCCGACCAAGCTATTCACCATGGGGAGCCCTGGTGCTGTTCGTCAAGAAGAAGAATGGGACGCTCCGATTATGCATCGACTATAGGGCTCTGAATAGGCTGACTGTCCAGAACATGTATCCTTTGCCAAAGATTGACGAGCTGTTTGACCCCTTAGAGGGAGCCCACTGGTTCTCAAAGTTGGATATGAGGTCAGGTTACTACCAGCTAGGCATTCAGGAGGAGGATATCCCGAAGACAGCTTTCAGCAATAGATACTGGTTGTATGAGTTTGCCGTGATGCCCTTCAGGCTCATGAATGTGCAATTGGCTTTCATGAGCCTGATGAACTGGGTGTTCGAGCTGTACCTCGATCGATTTGTCATAATATACATAGATGGCATCCTCATCTATTCAAGGACGAAGGAGGAGCATACACAATATCTGTCCTTGAATCTGGAGAAGCACAGAGAGCACCAGTTATATGTCAAGTTTAGCAAGTGCTAGTTTTGGCTGACAGAGGTGGCCTTTTTAGGCCATATTATCAGTTGAGTGGGACTGGTAGTGGACCCCACAAAGATTCAGGCAGTGTGAGACTGGCCTAAGTTGAAGATGGCCACGGATGTCCGAAGTTTCCTAGGATTGTCCGGATACTACCGGACGTTTGTGTAGGGATTTTCTCAGATAGCCCTCCCACTCACTTCTTTGATGAAGAAGGACACTCCGTTCGTTTGGACACCACGGTATGAGGCCGCCTTCTAGGAGTTGAAGAGCCAGCTTACGTCCGCCCCTATCCTCGCCCTTTTATCTGGGAAGGAGGGCTTCCAGGTGCATGTTGATGCATCTTTTCAGGGGATGGGTGCTGTACTGATGCAGCATGGTCATGTGATAGCATATACCTCACGGCAGCTAAAGAAGCACGAACAGAACTATCATGTTGATGAATTGGAGATGGGAGCAGTAGTGTTCGCTCTGAATATTTTGCAGCATTACCTCTATGGTGTGCACTGCGACATATTTTTTGATCACAAGAATCTTAAATATGTTGATACGCAGAATGAGTTGAAAGTTGGCCAGAGACGTTGGGTGGAGTTCTTATCTTATTATGAGTACATGATACACTATCACCTAGGGAAGGAGAACGATGTGGTAGATGCACTGAGCCGGAAGGCTACTACCTCAAGAGTAGGACCTCAGCTGATGGACATGGAGGTTGTGTGGAGGTTAGAGAAGATGCAAATATCTCTGGTGTTCGAGGATCACCTAGAGCTATACTGAGAGTACTTGTCATCAATGGTTGCCACCGATGACATTCGGGATTGTATCAGAGGTTGGCAGAGAAGGGATGACAAGCTGTAGCCAGTATTCAGGACCTTGGAGGCAGGCATGGCTGGGGAATATACAGAGAGAGATGGGTTGTTATACTTCAGAGGCAGAGTGTACGTACCAGCTGGGGGCAGAATTCGGGAGAACATCATGACTGAGGCTCACTGCAGCAGGTACTCAGTGCACCCAGGAATCACCAATTTGACGGCTGACCTGAAGAGGACAATGTACTGACCGGGCATGAAGAGGGATATAACCTACTTTGTGTCCCACTGTGAGGCTTGTCAGTCGGTGAAGGCGGAGTGTATGAACCCGGTCGTATTACTCGGTCACGCGAAGGGAATGACTCGATATGGGTGATCGTCGACCGATTGACGAAGGTGGCCCGGTTTATACCGATCAGGAAGGACGCTCAGGTGGGTGACTTGGTGTGGAAGTTTGTGGAGCAGTTCATTCGATATCATTGAGTGTCGAGGACGATAGTGTCCGATCGTGATGGACGATTCACGTCTAAGGAATGGAGTATGGTTCAGGCGTACTTGGGGTCACGACTGACTTTTAGTACCGCCTTTCACCAACAGACAGATGGACAGATAGAGCGCACCAATCAGACCCTAGGGGATTTACTGTGTCTTTGCATAGTGGACCGTGGGGTGCCATGGGAGAGACAGCTACCATTGATCGAGTTCTCGTACAATAACAGCCACAAGTCCAGCATCGGCATGGCCCCTTATGAGTCCTTATACGGGCGGAGATGCAGGACTCCTTTATCTTGGATACAGGATGAGGATCCGAAGGAACTTGGCTCGGAGTTTGTCGAGGATACGGGTGCTCAGGTGCGATTGATACGAGATAGGATTTTGGAGGCCCAGAGCAGGCAAGCTAAGTATTACGATGCTCAGTATTGTCAGGTAGAGTTTCAGGTAGGAGACTGGGTATTCTTGAAGATCCAACTGATGCATGGAGTCTCACAGGTGCGTGGTCGGAAGAAGCTTAGTTCGAGATACAACAGGCCATATAGGATCCTAGAACGGATCAGCCCCTTGGCTTATAAACAGGAGCTACCGCCAGAGCTAGCGGGTTTGCACGACGTCTTTCACGTATCCTCCATGAGGAGAGCTCTACTTCGGCCGGAGCAACAGATTACGACTACAGATGGGCCTATAGCTTCTGATCGATCGGTGCACCTAGAGCCGATATGGATAAACGATACTGGGATGCGGGTCCTACAACGCAAGAAGTTCCTGTTGGTCAAGGTCTTATGGAGGAATCATGGGCAAGAGGAGCACACATTGGAGCCATAGGATTTGATGCAACAAAAGTACCCGGAGCTTTTCAGTCAGGTATTCCTTATAACCTCTCGGGATGTTACATTTTATTTTTCATACTTGAAACCCCGTAGGCCTAACTTGAATTTCGAGGACTAAATTTTTGTTTATCTATTGGGATTTCTAACATCCCTCAGACAACTAGACCCTTAGGAGTAGTTTTGTCATGACAATGTCATGACAAAACTCTAAAAAACCCAAGAAGACCAAGTGAACCTAGGAATGTAGGTGAGATCACTATGGTCTACAAATAGTAGATTTCTAAACACTAATTTAGGATGATCATGGGGCTTCACCAAGACTCCAAGACCCCGCCATAATCTCACCAACCTATTGGAAGGTCCATTAGAGCCCTAAGGGTCCATTGGAATCAACCCAGGGTGGCCAAGTTGACCTAGGATCATCCTAGGCCTAAATTGGGTAAGGTGCCCTAACTAAGGGCAATGTGCCCATAATGTGCCCAACCAACCCTACTTAGGTCTTCCCAGAACTAGGGTGAGGTCAATGGGTTATAAGGGACCCATTGGGGTCAACCTTAGAGGCTAAGTTGACCCAAGTCAACCCTAGCCCTAAAGTGGTCAAAGTGCCCTAACTAAGGGGCAAGTGACCACCAAGGTGCAAAGTCAACCCTACGCAACCCTTCCTAGACCTTAGGAGAAGCAAAGGGGTCATGAAGGACCTCTTGGAGTCAACCCAAATGGTCATGTTGACCAAAGTCAACTCATGGGTCAAAGTGGTCAACTTAGGTTAACCTGGCCCAATTCAAGTGGGCTTTGCCCAAGTGGTGTTGACAATTAGTCTAAGGAGTGGAGAGACACATTTTGGGCCCACCAAATTCAGAGAGTGATGACTAGGAGAAGATGGCCTGTGTATGGAGGAGAGACCGAAAATGGGGGCTGGTCGGAAATGGCCATCATGGCCATGGAGGTTTCATAACCCCTCACGGCTTTTACTCCTTAGAGGCAGGGGAAGAGTTTTTAGGAGGTGGCCGGCCAGTGCGGTGGCTCAGCCCCCTCAATTTGGCTGAAACCGAAAATTAGGTTTAATGGCCATTAATGGAGATTTCAAAAATTGGGGAGTTACAAGCTGCATCTCCCCAATTCCTTCTTTAAGAACCTTCACAAGGACAAGAGCAGGCGTTTCCCCCATTCCAATCTCGATTTCCTTGCTGTTGTTGTGGAGGTTGTAGAAAAGCCCAAACCTACGTCCAGAAATGGCAAGGAGGCACATCACCCGCTCTCAGGACGTAATTCAGGTCCTCCCTTGCTCCTTCATCCGTGGGTAGATCATAGAAATCTTTTAGGATGAGAATTGGGCTCAATTGAGCCCAATCAAAGGGATCGTTTTCCCTGTTTTTCCGAGAAAAATATGTTTGCGGGATCGCCGGAATCCGCCTCTCCGTTGCCTATGTTGCCGCCTGGCAATAGCCACCACCTCGACGGAGGTGGTGGTGGAGGTGGCAGGCCAGGGAGGTGGCCGGGTGGCCGGAAATGGGGATGGAATAAGGCTCCTGGTCGGGGAAATCCTGGCCGTCGCCTAAAGCTTGGAAATGAGTAGATGCCATCCATCTCTACGCTAAGATTCGTGCGTCGTGACTTAGATCTTAGGATTTATTTAATATCATTTCATTTATTCTGTCACAAAAAATGTTGTTAATGTTTTTATTTATTAAAAATACTAAGTGGCCTGTACAGAGAAAGTGAACAACATGAAGTTTGTAGGTCTGGATGTCTAGTTTATTTTAAAATTTATTTGAGTCACTTTGGAGTTCATGTTAGACCTCAACACTCAATTTGGGGGGTTTATACCTAGGGCAAGTCAGAGATTTAAACGTGTGCCTCCACTTCACCACATGTCCAAATGATCTGAAATTTGGACAGGGATTCAAACTTACCAATACTAGGTCATGTCCAAAAATTGGAATTTTTGGAGATACCTTTTCTATAGTTTTTGAAATTATTTAATAATCCTAGGGTAATTAAATTTGGGGACGTAATTACCTCCAAACCCTCCCACATTTTGGTGAGTGGTCCTTGGGGTCATCATGAGGCTCTGTATAAAATATCATCTCATTTGGAGATGATTTGGGTTGAAATTTTGTAAACCCTAGCCTTGGCCAAAAGGGGGTATTTAGGTTAATGTGTTCCTAGTGGGTTTGAGTGGTCAAATCACCTAAATAGAGGCTGAAACTTGGGCCACTGGTTTGATATGATGCTAGACACCCTCACATGGAATTTGGGGTGGATTTGGGTAGATTTGCCCTAATACCCAAGTTCAAATCCAAAGGTTGGACTTTGGGGATTTGTGAAGGGCATGGGGTGATATGCCCTTGTATGGACTTGGTGTTTAGTCTTTGTGATACTAGGGTGGTGAAAAGCACTAGGGAGAGATATGGTGGTATTTGAACACATGCACACCACTTAAAGAACTGGGTAAGATTTTGGGTCCATACACATTAGGGAATGTCTAGTGGCTTATATGACTTTGGAATTGCAAGACATTTTGGTAGAAGTCATTTTCATAATCATATTAACCACTGAAATATACTACATGTGGTTTGGATGAGATTACAAGTGGGTTCTTTTGAAAAGTGCACTATCATAAGTTGTCTTGAAGAATTTTATTATGTGACTTCCTAACCTTAGGTCTAGATGATATTTAGTCTAGCTATGTTTTAAGACTATATCAAGCCTTAGGAATTTTTAATATGAATTTTAGATCATTAAATGGGGTACTTCATTCACAACCCATCAAGTTGCACCTTCTACTTAGATATTTCTTATGAACAAACCACTCAATTAAAACTTATGAAATTTAGTAAGAAGAACTTTATTGACATTTTAAAGCTCTTTGAATATTTATGGAATTTTTGGAAATCTATACATAGGGGTTGTTTCACAAGGTGCTGTTTTCTCAATAAAGGTAATTGAATTTATTTTGGTACATAATAAGCTTAATAAAATATGATTTTTGGTCAGATGCTTTTTCTGGTCATCCTTGAGATATAGTAATTTTTATACAATTTTCTGATGATTAACTTTAGTACTTTCTTCTTTACTCATAATTAATGGCTTATTATTAAATTAATTAATTAGGGGCCAAATCATTTTTGTAAAATCATTAAATTTGGTATTTATTGTTATTACTCTGTTATCTAGTGTTCATAATATTTGGGTGGCCATTACTTGAGAAAATAATATACTTCATGTTCAAATTACTGATGGGCTCAAACCCGAACAGGCAAGTGTATCTGTCGAATCGTAGTATCAAGGTCGTATTTAAACTCGGGGTTGTCAAGTACTGCTACTCACGCTTGAACTATTATTCTACCGGAAAACTGTTGGGATTGTAGAATTTTTAAATGTAAAATAAAAGATAATTTTTATACGAAAGAAAACTTATAATAAAAAGATAGCATTCGATCAAAGATTAACCATAAAACGAAATGAGAGGGATGAAAAGGCATAGTTTTAAATTTGCAAATCATACTCGACCGTGACGGATCCGATATTAGGAAATAATCTCGCTAGAGCATTAAATCCCCTGACTTATACACGTTTTGACCGAAATCTCTTTCAAGTCAAAAAGGCCTAAAGCCGCATTATCGAGGTGACCCACACTATTGGATCTGACTCCAATCCGGAAGATTTATGTCATCCTATCTCTAGGGTTGCGTTCAACTCCTTCCGTCTTTGAGTGATCTTTCACATTAACGAGCCTCTCGGCTACTTAAATATGAGATCCAAAGCCTACTACCGTATACCAGAAATACGGAGTCGACAAAATAAAGATCAAAGAAGGATCGAGTAAAATTAAGAAAAAATAAAACTATGAAATAAAAGAAACCCTCATCTCATTTTATGGATCCTCATGATCGAAAGCTAAGAGAAATTAGCTACTCATAATTGAAAGGAAAGACAAAATAAGATAAGAGAGGAACATTTTCATTACTTGCAAAAAGGGAAGAGTATACAAAATATTGAAAAGACAAGACTATATTATGAAGAAAACTTGCAATAATGAAAAAGCTATAATAATAATGAAACTTAAAATAACAACTCACAAGCTGATGGTTAAAACTCGCGGCACCCCGCGGGTCGGGGTTGTGGGTTTATTAAAGGAAAAGCGGTGGTTATATTTTTTAGAAAGAAAGGCGGGGCGCACAGATTTATTTTATATAAAAAACTGTTTTAGACCGAGTTTTAACGAAAGATAGGCAAGTGCACCTATCGCGTGTAGTACAAGATATTCCGGTGAGGAATATCGGGGTCGTATTGTTCTCGGGGCCGGCTTAGCTATTTCTACTCTTTCCCTGAAATACCTAATATTTTACCGATAATATTTTAGTTTATTTAAAAAGAAGATGACCTAAAAATATAAAAAATGCATAATAATAATAAAGCATAATAATAAAAAGCATGTAATAAATACAGCAGGAAATAAATGCAGAAAGCCGATGAAGAACTTAGCGCGATGATACAAAAAGAAAATTAGACTAAAATAACTTTTAATAAAAAGAGATCCTAAATTTCAAATTAATTAAGGCAGAGACTTTACCGTGGAGGTTCCACAAAAATGAGCACACTATCTCTAGGTAATATCGCTCACCTGAACGCTAAGACTATTCGACCGATTGCTAGACCGACGAATGATTCCTCTTAACTCCCGCATTACGCTAAGAACCCCGCTATTGGGTGGGGAACCCAATCCGGAAGAGTCACGCACCTCCTCTCTCGAGGGTTAGCGCGGAGCTCTCTTTACCCAAGGGTGATCAGTCCATACGCACGGCCTCTCGGCGTTGCGTATTGATAACGGAAATAGAGCCCGCACATCGATATGCGGTCCTACGCGTCATTAACCCGGGGTAAACCTTAAGAAATTTAATTAAACTGAAAAACAGGACCTTTAATTATTTAAATCTACTTTTTATGCCCCAATGCTCTTCGATATTAAGGGCTAAGGGCGGTTAGCCACTCATCGGAATGGGGACACTTACGCTAGAAAGCTGAAAATGAAAGCTGTAAAGAAAGCAGTAAAATGAAAGCAGTAAATTAAGCAAAAAATTGCTAGTCCCGGCTCAAGCGAGTGGGCGGGAGAAGAAAGCAATAAATGTGAATCCCGACTCAAATGAGTGGGCGGGGGTAAATTTATCTCATACACGCACGCACTCTACTTGAAAGTAAAACACACGCACGCACTCTACATAAATGAAAACACACACACGCACACAATGCTTTCCTACTCAAGTGAGTAGGAAGAAAATGAAAGCAATAAAAAGTCAAGTCCCACTCAAACGAGTGGGCGGGAAATGAAAGAGGGGCGCCATTTAACTCTTAACGAGTAGGCGGAAATAAATGCATACGCATACACGCACTCTTCAGAAATGAAATAAAGCAATAAAATCTAACTCATACACGCACACACACTTACAAAAATAAGAAAAAGCAAAGTTGCAGGAAAATTAAAACAACTACATTTCTACCGCTAGAATGCGGTAGAAATGCATAAAATGAGAAAATAAAAATTAACCGAGCGAAAAGTTTTTGCAAATAAACGCAAAATGAAAGTGCTCGAAAAATTAAAACGACTATATTTTCATTCTTGTATTTTTAAAAAAACTCCTAAAAAGTGAAAATAAAGCTAAAAAACGATGAAAAGTTTTACGATCCTTAAAAGTCCTAAGTTAAAGAAAATGAAAAATAACACTTTTAAAGGTGTTTTTTTAAAACTATAAGAATGAAAATAAAGTTAAAAATAGAAACCTAAACCTAAACAAGTGCGGAATATGAAAATAAAATGGACATTACAATGGCTAGAAATGCTGTAAAATTCCTAAACTAAACTAAGTTATAAAGCTAAAAAGATTAAAACATTAAAAGCACGAAAAAGGGAAGGAAAAATTACTTTGGGTAGGCGCATTCAAATCGATTCCAAGTAATATAAAGAGAGAAAAGCTAAAATTTTATTTATTAAAAAGCTATTACAAAGAAAGCTAAAGCAAACACCCTAATACAAACTAAGAGAGAGAGCAGGGGGATAAAATTCCCTTACATATCATTTGGAATCCATTTGGGCAGCACCTCCCCTAAGCAAAGTGGTCGAAAAATGGACAAGAAAATCTTTCTAAAAGCTTTTATTTATAGACAAAATATCGGGTGTGACACGCCCTAGGTCACGGGCGTGAGAGGGGGCGTGTCAGTAAAAGACGTGTTTGACTTAGCATATTCGGCGAGCTGGCGGAATTCTGGAAGGTTGGGGAGTTGACACGTGTCGGTCACGGGCGTGACAGGCTTCAGACACGGGCGTGACAGGCTTCGGACACGGGCGTGACAGGCTTGGGTCGACAATCTTCGAGCGCCGATCAATGATAAGGAAGCTTCTAGAAGGAACACGTGGAGTTCACGGGCGTGACATGCTTGGTCACGGGCATGTAGGGGGGCGTGACTTGGACAGCTTGCAGTCCTGATGTCGGCAGCGTCGAGTGTTGAAAAGGCGTTGAGTGTCGACATCGAAAAGGGTGTGACGGGTCTTGGACACGGGCGTGTCTGGACGGCGTTGAGTGTTGAATAGTGAAATCATTGAATGTCGACTGGCGGAAGGCGTTGAGTGCCTGACACGGGCGTGTCGGGCAATGTCACGGGTGTGATGGGTCAAATTTTGACCTTTTTCTGAAATTTTTCAGAAAACAAAATAAATTAAGTTAGATATAAATTTCACAAAAAAGAAGTAATTTATTGAATAAAACAAGCTAAAAAAGCAAAAAATAAAGTAAAATGACATGATAAATACACTAAAAATAGGTATATTTACAACTCATCACAAGCACTCTCCACTCTTCAAACTCAACACTCAAATTTAACTTAAAACTTCACTTCCCAAAAAATTAACTCTTTGGCTTGAGGGATGGGTGGCTTTTATAGGAGATGGAGAAGCTTCTAGATGATAGGAAATGAAGGGGACATGAAGGGTGGCCGGCCATAGGTTTTGGAGAAGGTTCATGCACGAATTAAATGAAGGGGGAGAGAGGGTATGATGGATGCATTGTATGACATTTAATGGAATGAAAATAAGAGATATTTAATAGAAAGTGGATGAATGTAGAGGAGGGTGGCCGGCCATGAGGGTGGCAAGGTGCATGCATAACATTAAATGAGGGAGAGAGAGGAGGTCGGCCAATGCATGGATTAAATGGGCTTTGTAGTGGGCTCGGGTAGGATGAAATGGAGCAGGTAGGTGGGCTTGGGCTACTTGCATTGGAGGGCTCGAGTTTGCTTGGTAGGTGGTCGGGCTGCTCATGTAGAGGAGGGCTCGGGCTGCTCCAATGGAGGGCTTTATTCTTAATGTGCTCGGGTTGCATGGCTTGAGGGCTCGGGTTCTTCATGTGGGCTTGCCGAGCATGAATGGGGGGCTGCATCATGATATTGGCTACACCATAAGTGGCCGGGCAACATGCATATTGGACTTGAACCTACAAATAACAAGATAAAACAAACATTAGACACTTTAACAAAGCACATAACATATAATGATATTAGTTAATAAAATTAAACAAAACTAAACATAAAACATAACAAGAACAAAACACAAAAGACATATAATAATAACTAGAAATATTTATAATAACAAACACAAAAGACATTAAGTGAGAAATAATATAAAATAAACAAAAATATAAATAAACTTAGGGATTTCTTAAACTAAATTATACCAAAAAAACGATGACTAACAGTAGTCATCAAATTCTCCCATGCTAGAGCTTTTGCTTGCCCTCAAGCAAATCAAAATTAAAGAACTAGGGAAAGAAAACAAAGTAGATTTAGGTTTCATAATTAAGAAAAACAAAACATAAAAAAAATTAAACTATCTTAATTTTTATGCTAACAACTAGTGGGGTGAGAAGTGCACAATAGAAAATTTGAAAGTGGAGACCTAAAATTATCATTAGAACATAAAAGAGAGTTCACATTTCTAAATCCCTAAAACAAGGCATCCAAAATAAATGAAAATAAGGAAAACAAAAGTAGAGGTTCTTAATAAACGGCGCATTAACGAACTACTAGGTTGCTAGAATAACAATTAACCCTAAATCACCTCAAGATAACCTCCAAAGAAATCCATCAATGATGGTTGCCATAGGCTTGTCTGTTCACACTTTCTCCATTATGCGAATTTACATTCTAAAGATTAATAGGATTTCTAATAGGCGTTAAAACTTGTCTTAGGTAAATGATTAGGAAATGAAAACAAGGATAAACATGAGGGCTTAAACACTAAACCAGGTTGAGCTCAAAAATATAAAAACATGAAGAGAAATGATAAGTACTTTAAGCAAACAAAAGGCCATAAATTTTTTACTTTAATAATTTGGCCACAACTAAACTTCATTTTTCCCTTTTTTTCCTTTCTTTTTTTTTTTCTTCTTCTTTTTTTTGATTTGATAACATTTTGATACTAACATTTTTCATAAGAGAGAGCTCAAAAAGTTTCTTTAAAACTTCCTTTTCAATTAAAAGATAATACCCCTTCAAAAAAATGATTTTTAAGCTCAAAGTTTTAGTGTGAAAATAGGGAAGGCATTTTGGCTTTGGTGAAAATAATGAAATGAAAGGTGGAGATAAAATCAAAGAAACATGGAAAAAGGCCCAAAAATTGTTTTGCAATGGTAAATTTGTTGGTGGCAAGAAAAACTCAAACTAGTAAAAGGGTGGCCTAAATCATTTCTAAAGTACGTAAAAACAATGCACATGCTTCGAGAGTAGCTAGGGACAAGTTCTAGACACCAAGAAAGACTACCCCACAAATGAAAAAGAGCTAATATTACCTAGCAAGCATTCATAAGAACCTAACTGAATAAAAAGACATAACTACAAATTGATAACTTATAACGTAAAAAACGGATGCCTATATTTAAGAACAAGAAATTAGTAAAACCAAGCTATATTAAAATGATAAATTTAGAAAACCGTTTCAAAGAAATCTAAATAGAACTACAAAACTGCACGGGCCTACACATCACTAGAAAAAAATAAAAATAAAGATAGAAAATAATTTTTGATTTTGTTTTTCAAATAGATTTTAGCAATTTTTTTGGATTTTTGATTTTCTAATTTTTTTGTGTTTTGTATTTTATAATTTTTTTGAATTTTTTGAAGAAGTTAAAATAAAAAGCAATACTATTAAAAAAAACCTAAGAATAACTATACTAATTTTTTGGGAATTTAAAACATTTTTTTTGTAAAAGATTTTTTTTTAGAGAGAAAAAAGAAACTAACTAAACCCTCCCCCATGGTAAGATTCTTCATTGTCCTCAGTGAAAGAAACAAAAAAAACGAGAAAGAGAAAGAGACTGAGAAGGAGAGAAAAATAAAATGCAGTAAAGTAAATAAGCAAAAAAAACAGGACTTCCCCGGGTTTGTGAGATGAAGGCGGATGTCGCTCCACCATGCTTGCTTTTTAGTGCATTTGATCGTCAGCAGGTTTGACTTGATCCATCTTTATATCAGCAACGTTGGAGCGGCGGCCACGAACTTGCTTGGTTTGCCACCGGAAGGAAGAGCAAAATAAAAGCAGAAAAATAGAGTCCGTGGGCAGGTGCCCAAGATTGTTCTTTATTTTACAATAAAAAGTTTGAATGCTAATTAAAAGTTTCATGATAATAATAAGAATAAGTCCAAAAAAAATGTTCCACAACAAGATAAATATTTAAGAGTCCAAGACAAGATCCCGTTGCAGGAGACACAGAATCATTTGAAAAAATAAAGTTTAAGTATATGCCCATTTACTTTAAAATCACCCTTATCGGGGTGCGAAAGCAACACAGTTCCATAAGGATAAATGTTCTTGACCGTAAATGGTCCAGACCAATGAGATTTAGATTTTCCAAAGAAAATACGTAGACGTAAATTCAAAAGAAGAACTTGATCGCCTTGCTTAAAATTTTTATGGTGGCGAAAGTTCTTATCGCGATAAATTTTCGTTTCAGGGTGGGGTGGTTTATCAAAATAATTTTTCAAATTTTTATCATTTTCAAAAAGAAAATTCTCAAGATTCTTTTGTCTAAAATCATAGTCATTTTCGATTTTTGCTTGTACGGACATAACAATGTTTTCAAAAACATTTGAAGAAAATTCAAAAAAAGAAGACGAAAAATCCTTTGGAGGAATATAATAGTATTCTTTTAATTCCTCAACGAAAAAACAAGAATCATCATTTTGTAAAAAGTTTTTCATAGATTTGGTTATATCAAATGTAACTTCCTCATCTCCCATATGCAGAAAAAGTTTTCCGTCACTGACATTTATGATTGCGCGAGCGGTGGCTAGGATGGGACGACCAAGGATAAGAGGGACCTCGATGTCCTCTTTAATGTCGAGAATGACAAAATCCACCGGGAAGATGAATTTGTCGACCTTTACTAGCACGTCCTTAATGATACCTAAAGGATACTTAATTTACCTATCAGCTAACTGAATACTCATTCTTGTAGGGCTAAGAGTGCCCAATCCTAGCTTTTTGAATAAAGAAAAGGGCATCAAATTGATGCTCGCTCCTAGATCCGCTAACGCATGTTTAACAAACAGATCACCAAAAATGCAAGGAATGGAAAAACTACCAGGATCTTTTATCTTTTTAGGAAGATTAGAGTTTTTAACGACTGCCGAGCATTCTTCATTTAAGGTTACATGCGATAAATTTTCCAATTTCGTCTTGTTCGTTAATAGATCCTTAAGATATTTTGCATACTTAGGCATTTGACTAATCGCTTCATGAAATGGCAAATTAATATGAATTTGTTTGAACATTTCAAGAAAGTGTTGGTACTGATCGTCTAGTTTTTCTTTCCTAAGTCGAGCCGGATAAGGAGGTGGCGGAAATTCCTTTATAACAACCGGAGCATCATTTTGAACGTCATCATTTTCTTTTCAAAAATTAGAAAAAACAGAAATATCTTTTTCTTTTTCAAAAGTAGATTTTTCATTTCCAAAAGTTAATTTATCATTTTCCGTGGGGATAATTGTTTCCACAACAGGAGGGACAATCACCTTTGGCTTGTCCCTTGTGGTGGGCTCGTTAATAACCTTACCATTCCGAAGGGAAATCACATTTGCGTGCTCCCTTGGGTTAGGTTCAGTGTTCGAGGGAAGAGTTCCAGGTTGTCTCTCGGAAAAGGCCTTTGCAAGTTACCTGACCTGGTTTTCTAAACTTTTCACGGACCCAGTTAGACTTCTAATATTTGCTTCGTTCGATCTTATATATTTAGAAAGGATCTCTTCCAAAGGGGAAGGTTTTTGAAAGTTTTGGTTTTGTTGTTGTGGTGGTGGTGGTGTAAAATTGTGCGGTGGGCATACGACACTAGCATTATTACTCAAAGAAAAATTAGGATGGTTACGCCATCCAGGGTGATAAGAGTTCGAAGAAGAATTAAAACCAGGAGGTGCAGAAAAATTAGAAAAAGCAGAAAAATTATTGGCAGAATTATTTTGAGCAGGCCTGGGTATGTTCCCCAGATAATCCACCTGCTCGGCAGCAGTAGCAACATTCACATTTTCAAATACCTTAGCAGCGGAGGCAGCAGTCATCTCCGAAATCTTCTTGTTTAGCATTTCCACTTGCAGCACCAGTTGCGACACCGAATCAACTTCATAGATACCTGCAGGTTTAGATGGGAGAGTCCGAGACAAATTCCACTGATAAGTGTTCATCGCCATGTCCTCGATAAGCTCAAGAGCGGATTCCGGAGTTTTGTGGTCTAAAGAACTAGCGGAAGCGACATCTATCATTTGCTTATGTTCTTGATTTAGCCCATTGTAAAATGTTTGGACCTGTAACCATACAGGCAGAGCATGATGTGGGAATCTTCTAAAAAGTTCTTTGAACCTCTCCCAAGTGTCATAGAGGGTCTCAGAAGCAATTTGAGAGTACGAAGTTATATCATTTCTTAGCTTTGCAGTTTTTGCAGGAGGGAAATATCGAGCAAGAAATTTTTCAACTATAATGTTCCAAGTAGTGATTGATCAACTTGTAAGATAACTCAACCACTGTTTGGCTTTGGTCCTTAAGGAGAAGGGGAAGAGTCTTAGCCTTATAGCATCGTCTGAAACACCATTAATTTTAAAGGTGTCACAATTTCAAGAAAACTAGCAATATGTAAGTTCGGATCTTCATCTTGTAATTCATCGAACTGTACATATTGCTGCACCATTTGAATGATGCTAGGCTTAAGCTCGAAGTTATTGTTCGTAATTGCAGGTCGAACAATACTTGTTTCTGTTCCATCAAGGTTGGGTCGAGCATAATCGGACATGGTCCTTTGTTGAGCCATTTCTGGGTTAGGGTCTCCCATTTCAGAATTAAAATTACAATCACCGTAGAAATCCTCAACCGCTGTTTGAGAAGTGGAAGCCCCGAATCGTAGTTGTCTCCGAAAGAAGCATTCGATTTCTAGGTCCAAATCAACAAGTAGCGACAGATTTGTGCGGGTCATGCACTAAAAAAATGAGAATGGATAGAAGAAAAGAAAGAAAATAAAAAAACTTGAATATGAGAAAGAATTTTTATTTGGATTTTTGCAGAAGTAATAGCGAAAGCGTTTTCAAAATATTGATGAAGAAATCCCCGGCAACGGCGCCAAAAACTTGATGGGCTAAAACCCGAACATGCAAGTGTACCTGTCAAATCGAAGTATCAAGGTCATATTTAAACTCGGGGTTGTCAAGTACTGCTACTCACGCTTGAACTATTATCCTACCGGAAAACTGTTAAGATTTGAGAATTTTTAAAAGTAAAATAAAAGATAATTTTTATACGAAAGAAAACTTATAATAAAAAGATAGCATTCGATCGAAGATTCACCATAAAACGAAATGAGAGGGATGAAAAGGCATAGTTTTAAATTTGCAACTCATACTCGACCGTGACGGATCCGATATTAGGAAATAATCTCACTAGAGCATTAAATCCCCTGACTTATAGACGTTTTGACCAAAATCTCTTTCAAGTCAAAAAGGCCTAAAGCCGCATTATCGAGGTGACCTGCACTATTGGATTTGACTCCAATCCAGAAGATTTACGTCATCCTATCTCTAGGGTTGAGTTCAACTCCTTCCTTCTTTGAGTGATCTTTCACATTCACGAGCCTCTCGGCTACTTAAATATGAGATCCAAAGCCTACTACCGTATACCGAAAATACGGAGTCGGCAAATAAAGATCAAAGAAGGATCAAGTAAAACTAAGGAAAAATTAAACTATGAAATAAAACAAACCCTCATCTCATTTTATGGATCCTCACGATCGAAAGCTAAGAGAAATTAGCTACTCATAATTCAAAGGAAAGACAAAATAAGATAAGAGAGGAACATTTTCATTACTTGCAAAAAGGGAAGAGTATACAAAATATTGAAAAGACAAGACTATATTATGAAGAAAACTTGCAATAATGAAAAAGCTATAACAATAATGAAACAAAAAATAACAACTCACAAGCACTCTCCACTCTTTAACTCACACTCAAATTTAACTTAAAACTTCACTTCCAAAAAAATTAACTCTTTGGCATGAGGGATGGGGTGGCTTTTATAGGAGATGGAGAAGCTTCTAGATGATTGAAAATAAAGGGGACATGAAGGGTGGCCGGCCATAGGCTTTGGAGAAGGTTCATGCATGAATTAAATGAAGGGGGAGAGAGGGTATGATCGATGCATTGTATGACATTTAATGGAATGAAAATAGGAGATATTTAATAGAAATTGGATGAATGTAGAGGAGGGTGGCCGGCCATGAGGGTTGCAAGGTGCATGCATAATATTAAATGAGGGAAAGAGAAGTGAGAGAGAGGAGGCGTGCCAATGCATGGATTAAATGGGCTTTGTAGTGGGCTCGGGTAGGATGAAATGGAGAAGCTAGGTTGGCTCGGGCTACTTGCATTGGAGGGCTCGGGTTTGCTTGGTAGGTGGTCAGGCTGCTCATGTAGAGGAGGGCTCGGGCTGCTCTAATGGAGGTCTTTATTCTTCATGTGCTCGGGTTTCATGGCTTTAGGGCTCGGGTTCTTCATGTGGGCTGGCCGAGCATGAATGGGGGGGGGCTGCATCATGATATGGGTTGCACCATAAGTGGCCGGGCAACATGCATGTTGGACTTGAACCTACAAATAATAAGATAAAACAAACATTAGACACTTTAACAAAGCACATAATATATCATGATATTTGTTAATAAAATTAAACAAAACTAAACATAAAACATAACAAGAACAAAACACAAAAGACATATAATAATAACTAGAAATATTTATAATAACAAACATAAAAGACATTAAGTGAGAAATAACATAAAATAAATAAAAATACAAATAAACTTAGGGATTTCTTAAACTAAATTATACCAAAAAACAATGACTAAAAGTAGTCATCAATTACCCACGGCCTTACTTTGGGAAAAATTAAATAAATACCAAATTAATTAGGAAAATTATAAGTTTTTGGAGTTAGACAAATCATATCATGGTAGGACCCCATTAAATATGTTAAGGCTTGTGGAAGAAAATTTGGAGTACCTCTTATCAGGTACAACATATACTATAGGTTGGTCTGCATATAGTAAAACTGCAGAAAATGTGATAGCATTTGAATTGGGCATATGACTTGGGGTTAATAGTTTGCTGGTTTGGGTAAAATTAGATTGAGTTCATCATTGGAAGTTGAAATGATGAAAATGTTGGGTTGACTAGGATTAGGAGGTGCTCGGGATCGACAAAATATCGTCTTTCATGTGGAGAGAGAGAGAGGGTCAAAACACACTAGGGTTTGATCCAGAGTAATTTTAAAAGGGATTGGGAATCGGGTATTAACCAATAACAGTAAGTGCCTTGCGAAAGGGAGCTTTGGGCTTCATCCCATCGTAGTTCCTAGTGCCCTTGAGATCCCTTCACGGGGAATGCCCTAGGAAGTCCAAGATTAACGTAAGCCGTAAGAATAATAAATGTTTAAGAGTAAATAGCATAACAAGGGGTTCACTTTCACACACCTCGGTGTCTCGGGAAGTTAGGTTGGGCCACACGGGGGGTAGGCTCTGTGGTTTTGGTGACGGACAGGATAGTCCAAGGAGTTTTGGCTCGGTTGTTGGTTGTGGCGGATGGGTTAGTCCGGGGAGATTTGGCTCTGTGGTTGATACATCAAGATTGCATGTGCATAAATGATAAGGTGGTGGGTTTTGGTGTTGGAGGGTCGATGCACCGATGCCAATACGTTGACTCAGCAATTGTGGTTTAGCACTTCGCCAAATTAAGTCTGGTGGACCAGCCAGCAAAGAGTACGCAGGAGCTCCGCTTAGTGCACCAGCGTCGAGTCCAACGATAGGTCTGACTGGTAGTGCAATTACTTGTTTAGAGGTGGGAGAGGCCCAACACACCGCTTTCATTTTCTACTACGGAGGTATCCTGGGAGGTTAGGCTCTAGAAAGGGGAACTAAAGATCTGTGTGCACAGAGTCGGGTGGGTGTGTTGCACTTGCATGATCATACCATGACATACTTGCAAGACATAGCATAACCATTGCATATAACCCTTGGCACCTGTTGTATAAAATGGTATGGGACTCTTTATACAGTAGGCCCTACAAAACGACCCCTTAGTTTATAATTTTGCATGAATGTGATTATAAGATAAGGTTATTATTCTATGGATATATATATTGCTTGCTTGAAAACCGACACCCCATCGTATAAATTTGTATGGGAGTTTTTATACGATAGGAGCCTTGCAGAAGACCCCTTAGATTATGTGTTTCTATGGGCATTCATATAAGTTAAGGTTACATATTTCATAATTTGTCTTACATACTTTTGTTACTACTACAAATTTTCATAGAACTGCTAGTTAGTTCCGCCGCCGCCTGCTACCTTTGTTAATCTCCACCTTCATTACCTTTCATTTCCTTCTCGCCGCCCGGTTTTCAGACCAAATCATTTTAGGGGATTGTGGAACCCAACTTGGAGGTCCAGCCCCGGAGTTCGGCATGCTTGAAGATGGGACAGTCGAGTAGCGGAGTTCAGATAGCTGGGACAGTGAGTCCCGTTCGCTAGTAGTTGTTATAGATTAGCTTCTACGATGAGTTACTTGTAGTGAGGACTTTGATGTATCGGGCATGATCCCTATTTCAAGTTCTTTTATTATTTTTGTTGTGGACTCTCCCTTCGTGGAGAATTATTACTATATATGTGATTATTGTGGACATGAGTTAGAGTTCTAATTTCATGTACTCTCATACTTTTGCTACTATTCTGTGATCGATATGGCCGGCAGGATCGGCGTTTTGTAGAGACGACCTTCACAGGTGTGAAGGTGTCACCACAAAACGGTGGTTTTGGGCCTAAGACCCCGTGGTTTAAAAAGAAAAAAAAGGGTCTTACACCGTGGACACCAAAATGTTCCCTGAGTGCACGGGGCGTATGGCCGTTGAGCCTACGTCTGTGATGAATGGTGCTTAACTTGCACTTTGAAAATGACATAATATATATGATGTCTTGTTTGTAGGGATTGAGAAACACCGCCCCGAGTAAGGGGTCAGATTGCAATAAACAGGTCAGCAAAATGCTGATCGTTGCTTTGTTTTCCACGTTTTGGTGGGCCCTTTTATGCAGGTGCTGGAGAGTTGAAAGTAGATGGATGAATCCCATATGTTGCAATTGTCTGGCCCTTGAAGGACCAAAAGGCAAACATTTACTGTTTTCATCTGTGGCCGGCCTGTGTGTCGAAGTCTGAAACCATTTGTTGAAAAATGAAACAGTTGTAATAAGGCTACGTCTAAAACATGTGTTATGTATATATAAATATATCATTCCTGTTGTGTAGTGGACATTCTCTTTTGGTATGGGTTCTTTAACTAAAATACTTCCGTTAGAATGCTCTAAGTTAGGGTGCATTCATAAGTGAACTTGGATTTTGAAACAACTTGTAATCTTCTTACCTGTCCGTAGTATATGGCGTCGGACCCCGGTCGTACCCCGGTCGGACCTTCTGTCATATGCTATACGATGGATGGGTGCATTACACATGATGCGCGCGGATCGAGCCTACTGTGTTGAGGTACGAATAGGGAGTTAGAACTTTGGATTGAAAGCATCGTTGCTGCTGATATTTGAGTTTGATGTAATCTTTGGTATTGACTGGTTCTTTGAGTAGCGTGCATATATAGATTGCAACTCCAAGAAAGTCACACTGGGACAGAACACCAAACGAGAAACTAAATTCGCTGGTATGCGAGGATCGAGCAAGATACTGATGTCTACTCTCCAGGTTATCAAGGCAGTTCGGAAGGGCGCGGAGTTGTTCTTCACGTTGTTAGAGGCTGTTTACCTGAGGCCAAGTGTGAGTGATGTTCCTATTATATCATAGTACACTGATGTGTATCCTAAGGATCTTCCGGGGTTACCTCCCCAACAGGATATTGAATTCGCTATTGAGTTGGTGTCAGGTGCAAAATCTATTGCCCGCTCACCATATCGTGTTGCACCAAAGGAGATGGCGGAACTAAAGGTTCAATTACAAGAGTTGCTGGAGGAAGGCTTTATATGCCCAAGTATGTCACCTTAGAGCGCACCTGTCCTCTTTATGAAAAAGAAAGAGGGAATCTTGCGGCTATGCATTGACTATCGAGAGCTGAACAAGCTGACGAAAAATACTAAGTATCTAATTCCACAGATTGATGACTTGTTTGATCAGCTAGTGGGATCAACTGTCTATTCAAAACTAAATTTAAAGTCTAGCTATTACCAGTTGAGGATTCGGGAATGTGACATTCCCAAGACCGTGTTTGGAATGCGCTACAGTCATTATGATTTCACGGTAATGCCATTTTGTCTAACAAATGCACCATCGGTGTTCATCGACCTAATGCACCGAACATTTCTTGAGTACTTGGACTTATTTGTGATCATCTTTATTGACGATATTTTAGTGTACTCTCAGTCTGAAGAAGATCTTGCGAATCATTTGTGGATGGTGTTGCACACCCTTAGGAGAAACAAGATCTATGCCAAGTTTCAAAGTGTGATTTTTGGCTATCGTCAGTAGCTTTTCTTGTCCATGTGGTTAGTGGCGAAGGTATTGCGGTGGATCCGACAAAGATACTTGCGATACAAGAGTGGCCAATTTTGTCTACTGTAGCAGAAGTCAGGAGTTTCTTTAAAATAGTGGGCTACTATAGATGCTTCGTAGAAAACTTCTCGCGGATCGCCTTGCCACTTACCACACTGATGTGGAAGGATTAGAAGTTCGTTGGATGCCTGAGTACACGCGAGCTTTTGAAGAGCTGAAGAGTTGTTTGAGCGCGACGCCTGTTTTGACGTCGCCATGTGGTACAGACGGCTATGAGATTTATAGCGACGCATTAGGGAGCGGCTTAGGCTGTGTTCTCCTTTAGTTTGCTAAAGTAATATCTTATTGCTCATGCTAGTTGAAAGTGCATGAGCAGAACTATCGCGTCCACGTCTTGGAGTTACGGCGGTTATATTTGCACTTAAACTGTGGCGTCACTATTTATATAGCGTGAAAGTTGATATATTCACGGACCATAAGAGCCTGAAATATCTATTGGATCAGAAAGATATAATATGCGACAGAGGAGTTGGATGGATTTCCTCGGGGACTATACCTTCCAAAATTATTATACTCCCGGGAAGGGAAATGTAGTCGCAAATGCTTTGAGTCGTAGGACTCCAGCAAGGGCAAGTTGGTTGCGGTTGCATGATGAGCATCTAATCCAGTAGTTGGAGGCCTTAGACATCTCTTGTGTGGACAAGAATGCAACTGTAAGTTCATGCCTGAACTGGACAGAGGTATACTATGACCTTGCAGATAGGGTTTGGCGAGCAACGAAACATTATGAAAGTCTACAACGCAGTGTAGTGGATGGGTCAAATACCCAATTCTCCTGGGATTACAGCCTTTTGCGAAAAGTTGGTCGTTTGTGCCTAGCGAATGTGGGTAAACTTCTGAAGAATTGTTGTTTGAGGCACTCTTTACGAAGTATTCAATCCACCCAAGGAGCAAAAAAATGTACTAGGACATGAAGAAGATTTTCTGGTGGATAGGTCTAAAGAAAGATATAGCCCATTACGTGGCAAAATGTCAGACTTGCGTCTTGGTAAAATCTGAATGCCAGAAACCTGGCAGTCTCCTGAATTCATTATCATTCCCGGTGTGGAAGTTCAATGACATTTTGATGGAATTCGTGCATGGATTCCCGAGGTCTCAGAGCGAAAATGATGCCGTGTGGGTGATCGTTGACCGATTAACCAAAGTGTCACACTTCATACCAAACCCGAAGGACAATTCAGTGGAAAAATTGGCCAAAATGTACGTGGATAGCATTGTACGATTACATGGTGTGCCCCGTAGCATCGTTAGTGATCGAGATGGGTGTTTTACTTCAAATGATTGGAGGCTAATCCATCAGTTGTTGGGGATGAAACTAAAGTTCAGTACGACCTTTCATCCGCAAATGGATGGCCAGACTGAAAGGACCAACAGAATAATTGAGGACATGATCCGTATGTGCGCCCTAGATTTCGGGATGATGTGGGAAGATCACCTCCATATGATTGAGTTCTCCTACAATAATAGCTATCAAGCTACTATACAGATGGCGTCCTTTGATGCTTTGTACGGTAGGAAGTGTCGTACACCGTTAGCTTGGGCGCAAACAGGCAAGTCAAAGCTCTATAAATGTAAAGAGGTCGAAGATGCAAATTCGACCATACGTACTATTTGAGAGCGGCTATTGATAGCCCAAGATAGGCCGAAAAAATACTACAACGCCAAGCATCAGAACGTGGAGTTTGCGGTGGGCGAGTTGATATACTTGAAAAAAAAGCAATTCAAAGGTGTATCCAGGATTCAGCGCTTGAAAAAACTGAGTCCAAGATATCGTGGCCCATTTGAAGTGGTGGAACGAGTTGGAGAGGCTGCCTATCGATTAGCTCTGTCAACGGAGCTAAGTGGCTTGCACGATGTGTTTCACAGATCATTGTTGCGCAAAGCTGTGAAAAAGCCAATGCAAGTGATTTCAGATGATCGAGTACCTGTCGAAATTGGGCTAACGACGAAAGTCAAGCCCATTTGGATCGAGGATACGACGTTCAAGCAACTGCGGAACAAAACAATCGTGATGGTCAAAGTTTAGTGGGACAACTGTGGCCATGAAGAATTGACTTTGGAGTGAGAGCAAACCAAGCGCGAGGAATATCCCGAGTTGTTTGTGTGATGTTGCTGTAACATGGTTTTTATGAATAAAAAGTTATTGAAACTTTTAAGTTACTGTCTTCCTTATAGCTGTATGCAACGTTCGGGAGAAAATTTCTGTGAGGAGGAGAGGGTTGTAACACCCCAAATTCGACAGCAGAAATTTTGTCACTATCGCCGAGCGATACTGGGTTTCGCTTGATGGCGATAGTGATGCAGAGTTCGTCGAGCTACACTCGACGCACTCAACGCGTTTGACGAATCGTCAAAATGATATTGCTGAGTGGCGATAGTGGGTATCGCCTGGTGGCAATAACGATAAAGTGTTGAGTCGGCACTCTACACTCTTGACACTCTTGATGCACTGAATGCCTAAAAGCGTTGAGTGGCTTGATATCGCGGGCGACAGTGGATATCGCCGGGTGATAGTGCCATGTGGCGTGAGACATGTGTAATGACTCCACCCGTTAAATAACATATAATAGAAGGTCCGAAAAGGGCCCCACACTATATGCCACAAACAGACGGCGAGGTCACAGGTTAATACAAAAATACCATCGCACCTAACCCAGAGCATTCTAGCGAAAGCTTATTACGTACAAGAACTCAAACATTGAATGTCCACTATTATATAAATATAAGATTAATATAAATAACCAAGAATGTATACAGTCACACCCCACTCACGGCCTTAAGGCCTTACAAATTTCTCTTTACAAATATGATTTCATACATCGGCACGCAGGCCGGCAACACATGAAATCCAAAGCTCCGCACGACTTTCAAGGGCCTACAAGCAACAGTAGCAAGGGCTTCAGCCCGCTCAATCCAATCAGCTCGCAACACCTGCATATGATCATCCACCGTAAGCGTGATCAACAAAGCAATGGTCAGCATTCAGCTGAAAAATTATAACGACCATACCCCTTACCCGGGGCAGTGGTTCCTTCCCTGCATGCAATACAATCACAACATATATATATCTACCACAATCACATCACAAACACTCGCCTTCGTGCCAGACGTTCCGTGCACTCAGGGCACGCTTATGGTGTACTGAAAACCTTTTGGTTCCACCACTGATTCGAGGTGATTAGCTTGTTGGCCGGGCATAAGTCTCCAAACCCCTGTTGAAGACCTCACACACCAAACCCACTCAGAGGCGTTCACCGCACGACAACTCGTGAGCACTATATGTCGACCTACCAAAGTAGTGTAACATGCATTATTAACAATCGACCGCTCACAACGATCCTCCCACTAAAGTTGTTTGGTGTCCCACCCACTCAGAGTTTCTTAACTTGTTAGCCATGGGCATCAGCCTCCAAACCCCCGTTGAATACCTCTCGCGCCCATCCACTCAGAGGTTTTCACTCACAATAATCCGACCACTAAACCTGTTAGGTGGCATACCCACTCAGAGGTTCTCGTATACATCTCTCAATAAAGGCACCTAGTGCCGCCTTCCCATCTATCAACTAGCTCGTACCAAACATACAACCAAAGGAGCTATTCAAAGCATCCTTACCACAATTCACAAGCGTCCTTACACTCTCCCCAAGCTATTCAGTTTATACACGGAGTCTTCTCATATTCGAAGCATCACCAATCTAGACTATCTATCCAGATGGGCTTCACACAGCATGTCTATTCTGTGCTACACACTTCCAGATCTAAATGAAGACTCGAACACTAGAATCGCTTATGCTTTCCACTTCTTGGTGGAGGATCCCATGCACATGCATAATGTAGGACTTCACTTGTTCAAGATGGAGATCATTACCCTTGACGATCGCTTCGGAGCCATGGAGAAACTAGCCGGATGGTAATCACTGCGACGGCCTTGCCTCAACAATGCTGGCCTCGGATCTCGACTTGGACCGTTGACGCTCCTCCTCCAGCCGAATCTCTTCTCCTTCTCTTACTCCAAGCTCTCCCTTCTCTATAGCTTAGAAAGAGAGTGATCCAAAGTAGAATGAGAACTTCATCTCATTTCACGACCTTATCCCTGCAGGAAAAGGCTTGGACCACAAGATCTAAGTAGAAGGAATTGAACGGCCTTCATCTGCCCCCAAAGATCTATTTTTGGGCTGACATGGCCTGTGACACGCGCGTGTACCCTAAGCGGCTAAGGAAATGACTCAATCTAGGCCAGAACACGGGATAAGACACGCCCTTGTCAAGCCCTGACACGCCCGTATCATAAGGTACACGCCCGTGTCGAGGGACATGTTCCTCAATCGACATAGGACCAACTCCCCCGAGAAGAACATGACTAAGGCACATGCCCGTGTACTTAGCCATGTTCCAAACACGCCCCTGTGACACACCTGTGTCACAGGCCGTGTTCTACACTCAATGCCACTCAACTCCACTCAACGCCAATCAATGCCATGGAAATCGAGCAGGACACGCCCTAGGACACGCTTGTGTCCCAGGCTGTGTCGCCTCACTCAACGATCGTCGATTGAAACTGTGTCGATAATTCGACACGCACAGTGAGGGACACGCCCGTGCCCAAGGCCGTATGCCTTACTCGAGACATATTCAACGCCCACTCGAGTACCGAGAGCTTGACATGCCCTGGGACACGCCCGTGTCCCAGGCCGTGTCATCCAGCCTAAACTCCAAATCGGGATTTGGGGTGTTACAACCCTCCCCTCCTTACAAAAATTTCGTCCCGAAATTTAGCACAACATTTATATCAACACAACCACTCCGTTGCAATAAAAACCAAAACGATCCGGGTTTAGAGCTCAAAGGCCTCAGCTTGTCTCGCCCCACGACATCGCACAAACACAAGTGTTTTAAACAAACACACAAACATACACTATATACATAGTACATCATAAAGGTAATAAAGTGCACACTCAACTTTATTTTCGCTCATCCCCGTCTCTCAGAATCCGCTTGGCGGCCTCTGTTACCTCCAAATTATGCACGCGATTTGGCTTCTCTTCACGATTTGAGCTTTGCGGCTCCTGCAACTCGAGAGTATACATTCGAGGTTGCGCCCGAGATGCAGATGACTCTGCCACGGCCTTGCCCTTCTCTTCATAGGACGCACCTATCTTTTTCTCAACCTTTGAAGCGCCACTCCAACAATATCAGGTGGTATGCCCCTACTTCCCACAAGTGAAACATGTACGTGGCTCAACACGTCCTTGCCCAAACATCGCTCCCGACGCAACATCCGAAGAAGTTTGTTCAGCAAGCCTGAACCGCTTCTTATCACGTTTCCAAAACTCCGATTGCTACGACTGCGGAAGTTTGAACTCTTGCTTTTCAACCGCCAAGTTCTTCTTGTCCTACACCCATTTCAAATCTTTCTCCAGCGTACAGGTTGTATCGACTAAGGCTTGGAAGCCTTAGTTCACTGAACTCGGGAGAACCAACCGCATCTCATCACGAAGTCCCTCATAAAACCTATTCATCTTCTGCGCCTCTTCCGCAAACGTTGACCCCACATAGTGCCCCAGCCTGGTAAACTCATGTAGGTAATCATCAACGGTACGCTCACCTTGCAAGAAACATTGGAACTTATTCTCCATTGGAATTCGCCGCGAGACCTGCAAATACTTTGCCCAAAACAATCTGGAGAATTCCTCCATCGAAATCTCTCCCAGGCCTCTGCCTGCCAACTGGTGCATCTCGACCTCATCCCACAAAAGCCTCTCCTCTCCTTCCAGCAGGAAAGTGGCTAAAGTGACTTTCTGCCCCTCATCAATCCTGATCGATGTCAGGATCCTCTTCACCCTTGAGAGCCAATCCTCTGCCTGCATTGGGGAATTCGCCCAGACAAACGTAGGTGGTTGAAAATCCATAAACCGCTTCAGTTTCTCGTCCGATGCTTTCTCATCAATCTGAGCTTCAACACGCTCTTGCCTCGCCCCAACCGGTATGGGTTCCACTGCAGGCCTTGCCTGCCCAATAGGTTGTGCTTGAATCATGGAAAATACCGCCTCCGCAAATAGGCGTACGGTTTCCGAAGGAGGAGGTGTGGGCACCTCATCTGGTGCTGCACTCTCATCCGAATGCTGGGGTTCAGACTGCTCAGCTCCACTCCTTGTCACTTATATGTGAACAAGAAATCATTAACCTCAAATCCAAAATGGCAAACATGCCCAATCACTCACATTCCTAGTGGACATTCATGAGTTCATTTATGTTAACACGGTTCGCACGTACACGTGCTCGCAACTGCACAAAAGAATTCGACCACGAATTTGAAAGCGGAAGACCGAAACAAGCCGATACCAAAATGTAATGACTCCACCCATTAAATAACATATAATAGAAGGTCCGGCCGAGGCCCCATACTATATGCCACAAACCGACGGCGAGGTCATAGGTTAATACCAAAATACCATCGCACCTAACCCAGAGCATTCTAGCGGAAGCTTATTACGTACAAGAACTCAACCATTGAATGCCCACAACTATATAAATATCATATTTATATAAATAACTAGGAATGTATACAATCACACCCCCCTCACGGCCTTAAGGCCTTACAAATTTCTCTTTACAAATATGATTTCATACATCGGCACGCAGGCCGACCAAACATGAAATCCATAGCTTCGCACTGCCTTCAAGGGCCTACAAGCAGCAGCAGTAAGGGATTCAGCCCGCTCCATCCAATCAACCTGCAACACCTGCATATGATCGTCCACCCTAATGGTGATCAACAAAGCAACGGTCAGCATTCAACTTACTAATTATAACGATCCTACCGCTTACCCGGGGCAGTGGTTCCTTACCTACATACAATATAATCACAACATATATATATCTAGCACAATCACATCAAAAATGCTGGCCTTTGTGCCAGACGTTCCGTGCACTCAGTGCACGCTTATGGTGTACCGAAAACCTCTAGGTTCCACCACCTATTCGAGGTGATTAGCTTGTTGGCCAGGCATAAGTCTCGAAACCCTTGTTGAAGACCTCACACACCGAACCCACTCAGAGGCGTTCACCGCACAGTAACTAGTGAGCACTATAGGTCGACCTACCAAAGTAGTGTAACATGCATTGTTACCAATTGAACGCTCACAACGATCTTCCCACTGAAGTTGTTGGGTGGCCCACCCAGTCAGAGGTTCTTAACTTGTTGGCCATGAGCATCAGCCTCCAAACCCCCGTTGAAGACCTCTCGCGCCCATCCACTAAGAGGTGTTTGCTCACAACAATCTGACCACTGAACTTGTTGGGTGGCCTACCCACTCAGAGGTTCTCGTATCCATCTCTCAATAAAGGCACCTAGTGTCGCCTTCCCATCTATCAACCAGATCATACCGAGCATACAACCAAAGGAGCTATACAAAGCTTCCTTACCACAATTCACAAGCGTCCTCACACTCTCCGCAAGCTATTCGGTTTATACACTGAGTCTTCTCCTATTTGAAGCATCACCAATCTAGACTATCCATCCAGATGGGCTTCACACACCATGCATATTCCGTACTACACACTTCCAGATCTAAATGCAGACTCAACCACTGGAATCGCTTACGCTTTCCACCTCTTGGTGGAGGATCCCATGCACTTGCATAAAGTAGTACTTCACTTGTCCAAGAAGGAGATCGTTACCCTTGACGATCGCTTCGGAGCCATGGAGAAACTAGATGTATGGTAATCACCGCGACGGCCTTGCCTCCACAACGCTGGCCTCGGATCTCAAGTTGGACCGTTGACGCTCCTCCGATAGCCGAATCTCTTCTCCTTCTCTTCCTCCAAGCTCTCCCTTCTCTCTAGCTTAGAAAGAGGGTGATCCTTAGTAGAATGAGAACTTCATCTCATTCCACGGCCTTATCCCTACAGAAAAAGGCTTGGACCACAAGATCTAAGTAGAAAGAATTGAACGGCCTTGATCTGCCTCAAAAGATTTATTTTTGGGCTGACACGGCCTGTGACACGCCCGTGTCCCAGGTCGTGTTCCCTAAGAGGCTAAGGAACCGACTCAATCCAGGCCAGAACACGGGCTAAGACACGCCCGTGTCAAGCCCTGACATACCCGTATCAAAAGGTACACGCCCGTGTCGAGGGGCGTGTTCCTCAATAGACATAGGACCAACTCCCCCGGGAAGAACACGGCTAAGGCACTCGCCCGTGTCCTTAGCCGTGTGCTAAACACACCCCTGTGACACGCCCGTGTCACAGGCCGTTTTTTATACTCAACGCCACTCAACGCCATGGAAACCCGAGCAGGAAACGCCCTAAGACACGCCCGTGTCCCAGGCTGTGTCGCCTCACTCAACGATCGTCGACTGAAACTGTGTTGATAATTTGACATGCACAGTGAGGGACACGTCTTGGGACACGCCCGTGTACCAAGCTGTTTGCCTTACTCGAGACATATTCGACGCCCACTCGAGTACCGAGAGTTGTACATGCCCAGGGACATGCCCGTGTCCCAGAACGTGTCATCCAGCCTAAACTCCAAATCGGGATTTGGGGTGTTACAACATGTGTCGAATTGGCTGTTAAGCGGCCAATAAGCGGTGGTTGACCTGGGTCAAAGCAGTCAAAGCGGTTAAGTCGATGTCGCCAAGTGGCAACAATCGATGTCGCCAGGCGATATCGCCAAAGTTGACCAGTCAACTCAAATCCTGGCCTTTGCATTATTTTGAAGGAGAGATAATGTGGCTTGGATTAGTCCCGAATCCACTTAACCAGAGAATAATAGGAAGGAGGTTTCATTCTCTTTCTCTCTCTCTCTCTCTTCATCTCTTGATTTTCCTTGAGTAAAAAGGAAGAAGAAGCTAAGGAAGTGTTGGGATGTTCTTTGTGAGCTCGCTAAAGAAAATCTTGTGGTCGGAGGCTAGATCTGAGGATAGATCTGCGAAGAGGAGAGCGATGTGCTCCTTTCCATCCGCATAGAAAAGCTTCTCCATGGATCCGAAGAGAACTACAAGGGTAACGATTTTCTCCTGGACAAGTGAAGTCCTCAATATGCATACTTGCATGTAAACCCTCACCAAAAGGTGAAAAAGGGTGGACAGCATGGTCCCCATTTAATATTGCATTAGATCCGAAATTGTAAAATACGGAATACGCATGCGGTGTGAAGCCCATCCGGATGGGTTGGTATGTATTGGTGATATTTATTTTGCGTGCCGGAGAAGACTCCGAATAAAAACGTGTGGTTGTACGAAGTTTGAGGTTTATACTTGTGATAGGAGAGTAATAGGAAGTACTGGAGTTCAGATCAAGGAAAACACCCAGAAAAAATCTAGGTTTGAAAAATCTGTTGATATCGCCTCGCGACTGTGAGTGTCGACGTCGGCAATAGCTCCTAGTGAGCTATTTTCTTGCATGGCCTGTCTCTAGTAGACCTGGGGGCCAGTGTATGAGAAGCTGAGGGCTTTGAGAGCCTAAAATGGCCATTGAGCCATATAGCTTATGAGTAAGTTTGGTCGTGGAGCCTAACTATTGCATCGTTAGTTACGCACCTCTAAACGACTGGGTCGTTAAGATAAGTACCTCTAAATGGGCAGTTAGTCGTTAAGTTAAGCACATCTGAACGACAAGGTTGTGAAGTTAAGTACCTCTGAGCGACAAAGTTGACCATTAAGTCATCGACCTCTGAACGGTGGTGGGACCCTAGAAGTCCGGTACACCGAGAATGTGCCCTTAGTGTATTGGGCGTGGGGCCATTGAGCAAACGTCTGTGGTGAATTGTGCTTAAATGCACTTTATTGTTGCCACTATATCTATGTGCTACTTTTTGCAGGGAAGGAGAATTGCTGCCTCGAGTAAGGGGTGGAGTTGTTATAAGTGGTTAGCAAATTCTAACTGTTGCTTTGTTTGCCACATTTTGGTGGGTTGTTCTTTGTAAGTGCTGGAGAGCCGGTGGGAAGTAGCGGGCTGAAGCCCTTGTACTGCGGTTGGCTGGCCCTCGAAGGGCCAAAGGCGAACTATTTCCTTTTTTCACATGTGGCTGGCCTGCGTGACGATGTAAGAAGTCATGTGATGTAATAAGAAAACTGTTGTAAGACTAAAAAGCCAAAACATGTGTTGTATATATATATCATTCCTGTACAAGCTTTTGTAGTGGACATTCTTCCTGTTCTGGGTTCTTAACTTAAAATGCTTCTGCTAGAATGCTCTGAGTTAGGATACATTCATTGTTGCACTTCGATTTGGAATAAAAAAGTAATCTCTGTATCGGTTCGTAGTATGTGGCGTCAGACCCCAGCCGAACGTTCTGTTATATGTTATACGACGGATGGGCACGTTATAACCCAAGACAGGGATATCGAGCTAGAGAACTCCTATTTGAGATATGTCTGCTCCTGTGGCCTTGTATAGTCAATATAAGTGTGGTGGAACTCGTTCCGTTAAATTTCAGGTCATATGGTGGATATGACTGTTCTTCGTAAAACATCGCGAAAACGAGATTTTTTGATAATGACCCAAAGAACTCCGATTTGTGTTATGTTAGTTCCTATGGCTTCGTATAGCCGATATGCACGCATTGGAACTCGTTGCATTGCGATCTGAAGTCTAGCGATGAATAGGTCTGCTCCCGTTCCCATGAGAGCTCTCCCCGAACGCAATTGTCCCAACAGACTTTAACCATCCTGATCTCCTTGTTATGAAGTTGCTTGACTTCAGAGTCCTCAATATGAACGGGTTTGACCCTTGTCTTTAACCCTTCGTCCACCGGTACTTGATCAACTGCGATCACCTGTGAAGGCTTTTGCACCGCCTTCCGCAACACTGATATGTGGAATACGTCGTGTAGACCACTCAACTCCACTGATAGTCTTAGACGATAAGCCGCTTCACTGATCCGCTCCAGAATCTCAAATGGCCCAAGTTATCTCGGGCTCAGCTTGTTCAAGTGTCGTACCCGTGAGACACCCTTTAACGGCTTTATCTTAAAATACACCCAATCGCCCACCGCGATCTCCACGTTTCGATGCTTGGCATTGTAGTATTTATCTTGTCTATCTTGTGCGATCAGCAAACGCTCTCGAATGGTTCGTACCAATGAAGTGGCGCTTTCCACCTCTTGCTTTTTGTACAACCTTGCCTCCCCTATTTCCAACCACGATAATGGCGTGCGACATTTTCTACCATATAGGGCCTCGAAGGGCGCCATTTGTATGCTCGCTTGGCAGTTGTTATTGTACGCAAACTCCACCAAATACATATGATATTCCCACTGCTTTCCGAAGTCCAGGACACACATGCGAAGCATATCCTCTAACGTCTTGTTAACACTCTCGGTCTGACCATCCGTCTGCGGACGAAAGGCTGTGCTAAACCTCAACTTTGTTCACAATAATTGCTGCACCAACCTCCAGTCATTTGATGTAAAACGCCCATCTCTATCGCTCACAATACTGCGGGGCACACCGTGCAGTCTAACAATGTTATCCACATAAAACTTTGCCAGTTTCTCTTCCGATTCATCCTTCCTATGCGGAATGAAGTGCGACACTTTTGCCAACCGATCTACGATAACCCAGACAGCGTCGTTTTAATTATGTGACCTTGGAAAACAATGCATAAAGTCCATCGAAATGTCGTCGAACTTTCACTCTTGAATAGGCAAAGACTTCAAGAAACCCCCTGGCTTTTGGCACTTTGCCTTCACTAAGGCGCAAGTCTGACACTTCGCCACATATAGTGCCACATCCTTCTTCAGTCCTGGCCACCAGAATAACTTCTTCAGATCTCGGTACATCTTCTTCCTCCCTAGGTGAATTGAGTACTTGGTATGATGAGCCTCATACATCAACTCCACCTGTAAATTACCCACGTTTGGGACGCACAAATGGCTGTCCTTCCTTAGCAGTCCATCTTAACCTGTAAATTGGGAATTTAACCCATCCGAAGTTGCATCCATGATTTCCTTCATACTGCTATCCAAATCCATAGCCTTCCGAATCCAATCTGCCATGTCATACTGAACTTTCGTCCAGTTCAATAATGCTTCAACGCTAGTCTGCTTGTCAACACAAGAGATATCTAACGCCTCCAACTCCCGAATTAACCTCTCCCCATGAACCGAAAACCAGTTTGCCATGTGCGGGAGCTCTGCAACTCCACGCATCCGCAACTGTATCGCCTTTTCCGGGCATATAAAGAATTTTTGAGTTTATGGTCCCCCAGGAACGCCATCGATCTTCGTTGCCTCATGCTCAGATCCTTCTGATCCAACAGGTACTTCAGGCTCTTGTGGTCGGTATAGATATCGACCTTTACGCCGTCAAAATAATGTCTCCACAGCCTTAGCACAAAAATCACGACCGCAAACTCCAAGTCATGGACCAGATAATTCCTCTCGTGAACTTTCAGCTGACGCGAGCCATACGCAATAACACTTCCATGCTGCAGCATCACACAACCCAATCCACTGCCCTAAGCATCGCTGTAGATCTCAAATCCTTCGGTTCCACTCAGCGAACTTAGCACTGGCGCCGTGGTCAACCGACTCTTTAACTCTTAAAAAGCTTTTACGCACTCGCGCGTTCAAACAAACTTCTGATCTTTCCTCGTCAAAGTCGCGAGGGGTAACGCTATCCGCGAGAAGTTCTCTACGAAGCGCCTGTAAGAGCCGGCAGCCCCAGGAAACTCCGGACCTCCGCTACCGTAGACAACACAGGCAACTCCCGTATCGCAACTATCTTTGTGGGATCCACCGCAATCCCTTCACAACTGACTATGTGACCAAGGAATACTACTGAGGACAACCAAAACCCGCATTTTGAGAATTTTGCATATAATTGGTTCCTCCTCAACGTATCCCACACCAAATGCAGATGCTTGAAGTGATCTTCTTCGCACTGCGATACACCAATATGTCGTCAATAAAGACGATCACAAAATGGTCTAAGTACTCCTTGAACGTTCTGTTCATCAGATCTAATTTTGAGTACACCGATGACCAGACTAACTGATCAAAAAGATCATCAATCCTTGGGATCGGGTACTTGTTCTTTTTTGTTAACTTATTCAGCCCTTCGTAATCGACACAGAGTCTTAAACTTCCGTCCTTCTTAACGAAAAGGACCGTTGCGTTCCAAGGCGATGAACATGGATGCACATTGCCCTGCTCCAATAACTCCTCTAGTTGAACCTTTAGCTCTGCCATCTCCTTAGGCACCAACCTATAAGGAGAGTGTGGCACAGATTTGGCACCTGACACTAACTGAAATGTGAAATTGATCTCCCGCTGAGGTGGGGCTCCGGGAAGATTGTCCGGTAACACGTCAGGGTACTCACACACTACTGGGATACTACCCAAAGTAGGCTTAGGCTTAACAGCCTCCACTAACATTAAGAACAGCTCTGCGCCAACAAGAACTGCCTTTACCACCTGAAGAGCAAACATTAGAGTCTGCTCGACCCCTTCAATACCGCAAACGTTGTCTCTCTCCCAACACCCAGCTTGAATTCCTTACCGTATTAATCTATGTATGCCTTCTGCTCCGAAAGCAAGTCCATACAGAAAATGGCATCGAACTCTACTAGCGGCAGTAAAGACGCTAGCAAGTCAAACTCCTGACTCCCAATACGAATCTTTACGGCACAAACACTGTCCGTGCACATAGAACACCCATTCGGCAACAACACATCCAATTTGTCCTTTTCCATCGAAGAAGGGACTCCGATGCGCGATATGAAACCTTCGGACAAAAAGAAGTGCGAAGATCTTGTATTGAAGAGTGCTCTCCCCAAATTATTACAAATCAAAACAAAGCCTAAACAAATAGTAACAAGCTAACAAGCACTAGGTAACAGTATTTAAAGCTAACTTACTATAAATTTAAACTGTACCTGTCACCACATCCACTTGTTTGATGGCCTCCTGCTAGCCCAAATTGTTGACTCTTGGTTGATTCAGAGCATAATGGGATGCGGTTGGCTCCAACACCTTGCCCTTGTTTTCGTAAGTTGCTCCCTGCTTCCTCTCTGACTTTGCACGTTCGCACCAACAGTCACGGGCAAAATACCCCGTCTTACCACAAGTAAAGCAAGCGCATGGGGTTTGGTTCGTTTCTCCCGAAGCACATGAGGAAGGGGCTGTACCCTGACATCCTAGCCTCCTTATTCCACCTACGATAACCAGACTTTGAATTCTGCACCTTGAACTCTGACTTCTTAGCACCAGAGTCTTCAACTTCTCCTGACATAGCTTTCTTTGTCGCCTGAGCAACCTACTGACAATCTCGGGCAAAGTGCCCTTTCTTGCCACAAGTATGACAAGTATAAGTAGCTTTGCGAGTAGATACTTTAGTCTTCTTTCACAGCGTGCTGCGGTAGGCAGCCCTTATTGGATTTGCATGGTTCAGTACCCTAATTAATGGTATCTAGTGAGTTTTCCCCAACTCTATTTTCAAAGATCTGGCCAACTCCACCAAGGCTCAGAATCCAAATAACTTTGGTCCTTAAGTAGGATTCTCAACTCGCTATGTAAACCATTATAAAATCTATCGACTATAGATTGCTCGCTTTCTAACTCAAATCCTGGGTAGCGCCTTATCATAAGGAATGCCTGCAAATATTCGCCGACTGAGTGCGCTCCCTACACTAAAAGAATGTTCACCTTCTACCCCAATGGTCCTCTAAATACCATTTGCTCCATAACACCACACGGTGTCTAGGACACCTCAGGTACAGAGGGTTGCACATTCCTTCCATGTTGTGCATTGGTCACCGCGAACCCCGCCTCAACTACCCTTTTTTATGGTTTCCATAGAAGGAGGGATCTCAGGCACGTCGCTGGGTGCATTACTTTTCTCAGAAAGCATGCGTTCAGACTGCCATGCGTCACTCTTGGACACTTATAGTCGTATAAAACACCAATAAGTGACCGAACAAAATTGCAAAAAGCAATTATAAGAACACGCAGGTTCCTCAAACATGTGTATTTTCATTCCTAAGTTGACATTCATGGGTTCTTTTCATGTTATAACGATGACATACACACATGTGCTCACCACCCCTTAAAGTGAATTCATCCACGAATTCATTTAAGCTTGACCGAAACCGGTAGTCTGATACCAAATTGTAACACCCCTATCCGTCACATAACATATAAAAGCAGGTCCTACTGGGGCCTGACGCCATATACCACGGACAGACCGGCGGGTTACTAGATGAAACCATTCAATCAATACACACATCATACACAGAGAATCTAGCGGAAGCAATTATTAAGTTATGAAGGCAAGATACCATCCACAAGCACGAATGTCCACTAACAGCCCAGTAGGAATGAATTACAAAAAACACAAAAGTACTGGCCTTATGATCTTACAATAGTTCACCAAATTTAAATAGTGTATTACAAACTTCGGCTCGCAGGCCGGCAACACATGATTTAAACAAGGAAGCAAACAAGGCTTTCGAGGGCCGGCTCAACAACTTGGGCTTTTGCCCGCTATTTGCCGCTCGGCTCCGCAGCACCTGCAAGCACAATTCACCTCAACGGTGGCAAACAAGAATAACGGACAGCTAAAGCCGACCAAATTATAATGATTCCACCCCCAAACTCGGGTGGCAAAGCTCCTTCCCTGCATTTGTTAGCGTAACAAGCAATATAATGAATAAACACAACATCACAGGTGCAGGCTCACACGGCCACACAACCCGTGCTCTCAGGGCACTAACTCGGTGAACCTGGTCAAAACCGCGGTCTCAATACCATCCCTTGGAAGACAAATCTCACGAGCATTTAGTCTTTCTGACCTAAGCCTAAGACTCGCACGACTATGTTAGTGGCCAATCCCTTTTTCAGGTATCCGTCACCAAACCACATAGCCCGGGTGTTGTTTCACAAGCCTGTTGCTCACGCCGCACTTTCAAACTTAAGACAAGCGCGCGGGTCAAACTTCGCCGGATCCCGAATTCGTTCATACAATCACATAACCCAGTTATGTTCAAAGCTGGCTCCCAGGCCGCCAAGATGGCAGAAATGCATTTCTGCCCAGTTTTCCGGGTGCTCCTTGGGGTTAGTCCCCAAGGATCCCTGCTACAATCTACTACGTAGAAACCCGAAAACAACCAAAGGCACGGAGTCTTCTCCGACTAAACACGCATAGTAAAAGATCACCGATCTAGACCAACATGTTCGGGTAGGCTTCACACACCATGCCTATGTTTGTTTCTTGATTTCAGACTCTAAATGCAAACAAAGGGGACTTTACATATCTACCCCAAGAAACACCGCAAATTCGCAGCACACTCGCAGGAGCGGGTTTTCCCTATGTAAAAGAAGAAGAGCTTCACATGCTCAAGTAGAGAATCGTTACCCTAGCATTCCTCTTCGGTGCCATGGAAATCTACATGGACGAAAAGGACAATGATGATCCCGCGTCCATAGATCTGGACTCGGTTTGCGATTTGGCACTCCGAATCTCCTCCGGCGATCGGATCTCCCCTCCTTCTTCATCCTTTCTCTCCCCTCTATTTAGAAGTTAGAAAGAGATAGAACACAAGAGAATGAGGGTTTCTAAGCCCTAATCCCGGGTATATCCCAGCCAGGAAAACCCTGAGTCGTTTGATCGCAAAATAAGGAAACAAACGCCCACGATTCGCATTCAAAATAAACTTCCTGGGCCGAACACGGCTTGCGACACGCCCGTGTCCAAGGACGTGTAACTCATTTGCCGTCATTCAGGAAAATCCCGACCATGACATGGCCTGTGACACGGCTTGGAACACGCCCGTGTTCCAAGTGATACGCCTGTATCACGGGTCATGTGCCTCAGACGACATAGGACCAAACATGCCCAGAGAACGACACGGCCATGCGACACGCCCGTGTTATATGCCGTGTGCTAGACATGCCCTGGGACACGTCCGTGTCCTAGGCCATGTAACTCCCTCAGCACAATCCAGCAAACTGCCCAAGCAGGACACGACCACTGATACCCCCCGTGTGTCAGGCCGTATGCCCTCACTCAACGCTCGTTAAGTGAAAATCGTTGAGTGCTCGGCGAGACGTCGAACACGCGCCTGACACGGCCCTGGGACACGCTCGTATCCCAGGCCGTGTGACCTTTACCAAGGCCAAAACACGCCTAAAAACGCTGCTCGTTTTTCTTTTGTGTTTCGATGCATTATAGATGTAACACCCCAAATTTCAATATTGAGTTCAGACTGGGTGACACGGCCTGGGACACGGGCGTGTCCCAGGGCATGTCCAGCTCTAGATACTCTGCTGTGTCATGAGAGCCTGAAAAAAATAAAGTCCACAAGCGTTGAGAGGCGACACGGTGTGGGACACGGTCATGTCCCAGGGCGTGTCCTGCTCGGGTTGGAAACCGAGTGGCGTTGAGTTGCGTTGATTGTGGGACACGGCCTGTGACACGGGAGTGTTACAGGGGCGTGTTCGGCATACGGCCAAGGATATGGGCGTGTGCCTTAGCCGTGTGCTTCTTGGGAGTGTTGGTCCTGTGTCGAGTGAGAAACATGCCCCTCAACACGGGCGTGTACTAATTGACACGGGCGTGTCAGGGGCTTGACACGGGCATGTCTCAGCTCGTGTTCTGGTCTGGGTAAGTCGGTTCATGTACTGCTTGCAGTACACGACCTGTTACATGGGCGTGTCATAGGTCGTGTCAGCCGCAAAATTATACTGTTCAGGCGATTTATGGCCGTTCATTTCCCTCATCCTAGATCTAATGGCCCAGGGTATTTCCAGCTAGGTTTAACTCCGGGATTGGCATGAAGTTGTCATTCAAATTTGGGCCTATCTCTTTCTAAAAAGAAGAGAGAGATGAGAGCTTGGAGGAGGAAGAAGGAGAAGCTTTTTGGCCGTCGGTGGAGCTCCAGCGGTGCGAATTGAGATCCGAAGCCAGCATTGTGGAGGCAAGGACGTCGCGGTGATTTCCATCTGACTAGTTTTTCCATGAATTCAAAGCGATCGTCAAGGGTAATGATCTCCTTCTTGGACAAGTGAAGTCCTACTTTATGCATGTGAATGGGATCATCCACCAAGAGGTGGAAAGCGTAAGCGATTCCAGCAGTTGAGTTTGCATTTAGATCCGGAAGTGTGTAGTACGGAATAGGCATGTTATGTGACACCCATCTTGATGGATGTCTGGATTGGTGATGCTGCAAATTGGAGAAGACTCAGTGTATAAATCGATTAGCTTGCGGAGATTGTGAGGACGATTGTGAATTGTGAGAAGGATTCTTTGCATAGCTCCTTTGGTTGGATGCTCGGAACAAGCTGGTTGATGGATTGGAAAGCGGCACTGTGTGCTGGTGTTATGAGATGTATTGCGGACACCTCTGAGTGGGTGGGCGCGAGAGGTCTCTGACGTGTGTTTGGAGGCTGATGCCCATGTCCAATAAGTTCGATGTTAGGATCGGGTGAGCAGTCGATGGGTAGCATTGCAAATGGGGGGGTTTGGACCTTCTCGGCGTGTTGCACTATGCGTGTAGGACGATGGATAGTGCTCATAGTTGTCGTGAGGTGATTTCCCCTTCATGAGCCGGGTGCGTGAGGTCTCTGATGTGTGTTTGTAGGCTTATGCCCAGCAAAAAAGCTAAACACCTCGAATCGGTGGTGGGACCTAGAGGTTTTCGGTACACCATAATCGTGCCCTGAGTGCACGGAGCGACTGGCGCTGAGGCTGGCGTTTGTGATGTTGTGTGTGATATATATGTTATGATTGTTGTCCATGCTAGGAAGGAACCACTTCCCCGGGTAAGGGGTAGGGTCGTTATAATTTGTCAGCTGAATGATGACCGTTGCTTTGTTTATCAGCCATGGGGTGGATGTCCATATGCAGGTGTTGCCTTTGTTTATGCTGAAATGGATTGAGCAGGCTTAAGCCCTTGCTGCTACTGCTGCTTGTAGGCCCTTGAAGGCCGTGCAAAGTATTTGATTTCATGTGTGGTCGTCCTGCGTGCCGATGTTTGAAACCATCTTTTGTAAAGAGAAACATGTAAGGCCTTAAGGCTTCAACCGATTGAGTTGTAAACATTCCTGGTCTTGTATATAAATGTGTTATTTAAATATGTGTAGTGGACATTCATTGATTGATTTTTTTGCATGTAATAATCTTCCGCTAGAATGCTCCGAGTTAGGATGCGAATAAAAAGGTTTTTGATATTCATAAGTAATTCTGCCGTTTGTCTGTGAAATATGGCGTGGGGCCCCGATCAGACCCTCTGTTATATTCCATGTGATGGATAGAGGCGTTACATTTTTGTATCAGAGGCCCTCGGTTTTCCGCTTTAAAATTCGTGGCCGAATTCTTTTGTCGGGTGGCGAGCACGTGTACGTGCGAACCGTTTTAACATATTTGAACTCAAGAATGTCCACTAGGAATGTGCGCGTGTGTATTCGGTATGTTTGTCGTTTTCGATTGGAGGTTGATTATTGATATCTTGTTCACATATAGGTGACAATGAGTGGTGCTTGGCAGTCTGAGCCCTAGCGTTCAGATGAGAGTGCGGCACCAGCTGAGGTGCCCACACCTCCTCCTTCTGCGGAAACCGTACGCTTAGTTGCTGAGGCGATATTTTCCATGTTTCAAGCACAGCCTATGGGGCAGGCAAGGCCTGTATTGGAGCCAGTTCAAGTTGGTTAGAGGAAAGAGCGTGTTGAAGCTCGGGTGGACAAGCGAACGACTGACGAGCAACTAAAACAGTTTTTTTATTTTCATCCACCTACGTTTGTCAGGGAAAATTCCCCAAAACGGGTGGAAGATTGTCTTTCAAGAGTGAAGAGGATCCTGACAGCGCTCAGGATTGATGAGGGGAAGAGAGTTACGTTAGCCACTTTCCTACTGGAAGGAGAGGCGAGACTTTGGTGGGATGAAGTCATGCTGCACTAGTTGGCAGGCAGAGGTTTGGGAGAGATTTCGATGGAGGAATTCTCCAGATTGTTTTGGGCCAAGTATTTGCAAGTGTCGCGGTGAATTGCAATGGATAATGAATTTCAACGTTTGGTGCAGGGTGAGAAGACTGTGAATGATTACCTGCATGAATTTACCAGGCTGGGGCATTATGCGGGGTCGACTTTTACAGAAGAAGCGCGGAAGACGAATAGATTCTATGAGGGACTCCGAGATGAGTTGAGATTGGCGCTTCTGAGTTCAGTGAACCAAGGATTCCAAGCCTTAGTCGATACAGCCTGTGCGCTTGAGAAGGACGTGAAACGGGTGCGGGACAAAAAGAACTTGGCGGTGGAAAAGTCGGAGTTCAAAGTTCCGCATTCCGAATAATCGGAGTTTAGGAAACGGGATAAGAAGAGGTTCAGGCTAGCTGAACAAACGTCTTCGGATGTTGCTTCGGGTGCGACGTTTGGTAAACGACGTGTTGAGTCGTGTACCTTTTTCACTTGTGGGAAGCAGGGGCATATAGCCCATTACTGTTGGAAAGGCCCGTCAAAGAGTTAGCCAAAGACAGGCGCGTCCTATGAGGAAAAGGGTAAGGCAGTGGCGGAATAATCTGCATCCCAAGCACAATCGCGAGTGTAAAATCTCGAAGTGTAGGAGCCGCAAAGCTCACATAATGAAGCACAACAGCCTCGAGTGTATAACTTGGAGTTGTAGGAGGCTGTCAAGAAGCTGCTAAGAGACGCGGATGAGCGGAAATAAAGTGGAGTGTGCAATTTATTGCTTTTTTGTTGTACTTTGTACATATAGTATGTTTGTGTGTTTGTGAAAACACTTGTGTTGGTGCGATGCCGTGGGGCGAGAAAAGCTGCGGCCTCTGAGATCGCAACCCGGATCATCTTTGTTTTTATTGCAATAGAGTGGTTGTGTTGGTATCTACGTTGTGCTAAATTTCGGGATGAAATTTCTATAAAGAGGGTAGGATTGTAATACCCCAAATTTCAATTTAGAGTTCAGGCTGGGTGACACGGCCTGGGACACGGGCGTGTCAAGCTCCGGGTACTCGGCTGTGTCGTGAGAGCCTGAAAAAAAATGAAGTCCACAAATGTTGAGAGGCGATACGGCCAAGGACACGGGCGTGTCCCAGGGTGTGTCCTGCTTAGGTTGGAAACCGAGTGTCGTTGAGTGGCTTTGAGTGTGGAACACGGCCTGTGATACGGGCGTGTCACAGGGGCGTGTTCGGCACACGGACAAGGACACAGGTGTGTTCCTTAGCCGTGTCCTTCTCGGGAGTGTTGGTCCTGTGTCGAGTGAGGAACACGCCCCTCAACACGGGCATGTACCAAATGACACGGGCGTGTCAGGGGCTTGACACGGGTGTGTCTCAGCCCGTGTTTTGGTCTGGGTAAGTCGGTTCGTGTACCGCTTACAGTACAAAGCATGTGACACGGGCATGTCACAGACCGTGTTAGCCGCAAAATTAGACTTTTCAAGCAATTTGTGTCCGTTTGTTTCCCTCATCTTTGATCTAATTTCCCAGGGTATTTCCTGTTGGGTTTAACTCCGAGATTAACATGAAGTTGTCATTCAAACTTGGGCCTATCTCTTTCTAAAGAGAAGAGAGACAGGAGAGCTTGGAGGAGGAAGAAAGAGAAGCTTTCCGGCCGTCGGTGGAGCTCCAGCGGTGCGACTCGAGATCTGAAGCCAGCGTTGGGGAGGCAAGGCCGTCGCGGTGATTTCCATCCGGCTAGTTTCTCCAAGGCTCCGAAGAGATCGTCAAGGGTAACGATCTCCTCCTTGGACAAGTGAAGTCCTACTTTATGCATGTGCATGGGATCCTCCACCAAGAGGTGGAAAGCGTAAGCGATTCTAGTGGTTGAGTCTGCATTTAGATCCGGAAGTGTGTAGTACGGAATAGGCATGCTGTGTGAAGCTCATCTAGATGGATGTCTAGATTGGTGATGCTGCAAACTGGAGAAGACTCTTTGTATAAATCAATTAGCTTGCGGAGATTGTGAGGACGATTGTGAATTATGAGAAGGATGCTTTGCATAGATCCTTTGGTTTGATGCTCGGCACGAGCTGGTTGATGGATTGGAAAGCCGCACTGTGTACCAGTGTTATGAGATGTATTGCGGACACCTCTGAGTGGGTGGGCGCGAGAGGTCTCCGATGTGTGTTTGGAGGCTGATACCCATGTCCAACAAGTGCGATGTTAGGATTGGGTGAGCAGTCGATGGGTAGCATTGCAAATGGGGGGTTTCAAACCTTCCCGATGTGTTGCACTACGCGTGTTGGTCAATGGATAGTTCTCACAGTTGTCGTGAGGTGATTGCCTCTACGTGAGCTTGGTGCGTGAGGTCTCCGACGTGTGTTTGAAGGCTTATGCCCGACAGAAAAGCTAAACACCTCGAATCATTGGTGGGACCTAGAGGTTTTTTGTACACCATAATCGTGCCCTGAGTACACGGAGCGTCTGGCACTGAGGCCGGCATTTGTGATGTTGTGTGTGATATATATGTTGTGATTGCTGTCCATGCAGGGAAGGAACCATTGCCCCGGGTAAGGGGTAGGGTCGTTATAATTGGTTAGCTGAATGCTGACCATTTCTTTGTTTATCACCCATGGGGTAGATGTCCATATGAAGGTGCTACCTTTGTTGATGCTGAAATGGATTGAGCGGGCTGAATCCATTGCTGCTACTACTGCTTGTAGTCCCTTGAAGGCCGTGCAAAGTGTTGGATTTCATGTGTGGCCGCCCTGAGTGCCAATGTTTGAAACCATCTTTTGTAAAGAGAAACATGTAAGGCCTTAAGGCCGTGAGCTGTTGAGTTGTAAACATTACTAGTGTTGTATATAAATGTGATATTTATATATGTGTAGTGGACATTTGTTGATTGAGTTCTTGCAAGTAATAATCTTCCGCTAGAATGCTCTGAGTTAGGATGCGAATAGAAAGATTTTTGATATTCATAAGCAATTCCGCTGTTTGTTTGTGAAATATAGTGCGGGGCCCTAACCGGACCCTCTGTTATATTACATGTGATGGATAGAGGCTTTACAACAGATCCCCTATGCATTGAACTTCAAGCAACTGATGAAAGGATGAGGGGAAGCATCAGAAGGCGCTGATGAAAGGCCGCCTGAAGATGGCGTTTTAACTGCTGGGGGCATCCATGATGACGAAACTGCAGTTTTGGGACTACCCCCCAAAGTGACATGGAGCCCCACTCCTCCTTCAACCTCCTTCCTCTCCCCAGAGAATCAAAATAGTGGCGCATCAGTGGCCAAAACCCTCTGGGCCTCCACCTTAATTATGTCAAATGCCTTCTTGAAGATGATGTTTACGGAGCTCCCGTTGTCGATGAGTATCCGGGAAATGGTGAAATTTTCGACCGCGGTCTAGATGACCAACAAATCGTAGAAGGGATCCTCATGATCCGGCATGTCCTTCCTTGAGAAGGTGATCTTCTCCTCCGGGGGTGGGGTCTGGGATATGGAGACAACACTCTGACGGTACATGTTATGGAGGTTTGCCTTCCATGAAGCCTCGACTCCCTACCCCCCGTAGATCACTTCGATCCCTCCTCAGGCTCCCATATCGGCCCGGTCTTCACACATATCCTCCTCTGCCCGATGTAGGACTTCCTCGATCAACACCACCCGATGGTCTTGCTACTGCTGCTTCTCCCTATTTCCACTCATCTCGAGGAACTCCAGGCACGTGGTCGTAGCATGACCTTCCTCCTGGTGGAAGTCACAATAAGGTAGCTCCACCCTGACTTCCCTTCTCCTCCTCTGCTGACCTCTTCTTCTTTGCTAGACTATCTTCATAGACTGGTGCTGATCTGGAAGAGGAGGCCTCTGACCCTGCCTCCATCCTGGGGGGTGAAACTGACCCTTCCTGTTGGGTATTGCATCCACAATAACCCAAATTTGCATGAAGTCACCCTTGAACTAAGATGATTTAAGTTGTATTTGATCTTCTATTTTAGTTATGTGTTTGCAGGTTCTATTGCTAAGTGTATACCAATGTCATTCTATAGTGGGTCATAAACACATGACCATACAATATAATCCCTCATTGTGTGATCCAAGGTGTGGACTAATGTGTAGCCTCTCTATTGGGATACACTTCATATTCAAACACTTGTACTAATGAATGAAGAGTTGGTGATGATTGAATTCAAGAAGGAAAAATTTTCTATGTCTTTTAACTCGAGTGGTCTATTAGTACTCGAGTAGAAGAAGAAGAGGCACTCGAGAAATCAGCTTAGTAGTCGAGTACAGGAATTGGTTCTCGAGTAGTACTATTCTAGTTATCGAGTAACCAGGTCTAGTACTCGAGTGGACTTTGCCTCTACCACTCGAGTGTTCGGGTTTTTAACTCAAAATATTTCTAAGTTAAGTACTCGTATAGTCATCTAGTACTCGAGTAGTTGATAGTATGTCTCGAGTGACAGAAAATTTTCTCTCAGAATTTTTCTAAGTCTGTGTTCTCGAGAAGTCTTATTCTACTTCTTGAGTGGATTTCCAGTTCTCGAGTAATTCTATTCCACTTGAGTAATGATTTTATCCGTCTCGAGTATTTCTGTAAAACTTCTTCTCGAGTAATTCAAGTCGATTTCTCGAAAGCCAGTCTTGTACTCGAGTAATGCTTCTTTCCTCTCGAGTAACTTCAAAATTCCTTCTTCTTGAGTAATATTCGCTATCCACTCGTGTAAAAGCTTCACTACTGGAGTGTTTTACTTCACTAGAGAAATGAAGTTCAGTTTTGCCGAAATTTCGCAAAGTCCTGATTTGATAGGATTTTCAAATGACATGACGTGATTGGTCCACGTGTACGTCATTAAGGACAATTTTTACCATTAGGGGAGATCTTATATAAATGTCTTGTCAAACCGACTAACCCTAAGAAGATAATAAGAAAGAGTGCTGTCAATTATTATTCTAAGTATTTTCTGAATCTCATTCTCTCTCTCCAAAAACAGAAGTCGTCGCTGTCGATCTTCTTCGTGCAAGGGCTAGGGTTTTCGATCCCTAGATTCAAATCAAGATTGACTTCCAGATCAAGATTATTGTCCGTTCTTTCATCATCTCTCAGATCGGGTGAGGTCAAAGGAAATTTTCAGATCTAGTTCTTGCCGAGTTTCTTCTTCCACATTTTTGATATAGCTCCAAAGATAAAAGAAGAGGATCTAGGCCGACAGATTCAAGATCTTAGGATAATTGTTTGTATTTTAAATTAATCTGAATTTAATTCTTGTAGGAGACTTCTCTCCGAGTTGTAGGAAGTTTTATCTTCCGAGTGTAGATCCTTGTTGTGGATTGAGTTTGTAGAAACATTGTTCCGAGGCGTAGGATTGGTTTACAATTCGAGATAGTGGAGTAGACGAGTCTATTTCTTTACTAGATCGGTGAGAGAAAGTGGATGTACCCAAGGTTGGGGAACCACTATAAATCTTTTGTCGTCTGTGATTGCTTGGTAGATTTGTGTGCATAGTTCGTTAAATTTTATATTCCACAAAAAGACGCACAAATCACCTATTCACCCCCTCTAGGTGATTTAGGTAGACAAGTGATCATTTTCAATTGGTATCAGATGGAGGTTGATCACTAAAAGGTTAACACCTCGATCAGATCCGTCTCTAGTTGTCTCTTGAGATTTTCCAACCATGGACAAGGCTAAAGATTTTTCCAAGCTTCCATTGTGCACTAAGAATAGCTTCCCATGTGGAATGAAAGAATAAAATTTTTCTTGGAAGCTATGGATCCTAGGATCTTCATGATCGTTGAAGAAGGTCCGTACATTCCCCTGACCATCTCCACAATAGATCCAACAAAGCAAGTTCCAAAGAAATTGATGGATCTAGACGAAGACGAGATTGCACTTGTGTCTTTTGATAAGAAGGCCAAGAATATAATAGCAAGTGCAGTCGATGACTCAATACTGCAGAACCTGATCCACTGCCAGTCTGCTAAGGAGATGTGGCAGTCCCTCATCACTTTGATGGAAGGCACAGAAGAAGTTAGGAATGACAAAAGATCCCTTCTAAATAAGAAATATGAAGCCTTCCGACAAATACACAAGGAACCATTGCTGACACCATTGAAAACTTCTTCAAGATAGTCAACGACCTCAGGGTCTATGGACAAGTCTTCACAAATGGAGAACAGAATGACAAGTTCCTAAGATCCCTAACCAAGGAATGGGATAACAAGGTTTGTGCTATCCGGGAATTTGGAAAGCTAGTTGAGACAGACCCTCAGAATCTCTTCAGAAAGCTAATTTCATTTGAGCTTTAACTCAACACAAGGAAAGCTGAAGAACAGAAGAGTAGGTCTGCATCCAAGGAGAAGTCTGTTGCTCTAAAGGCAGACACCTCAAGGAAGTCAAGGCTACCTCTCCTTCCCTAGCTCAAGAATAAAGTGAAGAGGAGTCATCTGAGCCAAGCACTTTAGGCTCATAGCTATATGAAGGAGAGTTCTCTCTACTCTAATGATAGTTCAAGAAATTCTTGAACAAGAAGAAGCAATGGAATGGTAAGGATGCCTCCTACAGAAGATCACGACATGATGGTGATCGACACAGAAAAGGCTAAAGTTGTCATGATAGGTATGGTTCTAAACCTAACAAACATATTTTGACTGACATCGTTTGTTACTGTTGTAATAAGCCAAGTCATGTCATTGTTGATTGCCCCCACAAGAAGAAGGAGGGTGGAAAGAGAGAAGAAAAGAAGTCCTCATACAATAAGAAGAGGACAGAGAAGAGCCTGATAGCCAAGAAGGGCAAAACTCTTAGTGACTCTGACTCATCTGAGTGAAGTGAAGAAGAATAAGAATCCTACTTTAGGATTATGGCTCAGACAGATAATGAACAAGAGCCCCAGTTCACTGGGAAGGTAAACTCTCACACTCCTCTTCAGAATCTGATGTATCTGATCATGATCATGAGGACAGCTCTTTTGACAATGAGTCTTAACTCATGGCCCAATACAAGGAGTTGATCAAGGCCAACGACAAATGTCGAAAGGTCGTGAAAACTCATGCAAAAGAGATTAAGTCTCTAAAGGCCGTAAAAGCTCTCTGAGAGAGGAAGTCGTTAAGATGGACTCACTCAAGGAAGACTTAGATGCTCTAGTTGATGAGTTCAATAAGGCTATCAAGCACCTCGATCTGAAAGATGAAATCATCAAGGGATTGGAAGGGTTACTTGAAGCCGAAAAGAAACTTGGTGAAGGTTTCTCTAAGCCCAAGATAGTTCTTCCTCTTATTGCTGAGTTCTCTGCTCAGACTAAGGGTGCTGGACTATGCCAAATTGAGGCTCCTAGTAAATCTTATAGGAGGAATAAGGCTCATCGAAAGAATAAGATGGCCAAGAAGGCTTTGGCAAAAGCAAAGGGGAAAGCTCCACAAGATCAGACTATATTTCAGAAGGTTGCCTTTCAGACTAATAAGTTTGATCTTGACTCTTCCTACGGTCACTTCACTAGGCCTACTTATGTAGAGCCCAAGTCAAGATACCAAGGATGGAGTAGCCCTCGAAACTTTGGTGAAAGTGTCTTTAAGGCACCTTATGAAGAGATCACTCTTAAGAGTTATGGGCCTTTTGTTCATGGTCATAACATCAAGAAGGCTCCAAAAGTAAAACTTATTGTTGAAAAGCCTATGAAGGAGAAGAAATCTTTTGATTGCCTTCACCATGAAGCTTCTACCTCTAAGAATGTTGCCCCTGCTAGACCAGACTCCCCAAAAGTCAAGCAGGAGGGAGTTAGGCAAAGATACAACAGGTTTGACTGTTGGAGCTGTGGAAAAATTGGTCACTTTGCCATCGACTGTTGGTTTAATTCCAGAAATTTTGCAACTCCTCAAGTTGGCAATATGAGAAAGACCACTCATAATGCTAATCCTCGTAGGGGGAGTGTTCTAACACAATACCAAGGACCCAAACGTGTTTGGGTTCCTAAGGTAAACTGATTTTGATTGCAGGTATGTCCAAAGGCCACCAAAACGCCTATCTGGTATTTGGACAGTGGATGCTCTCGGCACATGACCGGGACAAGAAGCCTACTTCAGAACTTCTCTCCAGTTTTGAACGGACCAAAGGTCATCTTTGGAGGTTCAGACCGAGGAATCACTAAAGGGTATGGTATGACTAACGGTAGTGTATCCTTCTAAGATGTGGCTCATGTTGAAAGATTGGAACACAATCTCATTAGCATAAGTCAGCTCTGCAATAAAGGATACATTGTTGAATTCCATGCTAACAAGTTCTTGATAAAGTCTATTGACAATATGGAAACGATTCTATCAGGCACTCGAAGAAGGAATATATTTTGTTTAAATTTCATTTGTATAGACTCTTCTACAACAGTGTGTCTTCTGGCAAAAGATAGTGCGTCTCTTATTGACCAATGGCATAATAGATTAGCACATATTAATTTTAAAACTATTAATAAATTATTTTCTTTGAACTTAGTACGTGATGCCCCGAATGTCAAGTACGTCAAAGATAGACCTTGTCATGCATGCGTAAAGGGCAAGCAAACAAGGGCTACCTTTAAAAGCATTATAGGCAAAGAATTTAACAGGTGTTTATACCTACTTCACATGGACTTATTCGGTCCAATGCAAGTAAGAAGTTTAGGAGGTAAGGATTATACGTTGGTTATTGTTGACTATTACTTGCGCTTTGCGTGGGTGTTCTTTCTGAAACACAAGTCAGGTACCTTCGATATCTTTACAAATTTTGTTAGGTAGATCCAGAATGAATACAATTGTTCCGTAGTCAAGATCAGAAGTGACAAAGGAACTGAATTCAAGTCTGGGGCCATGATATAATTTTATGAAAGCCTAGGTATCTTTCATGAGTTTTCCTCTCCTCGTACTCCACATCAAAATTGAGTAGCTGAGAGAAGGAATAGAACACTCATAGATGCCTGCAGGACTATGTTGAGTGATGCTTCACTACCAAAGTACTTCTGGGCTTAAGCCATCAACACTGCATGCCACGTGCAAAATTGAGCACTCATAAATAAGAACCATGATAAGACACCTTACGAACTTCTAAAGGGAAGGAAACCGACTGTCTCATATTTTAGAATCTTTGGCTATAAATACTTCGTGCTTTACAATGGCAAGTATCGTACTACCAAGTTTAGCAAAAAGAGTTTTGAAGGTATTTTAGTAGGTAATAGTAGCCATAGTAAGGCATAAAATATTTTTAATAGAAAAACTCTGGTTGTAAAAGAATCAATACATGTTGAATTTGATGAGACGAGCTTGCTGTAAAGCAACTCTTCTAGTGTGTTCATTGAAGATGCAGGTACAAAGTTGAAAGAAATTAGCTTTGATGAACCGAATGAAATTAAAGGTGAAAAGTTCATCAAGATTACCACTCCAACCCCTATTGGAGAGGTAGATGATCAAGATGAAGAAGTAGTCCAAGTTGATGATGTCACTCCTGCGATTAAAGAAGCTCCAGATGCAAGGACTCTAGAGCTCAGACATCTGAAGGATCACCTCATGGACCAAATAATAGGAGATCCCCGGGATGGTATCAGAACTCGTAGAGGTACTACTAATGAAATTTTATATTTAAGCTTTCTCTTGCTGGTTGAACCAAAGAAATTTGAGAAAGCAAACTCGGACGCTTCATGAATTATGGCCGTGGAAGAAGAAATAAATCAGTTCAAGCGCTGCAAAGTATGGACACTTGTTCCAAGACCCAAAGACAAGAACGTCATCGGAACGAAGTGGGTCTATAGGAACAAGATGGACGAGAATGGAACGATCATAAAGAACAAGGATAGACTCGTCGTCAAAGGATATCTTCAAGAAGAAGGAATAAACTTTGACCAGACATATGCTATACTAGCAAGGCTTGAGGCAATCTGGTTGTTCATAGCGTATGCTTCACTGAAGGTCTTCACTGTCTATCAAATGGACATGAAGTCCGCCTTCCTAAATGGTGATATAAAGTAAGAAGTGTACGTTGAACAACCCCTAGGTTTCGTTTGATTATAACTCTCCTGATTACGTTTATCTATTACCTAAAGCGCTATACGGTTTGAAACAAGCTCCTCGAGCTTGGTATGAAACACTATCTAGCTTTCTCCTTGAGAACAAGTTCACAAGGGGAAAGATAAATAAGACATTATTTCTTAGGGAAATTAAAGGCAAGATTTTGCTAGTGCAAATCTATGTCAATGACATCATTTTTGGTTCTACAGACGACAAACTCTGCAATAATTTCTCTAAACTTATACAAGGGAAGTTTGAAATGAGTAGTATGAGAGAGCTGAAGTATTTCTTAGGACTTCAGGTGAAACAATCTGAAGATGAAATTTTCATCTCGCAGACTAAGTTCACCAAGGAGTTTATTAAGAAATTCGGAATGGAGAGTGCAACCTCTATGAGGACTCCAATGGGTTCAGCCATGTCTCTGGACAAGGATGAGAAAGGGAAACCTTTAGATGAAACCAAGTACAGAAGCATAGTTGGATCCTTGCTCTACTTTACTGCCAGTAGACCAGACATAATGTTTTCTATATGTGTCTGTTCTAGATTCCAAGTGAACTGTAAGGAATCTAAGTATGCTGCTGTAAAGTGGATTTTGAGATACCTTAAAGATACACCAAATCTTGGCTTATGGTACCCAAGAAGTAATGACAACGAGCTGATTGGTTTTTCAGATGCTGATTTTTCAGGTAGTAAAGATGACAAAAAAAGCACTTCCGGGACTTGTCTATTCCTTGGATGGAGACTTATTTCATGGAGTACCAAAAAGAAAAATTGTGTCGCAATCTCAACGGCCGAGTCAGAATATATTTCTGCCGGTAGTTGTTGTGCACAGTTGCTTTGGCTAAAGAATCAGCTGGAAGACTACAACATGAATGTCAAAGACATTCCACTGTTTTTCGACTCCTCCAGCGCAATAGCAATTGCCAACAACCTTGTCTCGCACAGCCGGACAAAACACATCGAGCTAAGATATTACTTCATCCGGGAGCATGTGGAGCAAGGGGACGTAGATCTGCAGTATGTTCCAACAGATAGGCAAGTTGCAGACATTTTCACGAAGCTGCTGGACGAACCCAAGTTCAACTTCTTCAAAATTGAGCTTGGCATGCTTAACAAAGAAGAATAGACAAGGTGGAATCATCTCAAGGCTCAGAAATCTAGGACAAATCAAAAAGGTTAGAAATTTCTCTATGTAGACTTCACTTCTCGAGACATGGAATGACTACTCGAGAACTAATGTATGACTACTCGAGTAATCCCTTTCCTCTCGAGAACTAAGTAATTTCACTCGAGTGTCATAACTCGAGTAGTGACCTTCTTCTCGAGAAGTAAGGAAATCACTCGAGTACTAAGATTCTGCTTCTCGAGTAATAAAGTTCCCTCTCTCGAGTACCGTACATCCACTCGAGAAATAACCCGATGCTTTTCGTATTATTTCGAATTCTTCATTTTCACAACCCGCATGATTTCTGCAGTAATCTAAGGCATGATATAGTGTAATTAGACTCCTAATCATCATTTCAAGGTTTATATAAATAGAAAAACTTTAGATTCCGTAAACCTACTCAAGTTTCAAATCCCTTCTCTCGAAAGCCTCTTCGCCTTCTGCCGCTGACACAGAGCAACCAACGTCATCTTCCGTCTGCCGGTCATCATTTTATGAAGCTTCAATGATGCCTAAGTCAAAGATTTGTGTTTGTAGTGAGTTAGTGATTGCAGGAATCACAAAGTTATCTCACGATTTCAAGAAATTGTTGATATTACTCGACAGTGCCGGTTTAACCTTTGTTCTACAACAACCTTGCAAAATCCTCTTTCCCGAGGTTGAAGAATTCTTCCAGAATATTAAGTTAAGGAGAAATAACATAGCTTTGAAGTTTAGGGTGAAGGGCATTAAGATCAAACTGAACAAGACAACTGTTTCTCAACTTCTGAGGATGCCGATTGTTGATGATGAAGATGATATCACCACAGAAGACAATGATAGGGCTTGTGGTTTCTGTGGAGTTTCTACTGAGGTCACCTCTATCAGAAGGCTTGATCTGAATGCTGAAAGCAAGTTGTTAGTTGATATCATTGGAGAAGTTCTCTGGTGCAAGACTTCTTCTATAAGTTTCATCTCAAATGACTTATTTGATGTTATGACTGCAATAATCTGCAGGAAAAAGTTCCAATTTGGCATGATGATTCTTGATAAGATCAGGGAGAGCATCAAGGCTCCTAGTTTTGTAAGGATAATCTCTTTGATGCTTAATGAGATAAATCCTCAAGTGTTTGAAACTTCCAAAGGTACTCCTATACATCATATGAAGAAGGTCTCGATTTCTATCGAGAGATGGGAATTGAAGCTGAAAAATCCTACTCAAGCTGCTAAGGCTCATGAAGTTTCTGCCTCAGAGGAAAGGACTCCATCTCCTTCTCAGAATCAGTTTGCTGGCACTTCTGGTGCAATATTTGAGGGGGAGCCTGCTCCTTCTGTACAAGACAAGATTCCTTCTCTTCCTACACATTCAGAACAGCCAGACAGAATTCCTACTCCTCCTCCAACCACTTCCTTCCAACAAGCTACTTCAGAAGAAATTCTTACAGATGCTTAAGTTCAAGACACAATCCTCTACACCACTAATGACATCAATAAAATGATTGAGGAACTCTCTTCTGATGAACAATTTCCCCCTCTTTAAAAAGAGCAGCCTGCTGAATAACCCAAGCAACCCACCCCTGCACCATCGACAACATCTACTTATGTTCCTTCTCCATCACCTGTGCAATACCATAAGTCACCTACTGCTCAATCCCCAACTGCTGAGCAAGACAAACAACAATCCATTCTTCTATCAAATGAAGATATAAATTCTGTAGAACCTGTAGATGCTCCTTTGAGGAACTTAGACTTCTCCCTTCCCACCTTCACTGGTGAGGAAGAAGTTGTTTTTGTCCAGACTACAAGAGCTCAAAGCTCAGTAGTACTTGAAGAAATTATTCCATGGAAAGTACCTCCTCCTCCTCCAGCTCTAGTTCCTCCTACTACTGCCACTGTTTCACCTCTAGAAACTTCTTCAGATATTATTGGAAAGATAGAGCAACTGTTATAAGAACAAAGAAAATACTTTGATGACTCATTGAAGACAGTTCAAGACAAGGTCTCTTCTCTAGAGATAGAGATGAGTAGAGGCTTTGCTGAAATACAACACAACACTAATCAGCTGAAGCAGCTTTTCAAAATAGGTGGTAAGGCATTGGACCACACTATTACTAGTGTTGGTGAGGTTATGAATCAATCTATCACTCTGGAAAATAATCAAATTGAACTTTAAAAGAATGCACAAGAGCATGTAATGAAAGTATGTGAAGAAGTGGGAATCTTCAGGGATGAAACTATAGAGAAACTTTGTTTAGAAGTCAGAAAGTGGACGAAGTTAGTAAAAGAACAAGTTGAAAAATATGACTCTAATGTCCAGACCATATGGAATGAGTAAGTAAAGGAAATCAATCAAGATGTGCTAGCTCAAATACAGTCAGGGAAGTTCCACACCTATGACACTACTGTTTGGATGCATAATCAAATCTTTCCAGATTTTCAGGCTGATCCAAATATCATTCCACGCCATCTAAATCCTCTTGCTGAAGGCCAGCCAGCTCCTGCTCAGATGCAAGCACAAATGACAACTTTCTCTCCCAGGATTGATGATGCAACTCTTCCTCAAGAATCCTATTCTCAAGTTTGGGAATCTGACATTCCTAAAGATTTCCAGAAGTTCAGATCCCCAAAAGAAGGAAATATGGAGAAGGTCCCTCTGCTAGTAAGTCAGTTCCCAATCCAGAATCAGAAAAGAGAAAAGCTTAAGAATTTGCTGAAGTTTGGAGCCCAACTTCAAGTCCTTGATTCTAGATACTCTGAAATTTGTAATGGACTATAATGAAAGCAGAGATCGTCCATTACAGTTTTTCTAAATGAGAGCTTTATGAGAAGTCCATGACAAAGAGAAGACTTTATTATGGAGAATATGGCAGGAACAACCCTAAAGCACCTCCAAGACCTCCAAGGTATTATCCAAAGCCATTCAGCTATCAGAGTAGGCAATACGAAAAGTTTGATAAGCAATATCATCAACAGCATCAGAGCCAGAACTGACTTTTTGAATTTTAAAATGAGGATTTAATGCCTGTAGAAATGAAGTCTAAAATAATTCTAATTATATAATCTCTAGTTTTGATGATTATGTGTTTAATTCTTTATTTCTTGCATTTTATCTTGCTCTTACCTTTTCATATCTAGTTCTTTCTCTTGTGGCATAATTCCCCTTAGTGTAGAGGGTTCTGACTTCTACAAATAGGGGGAGATTTTCGGGTATTTCATCCAAGATAACCTAGATTTGCATGAAGTCACCCTTGAACTAAGTTGAATTAAGTTGTATTTGATCTTTTATTTTAGTTATGTGTTTGCAGTTTCTATTGCTATGTGTAGACCACTATAAGTCTACAGTGGGTCATAAACATAGGACTATACAATGTAATATTTCATTGTGTGATCCAAGGTGTTGACTCATGTGTAGCCTCTCTATTGGGATACACTTCATATTCAAGCATTTGGACTAATGAATGAAGAGTTGGTGATGATTGGATTCAAGAAGGAAAAATTTTCTAGAGTCAGAAATTTTCTAAGTCTTTTTACTCGAGTGGTCTGTTAGTACTCGAGTAGAAGAAGAAGAAGAAGCACTTGAAAAGTCAGCTTAGTACTCGAGTACAGGAATTGGTTCTCGAGTAGTACTATTCTAGTTCTCGAGTAACCAGGTCTAGTACTCGAGTGGACTTTTCCTCTACCTCTCGAGTGTTCAAGTTTTTAACTCAGAATATTTCTATGTTTAGTACTCGAGTAGTCATCTAGTACTCGAGTAGTTTATATTATGTCTCGAGTGACAGAAAATTTTCTCTCAGAATTTTTCTAAGTCTTTGTTCTCGAGAAGTCTTATTTTACTTCTCGAGTGGATTCCCAGTTCTCGATAATTCTATTCCACTCGAGTAATGATTTTATCCGTCTCGAGTATTTCTGTTAAACTTCTTCTCGAGTAATTCAAGTCTATTTATCAAGAGCCAGTCTTGTACTCAAGTAATGGTTTATTCCTCTCGAGTTATTTCAGAATTCCTTCTTCTTGAGTAATCTTCGCTATCCACTCTAGTTAAAGCTTCACTACTCGAGTAGTTCTACTTCACTCGAGAAATGAAGTTCAATTTTGCTGAAATTTCGCATTTCAGATTTGACGGGATTTTCAAATGACATGACGTGATTGGTCCACGTGAACGTCATTAAGGATAATTTTGACCGTTAGGGGAGATCTTATATAAAGGTCTTGTCAAACCGACTAACCCTAAGAAGATAAGAAGAAAGGGTGCTGTCAATTATTATTCTATGTATTTTCTGAATCTCATTCTCTCTCTCCAAAAATGGAAGTCGTCGTCGCCGATCTTCTTTGTGCAAGCACTAGGGTTTTCGATCCCATGATTCAGATCAAGATTGACTTCCAGATCGAGATTATTATTCGTTCTTCATCATCTATCAGATTGAGTGAAGTCAAAGGAAATTTTCAGATCTAGTTCTTGCCGAGTTTCTTCTTCAACATTTCAGATAGAGCTCCAAAGATAAAAGAAGAGGATCTAGGCCGACAGATTCAAGATCTGAGGATAATTGTTTGTATTTTCAATTAATCTCAATTTAATTCTTGTAGGAGACTTCTCTCCGAGTTGTAGGAAGTTTTAACTTCTGAGTGTAGATCCTAGTTATGGATCGAGTTTGTAGGAACTTTGTTCCGAGGCATAGGATTGGTTTACAATCCGAGATAGTGAAGTAGCCGAGTCTACTGCTTTGCTAGATCGGTGAGGGAAAGTGGATGTACCCATGGTTTGGGAACCACTATAAATCTTTTGTCGTCTGTGATTGCTTAGTAGATTTGTGTGCATAGTTTGTTAAATTTTTTATTTCGCAAAAAGACGCACAACTCACCTATTCACCCCCCTCTAGGTGATTTAGGTAGACAACTGATCATTTTCACTTCCCCCTAGAGGTTGTCTCCTCCATAGAAACCCCTTCGCTGTCCCTTATCCTTCCACTCCTGTTACCTCTAGCCGAGCCGATTATTCGACACTTGGCTCCCCCACCTCAGCAGCTACTACTGCTGCAGCTGCTGCTGCTATTCCCGCTGCCAGGGTTCAGCCCTCCTCACCTACTGACCTCGACCACCTCCTGGCCCCTTCTCTTCCTCCATGGCCCACCTGCCCAGGTTACTTACAAGCTCGGGGTTGACGCATCCTCCTCCACATCCCTTGCTTCCCTCTCCTTTAACTCCTCATAGGTGAGAGCTTGATCCATCCTGAAGAAACCCTGATGTACCCTTGAGGTAAAGGCCATCATCAGGGTTTGCCCATGTCATCTCCGGGACCTTGGTGACCTCCTCTTGAAACCGGTCCACGTAGCTCCTCAGGGTCTTGTTCACCCCTGCTTGATGAGGAATAGAGACATTGACTCCTTCTTCCTCATCTTGGAAGTTGTGAAACTCAATATGAACCCTTAGTACAGGTCCTCGAAGTAGTAGATGGAGTTGGCCGGGAGCTGGTGGAACCACTCACTCGCCTTCTCCTTGATGGTGATGGCAAAGAGCCTGTATTTGAAGGCATCCGACATCTACCTTATCGAAACCACATCCTCGAACCACTGGATGTGCTGGAATGGGTCATCCCTCTCGGTGTAGTAGGGCATCTCTGGCTCCCTGAACTCCTTCGGAACTAGGGTAGAAGAAACCAACTCGCTGAAGGGATTGCCTCCCCCTATTGGGTGAGCTGGGGGATCTCACACCCCCATCTCGCCGAACCGGCCTCCACTCGCCAACCTGAGGAAGAGCACTCTCCCCTGGAGATCTCGCCCACTGCCTTCCTCCGCTACCTCCTTCCCAGGTCACCGAGCCAGGGCATCATCTCCAAGAGCCAGGGCGGCGAAAATTGGGACAACTGGTGTTGAGCACTCAGCACGCGGGCCGAGTGTGAACCTGGCGAGGTTTAGCACCTCCTTCCTGAACTCCTCGAACATACCCAACATGGCAAGAGGGGGAGGGGGTGGCGAGTCGGCCCTGTCCGAACCTTGCCCTTCTCCTCCAGTCATCAAGCCTGCTAAAGATTTTATGTATTGACCACGCTCCAGCTCACCACACAAAAATGTTAAAACCGAAAACTCGGTCTCTATGGTGTTCACCCTTGGGGATGGGGTGATCACACACTTACTTCTCTTTCACGAGCCAAACAACTAAGGGAAAAGAATAGGGAACAGACCCAAGGGCTCTGCGTGGAGGACCCACCACACACCCGGAAGATCTTAGAGCGCTTCGCCTCCCTAGCCAAATGCCAAGCTAAGGATACCTCAGAAAGCGCAAGAAGACCGGGGAACAAGAAAGCATGCCTTCTGAGGTACTGCCTTGGGTCTATTTATTGATTTCTGAATATGGCATGCAAATAGCCAACCTCTGCTGTTCCAATCAGCTATATGCAGCCCAACTAGGTCTGCCAACAGCGTAACTCCGCTGTTCTAAAAGGCTATGGGCTGACCAACGAGGGTAAAAAGGTAGAAATACAACACCGAAACACGAGGCAAAAGGCCATCTATGACATCCACTTGGTAGGGGAAGAAAGTGCTAGATGGGGCTGACACTCGCCGCTTCTTCTCGGTTGGGGGCTGCGGTGCAGGCCAGCGGCACAGAGTACTCACCGAAAAGGCACGAGTGCTTTTCAAGCTTGTCACCTATGTCCACCGCCCCCCACTTGCCATCCCAGGCTTTTTGGGACTAAATGATGAATCTCTCTCACGAGAAGCCACTGAGCCAATATGGGGTTGTACACTGTCTAAGTCTACGAGCATTGAGTGAAGCCTGTTCACTCAATGCCACAAGCCAAGGATGGATGCTGCAAAGATGTAAATAGCCTAAGTCCACAGGTGTTGACTGAAGACAATTCACTCAACGCTAGATGCCAATAAGCGCTAAGTAACGTGTGGATTGTCAAAGCCCAATAGTTTGCAAGAAAGAAATGCAGCTAAGTCCACAGGCGTTGAGTGAAATTAGTTCACTCAACTCCATATAACAAGAGGCATCAAATATAGCTGAGTTTGTCAAAGCCTCAACATTTGCAAGCTGAATAATCGACTTAGTCAAGAATCATTGAGTGGGGACAACTCAATCAATGTCTGATTAAAGAATTGTTTAGTCAAGCTCAAGCAGTTGAACATTATATCAAGAATGCTGGATAAGTATAGAATCATCGAGTGAATACAGCTCAGTTAATGCCAGAGAAGAAAGCGTCGTGTGATGTCAAAGCTCACAGAAAGATGGACAGAAAAATCAATCTAAGTCCAGATGCATTGAGTGAGGACAGCTCACTCAAAGCTCTCAAAGCCTGGAAGATTCAAAAAGTTGCGGCTAAGTACAGAAGCATTGAGTGAAGCCAGTTCACTCAACGCCTCAGCCTGAAGACATACAAAAGAATTTGGCCAAGTCCAAAATTGTTGGGTGATGAAGGTTCACCCAAGGCACTCAACGCATGATAGTGAATGAGAATTTGGCTAAGTCCAGATTCGTTGAGTGAAGCCAGTTCACTCAACGCACTCAATGCCTAATGGTGCTGAGAAATTAGCTAAGTCCAAATTTGTTGAGTGAAGGCTATTCACTCAACGCACTCAAAACATGGATTGAATCTTAAAATTTGGCTAAGTACATAGATGCTGATGTCAACAAAAGTCAACAGAGTTCAAATTCATTGTGGGAAAGCTATAGAACACGACAAATGGCGCCGAAAGCCTATTGTACGTCTACTTCTGTCAATGCAAGTTGTAGCAAATAACTACAGGTGGTCCCTACAAGTCAAATAACCAATAATCGGTGGAATATAAAAGGAACAAGATCGGGAGACGGAACATAACTTTTAGGTTTTTTATTCATTTTGAAAAGAGGCGCCTGAACTTCATCTTCCTCGCCATTATTACCGAGCTTGAAACCTAAATGTTCAGCCAACTATTCCAAAAGTTCCAGCAAGTTAGTTGTACCTAATTTCTTTTGATATAACAAGTTTAGAAAAGGTTTTGATAAAGAAGAAGGAGAAGAGCCATCTGGTTTCTGCATTCCAGGTTAGCTGATTGAAGAGCAAATCAACAGAAAGTTCAGAGACATTGTTTCTGAGATACTTCCAGCACAAGCAGCAGCTTATTGAAGATCAGTTATCTTGTTGCTGAGAAGAAGGTAGGGCTAATTTTATCTCTGCTCAGGAGGCAGACACAGAAAATTTTCTTTTGTTTCAAATCAACATCAACCAACCACTTTACTCTATATAGGATCAATTCTTGGATTTGAGCTGTGGGATCCTTTTAGATCTGAGTGTAAGCCTGTGTTATAAAGGCTGAGTGGTGGATCAGTTATTGATCAGAGGTAGGATCCCTGTGTGGATCTAAGTGTAGGGCATGTGTGCCTGAGGTAGGGTGATAAGTTGTATTTATACCTATTTTTAGGTATATTAGTTAAGTCAATTTTTAATTATTTCCTTTGTTTTTAGTCAATTTACTTCGATAAATTGTTCATATTTGTAAAATTTTACTTCTAACTTAGTTTATTTTGTTTTCTGAAAAATTTAAGAAAAAGTCAAAATTTGACCTGTCACGCCCGTGACCATGCCCGACACGCCCGTGACAAGCACTCAACGACTTCGGCAAGGTCGACACTCAACGATTTTACTGTTCAACAGTCAACGCCATCATCTCACGCCCGTGTCCAAGATTGTCACGCCAGTGTCAATGGTGACACTCAACGCTTTTTCAACAGTCAACGATACTGAGATCAGAACTGCTAGCTTTGACACACCCCCTGTCAAGCCTTCCTGTCACGCCCGTGACATACAGGTCACGCCCGTGACTGCCACGTGGAGCGCCCGAAGTCAACTTTGCCGTCAAATTGACGGACCAATTAAGCTAAATAGCTAGTCACACCCTTCTGTCACGCCCATGACATGCTGGTCACGCCCGTGACGATGATGTGTCACCTTCCCGAACCTTCCAGAACGGTGCCTGCTCGCCGAAGTCGCAAAGTCAAACACGGCTCTTACTGACACGCCCCATGACATGCCCGTGACCAGGGCGTGTCACACCCGAAATTTTTCCTATAAATAAGAGTTTTCTGTAATGCCCAAGGGTTCACTTTTTTGAGCCAAACTTTGGTGTGTTTTGTGGGCTGCCTTGGTGCACTTCATTTCATGTAAGGAGACTTTCTATCTCTTCCTTCTTATGTTTGTTTTAGCTTTTCCTTTTGCTTTGTAATAGTTTGTAATAGCTTAAGTTATGAAAATAAAAAAAATGTTTTTCCTCTTTCTCTCTCTACATGGAATGAATGTGTATTTGGGTGCTTCACTTTCCTTCATCCTTTTTATCCTTATGTTTAGCTTTGTTCATCTTTATGAAAAGTGTGTGTGTGTGTGTGTGTGTATGAGTGTAACTTGCCTTAATTTTTCATGCAATATGTTGTAATGATAGGTTTTATTTTAGGCTTTTATCAAAAAATTTGAGCCGTTGTAATGGCAAAATTTAGTTTAAGTCTATTTTTTTAAAGAATCAAAGTTGTATTTAAAACTTTCTAAAGGCTTATATTTTCATTCCTATGAAGTTGTAAAAGTGGTTTTAAAGAGTTTTTGGTTTTTTTTACTTAGCTTTGCTTTAGGATTGTAAAATCTGTTTTGGTCCTTTAATTTTTCTTTTCACTTTTTAATCACTTCTACGAAATCCTATGGATGAAAATGTAAACGTTTTAATTTTTCAGCAACTTTGATTTAAACTTTGTTTTCAAAAACTTTTGTTTCAAACAATTTTTATTTCATCTTTTTAATTATTTTTGGCAAGTTCTAAGGGTGGAAAAGTTATCATTTTTATTTTTAAAGAACTTTCTTTTTGTGTTATTTTGATGTGTGTGTGAGTGTATGAGGGTAGATTTTCATTATGCTCCTTTAATTTCATGTTAGTGTGTGTGAGTGTATGAGGATAGTTTTATCGCTTTCATTCTCCCGCCCACTCATTTGAGCCGGGACTCGCAATCTTATTGCTTTACTCATTTATGTAGAGTGTGTGAGTGTTTGAGACTAACTTTTCATGCTTTCTTTAATGCTTTATTCAATTATGTAGAGTGTGTGCGTGTGAGCATTTATTTTCGCCTACTCGTTAAGAGTTAAACGACGCTCTGCATTAATTTACCGCCCACTAATTTGAGTGGGACTTGTAATTTTCATTTTTTGTAACTTAGTTTCTTTTTATTTATGCATTTATTTCCGCCTACTCGTTAAGAGTTAAATGGCGCATTGCTTTAATTTACCGCCTACTCAGTTTTGAGTAGGACTTGTACTTGCATTTATTTCCCCCTACTCATTCGAGTAGGACTTGCTTTATTTACTTTCTTTATGGGTTTGAAGTGTGCGTTGTTAACCCCAGAATCCGCAACATAACCAGCTCGGCATCTCGCTCCTCCTTTGTCGGACTTGAAAAGCTCAGGTCGCCCAGGTCGCCAATGGTCGAGCCCAGGTAAAGCCTGGACCGTCAAGTTCAACTCTGCTATGTAGTCAAAACCCGTTCGGCGATAGTCGACCTCGTATCGACGAGCTCCAGGTCAGGTCGCTTAGGTCGCCCAGGTCGCTCATGTCGCAATTAGCCTGGCAGGTGTGCACTCAACGCAATTAGGGAGGTTTTCAGCTCGCAGGCCCAGTTCGTCGGTCTCGTGCGGACTGCTCGTTCTTCCTCTTTTGATTCCCATCACCGCCGCCCGGCACTTTTGTATCTCGGGCAGCCGGTTATTTTAGCCCTGCCCGTTCGGGCAGGCCCCCAGTCTATAAATAAGGGAGAGTGGTGCACTCAAAGGGGGGGGGGACAGGACCCCAGAGGTTCACTGGGTAAAGGCTGCGGACTCACATCTCAGACATTCGCGGTCTCAAATCTGCGCTACCTCCCATTTTACCTCGGTCCATTAGTAAGCGGTTGCTTGCAGTCCCTTTCTCTCTTCTTCCTTTCTTGCAGGAACTTGAGGGCGCATTTTCTGCATCAACATCAACACGCGACCTTCAGATTGAAGCTATCGCTGAAGCTCTCGGACCAAGATGTCGGATCGTCGATCGACTCATTTTCATGCCCGCTCAGGTCGCTCAAGCTCCTCAAGCGCCCTGTGGGACGCGCTCGACCGATCCAGCAGAGAAGCCGAGCAGTCCCGGAGGGAGACCGATCAGCGCCTTGACGCGATCAGCCAGGCTTTGGTCGCGATCACTCAATGACTCGACCAACCTAGGGTGGCCGAGCAGGAGCCAGTCTGCAATACCCCAGTCCGCCAAGCGCGAACTGCAACGCCACTACTCACGAACTCGCCCATCCAGCCCGCAGCCCTACCGAAGTCTCAAGTCGATGAGCTCACTTCACTGATGGATTTTTTCCGCGAGGTAGCCCGGGGAAGTCCAGCCCGCCGACTTAATTTTGCGGAAGATAATCAGGCCGTGCGACCTCCTGCGACCTCGGCTATAGACCAAATCGGGGAGTCCCCTTTTATTGATAAGATCCGTCAAGAGCAAGCTCCTAACAACTTCAGGGAACCTCGCATTCCATTTTACACTGGGGATACGGACCCCGTCGCTCATCTCCAGGCTTTTGAGGATGCAGTAGCGATGAGATGTTTGACAGATGGTTTGAAATGCAAACTCTTGGTGACTACTTTCGACGGCCAGGCCCGAGAATGGTTTCATGAACTGTATCCCGGATCCATCGCTAGTTTTGCTGAGTTGCGGCAAGAACTCCTGTTGAGGTTTGCCACTTCCAGGAAGAGGAAAAGTGGGCCGGCTACCCTTTTTAAGATCAAGCAAGCCGACAATGAGTCAGTGGCGCAATTCGTGGATCGCTTCCAGAGAGAAAAACTGGGAGTCAGGAATGTAGACCCCGAGTTTTATAAGATTGCCCTAGTTAACGGACTCAAAGAAGGACCGTTGAAGTTTGAGGCAACCACCAAGGATCCAGCCACTTTTCAAGATCTAATAGCCTTAGCCAACACCTTCATAGAAGGGGAGAGCGCTAACCCTTCCTATATATCCAATTTAACTGCGAAGGCGGAAAAAAGAGACGTCACCAATTCCTATACAACCAATCGATCATCCAAGCCTTCCTTACCAGAATATCAGCCTCCAGCGCACAGGGGAAGAAATTTCCGACACAAATGGCCCTATTGAAACCATCAGCAATTTCATGAGCAAAAGCCACCGCTGGCCGCTACCCCTGTCCCAACTGCTCCTCGAATCTTGCCTGTCCTTCAAATTCGAGATAACTCATCTTCAGACGAACATCAGAACCATGATCCCCTGGAAGAGCTCGCTGCTATGGGCTTGACAATAGATGAAGTTCTCTAGGTCCTACAAAAGAAAACTGAACCGAAGAAGGATTTCCAGAAAGTGGAAGGAAAGACTCGAAGCGCGGACCTTTTCTGCGCATTCCATAGAGAAAAGGGACATCCGACTGAAGATTGCAGAGCTCTCCGGCAGCTCGTGGAGAGATTGCTTGCTGCAGGAAAGATGAAGGGCCTCGGAGTAAAGGAGACCTCATCAAAGCCATCCACCTCTAAAGGCAAAGAAGTGGCCGAAGTCTCTTGGGAAGACAAAGACGCTGAGAGAGCGGGATACTATGGTAACATTAAGATAGGAGAGAACGTCGATGCGAACGACGTGGGTGCCCTTGGGGACCTCTTTTGCATCCACGGAGGAGCAGGTGTGGAATCAAGCAGAAAGTCTTCTTTAGCAAGGATCTCACGGCACGAGGTAGCCATGAATTCAACAGCTCCCCCGGCAGAGGTTGTTGTTTTTGGTCCAGATGATCTCCCAAAGATAGCCAACCCGTTCAACGACGCAGTCGTGATCAAGGAAATCATTGAAAACTATACGATCCCAAGAATTTTTGTCGACACAGGGAGTTCGGTCAACCTTATATTCAAAAATGCTTATGAGGCCCTAAGGTCCGAAAAGACTTTACTCTCCACCGAGGGACCGCTGTATGGCTTCGCGAGCGAGAAGAAAGAGGTTGAAGGAAGCATCAAACTCTCAGTAACGCTCGGGGGAGTGTCAAAACTTATCACATTCGTGATAGTTGATGCGGCAAGCAGTTATTGTGCCATCTTTGGGAGACCTCTTCTTAACGAGTACCGAGCAATAGTTTCCACCTATCACTTGGCGATCAAATTTTCTGCAGGAGGAAAACAGTACCGAGTTAGAAGCAACCCAAAGGAGGCGCGGGAATGCTACGTCAAAGCAGTCAACACAATTGAGCAAGCGCCTCCCCAAGCGGCTCTAATCGTTGCCTCAGGAGAGAAAGATCCCCAAGAGAAGGCTCCCCAAGAGGAGGTTGAGAATCAGAAGGCAACCCCGGAAGGAGTTCATCTAGAGCCTGCTCAAGCAACCCAAGGGGTCTCAATTGGAGCAGGCGAAGAAAGAAAGCTTACAATCAACTCGGAGCTCCCCGAGGAGGAAAAAAGAAGGCTGATCGCGTGCTTACTAAAGAACCTGGATGTCTTTGCCTGGGCTGCAGAAGACATGCCGGGAGTGGATCCTGATATAGCTTGTCATCACCTCAATATCGCCCCCAATTTCAAACATGTTCAGCAAAAGAAGCGGGAGGTGGCAACCAAGCTAGCCGAGCCAATCAGGGAAGAGGTTGTAAAGCTTCTAAAGGCCAAATTCATTCGTGAAATCCAATACCCGGATTGGGTATCCAACGTTGTAATGGTAAAAAAGCCAGGAGGAAAATGGAGGATGTGCGTTGATTTTACCAAGTTAAATAAAGCATGCCCAAAAGATTGTTATCCACTGCCTCGAATAGATGCCTTAGTCGATTCTGTGGTTGGATATCCCTTTATGAGTTTTTTAGATGCGTTTTCTGGTTATCACCAGATTAGGATGCATAAACCTGACATCCCCCATACATCCTTTATCACAAATGATGGCTGTTATTGTTATCTGGTAATGCCCTTTGGGTTAAAAAATGCAGGCGCTACCTATCAACGCATGATGGACTCTGTATTTAAAGAACAAAAAGGAAAAAATCTTGAAGTATACGTCGACGATCTTCTTATTAAAAGCAAAACCTTCCCTTTGCATTTACAAGACCTTACAGAAACATTCTCCACTTTGCGAAAGTATAACATGAAATTGAATCCATTAAAATGTATCTTTGGGGCAAATAAAGGAAAATTCCTCGGTCATCTCCTTACCCCTGAGGGGCTCGCCCCTAACCCAGATAAAGTTAAGGCGATTCTCAATATGCCATCACCTCGTTCCCCAAAAGAAGTCCAGCAATTAGGGGGAAGACTCGCAGGTCTTGGGAGATTTATCTCCAGAATAGGAGATAAGAGTGCCCCGTTCTTCAAGACTCTTCGCGGAGGGTCTAAATTTGAATGGACCAAAGAATGCATAAAAGCTTTTGAACAACTTAAGGAGCAACTCACCTCCACCCCTTTACTTCAGAGCCCTCGCACGGGAGAAATGCTATTCATCTATCTAGGAGTGGGCTCAGAAGCAATAAGTTCAGTCCTTGTCAGAGTAGAAGGGAGAAGGCAATATCCGGTATATTATGTCAGCCACATATTGAAGGATGCTGAAACTCGGTACCCGATTCTTGAGAAGCTTGCATTGGCATTAGTAATGTCTGCCAGAAGGCTTCGACCGTACTTCCAAGCACATTCAATTAGAGTGATTACAGATCAGCCATTAAAAAATATTCTGGAAAAACCGGAGCACTCCGGGAGACTAGCCAAATGGGCAATTGAACTCAGTGAGTTCGATATTTCATATGTACCCCGAACAGCTATCAAGGCACAGGTACTAGCAGATTTTTTAATAGACACAACTGAGCCTAATACTGATCAAGCTGATCGATCTCCGCTAGCATGGACAATCTATATAGATGGAGCTTCGGGCAAAAACTCTTCGGGGGCAGGAGTAGTCCTCATTAATCCCAACGGAGTCAAATTAAAACAGGCCATAAAGTTCTCTTTCCCAACCACCAATAATCAGGCAGAGTATGAAGCACTCCTGGCAGGCCTGCGGTTCGCAAAAGAATTGGGCATAGATTATGCGCACGTTAAAACTGACTCATTGGTAATGGCGTCCCAAGTGTTGGGGAATTTCGAGACCAAAGAACCTACCCTGAAGAAATACTTAATTCTGGTGAAGGCAGAAATTGGAAGATTCAAAAGCTTCACCATTGAGTATGTCTCAAGAGTGCACAATGCTGAAGCAGATGAGCTGGCAAAGTTTGGCCTCCCTTCCGGGGAAACAACGTCAGAACTTTTTTATCTGGCTATAGAAGAAGGAGAATTGATGCAAATAGAGCAACGGCCCTCTTGGATGGACTCATTCAAATCATATCTTTCGACAGGGGAATGGCCACAAGCTTTGAAAGATAAGAGGAGATTTAGAATGAAAGCAGCAAATTACAAGCTTATCTCCGGGATTCTCTATAGAAAGACTTTCCTCTCGCCAATGGCAAGGTGTGTGTCTGAAGAAGAAGTTCCCACGGTACTCCAAGAAATTCACTCTGGAGAGTGTGGCAGCCATTCAGGGGCTAGAACTTTAGAGAAAAGAATATTGCGATAAGGGTATTTTTGGCCCACGATGAGAAAAGATTCTGAATTATACGCGAAGAAATGCGCCCAATGTCAAAAGTTTGCTCCTCTTCAACTCCAACCCTCGCAGCAGCTTTTGTCAATCTCCACACCTTGGCCTTTCGCAGTGTGGGGAATGGATCTCCTCGGGCCATTTCCCATGGCAAGTGGACAGCGACGCTTTATCTTGGTTATGATCGATTACTTTAGCAAGTGGATCGAAGCAAAGGCGCTAGCAAAAACAACAACACAGGTGATAAAAAAATTTTTATGGGGGGAGATAATATGCAGGCACGGCATCCCAATGGCAATAATTACAGATAATGGGCCCCAGTTCAACAATGAAGAGATGAAGAACTTTTGTAAGCAAGTCAGCATAGAACTGAGATTCTCATCAGTTCACCATCCCAGGAGTAATGGCCAAGTGGAAGCTGCAAATAAACAGATACATAATTTGCTGAAAAAGAAGGTGCATAATCTGAGAGGAAACTGGGCAGAGGAACTTCCTTCAGTTCTATGGACCCTCAGAACAACTCCATCCACAGCTACTGGGGAAACTCCTTTCAAATTGTCTCATGGTTCGGAAGCTCTCATCCCAGTAGAATTTGAGGTTCCAACTCCCAGGGTATTATTGTCCAGACAAAGCTGGGAGGATTGGCTTAAAATTAACGATGAGAATATGAAACTTAGCCTGGACCAAATTGAAGAATTGTGGGATGAAGCCATCATCAGGCAAGAGGAAGTCAAACGAAGAATGGCAAGATATTTTGACAAAAATGTCAGGGTCAAGCATTTCTCGGTGGGTGATCTCATCCTTAAAAAGGTGGATGCAGCCGCAAGAACTGGCTCCGTGGGCAAGCTAAACCCAAACTGGAGTGGACCATTTATCATTAAGAAAGTTCTGAGAAATGGGGCATACCAACTACACACCTGCGACGGAGAAGATATACCCCATACTTGGAACGACAATGATCTGAAACGTTTTTATGCTTAAGCAAAACACCTGTCATCTGTTGATTATTTTGGCAATTATATTCATGAAGAATTCCTGGCTAAATGATCTTTTCTATGTGGCGCAATCTTTTTCCTTTGTCTGAAACTCAAAACGAAAACCACCAGACCGAGAGACATCGCCAAGTCCAGCTTGGACCCCCCCAAGAATTGTTGTCATTAGCATAACACCACGATGACCACGTGTTGCGGGGAGATTTCGCACCGTGTAGTGGGAGCTTGCAGATTCTTGCGCGGTGGGCTACTGGATTTTGGATCCCGGCTAGTACCTGACTCCACCACTGCATTTTTGGAGGGGCAGGGTGGTTGACAGCTCTACTAAGCTTCGTAGGGATAGCGTACACATTGATGATCTCTTTGAGGAAAGCAATGTCACCTGACACCTGCCCATAGATCATCAATGCTCGTACCTTGAACACTCTTTGGTACTCTCAAGCGGTGCCTGCAGGGAGCTCACGACCCAGTTGATCCATTGAGGAAAGCAATGCATCCCGCATGCACCTGCCCAATTGATCAAATCGGTCTAAATCCCAGGCAAGAGAGCGGTGTGTTCCCTTTTTTGTCAGAATAAAATTAATATTTTCAACCTCCACCAGCTTCTCCAGGAAAGCAATGCCGATCCGGCGGCACCTATCCGCTTAATTATGAATTACAGGTCATTGCTTATTGATGAAGTGCGGACTCCGTTTATTCTACCCGCTCAGTCCGCCATCCCTTTGTTGGTTCTGTAATTTATAACCCTGTGGGGAAAGCAAAACGAACTCCAGTTTCTCTAGTTCGCCCAATCCGCAGGATTCGTTTAACACATATTAATTATTTTAGAAAGATTCAATTATAAATATCTGCGGACGAATACCCTAGTCCGCCTAGTTCGCTTGTTCTCGTTATTTAAGTCAGCAGATTACGGTTTTTCTTGGTTCTGTTGTGCAAAGTGCGGACTGCTAACCAAACTCGTCCAAGTCCGCATCATTCGTCCTTTTCCCAAGGAATACATTCTGTTCATATTATAACAAGATTGTGGTTATGAAATTTCAGCTAGAGTTTAAACGTGCAGTAAAGCTATAGCAAAGATATAAGTGCGATCTCTAAAGCATCAGCGAGAAACAAGCAGAAAATCTCAGAAGATATCAAAAATATCCTTTTTTATATATATTCATTCAAAAATTACATGTCCTGGCGGACTCGCGTAGAGTCCGCCCCCCCCCCCCCCCTTACATTAAAGAAAACCAAAAAATTACAATATATATTCCTATTCTGTCCTCTGCTTCTTGTCCGCAGGCTTCTCCGGGCTCGACCCATCCACATCCACTATAGGCGAGTAGCCGCCTGAGTCACTGCTGCTGCTGTCGTCAGAGTGAAAAGCGGCTGAGGGTTCTGTTCGCGAGCTGCTCTCACCAGAGCTGGAGTTAGCGGACTGATCCGACTGACCTCCTTGCTGCTGACTTGAGGCCACGTCTTCAGCAGCTTCCTCGTCAGCGGACTCCTCCTCGTCATCCTCGGCAACCGCTTTCCCCTTATTAGCTTGCTCGAACTCGGCAACCTTATCCTTTAGCTCCGGGAAAAGCTTCAGGAAAGGAATAGAGTCTACCCCAGCCTTCGCGTACCCATTGCTGATAACGCGCTCGAGCGCGACCTCGACGCTTTCCCTCACAAAAGGAAACATGGCCTTTTGAAAGTCTGGGTTGGTCACCTCATATGCGGTCTGCAAAAGAAATCAAAACATCAGTCCGCGAAAGATAAGCAAGATTAATGGCGATTAACTAAGCACTTACGGCCTTGTCTTCTTTATATTGATTAACTTTTACACCAAGCCGCTTATTCCTCTCTTTCAGCGAATGGCTTTCCTTCTTATGCCGCGCATTGTCCCTAAGCAGCTCGCGCGTAAGCCTGCCTAAGAAGTGGTTGGTGACGGCAGAGTTCGCACTGGCCTGCACAGCGACAAGGGGGAGGTCATCAGGTGCCACACCTTGCAGATCGCGAAGGTTTTGCTTCCCGTATAAGGCGGACAGGGCGACGTGGGCATGGCGAGATGGGCGTGGACTCCTCCAGGAGGGAAGAGCCGTTGATAGGCGGACATACTTTTTCTTCTCATGCCAGTGGATCATTGGGTTGCCCCTCAGATCCTTCTGCTTCTCGCCGAAGCCCGCAATGTCGAAGCTGCCATCGGAAGAGTAACCCGTGGCGGGGTCTCCGTCTTCCCTCCTCTTTTTTGCGATTTCTTTTCTCCTTTGCCCTTGTGTAGGAGTTTGTCCGGCAGGCGCAACGGGCAGATTTGCGGGCACCGTCAAGGTCGCTGCAAGAGAGAAAGTTAGCTAAAATTCCCAGGTTGTTGCGGATACAAATGAAGGTCGCAAGACTTACTCTCGTGGCGGCTAATAGTATCCAGCCCAGGCAGCAGCGGGATGTAATAGTCGACATCCAGCCTCGCTCCATCAAGGAATCTGACGATGGCGGCCTCGGCATCGTTCAGCCGCACGCTCTTGAAGTCAGCATCCACGCGCAGCTGCGGACTGGTATGAAGTAACCCCAGGTCTCCTTCAAAGATAAGATACCTAGAGGTCCAGTTGTGGATCTTGTTCAGCAAGCCCACAACCTTCATTCCCCTACAGTAGAAGTAGATGATGCCTTTGTACTCGCGGTCTCCCGTCGGAGTGATGGAGCGAACAGAGAAAATTTTCCTGAAAATCTTCAAGGAAAATTCAACCCTCTCAGCTCGCAGGTAAGCAATGAAACTGCAGATGGCAATCATACTATTCGGGGCAAGCTGGCCCGGAACCACCCCATAATGCTCAAAGATCTCCGCGACCTCCCAGAGCAGGGGGAATTTGAACCCGCAGTCAAAATGATCTATTGGAACTGCGAGCTGGGTAGCGCTTGAAAAATTCAGTCGTTCGTGGTGTTCGGGGAGCCGCGCGAGTACGGGCGAGCCCGCCATATGAACTTCCAAGAAAGCCTCCAGGTCGGCTTCGGTTAGCCTACTCCTTTTATGATCAGCAGCATGGAAGGCGGTTGCGGCCTCAGTACGTGCGGACACCATGTTTTCAGACCGCAAGGCTTCAGCTCCCACTGTTTTCTATATAAAAAGAGAATGACGACCCAATTTATATAGAAACCGTCTGACATGACAGCCGTCAATCCGCCCAGATCGGTAAGCCAGTCCGCTCAGCTTGCTATTTCCCTGTTTTCCCTGCAATATCAGGTATTTCTCAAGGCTTTGCGGATTCAAAGCCAGTCCGCTCAGCTCGCTATTTCCCTGTTTTCCCTGCAATATCAGGTATTTCTCAAGGCTTTGCAGATTCAAAGCCAGTCCGCTCAGCTCGCTATTTCCCTGTTTTCCCTGCAATATCAGGTATTTCTCAAGGCTTTGCGGATTCAAAGCCAGTCCGCTCAGCTCGCTATTTCCCTGTTTTCCCTGCAATATCAGGTATTTCTCAAGGCTTTGCGGATTCAAAGCCAGTCCGCTCAGCTCGCTATTTCCCTGTTTTCCCTGCAATATCAGGTATTTCTCAAGGCTTTGCGGATTCAAAGCCAGCCCGCTCAGCTCGCTATTTCCCTGTTTTCCCTGCAATATCAGGTATTTCTCAAGGTTTTGCGGATTCAAAGCCAGTTCGCTCAGCGCGCTATTTCCCTATTTTCCCTGCAATATCAGATATTTCTCAAGGATTTTGCGGATTCAAAGCCAGTCCGCAGAAACTGCAGTCTGCCAATAAAGCGCCAGCCCGCATAATTTACATTTCCATAACGGGATTATCCGAAAAAATAATAGAATACAACAAGCAGAGTAGCATCACAGCACAGATACAATCATACAACAAGGATGTTCAGCAACAATATTACACAGCAGCTTAAAAATATAAAAATATTAAAACAAACGTTTAGGCCTTAGCGCCTTCCGCGGTCTCTCAGAGCAGGTCGCGCCTCCTCCTCCATTCCAACGTGAGCAGCCTGGTCGCTCCCTCGCAAGATCTCGCAGTAGAGCTGGGAAACCAGATGGTGCATGTTATTGAAGGTGCGGTGCATATGAGCCATGTCTCTGACTACCCGCGGAAATGGAAATAATTGAACTCCCGGGGTTGGATCTGTGACCACCGCGGGCTGCACGCTTGCCGCAGGGGCCGATCCCTCCCCCACAGCAGGCTGAGACGTTTGCGACCTCACCCCAGCGGCTTCGCTTACTTGCTTTTTTCCTTCTCTCGCCAAAGCCAAATATTTATTCCTATAATGTTTAACATCTCCGCTCAGTCGATTTTTCTCCTTGTTCGCTCCTTCGAGTGCGGATGAAAGGCCGGCGACCTCGCTTTCTAGGATCTTTTCCCGCGCTTTGCTTTTCTGTAGTTCAGTTCGAAGCTCGCATAACTCTTCCTCATATCTCTTCGCTAACAGTGCGTTGTCTTCTTTAGCAGGCAGCTCCTCCTGTGCGAGCTCATCAGCAGTCCGCACCACAGCCTCCGACACATTTGGTGGCGTGGGCACGATCTCGCCGACCTCGACAGAATCAGGCGTGGACTTCTGAACTGCAACAAAGAAAGTAAAGTCGCCTCAGTATCTAAGCCGCAATAGCCCCAAAAAAAAGAAAAAAAAAGGGAAAAGGTTTTTATCCACTTTTGATTATCTTCGCGGCAATCTGGCGACTATCAAGGATAGGTCGCCTCACGTGCTCCGGATCAAAAGCCTCTAGGCGACGCCTCCATTCACGGCGGACTAGTGCTCTTGTCTCGGCCAGCGATCTGCTCGAGGCGACTATGTCATCAGTTTCTGTAAGGATCTTGACTGGCCGCGACTTTCGTGGAGGGGATTTGTACAACCAAGAGCTCTGAAACCGCTTGGTTGTCGGCTGCAACTTACCAGATCGCATCAGCTCGGCAGCAATCCGAAGATCCTCAGCCCGCTTATCCACCACGAGCTTCTCTGAGGCCGCTTCAACCTTCGCCTTCATCATTGCGAGTTGCTCCTCGGTTTTCTTCCTCTCTTCAGCTGGAAAAAAAGAAGAAGGGTCGTCAAGATTTTCTCCTCCAGTTGCGATATCAGGCTGCAGCACCTCCAGTAGAGAGCGATTTATACTCGCAAGCTGATCATTATCTATAGAGTCGAGTATCTCAGTGGTTGATAAGCTGAGCGTGGAAGGGGGATCACCTTCTGCGAGCAGAGGATCGGGGGTGACGAGATCATCTCGGACTTCCTTTTCTCGCGGCTTATGCTGCAAGCTCGCAGCTCCAGTCCGCTTGGAGATATTTTTCTCTTTCCTAACTTTCAACTTCTTCTCTACCCGCTCGGCGACATTACAATCTCTCTTCCTCTTTTTCTTCTCAGGAGTCTTCTCCAAATCGATGACGACCGGCTTTGGTTCGGGAACTGAGATTGGAGCGACAACCAGTGCCAAGGAAGATACTGGCTCCACAACTTGCTTTTCGATGGAACTTTTGGCCGCGGTTTCAGCGGACTCCTTAGCTCGCTCCTCGGCAGCCTCCTCTCCCCTTTCCACTATCGGCTCACCAGCAGGAAGCTTCTCCTCGATCCCCTGCTGCTGGATTTTTGGCGATGAAACTTCCTTATCCGTATCTATCCGCAGCATAATTGTCCCGGAAGGAGAGCGATGCACCTCCATACTGGAAGAGTTCGCAGCATTCTGGTCAGACTCAGATGGCGGATTCAGCTTCTCATGCGGAGGATTCAGAGGAGGAACAGCCACAGTCTTTTCAATATCGCGGACTGGATCTGTTTGTTTCTGACTCGAGCTCTCTCCCGGATGGCGGACAGGCACATCTTTCCGGCGGCTGGTCTTTTTAGAGCGGGAGCTGGCCTTGGGCTTCTCAGTCGAAGTAGCAAGGTTTCCAAAGTAACCCCCTAATCTCGCCATGCCGGACTGGAGAGTGGAGACCGCAAGTGGTGAGTAACGACCCGTCGCGCAATCAATTCTGCCAAAAGACAGGGCTTCCAGCGATATTTATAGCACAGAAAGCATTTATTATAGTTGCGGACTCGGCGGTTAAGAAAACATTTACGGAGCTTTCCAAAACTCAAAAATGTGCGGGGATTATGTTAACCCCAGAATCCGCAACATAACCAGCTCGGCATCTCGCTCCTCCTTTGCCGGACTTGAAAAGCTCAGGTCGCCCAGGTCGCCAATGGTCGAGCCCAGGTAAAGCCTGGACCGTCAAGTTCAACTCTGCTATGTAGTCAAAACCCGTTCGGCGATAGTCGACCTCGTATCGACGAGCTCCAGGTCAGGTCGCTTAGGTCGCCCAAGTCGCTCATGTCGCAATTAGCCTGGCAGGTGTGCACTCAACGCAATCAGGGAGGTTTTCAGCTCGCAGGCCCAGTTCGCCGGTCTCGTGCGGACTGCTCGTTCTTCCTCTTTTGATTCCCATCACCGCCGCCCGACACTTTTGTATCTCGGGCAGCCGGTTATTTTAGCCCTGCCCGTTCGGGCAGGCCCCCAGCCTATAAATAAGGGAGAGTGGTGCACTCAAAGGGGGGGGGACAGGACCCCAGAGGTTCACTGGGTAAAGGCTGCAGACTCACATCTCAGACATTCGCGGTCTCAAATCTGCGCTACCTCCCATTTTACCTCGGTCCATTAGTAAGCGGTTGCTTGCAGTCCCTTTCTCTCTTCTTCCTTTCTTGCAGGAACTTGAGGGCGCATTTTCTGCATCAACATGTGTGAGTGCCTGCATCAATTAGCTTTCCTTCAATATATCTAAATGTCCTGTTTTTTATGTCTTCTCTTATAATTGTTTAGTGCTTAATTTCAAACTCACATTTCACGAAAAACCTTAAAGCCGTCCCCATACCGATGAGTGGCTAATCTCTTTTAGCCTTCGGCATCGAAGAGCATTGGGACATATAAAAAGATTTGAAAAAATTAAAGAACTTTATTTTTATTTTAATTTAAGGACTTAAGGTTTGCCCCGGGTTAACGACGCATAGGACCACATAATCGTTGTGTGGGCTCTATTTCCGTTATCCATACACAATGCCGAGAGGCGTGCGTATGGACCGATACCCCTTGGGTAAATAGAATTGCGTACATACCCTCGGAAGAGGACGAGCGTAGTTCTACCGTATTGGGTTCCCCACCCAATAGCGGGGTTCTTAGCGTAAAGCGGACATTAAGAGGAATCCTTCGTCGGTCTAACGATTGGTCGAATAGTCTTAATGTTCTGGTGAGCAATATTCCTAGAGATAAGTGCGCTCATATTTCTGGAACCTCCACGGCCAAGTGCCTTTTATTAATTTAAAAACAAAGTTCAATAATTATTAAGAATTATTTTAGTCTTAATCCGATTCGATGCCGAGCGTTAACCCGTCATCGAACAAACTTAGTAAAATTCTGCTTTCTTTCTTTCCATTTTAATTGAACTAAAAATCCCACCTTACTGACAGTAAAATAATAGTCTTCCTGGGAGAGTAAATAAAATCAACGCGCCCCCGAGAACAATACGACCTCGATATTCTCCCGAATACTGAGTACTACGCGATAGGTGCACTTGCCTCCTCTCGTTAGAAAACTCGATCTTCTAACTCGGCCCGCGGAATCTGACCATTTCGAATCACCCACAGTCGGTCTCTGTTCCGCGACCATAAGGTTTTTGGCGCCATTGCCGGGGAGCACGGTTGTTATATTGAATCCGGGACACTATTAATTTTACTTTATTTTTAAATAAAAAAATTTTATAAAAAAATCCTTCCCCCTTCGTTGTTTTTTTAGGGTGCATGACCCGCGGACAACCTTCGAGTTCTGAAAATCTTGAATTCAACCCTGAGATTGACCGCTCTCTTGCGCGTATCCGATCTCTACGTCGAATTCCCTTTTTAGACCCTGCAGAATCTACCGGAGAACTCTATCTCTTCTTGATGACCGTTAGCAAAATTTTTAAGGTCGAGCGTACTATGTCTTACTAGTACCTCCCTGCCAACTGGATGATACGGGTCGATATTGTTGCGCTGTGGTGCAATGTTTTTGAAATTAAGTCAAGTTTACAAATGATCCAAAATGCTGCAGTTCCGGAGCCAGCTATTCCATAACCACTTGTCTAATTTTTTGATCGAGGCAAGTGCATTTGATTCCTGGTTATGTCATTCGTTTGACCAACGCCCCTCTCCCTTATGGATTGAAGAACCGGGTATTCAGGACTTCCTGGATAAGTTTTGTATCATATTTATCGACGATGTTCTGATCTATTCCCGCAATTACTTGAGGGAGCATGACCAGGATTTTTGCATTTTTGGTTTTATCTGCTTTGAGGGACCATAAGTTATTCGCCAAGTG